>JAYRBT010000114.1:23929142-23948534 GCA_036023395.1 Myiotriccus ornatus
TGCCACCGTCCAAGCTTGCTTGGCCCTGGCAGATGAACCTTAGGATTAAAGGGTGGGCTCAGTTCCGCGCACACTGTCACTCACCTAAAAAAAAATCCAATGCGCAGGCTGGAAGGTGTAAAGACCTTCCCCGGTTCTTCGTTCACGAAGACTGGCCATTATAGAGGACTTCAGTTCTTTTGTGCTTAAGTTGAACAGAAACTTTAAGGGTTTTCTTTCCTCCAAAACCTTCCCTAGGATTTTTTTATTCATCCTGTTTGAGGGGGTGTTTGAGGATATTCCTTAGTATCGCCTGTGTTCCTGTTAAGTTACCTGTCTGGAGAAAGACAATGTTACCAGCATTTGAGGGTCTTAATAGAACGTTTGACATAAAGTAGATAGATAATAGGATGCATATCAGTATTCTGTATAATCGTTAATAAGCTGTGATGATGAACTTATTTTGAATTTAACCTAAAACAGGTGTTTAGTGAATACATACGTTCTTTGTAATTTAACTATATGGCAGCACTAGGTCAAAGGGGTTGAACTGGAAAAAACTGTGGGTTTTGGATTTTAAAATACTTTTTGTTTTTCCCCGGTTTTGAAATAATGTATTCGTCTTAAACAGTTCTTCAGCCAACGGTTTACTCCTCTTACCTAGTGTTCATTTATAGCAGCATTTTTTTCTTAACACTTATGTAAGTTTGATCTAGAGTTTGTAACTGCCTTGAATCTAATTTTGAGATTTAGAAAACATGGATGAGAGAAAGTAAGCACTGACTATCATATACAATTCTTAGTCTTAAGTAACATGCTTTATTCATATCAGTCTCTTTGTTTTCTTTTTATCAATAATGTTACTTTAAACCTAATTTTTATTTTACCAGAACCCTGACAGATTGATTTTTTTTATCTCGTGTGGCTAGTATTAGTGTATCTTTTAAGATAAATCACTTAGAAAACCAAACAATTGCACACTGTAAAATAAAACAGTATATTAGAATTCAAGCCTGCAATAAACAAAGTCATTAAAATTCAGAGTCATTGCTGATATAAGGCATATGAACATTTACTTAAGGCTAATCAGGAAGCATTAAGAAAACCAGGAAGCATTTACTGTGTGTTACAAGATTTTTCTTGGTTTTCAAAATGTGTTTTGGAAAGTAAATAGTAACTGTGGATTATTCCTTTCCTTATAAGATGAGTTGTGAAGTTGTGGAGTGCATTTGTTTAGTGTATTTGACCCTTTAAAGCCATGTAATTTAGTTTGTAATTTTTTTCTACTGAGTCTTATTAAAATAACATAACTGTGATTGTCTTGGAGCCTGATCGTCTCGTTTGCATATACTGAACAAATAGATGAGGTAGGTTTCAGGTCAAGTCATGATCTAGGTTATACATGATTAGATTGTTCCTTTTTACCAGGGGAATTCCAGTTATGGTGCTGTCATTGGGCACTATTTGTGGCCTTCAAAAATGAGTGCCTGTCAAGATGCGTGGTGTGGTTTTACAGATGTTTCTTTTCCTAGGTTCCTGACCAGTATGGAACAATCAGAGCAGTAGCAGAAGGAAAAGCAGATCAATTTTTAGTGGGTACTTCACGAAACTTTGTTTTGCGTGGAACATTTAATGATGGTTTCGTAGTGGAGGTGCAGGTGAGCACAACTGGTTTTTTTTAACTATAACCCAAAAATGTAAAGGTTTTCCTTGCTGGTGTGTTGTTTTAAGGATCATCATTTTATTAATTGTTAAATCATAGGTGATTTCTTTCTAGGGACATACAGATGAACTCTGGGGACTGGCATCTCATCCTTTCAAAGACTTATTTTTAACATGTGCCCAAGATCGGCAAGTTTGTATGTGGAACTCTGTGGACCACACACTGGAATGGACCAGGCTGCTAGATGTATGTCAACCCTTTAATGTTAAATATAAAGCTGGAAAATAGGAAAAAGCAGTGTTATTTCATATTTTGGCTCGTTCTGTCCCAATATCCCAGCAGAAGTATTTTTTTACGCAGAAATTAAGTCTTTTTACTTTCAAGATTGCCTTGTATTGCATGTCACCAATACATTAAAAGAAAAGCTGTCTGAGGATCAGCATGCTACTAACTGATTAGTTTTTCCTATGTCAGTTCACCTCAGATTTTTAGGATAGCTTTGGTATAAGGAGAGGTGTTTGACCCTCAGGAAGTGGATGGGTGAATATCATGTCTGTCCCTCTCTGTTCAGGAACCGGGGCACTGTGCTGATTTCCATCCCAGTGGAGCAGTGGTCGCGATAGGAACACACTCGGGCAGGTAAACGCCTTTCAACTCAGTTCTGATGACTGAAAGTTTAAAGGAGATGGTTTAATATGATGCATCTTATAATTGGAATTAATTTCCTTTTTATTCTTTATTGCTTGAGTTTATGGAGCCTAAAAAGCTTGGAGGAAGGGGGCAGATCATCTTATATATATGTTAGACGCAGACAGAAGAAATAATTGATTGTTGTTAGGCTGTTTTGTTTTTTAACAACTCCTTCACAAAAGCCCAGATCTTGATTTTTTTTTTAATTTCTTTAACTATTTTTATTTTGCAGGAGTTTCCATGAATACTCCTTATTTGCTTTACCAAGTATCATATATTTGAATAACGCGTGCATGTTACATTAGTTTGTAAGACAGGTACAGTACAGATCTTTCCCTTTCCCAGATCGAACACACTTGCAGCATTTTAAATTGAGGTGGAGAGGCAAGTGAGGAGGATAGTGTTTTGACTTTTGTCAAGACAGAATTCAAATTCGCACATTGCTGCAGTGAAGTGATACTGAACTGTTCCTGTTCTTCCTGAAATACACAAATGGTTGTGTATTTGAAATCTGTAAAAACACAAGCTGAATCTTTTTAACTCAGGCTTCTTTCAGTGGTGGAAAAAGTTTATTTCATAGTCAAACTCTGGCTTGGTTTTATCTCCCAAGAAAAAAGTACCAATATACCAAGTAAAAGAAAAATAAGATATTCATAACATTAAAATGGTGAGAGGAGCAGATATTAAATCTACTAGCATTTTATTCTGTTTTTCAGTTATACCTCATGGTTGATAATTTGATGATAAAATAATGCCTAGTGCGTGTAAGAAAATTGGGTTTTTTTTTTTCTTTGTTTAATTCACCCACTAGAATTTTTTTTTATACCTAACTACATGCCTAAAAACCATTTGAAGATTGGTTTTTAGAAACTTCTGAGCATGTGCAACACCCTTAAACTTTCCAGGAAAAATGAAATGTTAAACATTTTTAGGGAGTTTTTTTCTCCGAGGTAAAGATGCGGCCTGCACTAAATTCATTAGGTATAACATCAGGCTAGAAAACCAAGCTTACCTTCCTAAGAAAAACTTTGCTGAGCTCTTGTATATTTGATTACCATGTAGAACCTTTCCAATTATTTATTTCTTACAATTATAAGAATTAAATTGAATAAATGTTTCTGTCACCATTAAAGAGAGCTGGACATTCGGGTCTAATAGTACTTGAAACAGGGAAAAGGTGAAAGAAGGTCAGTTTATGTTTCTTCAGAGTTATTAGACATTTTTGAACTTATGTCAAGCACAATTGAGGCATTGCATGGCCAAAGCAGTCTGTTGTTTGCTTTGATTGACTTTTTTGTCCCTCTCCCAGAGCATTTAATGTTACCTTATAAGTTCAGCACGTTTCAGTTGAAATACTTATTTTTAATTTACTTGAGGCAACCAGTTTCAGAAGTGTATGATGATGGCCTTGGGGCTTTTTGGCATTTTTTACCGTTGGTTCTTGGAACTAAGCAGTTATATTTTCACCATTATATTTTAGTGTGTTCCGAAATTGCATGACTCAATGATAGGTTTTAGATACACAAATGAAACTGAATTGAAATGAGACCTGGTAAGTGTATAAGTGGATGAGAAGTGGAGTTGTGAGTCAAGATAAACAAAACAGTTTTAAAATTACTGCCTAACCAGCAGGATCATATGGTGCTTTCTGTGCCAAATAATCTGTTCCAAGGAAGTTATTTCCCAAGGACTGAGAGCAGCCTGATGTATCTCAACACAGGAGAAAATAACCTTAAACCCCTATAAAATAATTTAATAATTTGACTCATAGACCAAAAATCTTAAAGCAAATACGAAATTAGTCTAATGTGTTTGGAACTCTATAAACCCAAACCTTGGATGTGTCTGTTGCCATTCTAGTAACTGCTCAGCTTCCAGTGCAGAGGTCAGCAAGACAGGCAGGGAATGGAGCACTAAGAAAGTTGAGTTTGGTGGCTAAAATTGTAACATCTAAAGAAAACTGGATTTTTCTACCTCCCCATTCTTGTCTGTTTTTTCAGAGTGCTTTGTTTTTTATTAGGCCAGGCGACATGCTTTTGGTGTGTTTTTCGTATGTCACTTTCCATAATGAGTGTTTTGGTATCATTTCCCTTTTTGGGCTGTCTGCAAATGGTCTTCAGCAGGTTTTGTTACCACTTCTTCAAATACCTGCTGTGTGCCTAATCATCAGTAGTTTGGAAGTAAGCCTAGTTTGGAGAGAACTGATACTTTTTGTGGATACTGCTGTTTGCTGAAAAGGCATAGCTGGAACACTCAAAAGGGACAGCTATCCTGGTAGAAATACTACCACAGAAGTGGATTCTTCAGGGCACTGTGGAGATCCTTTTGCCATGTGACTAATCATGTAGAATATCTTGAGTGCTAAGCATACGAATATTCAAAGAAACTGCAGAAAAAAAGTCTAGCAAGAGTCTTACAAAACTGCTAACATTATTAAGAAAACTGAAGGCTGAAGGGCAAGGGTATTGTAAACCAGAGCCACAGGGAAGTGAATCAGGCGATAGAGCTACCGAGATTTATATAGTTCAGCATCTGTTGTTGTATTAAGGTGAAGAAGCCTAAATATCCTAGGGAACCTTGTAAGATGGGTTGGTTTGTGCACTTGGATTAATGCCTGGCAAGTTCAGCATTCAGTATTAACTAACTAACTAAACATAGGAGTTGCAGGTGTAAGTGCAAAAATATATTGCTGCTTAGGAATACTGTTTCCCTGGTGATTTAATCGGAAAAATTCTATATTTACAGATGTGAATTATCAGTAATACATGTTTGTCATGGGTAGAATTTGTTTTCCAGAAGAGAGTAGTTTAAGGCATTTCTGTTCTTAAAAGCATAAGTTGCGTTTTTTTTAAGATAGGTTATTAGTATTTTTTTAAAAGCAAAGGAATGGGAAGACAAGAAACAGATGAAAATTGCTCAAGTTTTTTCTTTTCCATGTGAACTCGCAAACAGTAACAATTGGGAGGAAAATCAATAAAAATCAGAAGAAGTGAGAGAGACACTATCTTAGGGTGCTGGAATACCATTCATCCATTTATTTCATCCAATCTGTGGATCAGAAGATCACCTGGAAGCCAAGCTTTGCATTTCACAGCCTTTAAGAGTTTTTCTGGGTCAGCTGCCGTTTGCATGTTGCATACCTTCTCGTGGGAAGGAGGATCTTCTCCCAAAACATGGTCTCAAGGTGGACCGCAGCTGTTAGCAAGAAGGGCCTACGTGAGGCATGCCAGTGAACTGCTGTAGCTGCTAGACTGGAGACACATTTCATGGAGATGGACTTTCATGCTGGCAGTTGCAGTGTTGGCCTCGGCATTGGGAAGGCTTGGAAGATTTAAGGGGAACATTTCTGATTATAGATTACAGCTGTGGAGGCATCAAGAAACAGCTGTACTATATGTGACCAGCATTTCCTTTCTTAAATTGTTATCAAAATTGTCACAGTGCACTGACTCTTTCCTTGGACAGCTAGGGTTGCTGCCAGTATCTCCTATTCAAAAGAATTTTTGAAGAGGGACTGATGTCGCAAAATGCTTTCTCCGGATCCCAAATGCAGTTTACTGTGCACTCTTCAGAGCAGTGGAAGTTTTGCATTGTGTTTGATACCGCACAATACCTTCTCTGTGCTTTAAGTAAAATAGGGATGGTTTGCATATATTTTGCAGCTGCATTTTAGGCTTTGGGTATTTTTCACTTTACGTAATGTTAACTGGAGGATTAACTGATTCAGGTGACAGCCTCAAAGAATAAACCTAAACAGCCAGTCTCAGGGCCAGCATCAAGAGGCATGTCCCTGCTGCAGCAGCCTCCCTGCTCTGCCCTATTTATGTATTTTGGGACAAAGGTGGCTGAGCCCTTCCCTCAGCAAAACCGCTGTGCAACATGATCACCTCTGGGAGGGTGTGGGACGGGGGGCACCCATCCACTTCGTGGAAGAAGACTGCTTTTGGTTTTTACTGTGCTGATCATCAGTTTTTACATACAGGCACTCCAGTTATGCTGCTCAGGAGAAGCAAATAGGCATCATGCTGTGTCATCTTACTAAATAAATAGATTTTTGCTGTTTTCGGGGGGGGCTTGTTTTGTTTTGGTTTTTTAGATTTATTTTAGTTTGTTCTTTAATATTCACACCCCTCTCAGGGTTATCAGCCAGGTAACATTTTAGTGAAACATTTGTCAGGACCAAAGTGTGACATGGTTTGAACTAAATAGCAGAATAGCAACTTGTAACTCCTAATGTGTTCAGAGAACCTGCAAAGCTTCAGTAGATTTCAGTGTAGATATTGGATGTCAGAATCCTAAAGGATTACATCAGAGAGACACTCAGCATGTTTTCTCCTGCTGTCCAGTGCAAACACGTTAGCTGTTTTCCACTGGTTCCATCTCTCTTGCACGCAGATTATGCAGCAGTCCATGGCATATGGGGTTGGAGTTGCTTTATGTGTATGTTGTTTAATTTCTTTCGTGTGGTTCTCTAACCACAAGCTGATTCTAAGCCATGGGACCAGGCTGCTTTCCATATACCTTGCTGTTGAACACTGGATGAGCACAAGCTGGAATCTCATCTCCATCAATAGAAAGCAGCAATGTGTTTTTTTGTTCCTGGAGTTTATTTTACAGCTTTGTTACAGTCCTAGGTTTAGCAATGTTCCACAGAATTCACTTTGATACAGAAGGTGGAATTGCCTTGGTGGTTTCCACAGTGTATAAACTCACCATTTACCATTAGGGATAGAAATCTGTCTGTGAAATCAAAAACTGGGAGCAAAGACATTAAATTCTCAGTACAGCTTCAGGGTATTTAGCCATATTGACACCTTCTGTTTTCATGATCTACGTGTATGAATATGTATTTTGTCACTGTCTCTCTGTTGCTAGTGTTCGTTCTATTTAGCTGTTAGGTGGTGATCAGAACCACTGCAAAATGCTCAGGTTCTGCTGATCTTGCACATCTTGCTGTCAGTGGCCATTTCAGTGTATGTACCAGTGAGTTTTTGTAAGCATCCCTGGGCTTTTTGCATGTGCCTCATAAATAATACTGCAGGTTAAAAGTTACTGCTAAGTAATAAAAAATGCAATTAATTACCGTAGTTATAGGTCATCCAACCAAGTAAGAAATTGAAAAATAAAATGCTAGGTTGTGAGCCATCAAATTTTAGTGAATTCCTTCTTATGTTGATAAAATTATTCATAGAAATGGAAAGGACTGAGAGGAAAGTATCAAATTAGAATATAGTTTGTGTTTAAAATGAATTTGAAAATGTTTTCACTTACTACTTATATTTTTATTTTTTTTTAACTTCATAGAAATTGAAAGATCAGTTTTTGTGTCAAAGTTGCTCTTCAAAATAGGGAAGAAGTAGAATAAAATTCACCTGTAGCCTTAAGCCTTCATGATGATAAGATCCAGTCATGTTATCTGTTTGACATGTTTATCATCCAGTAGAAATTTTGGTGATTGCTGCAGTGGTCAGGGGAGGAGGGAAAAACTGAACTGTATTTAGAATCTTTTATATATTCTTCACTGAAACTTTGTATGGCTTTGTGAACCAGAAAAGTGTTCCATTAAAAACAGATGTTCACTATGCTACCCTTGAGGGGATAGCTTGAGAAGATGAAGGCAGGCAGTGATTATTGCTCTTTTGCTTGCTTTTTTGTTTAGTGGAAGTGATACTCATTGGAATTCTCCTCTCTCTAGGTGGTTTGTTTTGGACGCGGAAACGAGGGATCTGGTTTCGATACACACTGATGGCAACGAACAGCTTTCAGTGATGCGCTACTCAGTAGGTAGGCAGACTTGTACAGGGAGAATAATTCTGATAGATCACATATATGTTCTGTTAAATGATGTTAAACTAGTCCCCAGCCACTAGAAAAGGCACAGCTTTGAAAGGATCGTTTCCGATACTTAATATATAACTGTGTATTTTGCTTACAGATTTGTTTGCGTGTGCTAAATCTTGGAGTTTTGTAGCTGCAAAAGTTACTATGGCCTTTCTCAGCCTTTCCTTCATGTTACACTGTGCTGTCATAATAAGTGTTAGCTTTGCTCCAAGAAAAAATAAAAGTTCTCAACTAAATAGTTGACAGGTTAACAGCAAAGTCTGTAAAAAGCTTAATATTTCAGTGATATTTTAATATATTTCTTAGTTTTCAGGTTTATTAATGCAAAAAACTAAGCTTCTGTCTGTCTGACAGTCAGAGCTACTTGTCAAGTATTTGCCAAGGGATTATGTGGAGTCAAAGCCAGTACTGAGTCTCCTCTTCAGGCGTGACATGAAAAATCATCAGAGGCTGACTCCTCTCTCTGTTAAAACAGGAAGAAAGAACACCCTTGTAAATCTTTTTCTTGTTTGTTTTTGGCTAACATGGAATGTCAGTGAGCAAAACATTTCTCTGCTGCTGCTGCATGTGCCAAGCACAGCAATTTATTTTAAATCACTGATGTTCATTGACACTAGAGGTGTTTGATCATGATTCATGGCAGCTTTTGTCCACGTACGTTTTTTAAATGGTGACAATGTAGATTAGAAAACTGCTTATAACGTTTGAATGTTCCACATCTTTAGACATTATTTAGTGATGATTTATATGCAGTCCACATCTCCAAAGTTAAGGTGTCCATAGAGTAAATACTGTTCTGCATTTTTATGATGCAGAAAATTCAAATCTGCCTGCTGTCAACAGCTTTCAGAAATCCAGTGCAGTCTGAGGATTTATATCCTGGCCATTGGACACTGACTCTAAAAAAAGCAGAAATGAATGAACTTGCCCAGAAACCGTGCCCAAAAAGTAAACAGATACTGACTGAAAAACAGCATAATGTAAACAGTTATGAATCCTTCAATACAATTCATGAGTGGTAGGTTAACTGAGACTGTTGTGTTAGCGATAAGTCTGAAATAATTAAAATTCAGAAAACAAACATTCTGTTAATTTATATCAAATATTCTGTGTTGTAGATGGCACCTTACTTGCAGTTGGATCCCATGACAACTTCATTTACCTCTATGTAGTATCTGAAAATGGAAGAAAGTATAGCAGATATGGAAAATGCAATGTAAGTTTTGGAGCACATATAATCATCAGTTCTTGTATTTTGATGTTATACATATACTATGATGATTAAGCAGTGAAACCTTTTCCAGACTGATGCTTTTCCCTTTTGGTTAAATGTTTGACAGGGATTTTTTCGGCATTTGATTGATTTGAAACTTCAGTCTGATGGGTACCACAACTCTTGGTGTTCAGTGATCACTTTTGCATCAAATATGACTAATTTATCAGACTATTTCCTGTTTCTCTGAAATAGGAAATTAGCAATAAGGTGGAGAAATGCCGTGTACCTGTATGCTGAAATTCTTTCAAGGAAAATATTACATCTCTTTGGGGGTATTTTCTCCCTATTGTTAAAGTACTCCTCGAACCAACATGTTATTAGGTGGTGGAATTCCGTTAGAACATGTGCTTTTGGAGGTTGCAAATGTACACTATTTTCAGCTGTAATTGTTCCTACAAAACGTGAAATTGAAGTTCGAGTTCAAAATTTAATTACCCTGAATGGCCCAGGGTAAACTGGTCTAAGTGTAGCACAAGTAGTGGAGTTTATGTTAGTCATTACACTTAGATGAGGTTGTCCCAGTGCTAAAAAAACCCCACTTTTTTTTCCTTAAGTGTTTGGTTATCTGACATTCTGGCCTTAAGTTCAGCTATCTCTTTAGGTTAGTGGAAATATATACATAAAGAACACGTGAAACTTAATGGGATTTGCAAATTACATCGTAAGAATAGGTTCCAGTTTGAAATGTGACACATGCTGCTAGCGCATGTGGGTCCAGAGCAGCCTGTGTGCAGCTGCTGTGGGGGGCACAGGGCTGCCAGGGCAATCAGCAGCAGTGGGATTGCCCCATTCCTGCAGTGTGCAGGCTGGCAGGGCGGGCTCAGCGCTGGCATGGGATGCAGCTGGGAGGGAAGGCTGGTGGGTGTGCTGGGGACTCCTCAATGTCAGGATTGTGGTGTGGGGTGAACCAGGGCATGCTGCAGCCCCTGAGCAGGGTGATGATGGGGTTAGCCGATAGCACAGTGGTTGTGAGATAAGAAATTAGATCTGTAGCCTTCCCCAGGAGGTCAGGCAGTGGGAAAAGGGCCGAGCCTACAGGGAGCTTAGACCAGGGTCCCAGTGGGACTAGTGAGGATGGCAATGGATGACTGCACCTCAATATTTCACCTCATCGCTTATTTTTTTAACCATAGAATATAAAATATCTCAGAGATGGCTAATCCTAACATACATAATATTTAGCTTACTATGTACTTCAAGGTCACTGTGAGCTCTTTGAAGATGCATGAGCATTTATTTCTGTATATCGTATGTATTATGTATCAAGGGAGACCATATTGTAACTTAAACCATCATCTGTATGTTCCTATGCCTTGGCAGGAAAGGGGTTTATTAAAATTGGGGTGGGAGAATTGAGCATTGTTATACTCAGGCAGAAGTGTTAAGGCTTCAAAGCAGATTTCTGTTATCCTATGTTTTTGTAGTCTGAGTGACTGCATATAGAAGACAAAACTGGCGAGCTGGCTTCTGTCGGGGCTGAGCTTCCCCAATCCTTCCAGCCTGTGCAGAAGGCAGTGACATGTAGCTGTGAGGCTGCTGATCCGATTTCATGCACCCTGCACCTCCCCTCTGCTTCCTGCCAGCATGCTGGCAGGTCCGTACCGGTTTGATGCTAAGCAGGGAGACACCCAGGCATGCTCACGACCCGGAGCGCTCTCCTGGCACTGCATCCTTCTGGCATTCTGTCATTCAGTAGCCTTGCGGGTGACCTCCAAGTAGTATGACTCAGTCCTCCTGGTAGTCAACTTCTGGTTGTTTCTTCCAACTTGAATGCATTATTCGAATACTTTCAGAAGGATTTTATCTGCGGAAGCGGCATTAGCTTGTGCATGAGGGCTGTATGCCCACTGTTACATTTAAATCCCCTCTCAGTCACAACCAGGCATTCTGCTGCTGCTAGTGAGGCAAGTCTGCGACCTGTGAGCCTGTTTCCCCAGTGAGGGATAGTGCTGGCTGGGATCAGAGTTTCAAATGAGCCTAAACAACCGTTTTGACTAGTGCAGCTGTTTTTTGAGGGCTCCAGCTATGCAGTCAGCAATTTGAAGGTATGGGCTGGGGTATGACCTTTCACATGTCAGCAGTTCCAGGGTGGCTGTTGCTGTCTCTGTTTGCCTTACATCAGAGATAACTTAGCAAAAGAGGAGCAAATGCTGTGCATTTTTACTGAGAGGGCTGTGGGGTGAAAGCCACACAGGCAGCCACACTGAAGTGTTTAATGCACTGGACTTGACCTGAAATGATTTGTGTGCCTCTAGTATAGGCTGTGGGCATTTTGAACCTTGCATCGCTCAAGTCTGAAACAGATAAACATTGCCAATGAAGGAGAGGGTTTCCATTTAGGCAGGTAGTTTTATTAGCCAGTGATAATATGAATCATTGCATTCATTGTATATAAAGGTACAGAAAAGGAGAGAGTAAAATGTTGCCTTATCAGTGGGCAGTTACCAAAGAAAGATTTTAATAGAAAACAGGATCCTCCTATTGAAAATATGATAACAATGTTATGTTCCAGTTCATCATTTGGTAATCGCCTGAAGGGATTTTGCAGCCTGGAGCCCCCTGGCCAATTGCTTTCTTGCTTCCCCTGCAGACCCCAGGAATTTTAACAGCTGCCAAACGTCTGGCAGGATTTAGTAAATGACTGACCAGTTCTTTTCCATGTTGGAATTCGATTGCAAATTCGAAGACTTGGAAAATAAGGGGAGGGGGGAGAAAAAATCCTAGCCAATTGTGCACTTTTTTTTTGTTTAATACCAAGTTTGCATGTCAGTATCATATATCTCACCCATGACTGCAAAGCAGTTATGTCAATACACAGTTCCTCTGCTTGAGGGAGAGACTAGTTCATAAGTAAATAAATCATAAAGGCTAGCTTTTCTCCTAAATGTTTTTGCAGTCTCTCACAGAGGACCTGGGAACAGGGAGACAGGACATGGGTGTATTTCTACATGTAATTCTGGAAGCAATCAATGTCTGTGTGGAAGCAGTTGGCGTGGTGGGTGACGTGGCAACCTGTGCAGTGCTTCTGCGTGGCCCTGGCGTGGCCAGTGCAGGCTGGGCCATGAGACCTCAGGGGAAGCTGAGGGACACCACCTTCATAATGCCCACTGAGAGAGGGACATAAATTGACTTGAATCAGTCAAGAAAATGCTGTTTTGTTGCCTGGCAGAATGACTAGGAAGGGGAGAAAATAGATGGACTTACAAGGGGAAGAGGAGCAGTGAGAAGAAATGGAAGGGTGGAGGAAGAAAAGAGTGACATGGATGTTATTTTTATAATTTCCTACCCTTTCCTCTCCAGAGAAATAAATTATTCCTACCTTATACAAATTTTTTGCTTTCTGGAGCCTTTCATAGCTTTATTATTATTATTGTTGTTGTTGTTATTTTTATTATTACTACCATCAAAAAAAGTTTGTGCACAGGAAAAATATTCTGACCAGCTGCATTTGTCTTCTCCCTCAAAACTCTAGATGTGTTTAGCCCTCAGTGTGCTCCTGATGGTGATAACTAAGCAACTAGACCAGAGGGGTTTGATTCTTAATATAGATGACCCCGTGGCTATAGGGAAGACACCTTTCAGAGCTGGCACTAAACATGTGTGCAGTTTAAGAAGCACAGCAGAAACTTCCAAAAACTTGGAAGAGTATTCTTGTAACACTGGGCCATGATCTTGTACTTTTACATTGTGGTTGTTAACTGAGGTATCCTGGGTTTTTAGGGTAAGCAAAGGTTATTTGCATGTTTGTGCATTTAATGGAAATTATTTTAAACTTGGATAGAAAAATAAGTTTCTCTAACCAAGACAGAGAAATAAGAGTTCTGTCACTTTTTTGTTGGGATCTAAAAATGATCCCATACAAGTTACTTGCTTTTCTAAATTAGTAGCAACGTGTATGTTCCTAATTCACGTATAAATTTGAGTTCATCCATATTTTAACATCATGGATATTGGAGTAAATCATTCTGGGGTCCAAAAGGGACACGATTTACAAGGGAAGAGTGGGAGAGGCACAGTGCCCAGCTGGCATTCATTTAGCTGTTAGTGAGTGTGGCACTGTGAGTATGGAAGAAGCCTTTAAGAGAACAAGTGAATTGCAGCAGACCTGGAGTGGGTGGGAGGTGATTTTTTTTTGCTGTTAGCTATCCCATCTGTGGGTGCAACTTCTGCTTCACTTTCCACTAAAGTAGGTGTTTTAACTGCTGTTACTGTGTTCTTCTCCAGGGACATTCCAGCTATATTACACACCTTGACTGGTCCCCGGACAACAAGTATATAATGTCAAACTCAGGAGACTATGAAATACTATACTGTAAGTATGAAATTAAATAGACTAGAAACAGAAATATGTATTAACTGGCAGAATATTTAGAAAAATATCTTTGATCAGGGCTGTACAAAATGCTTACTGACAAAGGGACCAACTTGAACTTGTGTAACCTGATATCTTGATGTTATTCAGATCTGTGTATTACCTAATGGCAATGCCAAATATAGCTTACTTCTTTACAAGGTCATAAATCAGTTTAATGGCTTAGAATTTACAGAACAAGTGGCATTACGTTTTGATGTTGGCCCAAAGTTCTGTAGATTGAAAATAATATATACAGTTGTCTAATTAATGTCAACAATACCAGTTATTTTGGGGGAATAAAATTAGTAGGTCTGTGCCACACTTCTGTTCTGGGGTTTCTTGTTTGAAACTTTATCCTGGCTGGTGGTGTTGAAAACTAAGCAAAGCAATAACGCTACTTTAATGAGTTAGTGGAAATAATGGCTCTGTTTTTGTCTTTTTCAATATATATGAAAATAAGAATTTAATATATAATGGCTATGTCAGAAGTGCAACTTGAGTAGTGCATATCAGTCTGTTTTTAAATTGCTTTCTGTATTATTGTCTTCTTACAACTTTTAACTAGATCCAAGAGGACTGCTGTTTTTTCCCTGTACAGACAAGAATAGCCAGCAATTTAAATATCTGTCACCTTAACATGCTTTTTCTGCCTGTCACACTTAAGTTTCAAATCTAGATAGTGCAATCTACCAAAAGGGCATTTTGGTGCTTTAATTTCGTGCACAGGGAAGAAAAGAGCTGTGACCCATTAGTAGTGGCCTAGTGTATTACAAGATGGACAATCTTTCCTTTCCTAGTTAAAGGTTGAAAAGCAGTCTAAGGTTTTTCTGGCAGTAGGTGCTCACTGTTTTAAAAGCAGAACTTCCTGAATGATTGATTGAATTTTAGCACATCAGTGGAGCTGGTAGGAGGAAGAAATTACTATATTACAGACTTTTATTAAAGCATTTTATCGAGTTGGTAGCAGGGTACTCAAGCTGCAGGGAGGTTATGCTATCAGAAGAGGGAAATAAGAAGTAAATATGACTCATAAAAACCAAGTAAAGCTTCAACTATCTGGAATTTGATAAAGCTACTGGTCTGTGTTTGCTTCTGCAATGTAATTCCAAATTAGTTTTAAGATGCATTTATTTACTGTATTAGCATCTTCAGAGAGCACATATGTAAATATAATTTTACATTGCATGATTCATCATTCACTTTCTTTTTACAGGGGACATTCCAAGTGGCTGTAAGCTAATCAGGAATCGTTCTGACTGTAAGGATATAGATTGGACAACATATACTTGTGTGCTAGGCTTCCAGGTGTTTGGTAAGCACTGTTTAACTTGCTTTTAAGCTATTCATGCTTGTGTTTTTGTTTGCTTCAGTTTGTCATTAGAGGTACACTGTTAATGATTATTAAGGATGGTGCTGAGATAACAGACTAAAGAGACTGAGCACAATATTTGTCTGAAATAAAGAGCACCGGATGTTCTATAGACAACGTGCAATTGGCTTCTGTTTAGTTCTTGAAGTTTGAGATTTGACTTTTCTGCTGTCATTTTAGGCTGCGAGTTTTGGAGTCACCAAAGCAAAAACCTTATATTTTAAAATGCTCATATAAGCACTTGTGCATTCTCCTTTGCTTACCTTGTTTTTTGATAGGAACAAGAGGGTGTGAGTGTAGGTTATAGTTCATAACTTAAAATCATGACAAAACTGCTTTTAATAGTACAGTTCAAACTGCTTTTGCTTGTGACAGTTCTGTTGGCCATAAATAAGGAGCCTCTCTGTGATGGGTTTAAAAGAATGGTTCAGCCTCTCAGTGAAGTTGTGTGAGCAGGTTTTTGAATGTCTCTCTTCCACCACTGAGATCAGATACCTGCCTCTGTCCTTCATGTTGGTGGACATATCAAAAGGAGGTAAATCAGCAAACTTTTTAGAGGTGAGGGTTAAGTCTACAAATCTGTCCCAGTTTAAATGAGATACAGGTGTTTTGCTGAGGATGAGTTATGAGAAAAGACCCAAACTCCTCCCTCTAAGCAATTATAAATCCAAAATTAAGAGGTTCCGATTGAAGGGAAAAAAATTACGGGAAAGGAAAAATAACAGCCCTTTATTAAAAGGTATGTGTGTATTGGCAGAAACAATGAAAAAACCAAGTAAAACAACCAAACAATACTCCTATACCCACAGATAATCCCCTTCAAAACAAACCAATAAAAAAGCAAAGAAAAGAAAAGGTAAACAGTTCAGTTTATGCCCTTTGGTGCAATTCCAACCACAGTCAACAGGGGGCGCTGTTGGGTCACCGGAGATGCAGAGCTTGTAGTGTCCTGTGGGTGCTGTTGGATCACTGGAGATGCAGAGCCTGCAGTTCTCGATGCCAGCCAGCAGGGGACGCTGTGGAATCACTGGTCGTTGCCACGTGGGAGGGTAACACCCACTAGGGTGTGTCGGAGAAGCCAAAAAAAAAAATGGGTTTCCCTTCCCACACACTGGGAAAGGGGAGAGGGAGAGGGGGAAGGGAAACAACAACAAAAAGAAAGTCCTCCCAATGAAAAAAAACCAAACTCACTCTGTTCGACTGGTCGAATTGTGCAGTACAGTCCTCCCTCTCACCCTGATGTGCACAAGGAACACCGCCAGGAAAAAAACAAACAGGAACGGGGAAAGGGAAAAAATAACTTCCAGAAAACACAGTTCTCTCCAATGAAAAAAAAATCCAAGCAGGGTCCAACAGCTGGCAGGCAGGCTAAGGGCAGAGAGAACCACCGAGCTTCCACTCCGACCTGTGTTCCAGCCACAGCCAGCACAAAGACTCCTCCCCCCCATTTCCCAGGAGACAAGAGAAAAAAGTAAAGAGGAGCCCCTCATCTCCCCCGATTCCTAGGAGACTTAAGTTCTGAGCAATTAACCAGAGAGCCAGTTCTTTTGTGTCCCTTAACTGCTCACTTAAGATACTTGCATGCAGTGGGCAGGGGGAAGGGAAAAAATTCCTGCCTGGTTTCCAAGAACCAGCTAAACCATGACAAAATCTTTTCACAGCTACTAGGAGTTCAGCTTTGAATATCAGTTTATATGCAGGATAGAAGAAAATCAAGTGAGTCTGAGTGCTTTCTGTAGCTTCTGACACCTGTCATGCATATTTAAGGGCTGTCATGTCCTTAATGAACAAGTAGCCTTAAAGGATTAAAGTTGATGTGTGGCCTAACACTGACACTCTTGTGTGGCATATTGGTTGGGTGGAGGGCATTTGATGCTTAATAACCAGCCATGATTTCCTTTTTTGGGTACAAAGATCTGAGACAGAATAGGGAAAATAAAGGGATCAGAGAAGGAAGATGATAGACTGCATAAATATTTCTGAGTTCTTTGAAGCTTGAGGTAGGTATCAGAAATAAACAGGAGCATACTCTTTCTGGTGCTGAATACTGTTGCTTAGTGCTAGTTTGATGAAAATATTGGTTTCCATAATCCTGAGAACTGTGAACCAAGTTGTGTACGTGTTTGTTTTTATTCAGTCTGTCTGGGTGAAGTTGGAAGTGGGTTGCTATATCCTCCTGATGCTCTGTGGATGTAGGCTTAGGCTAACAAGGAATTGGATCACAGCAGTCATTTCCTCACTGTCTTTGCTACTGTGACTGAAATAATAGTGCAACACAAAAGCCTTTTTTAAAATGGAGTATTAGAAGATTTGGGAGATGCTACCGAAAGTGAAAACCAAAACTGTCATGCTAATATAATGTCTTTCTCCAGGAGCAAGGAAAACACTTGGTAAGGACTGCATATTCCTTCTGGAATAAACTTGGAGCTGAAGCATTTTACATTTTATGCAGAGTACTTAAATCTACCAGAAACATGGAGGTAGCAGGCTCTGTTGCTACTGAACTTTTAGCATTACGTTTGGTGGTAGAGCAGACAGAATAAGGGGAGCAGCTCTCCAAATCCCAGGGCTTTCCCAGAAGTGTCCCTTACTCCTGACCTAAGGAGGTGAGATGTGGGAGTGCAGAAAGGGTTTGGTTTCACATCTGGACCATTCGCTTTGTCTCTGACAGCTTTCAGATAGAAGCTACAAGTGACTGGGGCCAGGCTGGAGATGAGCAACTCTTATAATCACTGCTTTGAGAGACCATTTTACTTTTTAAAAAGCGGAGAAGTCTTTTGATCTTGTCTGCATGCCCTTTTGGATTAATACAAACTTTAACCACTCTGGATTAAGTTTAGGTAGTCTCAATTTCTCTTGAAGGCTTCAGTGTGCCGGAGGACCTGGGAATGAAGTAGATAAAGCAGATAATGTGATGGTATTCTGGGGCAGAACAGAATATATTTAAACTTCCTCGCCAAGATACATCATGCCCTAATTTTATACTGTCTACTAGTCTGACACCCTTTACAGAATCTTAAAATTACAGCTCAGTCTCAGACAAAGACAAGTATTTTCCCATTAAATCAGACAGTGCAGCTAAGCCAACCTTGCAGATATTTGCTAGTCTGGCTTTGACCCGAGGGTCAGCTGGCTCAGGGATCCAAGCAAACCAGGGACTGCTCACTGATGC
Source organism: Myiotriccus ornatus (assembly GCA_036023395.1). Lineage (NCBI taxonomy): Eukaryota > Metazoa > Chordata > Aves > Passeriformes > Tyrannidae > Myiotriccus > Myiotriccus ornatus. The sequence continues at coordinate 23,947,487 of JAYRBT010000114.1, forward strand.
TCAGGAGAGAGGGTTAAGTTTATGGGATTTGGGTTTATGGGGTATGTGTTTTACAGTTTAGCTCTGTGGACAGTGTGCCATTGGCTCGGGCATTGCACTGTTGTCAGCAGAAGAAAAAGGATGGAAATGCATGGTTTGGATGAGAATAGCATTGCTCTTTTTGGCAGTTGATGTTGCTATTGGCTCAGCAGTATCATCACTCTACACCCCAAGCACTTGAAATCACTTTCTGGGTTACTGCATATTTCCCACACTTTTTTCTGAGCAGATTCTTTTGAGAGGCTTACTGCTGTTTAGCAGGATTTACTGAAACTGAATGCTGTTGTCGTGCCTCATAATAATATTTGGGGGGGGCTTGTTATTTTTACACTTATATTGAGAACTAAAAACTCAGTTATATTCATGTCTTGGTTTTTTCCGTTTGCCTGATGCCTTGAAAGCAAATCCTGCTGTCTTAGGGAAAAAGGTGGCCTTATATTTAGGGCTGCTAAAGGACTTCGCAAACACAAAAGATGTTTAGTAAGAGATGCAATCTTGAATATTTGTAATTTTAATCTTAAATTAAAAAGACGAAGAAATTGAAAAGAAGAGGCAGTAGCACAGCTGTTTGTCTCAGTCTGCCTAAGGTGGTAGCTGAAACTTTGGGAAGCTGAAGTTCATTTATTACTCCCACCTATTTGACAGTATTTTATATGTAAAAACCAAGAGAAAAGCTAAAATTCATTCATTCATTCAAGTAGCTCATGTGAAGCTACTTGAAAATGGTTAAATAGTATATATTTTCAAGTTCGATTTCATTGACGTGAGAACACTAAAATGTTTCTGAATACTTTCCTTAGCACTTCATGTCATTATTTAGTAAATTACCTACAGTGTATCTTATTGGCATTTTAACAAGTTTAACAAGCTTACTTTGTGTTCTTCAGAGAAAATTAAGTTCTTACTCCACCCACTGAAGAATGGAAAAAAAACAACTTTAAAGTTAAACACTGTTTGCCTTTTTGGATAAAACCAAGAATATATAGTGTGGGAGTTTGAAAAAGATAAA
>JAYRBT010000114.1:23948634-23964050 GCA_036023395.1 Myiotriccus ornatus
CAACTTTAAAGTTAAACACTGTTTGCCTTTTTGGATAAAACCAAGAATATATAGTGTGGGAGTTTGAAAAAGATAAAGAAATTATGATTTGGCTTTTTGTGCTGTATAAAACAGTAGACACCACATGTTTTTTATTTTACTGAAGTCAATGACTGTAATGGAGGAAGAAGATATTTTCATATCTGATAATCAGTATACCTCTCAGTCAATCAGACACACAGTTTTTTGGAGTGGGCGTGAAATTTGAGGAGGGGAAAATTCCTTCTAACTCCTGAACCTAATTAGAAACCCAAGCCTGAGCTTAAAAATATGGTACTTTGGTATCTTATAACCCCTTGCTTACCTTTTGTTCAGCTTTCCTTGCAGATGTGAATCGTCTGTTTTGTTATGGGAATCTCTAAAGGTTTTTTTGTTAAAACTAGAGCCTGCCCCATCCCCAATTTGCTCAGTGCTTTTCATCCAGGAAATGTTGTTATTCTTTTGTCTAGACATATCTGTGTCATTCTTTTTACTTAAAAGCATATTGAATTGTACTTAGGCACTTGACAGCACTTATATCCATGAAACCTGTGCAGGCTGGGTTTCTGTGGAGAGTATCATCAATCAGTTGTCTCCTTTGAATCACACAAATACTAAGATTTAAAATGAAAGGAGCCAAACCAATTGAAACACAGAAGAAACCAACAAAACTATAATGTACAGTACCTGGATTTGTCCCATGCTTCAGCACCACTGTTGCTTTTAAAATGTCTGTGCATGAATGAAAGTATTGAGTTACCAGTTTTAGCAGCAAACTTAAGATAAGCTTTAAACAAGACTGAGGTTCTGAACAGGAAACGTATGTTAAGCCTGAGATGTTATCCTGGCTGAGACTGAGGGGTTGGGAGAACAGGGAGTGGGGGAGTGGCATTAGACTAGCAAAATATTTATGATACTTAATGCAATGCATGTTCCATTTTCCATTTGAATTTCTGTTTTACCTTTTGTTAAGCTTGGTTTTTCTCACAGATTTATAGATTTTATTTTTGGTTATGAATTGTCTGTTAATTTGTTTCTAAAACTACCGTGGCTGAATATCTGCTGTACTCTTTTCTAGGAGTTTGGCCTGAAGGATCAGATGGAACAGACATAAATGCCCTTGTCAGATCCCATAACCGAAAAGTGATAGCAGTTGCTGATGACTTTTGTAAGGTCCATCTCTTTCAGTATCCCTGCTCCAAGCCAAAGGTAAGTCTAAACCAGTCTAGTCCATATGCCTGTTTGCATTGTGTGAAGCTTTCCCTGCTAGACACCTGCTCCCAGCATAGTTGTTTTGAAACCTGGCAGCCAAATACCTGATTTATATCCAAGAGCCCCCATTAAATTTATATAGAAAATTAAAAGTATAAAATAATACAAATGTAAAACAATATACTTAAAAGTGAAGTGGCAATAGTTATCCTTAAATTCGGGAGCATCTGCTTGATGCTTTTGTATTTGCTGGCCTTAGTGTTAGGTTCATTACTTTTTGCATAAAAATCTACATCTGTCTCAAGTTACAGATCTTAAGAAGAGAGGATGTATTGCAGCAGAAAACCTAATACAGTTCTTTACTCTTTTGTGAATCGAAAGGGCTAAGCAAAAATACTAGGAGCTTTAAATTTCCATATCATGTGCTTTTCTGGTCAGCATGTGATTCATCTTTCTGCTTGTTTTCAATAGGCTCCAAGTCACAAATACAGTGCTCACAGTAGTCATGTGACAAACGTCAGCTTCACTCATAGCGATGGTCACTTGATTTCAACTGGAGGGAAAGACATGAGTATTATTCAATGGAAACTTGTGGAGAAGGTAACTCTACCACAAAATGACATTGTCATAGATATTGGTGCAACCAAAGTGCCCATCCCTGCCAGTGAAAATGCTGTGCAGTCTCCTGCACATCTCCCACAGCCTTTTAATGAAGTGAACCAAAACGAAAGTGTAACTGGCAGCTCTCCGGCTTCTTTGGAGAGCAACTTGGAGCAGTCTGCGGAGGCCAGCGAAGAGCAGAGTGAGGAGCAAAGCGAGGGAAGCAGCCTGGATCCCGCTGAGCCAAGCTATGAGGAGCCCTCCAATGAGCTGAGTGAGGAGCACAGCGAATCCACAGTCACCGAAGAGCAGCAGGATAACTCACCAGTGTCTTAATGCTCCCAGCTCAGGCGGTTGTTATTTTCCCTTGGTGTGTGTGCTTTCATTACAGGGTGAGGGTTCAAATAGGGAAGACTAGCTGAGATTCATGACCACTCCAGATTTTGAGTTTCAGTGAGATTTTTAGTCTGAGCTTCAGTTCAATGTGTGGAACCGTCCCAAGGGCCTGGCTTGATGGTCTGTGTCAAGATCTGGTCACAGTTAGTAGTGGACATTATCGTAGATCCATTTCAGTTCTGAAATTGCTGTCAGGAAGTAGCATGAAATACATACTGGAAAAAAGGTTAGCTCTGAGAATTAGCTGGAGTAGACCACCTTAACTGTGTGAAAGTGCTTTCTAAAAGAACTAAGCTTATGGGAAGTGCTGAGCTGTTCCAGCTGGGGAGTACTGTTCTGCTTTTTCCAGGTGCAAAGACAAACAGAATGAAACAAACAACCAAAAAGCTCTTTGTGGGGCTGTTTTCCTTTTTTTTTTCTTAATGAAAAAAATAGAGGAAAAATAATGTAACAATGCCACGTGTATGGCGATGCCTTCTTGATCGAACACATATGCAATTTTCTAACACTACTAATTCTTTGTGGAGTCTGAATGTGTTTGCAGTTGGTCTGCCCTGGGTGCTGCTAGTTCTAAGGCAAATCCTGTCAAGGAACGGTATCAGCTGTTCCATTTTCACAGACTATTTAATAGCAGACTAACCAAATACTGGCATGTTTCACTTTTCGTGACCTGAAAGTTGATTTAAACTATAGGATGTAATTGTCTTTTCAAAGAATTGCTTGCCTAGAGAGTTGGAAACGAGAGAATCTTTACAGTGACTTTGATGTGAGCAGCAGAGGAAGGATGACAAGAACACAGAAATCAGATGGGCTCCAGAGTTAAACTTTAAGCCTTCAAGCAAAACTTGCTCCATCCCTAGTAGGAGAAATATAAATACAGTTAACTTAAATTATTAAATTGGTGCTTAGGATTAGTATATTAAGTTGATAATTTTTTCTTCTGAGTTTTTAGAGGTAACTCTAAGAATCATTTAGCTATCATTTAACTGCAGTCTGTACTTTTTATTTTTTCCCCTGGCTCCCTTAGCAGTTGTGATATAAGCATACAGTAATTTAGATGATGATGATGTGATTTCCCCCCCCCCCTCTAGACTTGCTGATCTATTATTTTTGTGATTTTTTTATTTCCACCTCACCCCTCCCTGGGTTGCTCTAAGCCATGCAGCTCTCACGTGGCTATACCTGGCCAGTTATGGGATATCTTGGCATTTGTTATGCATTTGGAAAGTACTTTTTTTTTTTTTTTTTACGAAGTTTATCAGATAACTACATTTTTTTCTTAAGTACATACATTTCCTACTTTAAAAAAGATACAGATTTACTGGCAGATATCCATTTCCTATGTACTTGTTTATATTTTGATTACATAGAATTTTCTTTTCTAACTTGCTGCATTGTGCTGGTATTTTAGTTCTTAGTTAGAATATCATGTTTAGAAACTTTGGATGAGTTCATAAGTCTTAATTGTGCAAGCGTTTACGTGATTGTGCCATTCCAAAGTGCATCAAAACTGTCATTCCCTTACTAGTATCTTCTCAGGAGAAATGCTACAGATCAGGTATTTAGTCATCATTTGGAAAGAAAAAAACAAATGGACTCCCAAAGGACATTTAGAACATTTATATATAAAATATATAAATATATATATACACACATATATATATAAAAAAAAAAATATCCTCTTGTTTACAACAGTTCCAGAGAACCTCAAAGTAGTTCCCTTCAGATGGGGGGAGATATGGATTCCAAGCAACCCATCTGTTTAAACTGTGCTCTGTACATAGAGTTTTACTGGAGAGCTCTGGTATGCCTGACTTGCAAATTTGCCAAATAGCAGTGGAAGATAAAGGTCAGCTCATCAAAGTTCTTGGTTACAAATGAGGAATATGCTGTAGGTTTAGCAAATAATCTTAGTAAAGGAGAAAGGATTGTAGAGCTAATGAGGCACAGAGAGCTCTCTGTCACTTTTATGAACTCCACATAAGCAACACATTTCTATTTGGAACATCTGTCACCTGGGGTTGCCATGTAAAGTGAGAGTTATAGTTGTGATATTCTTGTGTTTGTAGTTCTGAAGACTCTACTAATATGCAAAAAGCCTTACACCTTTCAATTGCTGGCAACTACTGTTTAACAATTAAATCTGTGATAATGGATGGAAATGGGTGGGATTATGTAACTGTAGATGTTTTAGAAAAATAATTGTGAATGAATTATGATTAAGAGTGTTTCATGTGAAGATGTTTGAGCCATTTCTATCTATCATGCATTCCTGTCTCAAGGCAGAAAACTTTGAAGATTAAAAAAAATAAAATAATCAAAATAAAATATTGCAGTGTCTTTCTCCATATCTCTTCTGGTTGTTTCTGTTATAAAGTGGATGCTGCCATCACAGTTGGAATGTCTGGGTCTGTGATTTTGGAAGAACCTTTTAACGTGTGCTTTTTTGATAACCTCCCAGGCTGCCTTAAAATAAGTTAGTTCAGCATCATGAATAGTGCTGGCACTCCTAAACGTTGCTCTTTTTTACTTCTCAAAAGTTTTATGACCTTTCCCTTTTCCATTTTTCGTTAATCTCCTACTAGCATTATCTTTCTATAGCTAATTCATAAGTGGCAGAGTGTTATGAATAGGTTTTTGTCCCGATGCAAAGTGCAGTCGTCTGCCTTCCAGGGTTGTGCCCAGAAGCTTTCTTCTGGAAGTCATGAGAGAAGTACAAGCTTATTTTACCCATAATACCACAAGGTTTCCATATTACTGATAGTCTCTGTCCAGCTGCAGACGCAGAAGGTCACACTATGCTGAATATATTCCTTGTGAGAGATTCTGTCTTTTTAAAGGCTTTGGATCATTTGCATTTCTTGCATCTGGTTTCTGTCCTTGACAAAAGGGCAGGGTGGGGTAGAGAGAAAAGAAACCTGCAAGATAGACAAATACCTCATGTTTATTCTCACTTAAAGGAAAAGCAAACAAACCATCATTGGAAACCTCAATGACTCTCCTTTTCCACCAAATTGTCAGGACAATGCTGCTGTTCCAACATGAGCAGAAAGTAGATGTCCTAAGGTCATGCTATGCTGTTCCCAGCACACCTGCAGCTGTACAGTGCTGTGCTTTTTTAGGCTCTTTCTCTCCAAATCCAGATCAAGTATTTGCTACCTCTTCAGGGATTCTCTTTCTGAGGAGTGGGTAAGCTGGTCTTCTGTGAGTCCTCGTTTGTGATGCAGGTGGGATAGGGCTTCCAAGTGACCTCTCTTATCTGGGACAGCAGCATCTGCTGTCAGTTCATGAAGCTGCAGTGGTGGTATTTGTTATGTGGAGCTGAAGTTCAGGGTTGGAAGCTCCACTGAAGGCGTAAAATTAGAACAGCCTCCCATCTAACACAATCGAAACCTTAAATTTAAAGTCTGTATTAAAATGTTCCTATAGTGACATAGTAAAATACCAGAAAGTTATGAAATGCCATGCTTATGAATTCTTGGAGTGTGTGTCCATATGGGGTGCATACCATGCAAAGTGATCCTGGGTTTGATATATATATATATATATATAAAGGGCACTTTTAAAGATATAACCACATACCCTGGTTTTTTTTCCCATTGAAGTTGCAGGATAGGTGAGGAACAGGCTGGGGATGTGGATGGGTAGTGATGAATCAAGCATTTCTTATGTTTGATCTTGCTGTAATTCTCATTATAAATAACAAGAACTAGTTTTTCTGTCTGATGCATGTCAAGTTCCAGCCTCTCGGTTTTTTTAGTCATCCCTAAAAAAACATAGACTCAGAATGTCTCTGAAAATAAAGCAGAAATTAAATTTTGATGGTTATATTGTTTGCGGTCTACACAGAACAGTATGCAATATTTACTACTTTGTGCTTCACCCCATAAGATGTGTTACACACCCTTATATTTCCTTAAGTGCAGTATTTCTGTTGAATGGGAATAAAGTAAATAGAACGTCCTCATGAAATTTAAGCGTGGCCAAGGCAAACAAACATAAAATTCTCCTTTCTGCAACCTCATGCCAATATGATGTTGGCTCTGGACAATGAAAGGGTTAATATTACAAGAGGTGGATTTTACTTGAGCAATAATTGAGCTGCATGTTTGCCTTCTCCTGAACAAGTCCATTGCCTAATCTTTATTTCTGACAGATGTTTTGTGTACTAATACTTTAATCAACTGAGAATGAAAAACTGCTTACAGTAGGATTATACCATTTAGAAGACCAGCCAATGTACACATTTTAATATATTTAGCGTGCATGGTGTGGCTTTGTGTGCATATACACATATGCAAACATCAAAGGGATATGGCTGCTCTAGGCCTTTTTTGTTTGTTTGTTTGAAAGAGAGAAGTTGGTGACTTCACAGTGAATTAATCAGGTTTAGGAGCACAGAATAAAACGTGTTCCCAGCAGGATGGCAAGGCAAGACTGGGAGAGGAGGTGCAGTGGTGGAATAGCTGTTTTACCAGCGCAGTGTTTACTACCTTGGTTCCTCACCACACACCCCAGATTTCCCTCTACTATGTTCTGACTGTAAGTTAAAGCCTATAAAAGCTTTCACTTCTGTTGGATGTAGTGGGTGGTTAAAAGGTAGTTTTGAGAAGGCAAGTTTATGGAGATTTTGTCAGGTTTTTATTAGTAACAAACAATTCTAGAAAACAGCTGTCTTACGAAAAGTTCTACTAAGACACCTGAATCTATAAAACAGCCTAAATAATAAAGGGATATGTATGTCCTTGTGATTTAAGTGGTGGGTTTTATAGCCTAGTATACTTTTCAGAAGTGGACCTCTGGACACGTCCCAGCTCTCACCGGCCAAGTGATCTCTGTCAGGGCCATTAAAGTCCTCTGTTGCGTATCTCTGTGTGTGTGTCACATTATTTTTGCTCTCAGATAAGCACCACACTTTGTTGGTTCTTTGCAAAAAACCACTTTCTCTAAGTCCTTAAAGGCTGTCTGAATTATTATCAGTTGTATTGTCCCAGCTTTATTTTTTGATAAATGCCTTTAAGTTACTATTTGTATGGTGAGTCAAACAAGTGCTCCAGAGAGCTCTTGACATACTCTATTCCACACTGTGGGATGTTTCAGCAATGTGATGTTTCTGTTGTACATTGCTTGTTTTGCCACTTGACCTTGCTCTGAATCCTCTTTGTCACACAGCACAAGGCTCTTCATCCTGCATAGGTCTCTGCCCTCCCAGACTGCAAGCAGGAGGTGACATTTTCTTTTGGTGCTGCTTTAGAATTAATCTTGGCTTCCTTTAAGTATGCTGTCTTACCATGCCAGCTAGTGTCCGTGTGTACGTGTACCCCTTTTTTTCCCCCTCCCACAGCTCTATCAGAGATGAGTCCTTGCACTGGCAATAACTTACTCCTTTTAGTCTCTCTTAAATCCATTCACACGTTCGAAGGGTCTGTGACTGCATACAGGAAAATCATAGAAAAGGAAAAGTCGTAAGGTGTCTGCATCGGATAACGGGTACAACTTCCAATGCTATCTAGTAGGTAAGTAAAAAAATCCCCCAGCATTTAGTACTCTATCAGTGAGTTTCTCTGGTGTTGGGGAGACACTGACAACAGAACTATTTATGTCCTAGGTAAAAGTAATTTGGAACAAACTTGGTATTAACTGCTACATCAGGGAGGCCTGGAGGCTCACCTCATAGCTCAGGAAAAACAAAAAAGAAACCCATAAGCAAACAAAAATACAGCTAAAGCTTTTGGGTTTACCAAAGCAGGCAAAAAGTTTTCCATCTGACAGCGAAAGAAGAGGGAGCAAACAGAGCTATGTAGTGTGTGCACAGAGGAGCTCACTGTATGCCAAACTTGCTATTACTACAGTTCTGGTCCAGAGGTGGGTGTGAGCAGCACCCCTACTATGGGGTGCATCTTTCCTAGTGATGCTGCAGATTCTACCCTGGGCAGACTTTCTGTGAAAAACCTTGTTTGCAGCATCATGTTGATTAGAATTTTTACTTGAAGAACTGGGCAACAGAGAATTAAGAGTACAGGGAGCAGTCAACATCTTGTCCAGATGCACATGTCCTCCGTTGCTAATGCTAAACAGAGATTTTCCATGGCCGTTTAATGTGAAATGGCTATTGTATAGACAGGGCTCTTGAAAGGATCCCATTTGCCCCAAGTTTGGCAAACAGAAAATTAAATGTCAATTGAGCGTGTGAAGCTGGGTTTCTTATGTCAAAAGCTGTAATGCATTTTTTAGATTGATTCACAAATCGGGAGATCTGCAGTTCTGTGGATTTTCTGCCAGCTGTTGGGGGAAACAGATGTGAAGCATTTTAAACTTTCAAAAAAACATACCTAGGAGGGATTTTTTGGGACAGATGTCCATTCCACCCTTTGCCAGGACCATATGGATCTGCTTACATTGTATTTTGTATGTTTGTTCATGAAATTGTTCATGAAATTTCTGCTTATATTGGAGCATTTTGTATTAGACTTAATAGTTCTCTAGGAGGGGAAAAAACCAACAAACAACCAAACAAACAAAAACACAAAACAACAAAACCAAACCAAACTCCTTGAATAACTGTCTTCCAAGTTGCTGTCAGAGGCCTTCCTAGGGTTGTGCCTCTGAAACACCTTTTCCTGAGTAGACTTTTTGCTCTGATACGTTTCATTAAATTATACATAATGTTTCAAAATGTTCTTTTCCCCTCTTAAGAATACAATGGCATTCCAGGCTATTTCCTGCAATTAAATCAGATTTGTTCTCCCTAACATCAAGAGGGGAATGGCTATAGCTCACCTAGGACCTGTGTTTTCTGAAATTTCTGGCTAAGGCTTCAGCTGTCCAGATGATGTTACTCTGGGACTGGCTGTGTCCATATGCTGGTGTGTGTGCCCTTTGGGGAGCGGCAGGAGTTGGCTGTGTGGACTCTTCCACCCATTGCAGCTTGTGGAGCACTGTTAAGGTCCCCCTTCTTTGGTGAGCCTTGCTGAATGGCATATTATCATTGCCAACCCATGTGGTGTTCCTGCAGCAGTTTCACTTCCTCGGATTACTTTCTCCTGGAGTATTTGCAGTTTAGCATCAGCACCCAGGCAATTGCAATCCATAAATTTCTCTGAAAGAGGAGAAGAGGATTTTGTATGCAGCATTCTTGTTTACTGTTTTAATTTCACTTTTTTTCCTTCATTCTTCCACAGATTTAAATTTTTTTTACTGGAAATGAGTGAAGGAACACACTGGCACAAAGGCTGACACAGGTTTGAGTGGAAAGTTTATTCCTAAGTTCTTCCCATCTTTTTGGAGCCTGACCAGTGTCACAGATTTTACTATCGCAGATAGCATGATAGAAATTCTGGTTTAGCTGTGCTGCAAGAAAAGACTGAGGGGAACTATGGCCTGTATCCCATTACTGGGTTCTGTATTCTTGCCAACTATAAAAACTCCCGCTGCAAGCACTATCTCCCCAGAATCACCCTTTGGGAACAAATCATAACTCCACAGCAAATAGCAGAAAGGGATTTTGTGCATAGAGGGGAGGGCTGCAGATGGGCAAAGCTGCCATAAATGGCTTACTCCACAGTCCAGCTTTTTGCTGAATTGAAAACTTGCCTAATTGAAAATCATGGGAATTGGTTCACGAGTTTCAGGCTGGCTGCATCTGCATGAAGTTTTGTGTGCAGAGAGCTTGCCCTGGGGGTGCTATGCAGTCTTGATGCACATCTGACGTGCCACATTGCTCTAAAATATGTATTTAATGGAATGTACATGAAACAGAGGCAATGAGTATCATGTGTGCGAAGGAATAAGCAAGCTTTAATCAGCCCAACACGCAACTCTTTTGTAACCTTAACCTGATTTGTTTGTTTCCCCTTCATTCTTCACATTCTCAAAGGCCCTCCATGAGGTTTGTTCCTGGTAGTTCCCAAGGAGTTTCAGTTCAGAGTCATTTTCAGGACAGAGCTGCATTTAAACAGCAGTAAAACACACCACTGGGTGATCCAGAATCAGTGTCCTGTGATCCAAAATCAATCCAGCTACAGCTGATGGTTTGATGAAATGTTACAGCAGGGAGAGTCCATAGTTGCTGAATATGGTGGTGAAAAAAAGCCAATCAAAACAGTGGTGCCAACTAAAACCCAAGAGCAGTACAGGCACACCATTTCTACTGCAGGTACGTGAGCATGATGATTAGACTCGTTTTCCTTTAGTTGCTTTGGCTGAGTAATGCTCATACTTGTTTCTCCTTAACTTGCATGCACCAGACACTGCCCATATATATACATATATATAAATTAATATAATGACAATTCTTGCCTCCTGACCTGCAGTGCTGCAAGTGAACCTGTGGCTTTTCGTTGACAAAAAGATTCTCCCCTTCTTATCGTGAATATCAAAATTTCACATCCAGCAAATTTTAATCTGACACTAACAAATAGCCACTTATGGTTACAAACCAAGTTCGAAGTGAAAAGGTGACTCAGAGTTGATTATGGGAGGGCAATACATGCTCTCATATGACTGACATGAAAAAAGAGGGGATTGCACCACTGGATTTTCTTAATTATAACAGACAAGTGGTTTACAAACACTGGCAGAGGGAGCTGGGTTAGTTCAGCAGTGGATGTGTTCTAGGAAATAATCATATGTTTCTTGAGTAATTTGAAAGGAGGGAGAAAGCTGTAAAATAGGATTTGCATGGATCAATCATCCTAGTTTTCTTAGCAAAGGAATGTCCTCACCAGTACAGTGCATTGCACGCCAGATGGTGGGTTTGAGATTCTCATTCTCTAAACTACAAGAATTTGACCTTTTAAAAAGGTCTTTTATATTTTAGTAGAGAAAAGACAATAGGAAATATGTTGTGCAATGTTTTGTCAAAACCTGTTACAAACCAGACTTTACTAAAGGATTTTCCCCACATTCATCCAGGGATATTATTCTATTAAAACAAAAGCTTGTGGGATCAGTATGTAGATACTAGCCCTCTGATCCCCAGAAATCATACCCTTGCCCTTCCCTACACCCTATGGGACACTTGGATTTCATTATTTTCTTTATTCAAGCACGTTTTGAATCTCTTTCCTCCCTCAGATATTCTGTGTCTCTACATTAGCATTTTCCTTAACATACAGAAAATAATAGTGGTTAATTTGACCACTGCCTTCATTCGTATTGAGGAATCACATATTCAAGCTTAAGCTTTTGAACTTGTTCTTCCAGTTTTCCCCTGAATATCCCAGCTGTGAGGCAGGCTATACAGGTTACCTTTACCTGTCTGATCCTGGTTGTTCTGTTTTGTAGCAATGGCCAGTCCTGTTTTTCCAGTTGTGCTATAATGCCCCTAATTCATCTCTGACCACAAGCTCAGTACAGGTTAGAGCTGGATGGGTAACTGGCTGTGTTGCTGTCTGTTTTCACAGAAGGTGAAAATCTGCCCAAGTGGAAAGATGTTCGCACCTCCCAACTCAGAGAGCGATTGCAGAGAATCATCAGGTCCCCGTTGAGCTTTCTCTTCTCCAGGCTAAACAATTCCAGTTGCCCCTTCCTTGCAGACAATAAAAGCCCATGACACTGATAAGATGCCGGTGTTGGATCCTTGGGTTGCACTTGGCGCTGCCAGAGGTGGCTTCTGAGTGTGCAGTGTATGTGTGAGCCCTTCCACAGTGAGCAGCTGCACCCAGCCACCATCAGGGAGGCTGAACTCCGCCTCAGAAGTTAAATTCAATCTGATCATCCACAACATGGAACCAAATGTGTGTGTTGGTTTGAAATTTGCTTTATGTAATATGCTTCTAATGAACAAGTTGCTTCCATTCAGCTTTTCTGCTGAAGGAGGAAGAGTAGACCTTCTACACTGAGATGTTCACAAGTCCATGCACCAGCTCCAACCAAGCTGGAGCGTGATGGTGGTGCTGCTGGTTGCACAGGGGAACCCCAGGAGAGAGGACCGTGCTGGTGCAAGGCTACAGGGCACAGGAAAGGGTATGTATGAGCTCTGTTTGCTGACATCCCATTTTCTATCAAATGCAAAATCCAGGCACAAACCATCCAAAAGCATGCTTGTCATGGCAGGCTGCCGAACATTAGTTCTGTTTTCTTCTTAATATGATGCACCATTAAAATTTCTAGCCAAGGCCACTGCAGGGAGGCACGTATTAATCCTTTGCTGAACTTTTTTGTTGGGGAGAAAAGCCTTTTTAACAGGCAACTCTCATTCTGCTTCTCCTCAGCTGGGAAAGACTGATTTGTTGGTGAATTATTTGGTTTATTTTTCTGTAGGAATCATGATTATGCAAGGTAGTGATGACCGAGTACTAATAAGCTTTTTGTCAGAGAAAAAACACTGAAAACTGTAGTTTTATGGAGCGGTTTGTCTGAGCATACATGTGAAATCAGACCCAGCATCCTAAAACCGCTGCGAGCTGGGTGAGGAGTCCTGCACAAAGTAGGGCCAGGACCATCCTACCCCTGCTTTGACACTGGTCAGCTCCAGCTGCCATCTGGACTGGCAGGGCTTTTCCTTCCCCTGCTCTTGGAGATGCTCTACGTGTGGTGCTGGATTTCACAGTGGTAGCCACATGGACTTACCCTGAGCTCTGCGATACTGCAGTGAATGTTGAAACATTTAGACACCAGGGATATGACTCAGATGCCCTGTGCTAGACAGTGGAAAGAAAATAAGAACAAAAAGCAAACCCTCCGGAAGCAGGGGAGGGCCTGCATGCATGCTTAATTGAACAAGAATCAGACATCTTAAAGTATTTCTGAGAAAAACAAGTCTAAAGCTTAAACTAGAACGCTCTACAGCCATTCCCTCAGCCATTTTGAAAGCCGTTCCCTTCCCTTCCAGCTGATATAACAAATGTAACCAGTTTCCCTTTTCTCCTCTCTTTTATCTGTTTCCCTTCAGTAAAGTCTGAAGAAAGTATTTCCGCTCCCTCGCCCTCCTTAAACCAGAAGGCTGCCTGATATCTCCTCGATCCATGGGAAATGGGATGAAAACTGCAGTGGGATGGTTTGTTCCGTTACAGATGTGCACAGTTCCTTTATCCCCTAGATACAGCGTGCCAGAAGGTGACAGCTTTGTATGTGCCTGCAACTGCCTCAAAAAAAAAAAAAGGGGCTGAGATATATATATGTTGTGGGAGAGAAGCATGAGGTTTTTAAGCACACATTTATGAAAATATGAGAGCTTAAGAAGAATTGGGTCACATCTGACTGCTACCATCTGGCCCACTTCACTCCAAGATTACCCAGGAATGTATTTCACATGTGCCTCTGGAACAAGATTGTGAGCTGCCAAAAAGAAAATATTTTACAGCTGAGCATTGCATTTCACTTGGAGCAGTTCAAATGCAATATCCCAAAGAGGATTCCACCAGCGGGTATCAAGCAGGGAATTTGGGCTCAGTCCCTTTGTTTTGTCTGCACAGTTTTGTAACAGGGGACTCCTTGTTGGTTGCTGGATTGAGTTTAAAGGTCCTTGGCTGGGACATCAGCTTCTCAGTGGAAAGTGGTCTCTCAAACCAGAGCCCTGGGTAGGCAGCTGACCCTGTGTTAAAGTGGAGTCACAGCTTAAACAGGGCAGCTGACCTTGTGCAAATGGCACCTCAGGAGCACCAGTGGGATGCACTGTAGCTGGAGGGAAGCACTTTGGATGGAGCTTTTTGGCGAAAGCTTCCCAGTCAAGCTGGGAGACATCAGAGTGCCTCTCCCAACTTGACGGGGAAGCCTTTGCCAAAGGGCTTTACCCACGTGTCTCAGTTTCCCTGTGTGTAACATGAGGGCATCTCACTTCTGTAAAACTGAGGTGTGCTGCCTTGCCATATATATATATGTATCTGTAGATATTTATAAATATATATATAAAAAGATAAATATTATTTAATAGGTTTAAAAACATATAAAAATAGGTGTTGTGATGATGACACATACTTGCAAAGATGCACGAATTTCTCCACGGCACATCAGCATGTGGAACAGAATCTTAGATGGTGAAAGAGCATGTTGCACCTGCTGTACTTGGGCTGATGTAAGTTCATTCTCAGTAAAATGGGAAATGTAGACAACAGCAGAAATCCCTTTGCCTCTGTCTGGGTGTCCTGTAAGAGGAGAAGGAGCTTTTTGTGAATTACTCTAGCCAGGATGGAGTTAATTCTTTCTCTGCCACAAGCAAGGTTTGCAGGACCAGAGAGCTGAGCCAGCTATGGAGGTTTCAGTTCTTGCAGCGTGCTGGAGATAGTGGACTGCTGAGGTTGAGTGAAAAATACAGACTCTCTGGGGGATGCTGGGGTAATTCTGAAAAGGTGGAGGGGTGCATCTTTCCCCCCCTTTTTTTTTTAATAATTGGAATCAGACACAGTTAAATTTTGTCTTAATTACTGTTGAAGGTTTTGAGTGAAGAGAGTTCTGCTTTTTAAGACTTGAAAGAAGGGACACTTTTGTTTACCCACAGGGTATGAACTCTGTCACACAGAGTGCAGTATGAAACTGTGTGCAGGTATACAACACTTTTGCTGGCTGGAGCCACCTGTCCCAAGCTTTGTGTTGTGGGAAAGTGTGTAGTGGGACCGGCTTGATGCTTAAAAAGTTGTTCATCAGCAAGTCTTCCCAAGCCCACTAGCCTAGAGGCACTCCCACGCCCTGCCTGCTAATGTGCTGCTGGGCTTGCACCAAGTTCTTCCACCAGTGTTAAAAGGGGAACAAATGGGCACCATCTCAGCAGAGTGGCACCTCTCTTGTCTTTTGAGGCTTTTGGGTCATAGCAGATGTGACCCAAAAGATGGCTTTGGGTTGCTGCACGAGGAGAGTAGCTCAGATTGATTTTGTTCACACGGTAGCTGCACAGCAGACAAAGGGTTCAAATTGCTACACTGCCGTGTTTCATCCCTCTCAAACTCAAGAGGTTGTAACTCAAAAAGAAAATTAAAAAGCAACTCGTGGAATCATGTTCTGCAAAGGTGTACTTTTCATATTTAGAAACATTTATTAAGCAACTATGAAGTCTTTTTGTCCTGTAAAACTGAAGGATTTGATAACTTTTAAGCGACAGTCCATGTTTTTAAATCATAACAGGCTACAAACACCAACAGTAACTGTGGTGTGTTGTGGCTTTGCTGCAGTCAAAAGGCACTGAAGAGGATGACACAAGAACTGGAATAGTAATTCAGAAAAATTAATTGAATTATTTCTTGCTCCGTTCTGCC
>JAYRBT010000114.1:23966530-23978902 GCA_036023395.1 Myiotriccus ornatus
TCAGGGGTTGGACTTGATGATCTTGGAGGTCTTTTCCAACCCAATCTATTCTATGATTCTATGATTCTATGAAATGGAAGATGTTGAGCTCCACAGCACCTTACCTTCTAAGCAGGTTTCACATGAAGGAAGCCTGTTTTGCAACCTGTGAGACTGCTTGGGGGTGTGAACCTCAAGACAGAGATTGGGGTTTTGTTTTGAAAGCTTTCTCCTGATCCAAGTTAATTTTTTTAAAAAAAAAGCCTAAGGGCAGTGAGACCGTGCCCTAGGACAGCCAGTATCTAGAAATGGAGTCCTCCTGCCTCCTTGGAGATGATCTAAGCACTGGAAAGTGTTTCTGTTCCCTGCAGCTCCTACCCCATCCCTCCTCATGCAGCTGAGTTGTGTGTCATAGATCATCAGCCAGTATCAGTGACCAGCCCTGGGCAGAGTAGCACAGATGCTGCGTGCACTCTCAGCATATGTTCGGACTCTTTTTGTTCATGAATGGGATGAATCTGTGTGTGTGCTGCTCATCGTGAAGAAACGAAAGCTCAGGTTGGGAATGTTGTTAAGAAAAATACATGATCTGGAAAATGACTGCCAGCCACTGATCTTATTTCTGGGTGGCTTCAGAGGAAGGGACCTATTGCTTGTGACACAAACCCACCTCTGGGAGTACTGCTTTGGTGATTAAGTCTGATGATACAGGCTTCCTGTGTGACTGTGAACATAAAGGCTGGATTCAGTCAAAGGTTCATCTGCTATAACCTAATTCATCCTCTAACTCACAGAGTTGAGGACCTGAGACTCTGCGGCTGGTACACAATGAGAGTTAAGTGTCTCTGCTGCTGACTGGGGAAGAGAGCTGTTGATTAAGCTGAGACATGTGGGGAAATTTCTTGTGCTCAGCAGAGTTTAAAAGCATGTCTGAGGCTGCTGAAGGCACCTGTCCCCTTGGGAGACAGAAAGTGTAGACATCCCAGCAGGGAGGCAGCTGAAGGCATTTCCTGAGAAAGCTGAACAGAACTCGCTGCTGTCCTTGAAAATGGGGCTGGCGGGGGAGGAGAAGGGCAATGATTTTTTTATTAGCTAGTTTAGATATTAGATATCTTCACCAGGTATTTGGGGACCTGAGGCTGACTTTCTTCCTTGGCATGTGGAGGTGCATGTCTAGGTTCACTGCTGGCCAGGAGAGAGCTCCAGGGCACCTGCGTCACCTGACTGGAGGAGCTGCAGGGCTTCCACCTCCTGCATGACTTCAGGAAGCAGGAGGGTGGACTGAAAAAGGGGAGAGCCTGGCCCAGCTCCATGCTTCTGGCACTTGCTTGGGAGGGAGAACTGAGCTTCAAGTGCCTCTTAATTGCCAGACCTTGTCAAAATAGAGAAAATGTGTTTCATATAAAGTGTGTGTGTCTGTATGTTCCTCGGTGGTGAAGGCTGGCTTTTTAATACTAATCTATGACCTTTGTGGTTTGAGTTCTGTCTCCAACATTAAAAGCTCCCTCCCAAAATACTTTTTCTTATGCTCTGTGTAAACCAGTTCTTATTGCCCCAAGTGACTGGTGCCATTTTCCTTGGCTATCTGGGCATATCATCTGTATAACAGTTTTCTTCCAACAGTCAGTTCACTGGACTGTTTTCTTTTCCCTTGAATTTTAGCCCAGGCCTTTTTCCTTTGTGCTGCAAGGCATCTCTGATATTTTGGAATGCCTTTATTATTTGCTCCTCTTCAAATATTCACAAATAATTAACTTAGGGGTTTTTTCCATAGCAGATTTTTAGTTGTTGTAATGGCAAAAATGGACATATTTTACAGATTTCTTCCTTCTAAAGGATAAAAGAGCTCAAAACTTCTGCATTTCTATCTGGAGGCATGTGTGCAAAGAAAGATAAAGCCCAATGAGAGTAAGTGGCTACCTGTACACACTTGTGTACAGGCTGGGTTTTTTTCTCTTGTTATTCTGGGACCTATTGCTTCCCTCCCAGTAAAGATTACATTAAAAAAAGTTCCGTATGAATTCAAATCCTTCTGAGGTGGTTCATGGTGAAATGTGCCCTCTTTAACTGTTTTTTTGTGGGGGAATACAACTGCAGTGGGTGGTTTCAAATCAGTCCAGTATGTGGTGGAGCACTGGTAAAACACACTAGGCAGCCTGTCTTCCAGTGTATATTTCTGCTGGCAGCGACCCTAGATCTCCTTGGCCAAGCATTTAGTGCTGGGATGTAATCTAGATTCCCAGCAAATTCTCAATTAAGTGCAAGATGTTTCTTGAGCACGGAGCCAGAGATCAAACTGAAATAAGGCTCACTCTGAGAAATATTTTGAAAACTGTTTGAATAACCTAGTGTATACAAATATTTTAGGTCAACTATCATATTCTCTCAAGACCTGTAGGCGTTTCTGTATGGGTGCCAGCAGCACTGTGTCTCTAAAGAATGGAACCAATGCTGATTTCGTACTTCCACTACTGTGTCAGTGAATCCACCCACAGCTTGATAATGTCAGTGCAATGCAATGGAAAGTTTATATTATAGTTTGGCTTTTATGTTGTTTTAGTGATTTTTTTTTGCATCAGTGTCACAAGGAAAAGGAGAGGATAGTATCCAGGGATATGAAAGTAAACCATCCAACTCTTTGAAGAAAAGGTCACCTGGTATCAGTTTGCAAAGTGGTGCTGGGAGCAGCCTTTCATTTTTTCACCTTTAAAAGCCTGTCCTTAAATCAGGGGATAAACAACCCTAGATAATTTCTTCTTTCGTGTTTCTGAAGCTGAATAACACACACCCACCCACATGTTTTCCTAGAGCCACAGACACGTTTGGATACCCTCTCAATGGAAGCAAATATGACTGAGCTTGTATTATATCAAGACATGAGCCCAGATTAACAGACTGTACTGCTAACCAGCTACCAGCTTGGTTAAATTTGTGGTGCAGACAGAGCTTAAGCTGGTGTCTCACTTCATTGCAGAAACCACTGTGCAGTCTGCTGACCAGCTATATTTAAGTATTTTGGCAGAATCCTGTTAAAAATTGGAAGGAATGCTTTTAATAGTCTGCACTTCTCTTGGAGGCCTGCATTAGGGATATAGTTGCATCCCACACATACATAAGTCTGATTGAAAAGCACAATATGGCATGGATGTGCTTTGGGGCTACAGGATGTCAGCAAGACAGATTTAAAGTACTGCTGGCTGCATGACATAAGAAATATGCAGACCTTTCAAGGTTACAGGCCAGATTCAGATATTTCACATATGAAGGCAGCAGCAACTTTGCTGAAGACAGTGGTGTTACTGAGCCCTAATGCATGTGAAAAGATTCTGCATTATTAATTATTTGAACCAATGTGCATCCATGCTTTCATCCCACTTTGATATTTTGTACATGGAGCTGTGGACCTCTCCTAAGAAGGCACTACACTTGCCAGCTGCTGTTTGTTTTCATGCAGGAAAATTCAGCTTTTCCAGAATTCATGCAGCAGTTGATGAGAAATGCGTCATTGCTCTGCAGGCCATGGTGTTCAAAAAGGGACAAGGTTTCCACATACCTCCAGTCAGGTTTTGGGGGTTGTTGAAAAGACACCTGGTCAGCTTCAAAGTCACATGCAATTAGAGAGAGTTCTGTGGTTTGCATGTACAAAGTTCAGGTCTCACATTGCATCAAATATTTGCAAATATTGTAAAATGGGGCTGGATGAAAGAGTTGTCAACCACAAGCATTCACTGTGGTTAAGTCTTAACCATTATTCTCTTCTCTCCCTGCCTACCTTCCCCAGTTAAAAAACAACAAGAAGAATTTATTTTCATATTCAATATTTTGGCTTTCTAACATTTATTTTATTTTTCTGGCTCAAATAATGAAATTATGCTCTTGGATTACACAATAAAGCTTTCCTTTATGGCTGCCCAGACTAGAAACTTATTTTAAAAACCGAGTGAAAATGTAACCAGGAGATGAAAGAGGGGATCTCCCAAAAGCTGCTGATTCCTAAAGAGGCTTGAGGGAAAACACCACCAAAGGGAACACCAAAATCCAGAGCCTATGTGTAAGACTCCAAGAAGAGGTAAGAAATTAAAGACTTCTTTCCTTTTTTTTTTCTTTTTTTTTTTTTTTTTTAAATTATTGTATAAAAGCTACATCATGAGCAAAATCAGCACTGTCAATTATGCTTTAATCAGAAATAGAAATTTCCTGGAAAACACTACTAAGGCAAAAGCAGCTGGGAAAGGGAATGTGTAAACTGTCATCCTCGGCATCAGAATTTTGCTGAGCAGAGGAAGACATATTCTATCTGCTGTGTAAGTAGTTCATCACTTCATGATAATTCCTTTCTCTCTGTAAGATTAGAGAATGTTTTTCATCACGAGTCTGCCTGAGTTAGATGATGTGGAATCAAGTGTATTCTTCAAACGGGAACTTTGATAGCAACTTAATATTTTGTGGTACTTAAATATTTTTCCAACACTTCCATGCAGAATTAAGGAATCAGACACTGGTCTGTGCTGTCGATGTGGCTTTTTTTTTTATATACCATTTCTCTCTTAGTTGCTGTGAGAAACTTAAGTTTTGGTCATCTTGGTAAACCTGAGTGTTTTCAAAGACTGCTGACAAGCCTTTGAGATATCTGCATTGGATGCATGAAGACTCCTCTTTGGCAAAACAGTTTCTGAGCATAAAAAGGTGTGTGAATCTGTGGATAGGTGATTTCACCCTTAGAAGCCTTGGTAGTGAGTTCTGCAGCAAACCCTTGCCTTTGACATCACCTTTATAAGGACGTGTTACAAAGGATTTCCTGAGTTTAAGTTTGTACACCTATGGAGACAGACAGACCAACCTCTTCTAATAACAATCATGGGACTTGCTGTGACAATGACAAATATTGAGAGGCGTAAAGGAGATTTATTTGAGAGAGGTATATTTGTAGGTGGGATGTTGTGTGTGGAAAACCAGTCAAAATAAGGTGAGTCAGGAATAGGTGTGTATGAATAGACAACACAGGGTGGAATAAATATTTTCAGGTCTCACTTGATTCCATTTCAGATTGCTTTGGATAAGCTAATCATTTCTCTAATATTATGCTGATGTTAGCAAAAAATGCTCTGCAGAAGCAGACAAGGTAAAGGTAAAACACTTAGTGCTGGGGAGTCTCATGTCTGCAGGAAATGCGTAGGGGGAATTTATATTTGAATAGCTCTAATCTGATCCTGTGGAGTTGCTGTCCATTAGCACATTATGTGCACTCTTGGAGCACATCATCGTGTTGAATTTAACACATAAGGAATTAATTTTTGCACTCTGGGTTAGGAGCACAATTCTGAAGCAGATCTGGTTGATTCCACTCACTGCATTTTGGTTTGTATCCCAAAGATATCTCAAATGAACGCAGGGCCACTCCAGGTCACTCATCTTTCCCCCTTTTGGGAGAACTGTACCTCCTCATGTCTGTGCATCCATCTGTCCTACTGGAGGCTTTGGGAAGCATGGCCAAGCACCCCTGCTCTATGCAGCTTGATTGTACAAAAATGAGGGATTTCACTAAGTAATATTCCATCCCAGAGAATACAAACCAGGACCTTCTGGGTTTTAAGCACCAAATCAACACAAAAGAAGTTAGAAAGGGAGACCAAAACAAATCCACCTGATGTTTCCTATTTACTGCACTAGCATTTCTCTCAAAGCCTGGAAGCTGGGGAGAGAGTCTCACCTGCTGGCAGCATCTTAGTCCCTATATTTTAATGTTGCATACTCACACGCTGGATCTTAAAAACCTATTCTTTTCATATAAGTAAAAAAACTGCATGTTCACTTCATCACAGCACATTTCCTTGCATTAATAAATCCTAAACCTCCCTTCCCTTTTGTCTGAATTTCCATTTTTAGCTTACATTTTTCTGTTCCTATGGGAGGTTCCCCACTTTTATTTCCATGCAGTCTTGAGACTGGGAATTCCATGAATGTTGTTCATATGACCTACGGAATGTGAGTAAACGTTTCACAGCAGTGTATCTTCTTGGCTGCTCTCCAGGGCCTGTAATTAACTCCACATATATTCCTCTATCTATCATGGGGCTTTAGATTTTGCCTGATAGAAACAGTGGAGGCTGGAATAGGAAATAAAGCTTTATGGAAAAAATCAAAGAAAGTGCTTTGCTTGCTGCGAAGTCTTAAAGTGTTTACTGTGTATGCTCTCTCCTTTTAACAAGATTTGACTCCTAGGAAAGCACTGCAAGTATAAAGCAGACTTCAAAATAATCATGCCTACTTGCAGTGTTCAAGGGGTGGTTGGGCATCCTTTTTATTTTAAGCATGATGGTGAACATGTACCACTTATGAGTAGGTTGAATGAATCTTAGGTAACAAAACATTTTCATTTAATAAGTCATTTGACAATCTTGTCATCCTGAATTACTAGCACATTTTTCAAAAGTAGCTGCTTTTCCAGTAATATACTTATGCCCTTTTTTCTTCTGCTTTCGATGGTGTATGCTTCTGAAAAATATTCCTTGACTCTGTATTTAGCTCTCTTACTATTTACATTAACTTTTTGACAAGACTCTAATAATTCTAGACCTGATGGGGAAAAACATGATAGGATTCATAAAACTAAGATATAGTTACAATTACAACATGCATTCTTTACTGGGATATCATTTAATTCTTGGCCTATACTGAGGTTCAGGTCTTTGCTATGCTGCTGTAAACCTGGAGTAATACCACTGAACCCAGTGCACCAGCAGAGCTGGAAGTTGAACTTGGCCTTTGTTTTGTTAAGTGCAGTATTAGAATTTCAGATCTTTAATCCATTTGATTTTCTGTTAGCTCAGTCTATCTTCTGTATCTGATTATGTATATTTAACCCTGATTAGCATAACTATTCAGAAACAAAGGTTTTCTTATGGTATTTAGGCTTAGGTTTTTGAGATGCATAAAACACCTCTTGTAGAAAAATGTTAGTGGCTCAGCCATCCTTTGTATCATATTCCAGTTGATGGCTTTTGTGTATGTCATTTACCTGGAACAGATGTTTTCCCTGCTGCTTTAACTGTTCACCAAAAATATCTGAAAGGAAAATGAAAATACAATTAATATGCATGTCTATCCAATTAATTTAAATAAATTAGCATTAAAATGGATTCTGGATTTATTTAGACACTTTCTGCAGAAGCCAAAAATAATCTTAATACAGGAGTGAATTTTGTTAGATGCCTCAGTAAACAGCAGAGACCTTTTTTTCAAAAGAGGAATCTTTATTAAAAGATGGTAATACAGTCCTAGAATTGGCCTCTGTTTCTGTGACCAGTGTGAAACTTTGTATTTTGGTCTGCTGGGAAAATGGTAGAAGAGAGCACTACCTTGCAATAGACAGTCAGTTGAACCTACTGAGGTTTTGGAAGAGGAACAATGCAGATCAACTGTTGCTTGACAGTTTGCTCTGAGCACTAGTTAGTCCAGCAATTCCTAGACTAAAGGTACTTCTAAAAGACTGGAAAAATGTGTTACAGGGTGTTGAAGGCTCAGGTAAGGGCAATTGTTTGTCCATACTGAAAGGATTTCATATCCAGCATGTCAGATTCCTGAATGGAATGGAGAAAGGTGATGGTATTTAGGCATTTGAGAAGGATGCATTTTCGCTAAGGGGCTCTTTCTCCTGGTAGGAAATATAGTTTCGTGCAGACATTATTTCCTATCTTTCCTATCCTTTGCTTTCCTTTGTTGTATGCAGTGAAAGAATTAAAATACATCTTCTATAAGGTGCCTTTCAACAGCTACTGCTTCCCGCCCCCAGCAAGTTTGCCAGCTCTTCTAGAGACCACAGACTGAC
This sequence comes from Myiotriccus ornatus, assembly GCA_036023395.1. NCBI lineage: Eukaryota > Metazoa > Chordata > Aves > Passeriformes > Tyrannidae > Myiotriccus > Myiotriccus ornatus. Next base: position 23,974,338 of record JAYRBT010000114.1, read on the forward strand.
TGTGATGACAGTGCAGTGGCATGTTTAGAGAGCCTCTCCTGTGAAGTATGCTTGATGCCAGCTCAAATCATTTTCCAGCCCAGGCTACACAAATATGTTTTTAAGATTTATCGTGATCCCAGAACTAAATTGCTAGCTGTTTCAGACTTCCCTGACTATAGTCTTAACTGAGAGAGAAAATAAGTCTTCTCTGGCTTTTAGGATTGACAGAGTTGAAAATGTCATGTCGGTGTGGAAATCAAGTAAAATACAGATAGAAGGGCTTTTGTCAGGGACATTTCAGACTCAGTCACAAGATGATAGTGGAGTGTGACCACTAACATATGGCCTACTCATAGTGGGAAAAAATTAGGAAAAGCTGAAGTGACTGAGATTAGAATTGGCTATACTTTTTTGCACGGTGTTTTCATCCTCTCTAGATTGCTTTCTGTGGCTGAAGATCCAGTCTCCAGATCATGGTATTCCAGTCTTAGTAGAGGGCTGGCAAGGCCAGGTTTGTGATGTACCTTTGGCTCCTGGAGGTACCAGCATCCCAGAGAAACAACTGCTCCTGGCAGTGCAGCAGGTTTGTTGGGAGCTTTGTCACCAAGGAAGGTGACTCCAAGTTCTCTGCCAAGACACCTGTCTTTCTTCCTCTATTGAATTTTCTCTTGTGCATAAAACCACTAAACCATCAAGCAAAAGTAGATGGAAATTCTCTCATATGTTCTAATGAAGCCTATAAAAATAGCAAATAATAACAAGACATTTTAAAAGAAGGTACAAAATTAATTATGATCCTTTTCCCTTTCCTCCCCCAGAATATCAGCTGTTAATCTTTTTCCTCCCACAGGCTAATGATATTAGATCCTTCAAACAACAAGTGAAAGCTAGAATTGAACCAGAATATTAAAGAAAATGTATTCTGAGATAGTCATAAAGTTTTACTAAGTAAGGTTGAGTCAGCTGTATCTTTTCTTTTAATTTTACTGAAAACCAATAACATGGAATTTGTACCTCGCTGCGACAAAGTCAGCATAAATATACAAAATACTTCTAAATTTTTTAAAGTGAAATTATTAACTGAAAAATTCATTTTGCTGGCTTAGTAAAGGTACTGTCAGTGAAAAATATGATTTATATTGTGTCTGGAATATACCTTTTGAGGGTAGTTTAGTATACTTCTATATGCAGCAAACTATTAGTAGGCTTTTGGGAGTCTGCTAAAACAAACATAAATGAGCATGAGTCATTATGTGCTTGTTGTTTTTCCTTCTTTCGTGAATGATTCTACACTAATTTTTTAATGTGATTCATATTTTTATTTATACATTAAAGTTTATTGCTTTAATTTAAAAGACCTTCTGAGTTGAGTATGTGTGAGGGCAGGTGTGGGGTGAGCACTTGGGGTGTCAGTGGTGCTGCTTCTGCCACCCGAGATATTCTGGTCAGGGTATGATGTGGCATTGTGTCCTCATTCTGGCAAGGAATCAGTATTAGTATAGTTGATTATGAACTTACTGCAGTGGTCTTGCAAAAACAGAGACTGATTGCATGATAAAGATAGCCAAAAATTACCTCTTTTCATTCGGGCAGAAGGTCTCCCTTCTGAGGCTAAAATGTTGCTTGGGAAAGGCAGTCCTTTTCCGTTGTCCAGTAAATGTTGATGAGATGCCTGTGTTCTGTTTGTAAATGTAAAAATTTAATAAAATAAAAAAATTGAATATTTTTGCCTTCATGAAAACATTTAAAAATTAATATTTGAATAGCTCAGTTGAGAACTGACATTTGGCAAGGATTATAGCTTTCACTGGGAAGGACTTTGGAGAGTTTCAGTGGAAATTGGTTTTGATTTGGCCAGCATTCTGAGCCTTTGAAAGATATAAAATGGATAATGCCCAGTATGTTTTTTCCACTAAGCTTGTATGGATGTATTCATCATGCATTCCAGTGTGGATAACTAGAGGTATTATGATATAGGAAATGAAAGTCCACAGAAACCCATGGCTCTCAGTTTCTGGTAAATCGTCTGTTCTACGAGATGTGCATGACAAATTGCTGTGGTGAGGTACTCGGGAGCTGTGCCGTTGGTGGACAGACCTTCCTGGGCTCTGGAGATGTGCAGGATCACAGGGAAGAGAAGGTTTTGTGGTGGAACTTTACGGGGGGCAGCAGTGACCTGAACTTTTAATACACATGGTGCATTCAGCTGCTTCACTGTACCTGTTTATGAAAAAAAACAGATGTGGTAAAATGTGATCCTTACAGCCACTCTTGCTTTCTCTGTGCTGTGCTCGGCTGTGCTGTGCCTCATGTCCCAGTACAAATGGGCAAATATGTTTGCATACTCTCCCGGGCAAGAGCCAGCCATTCAAGGGAGAGGAGTGTCCCAGGGAAAGCATTCCGGTGTTTACAGACCATCACTGTTCAGAGGCCACCTGCATTTCCAGTTCATAAACTTTCTTCAGTCCTGTCTTTGACTGAGTCATGTCCTGATCTTAAAATCTCCAGTGACTAGGAATTTAGAAAAACCATTTTGGTAACCTGTGCCTCTGTTTCTCCACCTGTATTATTAGAATTATTCCCTAATATTCAAATTACTACTTCTCTGACAAGTTTTTTGCTTTTACAGAGAAAAAGAATTTAATCCCATTTTCATAACAGTTTTCTAAATGTGGCAACTGTCACTGTTGCCTCCTTGCCTTGACTCCTATCAGCTGCTCATGCTGCTCCTATGTTTTCTCGTGTTTTACCACAATTCTTTGCTGTCTGTGATCAGCTCAGATCATCAGTTCGGTAGGAAAAATATGTCCAAAGAAGTTTGGCAAGTAATAGCCACAGTAGTAGTGTTCTCACAAACCAAGCATTAAACTGGAATTAATTCACAGACCTATTCTTTTCTTCAGTTTTAAAAAAATCCTACTGGTCAGGTTATGGTAGGTGGAAAACACATTCTCTGTGTCTCCTTTTCCAGCATAGCAGTGGCTGGTGAAGATCTGAAGATTGTAACAGTCAGGGTGAATATTTTTTTTCCATTTTTTCTTCAATTTTCAGAAAATCCTACTGGTCAGACTAAGGTGGCGGTGGGGCCACCTCCTCTGGGTCTCCTTTTCAGGCATAGCAGTGGGTGGTGAAGAACTCAAGACTGTAACAGTAAGTGTAAACCTGGCTCAGCAATCCAGTGGCTTTTGCTCAGGAGCAGAAAACCATGGATTCCCAGCCATGTACGCTGCGTCTGTGCCTCTTTATGTAAAACACAAATAAGCTTCAGGAGTGGAAATCAAAGCTGGACACCCCTCCATGGGTAACCTCACCAGCTGGTAGGGGGGTGGATGCTTTTCTGCAAACAGGGACCCAGCCTCCGCAAGCTTGCTGTTGAAATAATCTGCTGGTACACCCAGCTGACACAAATCCTGGGGCTGCAAGCGAGGAACTGGAGGGTAAGTAAAGTGGAGAGGGTAATACCTTACCAGTTTCATATCTAGTGTGAACATTTCTTGAGTGCTTGCAAGGTCAAAATCTGACAGGAAGCAGGAGGATCCAAAGGGGATGAGATTGTGTGGAAGAACTCAGGCTAAAGATGCGCTTGCAATGAGTTGCAGTCTTTATTGGGAACAGCATTAATATCCCCTGGGAGTCAACACGCTCTTTCAATAAATTCCTCCCCCTTCTTTATGCAGAGATAGAACTTCAAAAAATCTATTTTTATTTAAGACCATCCAGTAAATTATGAACATAAAAGTATTTATTCATATTTTCAATTGTATCTAGAGAAGAATGTTCTCTAAAGCACTTGGCAGACTTTCCAAACTTCTTTCCATGAAAAAAATCTATTTTTCTCCATTAACCATCCCCAAAGACTTCAGTTGCTCTCACATAACAGCATGGAGCTTTTCACATGTCAGGGGATAATTTATTTTTTGAATTAATGAATGTAATTTTGTTGAATTTAATATTTTAGCCAGGATTTATTATAGTGCGGTCTCTAATTTACGTTCGGCTCAGGTGAATAGTGTTACATTTGTTATCATAATAATGATTGATTGGAGGTCTCATTACAAAACAGTGGTGTGATTGTGATTCCAATTTTATTCTGAAAAGGAATGACTACAAGAAAACACTGTTCTACATGACACTTAAGTGTCATTTTTTTCTGCAATCTCAGCTCCAGCCAACTGAAGTGGAAGGAATCATTTCCTTTATACCTGAGGTTGTCATCAGGCCCAATTTGGGGGAGGTGCACTAAATCTGGGACACCCCCCAACAAAACCTTGCATTTCTGGTGTCTGCTGTGTGGTCCTTGGCTTTTAAACTTCTGATTTTCTTGGGCTTAAAACTCACTTCTCAGCAAATTTTGATATTTTGTGAATTTGACTAAGTCATTGCTCACTTCTGCTGTAAAAGTTATCAAGGAAATAAAAGATGTCTTATGTGTATCATTGTTTTTATATCCAAAACACGACAGCAATTATCCTTATCTAACTTTAAAAAAAAAAAAAAAAAAAAAGCACTTAGAATATTCCCCAGTTACATTTTCCTTGTTTATTTAAAGATATTGATTTTGGTTTTTTAAGTATTTATTCAGT
>JAYRBT010000114.1:23988533-24014104 GCA_036023395.1 Myiotriccus ornatus
TCTGTGCCCAGCCTGTAGCGCTGCAGGGGGTTGTTGTGGCCAAAGTGCAGGACCCGGCACTTGGCCTTGTTGAACCTAATCCCATTGGAATCAGCCCAACTCTCCAGCCTGTCCAGGTCCCTCTGCAGAGCCCTCCTGCCTTCCAGATGATCTTTTTTCAAAAGAAATTTGATGTGGTAGAAATCTAGCTGATTGGCCAGCCATAACTGATATGAAATAGCCTCCATATTTTATTTTCTAATACTGTTTATATGATAAAAAGCTGCCTTTTGCAAAGGCTTAATTTGTGAGAGGGTTTTAATCATTATTACAAGTGATACAGTAATTACATCTTTGGATGTTAAGATAGAACTTCCTATTTAGCCATCAAGTATGTTCCTATGGCCTAATATCTCTCTTGAGAAAGAATACTTTTAGTGCACTTGTAAAAGATGTCCGAAAACCCCAAATGATTGTTTCCAGCAGTTAAGTTACAACTGTTAGGGAACTACGCCCACTGTGAACAAACGCTAAATAATCGTTGTGGTAATTCACTATTGTGTGAACTGGATAGAACTTGATAAAGTACCATGACTCATACCTTGAAATTGTTCTCTTGAAATTGACTCTAGTGTAGGTTATGAATTAATTAATTTATAAAGAGATATGGAATGCTACGCAGTTTTTGTCACAGGGGTGTCCCAGCTTGCTTCTAGAACATCCTCTAGTGTATTGGTACTGACCACATTCAGTCTTCAAAAATTACCAAGTACAGAGATTTTGTAGTAAACCAGCTTACCATTAGACCTTCTACAGTTCTGTTGTTATTTTTATTTTTCCCAAGTACTTATGAGGATCTCTGGGCCCCCAGAAAACCTTGGGACACAAGGAAACTGCTGTTGCAGGTTATGCTGCCTAGATACAGCCTGAGCATGGGAGCTGAAGTCTGTCAGATGGGGACATGTTTGGTACTGCTGCCATTTTGAGGACTAAAGATGCTTTAACTAGAGCACCTTTCATGTGTCCTACATAAATCTAGGGAAAATTAATGAAATAAAAAAGTGAAGAGGAGAATTTCCTTTGGCGATAAATGTCTCTGCACAGCCTCCCACCCACATTGCAGCCACAGGAAGCTACATCCAGCCCTGTTTCTAGCAGTCCTAAAATGTGTGTCCAAACACAGCTGTGAATAATATTTTTGGATGTGCACAGGAAGACCAACTATTCTGCATTGTGTGACTGGAAGACTATGAAAGGTTCTGGGATGCCTCAGTAAATCCAGAAGGGATACTTTCAACACTGTGAAACATTGAAAGTTCCCAATATTTTAAAAGTTTTATAGTGCAGTGACAAAAAATATCACTCAGACTAGGCAATCTTGATGGAAATACTTAGTCTTCCATCATGTGGGAAACAGACTGCAGCTCTTAAATTCTGCTCTGAAATTCAGAGTCAAAGGGTAATCATTCTCCATGTGGGATAAAATTGATCTATTATACACAGTTGCTGAGGGTAAAGATTAAAAATTAGAAGTCCTTGCAAGGCTTCTGAACTCTAGCTTTTTACTATATCAGGGATATTGCTTTAACAGAGATAGTTTTAGTAAGTAAAACCATACTGTCCTTAAAATGGACATTCTTCATTTTTTCCAATGCTTTGGACTTTCTTTTGCATTAAATGTATTAGCCTAAATTCATCCTTGCCATAAATTCACTGATGTGACTGGAGCAGTGTGAGGGACATACATACATGCCAGTTTGCAGCCATAGCACATTACAAAATTGTTGGTAATAAACAGGACTGTCTGGGCTGTGCAATCTCTGGTGGTTTTCCATAGTCACATCCTGTTTAAATTGCCTGCAGACAGGGATGGGCAAGAAATCTCCTGTTTGAATGATTGTGTTGTTTGGATGTTCATTGCAACACCAGAATTTGTTAATTACTCTGTGATGCTCAGATTTTATCATGGTTATGTGCTCTAATGGAGTTACACAAAGATACTCTATTTCAAGAATGTTCATGATTTACTTCTACAACCACAGCTTAATTAAGCTATATTAATTTTTAAAAAAAAGCAACCCACAACACAATCTTGAACAATATACTTATGTATTTTTGCTTTGCATGAAATATATTCCTATTTTGTACCAGTATCCCACATTTTAGCAGTTTAAAGAGCTTTAGAACAACAATTAGTAATATATGTTTGCACATACACTCGCTAAGATGGCACTGTGTATGTAACATCTGGTAATCATGATTAACCTTTCCAGACTGCCCAGCACAGAAAACAAATGACACCAATTATCCCTCTGCTCTTCCTATGACAGGGTCTATACATACATACATACATACATACATATATATATATACTGAGAGAGAGAGAGAGAGAGACATAATGATGTGACTTCCACCTTTATTGTACTATGGTCTATGTCTTTTTGTCCCTCACTCCATTTCTTGCCTTAAGTTCACTAAACAAAAAACAACCCCACAACTATTAGGTTGAATTAGATATACTTAAAATATGCTTCAAGTAATCTTACTTCACATTACTAGTATTAACAACAGGTGTACAAAAACTTCCATGTTAAATATAAAGATGGGAACTGCAAGACTTTCATAAACTGGAAAAGGTGCTGCCACACGTAAATCTTCTCTCTCTCCTGCTGCCTAGAACCTGTCTCTGCTGCTCTCTATCTCAGGTCTTTGAAAGGTGTCTTGTTTTCCCCGCTTGGGAGCAGAGCAGCCTCATTTTAGTCATAAATCTGGCCTGTATGTAGCAGGAACACTTCTCTTCAAAACATGTGAAACCAGACCTTGGGGAAGAAGGAATGACTAAATGACACAGAAAATCTGTACTTTACCTGAGGTGACAGGGGAAAAAACACCCTCCATGTTTGTTAGAAGGAGCTATAGGAGAGGACTGTGTGCAAATGATTTTGGGGATGTCAGATCTCCAGGTGGTGACTGTGACAGGTGAGAGGAGTTAATTCAGCAGCCCTGCCTCACAGTGAGCCCTGGCTCGTTATTACCCTGCTGATTCACACAGAATAATTCATTACCCACCGCTGTCTTTGACTGTCATAAACAAGCCTTGGGCTGGTATTTTTTGCATCCCTCTCTCCACCTATGCGACTGTCTCTTGAGCAAAAATGAAATTTTTGCATGGCAACTATTTTTTTAGGGCAACAGGTCAAGAAATAAGATTTTAATGTGAGTTTGTGTATTCACATAACATCTAGTGCATCCAAATATCATATCCACTTGAGGTGAAATCCATACTTTGTTACATAGAAGACTTTTTCATCTAACACTTGATTTGGTCCCTGAAACTTTTTTAAGCTAATTTTAGTTTTCTGTTGCTGCACTTATTTGTCTTACCAGAGCAAGGATGTGTCCAGACAGTTCAGGAGATGATATTCTCCCTCTTTAAAGAAAAGATACGAAAAAATTTCATAAGAAACTACCTAAAAAAATGACTTTTATTGTTCATTAAAAGCATAGATGAGCATGTGGATATGATGATTATTATTCAAACACAAAAAGAGCATCTACCCTTGCCCAATGGCATTTGAAGACATGCACTGCATTTTGCTGCAGTGATAGAGATTTCTGGGTCATGTATTTTTTTAGTGACAGAATTGTGGACCTAAGTCTCTTATAATTTGAGGAGCAGTTTTTCCCAGATGAAACAGGGAAATATAATCTGGATATAATCCCAGATTCATCACTGGGTCAGTGATAAATAGAGATGAATAGCATTGGGAACTGTCCTGTTGCAGTGCCACTGTGGTGTCCACATGGGGATATTTCCAAGTTTGTAAGCTATGAGCACACGGGGAGGTACTTTAAATATATGGTGGCATTTAGGGAATCAGAAACTGTGTATTTTTTATGTCTTTCACTATCCCCTGCAGTGCTGAAAGATGAGTATTGGAAAGTATGGAAAACTCTGACATTTGGATTTAACTCTGTGATGAATTCTGATTCCAGCATACCACAGTGATTACAGTCAGATAGACAGAAGTTATCCCACCTGCAGACAGCCCAGGCAAGACCTCAGAAGATAAGTGTTGCAGAGGCAACGTAGGCAGAACAGCCATTTAAGGATCTTTTTTTTTCTTTACACACTTCCCAGGAACTTGGCTGACATTTTGAAAGTGGAGAAGAGCAATATTCTTTGTGATGTGCCAAGGGCAAGCTATGGCGTTTCCAAGGGACTAAGCTACAGTCCTGAGTGTTGTTCACTAGAAAGGGGAATTTTTTCTCTACAAAATAACTGGGGAGTTCTCAGCCTCAACATTTTCTTGAATCACATAGAATATGAGAAGATATTTATTTAATACAAAACTTTCTAAAGTTGAGTCCTAAAACTCAGTCTCAGTTTTTGGGGGCAGAGGAGTTAAGTTCTTGATTTTTCAAAGGGATCTCAGTTTGGCTCTCAAAATTTTATTCCTGCTCTTTCATCTGCATACAATTATGTCTAGAAATGCATATCATTTCTTTCTCTGGTTGAAGGCTAAGTATGCATTTGTTGGCACAACCAGGTAATTATCTCTCCAAGTAATATAAAACAATTGTAAAGATATTTGCAGCCCACTTCACTCTATTCATAATTACCATAAAACTAAGGGAATGTGAGGAATGAGGTTTGGATTAATCTCTGAACGAAGCAGAGACTTCTAGAAAATATACTTTAATTACATTCCTCCTCTTGTTGGAAAGGTTGTACACCAGGAAAAGTATTCTATCTTTATTATGTGGCAGAAACATAGCCACCCTATAAACCCTGTAATAAGAATTGTCAAGTATAACAATTTTATGGTGTCTGTTCATCATCTGGGTAGTGAAGATTTCCTTAATGAATGCATTGATCTGACAGACAAGGGTCAAGGAAGAAGCAGCACAGAAACAATACCACAGCTTCACAGAAGTACACAGAGGTGAATATTTGAAAGACAGAGGCACAAAAAGGTTTTACACTTTTGCAGTTGTTTTGTCGTTGGTGGTGGTGAGAGGCTGAAGGTGGACGATAAGAGTGAATTCAGCCAGGATGGCTGAGCAGGGCTGAGAGCCCAGAACATATTGCCCAGAGAGACCAAGGAAGAAGGGTCTGAAGAGCAGGTTATTGGATACCTTCAAGAGGCATGTTGTAGAAGTTTGGGTCCTTGGATTTGTTCTAAAAACAAAGTGGGATTATAACAGACTCCTGTAGATTATCTATTTATAGTAGGCTGAATAAAATGGTAAGGATTTTGGAAAATCACATCATTTTCTCTCTCTGCATGCTGAAATGTAGCTTTAGCTTCTGTGTGGGTGGCTAAGAATGTCACAATGTCAATAAATTATAGACAGGTTGCTTTTTATTTTCCTTTTTTTTTTTTTTTAAGCAAACTTTTCAGGGGCTTAGAGACATTATTATTAAAACAATCAGGACCTGACTGCTGCATGCTCCCACTGACATCAGTACAAACCTGCCAAAGTGGTTACGCTCCAGTAGGATCAGATCCTTCTGGCTATGTATCCAGTTGTTTACACAGGTGTAAATTAAGTGTGAATCTACTGTGGCCAGCACAGGCATTAATCATCGTGTCAGCCTTAGAGAGAGTTGCCTTCAACCTTCCATTGAACTCACTGAGGTTCCAACCCGGTGGAAAATGTACCATACCAGAAGTGCTGTGGTAATACTCATCACACACCACGATGGCCCTTCCCAGGCATGCAGGTGTCTGGGAGCTGCTGCCTCCATCAGCTGTGGTGGTGCCTTAGGAGACTGCTCCATGGTTTGTGCTTTGTGACTGTGAGGTGCAGCATTCTGGTTGTCACTCGTGCGGTCGAGCTCGAAATATGTTTGCCAAGGCTCTTTGCTAATACATGAGACCTTTCTTTCTTTCCCACATTTGGTATTTTTCTATTTCACATTTGGTAATGACAGCTCACAAGGAGCTGTGGTTCAGCCCAGAGCATGAAGCAACATCTCCAGAGGACAAATTAATTCAGCAACAGCTCTGAGGCAGTACTGGCCCTGGAAGGCAATGATGGATTAGCTCCCTGGAAAGAAACCTTCATGCCTGTTCTAAGTCAAGATTTACATGGTAAAATGGACTACTAGCTACTACAGTAAAGAATGTGTAGGAAAATATGGATCTACAGGAAGATAGTAAGGGTTATAAGAAGAACTTACGATTGTGACTGTCTGTTTTTTTCTTTTTCACTGAATTGTGAAACATTCAGTTATTTGAGCTTATTCTTAGCTATTTTTCACTGACTTTAGTAATATTGATTATAAAATATGGCTGGGACGTTTTCTTCATCTTCAAAATACTATAGACAAAACTGGAAGTTCATACCGAGAAGTCGACTTTCAGTGTTTGTAAACAGACACTCAAACACAGAGGGAATTTACTTGGACTTAAATGGGTTCTGAGTGGATGACTGCTTTTTGTGTCTGTTTACTTTTTATGATAAGTTTTGCAAGGCTGGCTAAAACCAAGTTAAAAAAAAACCTTTTTTTTTAGAAAAAAGAGATTTCACTCTTCATAGCCAATGACTTACTGGTTTTGGAATGTTCAAGATCAGTGGGGTTTTATTATTATTTTCAGTGTTGTTAAGAAAGTAAACAAGGGCAAGGACACAAGCCGTAGGCTTCAACCGGAGGAGACCACTGCCTGTTCTCTGCGTGTTGGAGCAGTTTGCAGCTGTGCTGTGGGGAGGAGCCGTGTGTGTCTGTGCAACCCAGCCAGCATGGAGGAATCCTCTGGGGATGCTGTGAGTGAGCCTGAGGCACTGACACTCATCATGGGCTGCCCAGGTCATGTCTGAAGCCTCCCAGCATGTCACAGGAATGGGTCATGTCTATTATTGCTTCCCATTTTCACGCAAATATTGAAGAAGTAACACTGAATAAACAAAGGTGTGTATTTTGTTCTGTGATCTCAATAAACATGATATTTCGTAGTTCTAGTCATGGAATACACTGTTCTGGAGAGATTTTATTTTGTACAACAGAACTTCCTCAACTCAGAAGTTCTGAATTAAAGAAAGTGGGAACAGAGGCTGAATCTTGCCAGTGCTGTTATAGAGAAGTTTTTTACATTCATATTTTAGGGCTCTTCACACATTTTCTTTGGAAAGCTCAAGTTTCTATTTTGAGGGCTGAATCTGTATTTCAATGAATCAAGAAGTGTGAAAGCAATATGAAAAGAAGTTGATAAGTCTTGGGAGGAACCGTAATTCAGAACTAGCTATCAATAGAAAATTGCTTTCAATAGACTACATCTTTGCAAAAGTTGAAGGGAAAAAGGACAGCTAGATTATAATCCACATAAACATAGCTATTCTAAGACTGTACAGTGCATACTTTTGTCCTCAGAAAAGTGATACGAATGAAGGCTTAGTATTTTCTGTGTTAGATAAGTTTCTATCAATTTATTTCACAATTAACATAAAAATATAGAATGTATACATTACCAGCTAATATAAAATTCTTGGAAAAAATTCAAAAAAAGTAATTTGAGTGACCAAAAGCGTGCTTAAGTAAGTTGGAATGAAAACCTGACCTTGATTTCTAACTGCCCAGGCAGTGGTCCTGTGGCTGCCCTGGAGATGCCTGAAATACACCCGTTCTGAAACTTGAGATGCTATAGATTGCTTAGACGATGCAGTGCTAAAACCAATTTTGTTTTAGGAAGTTGTGCTGTTTTTTTACACTCTGAACTCGAATTACTGAAGTGATCTCTTCCTTGTTTTTCTTTTTCCATCGTGTATGTGCTAAAGGAGGGTTACCCGATTGGTTTTGCCCAAAAAACAAGACTGAGAGATGAAGAAGGAGGGCATTAGTACCTCCAAGCATTCACTTGAACTTGAATTTACAAAGACTTAAACGCAACAACAAGAGTAAAATCAATATTTAAACAGGGTAAGCAAGAAACTGTGGTATTGTTTGGACATACAAGAAAACACAAGCACAATTCATAAATGCAACTGTTTTGAGAGGTGGTAGCAATGTTGCAGCATTAATGGTGTCATTTTTAAGGCAAATAAAATACCAGATTTTTTTGGCTGATTTTTACAATAACATTCTTTTAGGCCTCAGAATACAGTATGAAATACAAGACTTGGACATTTGGTTACTCAATCATGTCTGAACAATACTGGGTTTACAAGAAGTCTGTGGTTTGAAATTAGGTTTTCCAAATGTTACATAAAACAATCAGATATGCACAAATCAAAGCCGTTGAAAGCCATTTGTTTGCTGGATTATAGGGAGATAGAACTCAATGAACATTACTGCCAACAAATTATCTGATCTGTTTCTGCAATCAGTGTAGAGTTCTTGAGATAACTGGTGGCACATTTTAGGTAAGGATGTTGACTTAAAATAAAAAACAGCCCTATGCTTCCTGTGACTTGAAATCAGGAAAGACCACTATGTCACCTGCAGTTTTTCAAAGGTAGACAAAGGCTGTTTCATGCCAACAATTTTACATGTGTTCATAGCTCTGAGGTATAACAGCACCTTGGCTGTTACCAGACTTGAAACAAAATTGGAAAAGTGTCCATTTTTAAAAATATTTGCTAAACTTATAAGTTCTACCAATTACAGTCCTCTTACAGTGAAAAAATAATTAGGAATTCATCATGCTGGAAATCCTGGTGCATTTTTTAAAGGTTTGGTTTGAATTGCCAACATGCTTTTCTTTTGAGACCTTATGCTTGTCTAGGTAGCAAAATGCAATGTTAGTTCAATCACCTCACATACAAAGTAAGCCAATATCACTGGGCTTCCCAGCACAGTTAATATTTTGGATCAGGCAGCACTCTTGTGGCTTTTATATACGAAGTAAATTTGCAGAAATCAGAGGAAAATTGGGGCCTGATTTATGGTCAAATGTTATGCCTTGAGATGTTAGCTCTTTGTTTTCCTCAGGACTGTGAGAGTTTAAGACTAACCTGTGTGTTGGTTTAGACCAGCTCAAACCAGACGAATTCCTCTGGACAGCTCACAGAGAACTTGGCAAATGCTGCCAATGAAATTCTGACTGTAGGTTTTCTTAAGGATGAAATTCTGTATGGACTGCAAAGAACTGTTTTCATCCTTAAAAAAACCTACAGTTTTGCTAAATTGCCAAAGTGAACATTATACTACACCAAATTATAAAATCTTTTAAACATGTTTTAAATGAACATCTAATACAGGCTGCATTTTCATTCCCTAGGTATGCTTAAGTATTTTCACACTACAATGGATTTCATCCACATGTCCTCTCCTACCATCTAGTGTGTCAGTTTGCATCCAGACATTGTTTTTGATGGCTAGAGTTGTTGATTCTCGTCTCCTGTAAGTGATATTGTCTTCCACACTGCTTTTTTAGGTGTGAGTACTGCTGGTAATTTTTTTCCCTCGTCACAGTGACATTTGGTATGTGGTCAGTGAGAATATATGCCCCCAAGTACACAGTGACTGCAGATACCCTTCCCACATGCTGTTCCTTGTTGATCGTCTATTGACAGCTCTCACATGGCTAGCTTTATATGAAGCATTTGTCCTCAGGGCTATAAGGAAAGTCAGCCTACATCCTGAAGGATGGGAATAGTTTTAGGAATGTTACATATAATGAGACATTATTATTTTGTGTGTATGAGGTACCATTATAGAGCTGAGAACCTCAGCAACGGGCTGAAGATCTGTTGCGTTGGGTACTGGGAAAGACACTACAAGATTACTTATAACTTGAATCAACCCCTTTGTAGCACTCTTATTCTCTGATTAGTTTTTATAAAGCATTAACTACTGAAAGAAATTAGAAAAAAATCCACGTGGCCAAAGATTCCTTGGTTATAAAACAGTTGTGGTTTTTGTGCATGATTTGACAGGGTTTAATTGACGTAAGACAGTTTGTACTAATCTCTTGGAACTGATATGAGATCCACTGCATCTCAGTCTTGAACAAAGCAAATGTGAGGAGAATAAAATGCTTGATATTTATACAAATTAATAATTCTTTGTACCCCTTAGTACAATTAAGTAATATTTATGAAGAAGAAAGTGTAAGAAGAATTTGACACACCAAAAGACAAGAATTTTTCTTTCCTTTCAGACATAGAAATTTGAAATATTAATTTGAAGAAGTCATTTCAGAGTTTGGACCTTCAGATGTATTTTTCAAGTGATCAGTTCTAAACCACTCATGCCTACAGTGGGACAGAGCTCAGAGTGTGACAGTGATGTTTATGTCCTATTAGAGACGATGAATTATAAATCACCACGAAGTATCACTGGGATAAAAGTAGCCAAGCTTAACCTCAGTCTTATGCAGCAAACAAGTGAGAAAGCATTCTAATCAGTTTTGCTTCTTTTTAAGTAAAATCTTGTTTTTGCTGAGCAAAAGATGACTTTTTACTGAAGAATTCTGAAGTTCATGGTGGTTTAAAATTACATTACTGAAATGCAAATACAAACACCAGGACTTTGCACTTACTCAGCAAATGAAAGGTATTTTTACTTGCAGAAACTACAACAGTAAACATAATTTATACAAGTAATAAAGCTAATTTTCCTATACCATCTAGAGTCCTAAAAAACCCTAAAATCTCGTAGCAAAAACAACACCTCTGTCTCCCTGTCTCTCAGATTTCACTCCAGATTTATTGATTTCACTGAGTCAATGTAATTCAATGGAGGGCAAATTCATTGCAAAGTGTTGCCCAACTGCGTAGCACAGAGGTTGGTCCCTAGTGACTTCTCAACTGGGTTTCTGCCTAAATGGATTCATATCCACAGTCCAGACTGAAAAAACTACCAGGCTATTTGTATTTTTGAGATGGTGCTCCTTAAGCTCCACTTACATGGTTCCCCCTTCCATGGACTGACTTCCTACAGGGAGTCATTACAGTTTGGTAACTGCAGAGCCTGTGGAGGGAGAGGGCTGGAGTTCAGTTCCTTTCCCAATGTATGCTTAACAAAAGACAAAGGTGCTGGAGCAGTGACAGGGAGACAGGTTCCTACTGAAGGAAAATTTCCTCACTTTTTAATCATGCTCAAGATCGTGGTCTGTCAAAAGGCATATTTAAATAGTCTGTGGAAGTTGAACTGCTTCCAAAGAGACTAATAAATGTAGTAAAGCGATTACAGGTGTGGCAGCACAGGCATGCTGGGGCTGATATCTGAGGTGATAAATCAAGAGGGAGAAAAAGGAGATGTCAAGGATTAAGGGACAGAAATGGAGAGGCAGGGAGGCGGACTAAGGAGAAGTTGGCAGTAAAGCCAGCCCGTAAAAGCAGACTACTCTGCTTCCTTTCCTTGCAGGGCCCAACCTAGATGATGTGCTTTGAGAATTCCCATCAGATCAGGCTTCATATAAAAGCCAGAGAAGTAACAAGTTCATACTTCCCAGCTGGGCTTAAGATCAAGTTGGAGTTTGCATTGCTCTGACTTCTTACATTGTGGGAGCTTGTGGATGCCCAGAAGCAGATGCTTTCCTCTCCAGAGCTTTGCTCTTCAAGTGCCACAGGAAGAAGAATTTGGGGCTTGAGGAACTCTCTGATGCTTGGCTCAGCAGTAAGCCTAATTATTATTGTAGATGTGGAAGGCAGATTGTCTCTCTAATGTGTTCCTGCTCTTTTGAACTATCCAAAGAATTGTGAAATTTTTTTCTATACTGCTTTAGGATGCCAAAGTTCAGATTTAAAATGAAAAAACCCAGAATCCAGAAAGACCTTGCTCTGCTGTCAAGCATAACCTCACCTCTTAAGCACTTGAAAGCTTGAAGGACTCAGAGAGAAAATGGAGAAGAGTGTCTAACTTGTAAGGAAGATGTATTTCCTCCCTGGTCTCTTCATTTATTTTGGTAAGAAGTATACAGAAAGAGGAAAAATATGTTTAAATTAATCATGTGGAACTGATTTCTGCAGGAGAGGCCATGAGTTACCTGCAGGAGCCCAAGAAAAGCCCAGGTCCTGCTGCCATGATATGCTGATGGACAGGAACCTTCATGACAGGCAATGACATGCACTGTGACACACACAGTTGAGCTGCTGTCAAGGCTACAATCTGCTTACACTGGGCAGATCAAACATCAACTGGAAGACAAAATCAAGGCCTTGTGCAGGGAATAACACAAGCAGAGAGATGAAGTGCAGCAATACGGTGGTGTTCCAACAACAGCGTCACCAAGAAGTGTGTGAGTGGTACACACCAACTTCAGTCCCTTGCAGGGAAGCAAATGGCAGCTTCTAGGGGAGGAGGCTGCTAATATTTAAGCATTTCTACTGTATTTTGGTGCTGTGGCCTTGACCAGAGAGAGATATTCCAAGAGAATTAGTTTTTGGTAGGTATAGGGTATGTAGGATACATACACAATGGTTAGAGAAAAAGTATGGGTGCCATGCACTCAGCAAGCCAAGCACTACTGAAGCCTTGGGAAGATTTGCTCCCAGACTTAAGATGCTCTTCTGAAAAGCACATAGCAATATGAGACTGAACTTCAAGAGTGAGCTCTTCCAAAATAAACTGTTAGCAGCAAGGTCTGTGCAATCCTGGAACATTCAGCTATTAAGTACTGTCCTTTTTTTTTCCTCCACAGTAGCATAATTTGCATTTTGATTGAACTAGCCAAATATTTTTTTGAACAAAAGAGTTTCTTAGTAAACATAATTATGATTTTAGTCTAGATGACCTTTTTCTTAATAAAGCAATCCTGATTACCTTTCCTATTAATAAAAAGTTGATTAATGTGGTTGGATGAATTAATAAAGAAGAGATAAGTGAATTAATCATACTTAATGTAATACCAGACTGCTAGAAGCTTATAGATTAGACTCAGAATTTCCCCTCATGTTATAGGCTAATATAAATAGACTTAATTCAAACGGACTATGTCCATTTTTTTCCTGGCCTTACCCACAAATTAACACCACGCTTGTAAAAACTCCTGGCATACAATAGACACAGGGTAACACTTGGGATCAAACGAGTGCAGTGTTACAAGTTTTTAGCTGCTTGTTTTTAACAGAAGCTGGAAATATGTTCTGTTTGAAAATATAGATTTTAATTGTCACACATTAAAGAGAAGTCTGATATTTATTCAAGGTGGATTTGGAAATATTCAGACCTTGCAGATGATATATCAGTTTTGAGCTGCTCTTCAGCTACCCAGTTGCTTTATTAATTACTGTCCTGTTGGTGTGTTTCCTGAGAGATGAGGTAGATGATGCAGCATTTGACTGATGCACCTTCTTGTGTTTGTGTTTCAAGAGAAAAAAAAAAGTCAGTTCTATTCTTCCTTTTCATTTGTAGGTCTTGCTATCACACAACCAGTGGTTATACCAATAGCTGGGACACATGCAGAGGATGAACAAAGAGAACAGGAGCCAGGTGATTATGTTTTTCCACTCTCTGGGAGTGTGTGATTCTTCTTGAGGAGGACACTGTCTGAAACCATTGGATTCCCGTATAGCTCAACCTGTGATAGACCCAAAGTATAATCACAGCCCTTGAAATGTAATGAGTCCCTCATGTACAGTGAAACAATTCCAGACATATCCATGTGACATGGGAAGAACAAGGTGCCAGAAATTTCTCTTGTGCCATAAAGGGTAAAAATATTCTCTCTAAAAGGTAAAATCCAATGAGCTGTCTAATATAAAACTTCGTGGTTTTTTTTTCTGCTGTACTTCTCTTCAGAATTTTTTAAGCACCTTGAGAAGTTTTTTTTTTAAAAAGGACTTGAATCCTCCTCCTCTATTCAAAAGGCTGTTGAAAAAAAAAATCTGTATAGTTTTTATGCATGTGACAGTATGTAAAACCAGTTGTACTGGACTTTTAGTATCACCCAGCTCAGCCTATGGTCACCAGCAGAAAAGATCTAGCCAGCTTGTCTTTGCCACAGTGGTGGCTCCCATGCTCCTCAGGAGCTTGTGGATGAGATGAGGATAAGGGATGATGAGAAGGAATAAGGCACCACCTACCAAGCAGAGACTGAGGGGTGATGATACTGTACAGAAAGGACAGTAGCACAGAAAGGCAGGGGATGATCAAAAGAAATTGCTCAATAAGCAGTTCAGGAGGTAAGCACAATTTTAACAGCTGGTTCGTCTGAACAGGGCTATATCACATCCAAGAGATAGATGGAACCCTCTTTCCATCTTGTGGTGTCTTTTTGTCTCCTGAGAACACCTAAGGTAGTGTTATATCTCCCACTTAGGTGATAAAATAGTTGAGCTGTCGGAGGCAACGTGTAGGTTTGCAGGGCAGAAGCCTGTAAGAGGAATGGCCAGATTGGCTCAGGACAGGAATCTGGCTGGTTTAACATCTTTTCATCAGAGCCAGCTTTGAGCATGTGAGGAAGGTGCAACAAACACAGCAGAAAATTGTAGAAGGGCAGTCTAGCCAGCAATCCTGAGTAGTTATAATGGACCCCATCATACCAGACAGCCTCTGTTTAGTTCCTTATTATCATTTATTATGTCTTTTATATTACATTAAATAGACACTATATTTATTATAATTCATAATGTCATTTATATTTATCATTATAACCCCTGATATTTTTCATATCAGTTTAATGTTCTAGTCTCTTTGAACTTAGAAATTCTGAGGCAATGAGACCTATAATTTAATCATGTGCAAAGTGTGCATGCTGAAGTGGGTAAGGATGGGAGAGAGGCCTCTTTTATTGATTTTGAAGTTTGTAGATTCTCATTTTCATTGAATTTAGACTTTTTGTTAGATCTGAAACTGTGCTTGGTGCTCTCCCTGCCTTACTTTCCATCTAATGGTTATAAATACAAGGAGCAAACACAGAGTAAACAAACAAAGAAACACACTGTATTTCCTCATAATATTTACGCTATGACCCTTTAAAACACTCCAGAGGTAAGGGTTTATTTATCAAAGACATATCGTAAACCATATTTGAAAGGTTAAAAAAAAACCCTTTTTTATTCTCCCGAAAACTTCTTTATATTTAGCTCCAGCATAGTCTGATACTTACTGTCTGTAGAAAATAATAAGAGTTCATATTTCCAAACCTGAATGGTTCAAAAGACCATTACACATTTTCATTTTTTTTCAAAACATAGTTAATCTCAAGCCTAAAATTGCCTACAATCTGTTGAACAGCTTTCAAGATTGTTATATATAAGCAGAAGAAAGGATGGTCTGTAGGGAGCTAGTCTTGAAGCTAGTAATGATTTAGGGTTTCAGCCAAATAGGATTGGAGACCAGGTTTTCTATCAAGAATGATTAAACTGTCTATATAAAGCTCAGATTAGGAATTTGAAAAAAAATGTGTACGAGAAAAGGCTTTAATGGAAAACCAAAATCTCACAAATCCCCTGCTTCATTAAATGCAGTACTACTCCTTTCAGTGAAAGAATTTTTGGTTCATTTTCTTTTCTTTTCACTGTGTGCTATTTCCATGGTTGTACTTCAAACTGCAGGGAACTGGGGTCATGTAGGAGAGACTATGCATGTGATGTATTCATTATACTCAGTCCAGTAAACCAGCACAGCCTTCTGGAGGGTTCCGTCTTCTTATTTCCACTACACTTATTTCCCAAACACTAAAGTGAAACAAAAATGTCCATATGTTCTTTAGCAATACCATGAAAGCGCAAAATTAAGCAGTGAAACAGAATAAAAATGTATTTTTAAATCTTGAGTGAACCCACATTAGGACACTAATGACCCAGTGGAAAATTCTGAGAATATCCCACTTAAGTCAACAGAAGCCCAAGGTAGTCAGCAGATTGAAATCTGACCTCTTACGATATAGAAAATGGAAAAACTATTACAAGAACAGGGCAAAAAGGGCAAAAAAGTTGAGATAAAAGCCTGTTGCAAGTCTAAATTTGGGAAAGTTCTGAATCAGACCTAAAAAGGTACAGGAAAGTAACTAAGCGAATATTCATTCTCATAGTCTTTGTATAATTTGTGAATAACAAATAGGATAAAATTACATTGTATAAAATATAGTCCTCTCCTCAGGATTAAAGAAATACTTTTTTTCCTCTCATTGAATTGTTAAAAGCTTTACTAAAAATGGGGGGGTTCTAGTCTTTACAGTTTCACCCTTTTGCTGATAGAAAGAGTAGACAATATTAAAAAATGGAGAAACTATCAGAATTTGATCACAGCTCCGGGAATGGTACAAAATCTCTTTAATAAACTCAGCAAAATAAACCAGTTTATTTTTCTTAGATTGTCATATATCAGCCGAAACAACTTTGTGGACTCCACTTATAAAATAAATGTAATCAAAAAGGTTAGAAAAATTACATGAAGTAGATTAAGGAATATAATGTGTCTCGTCCAACTTCAGTGTAAAAGCTGTCTTTATTTTTTACCCCTAATGAATGTATTTGTAAAGCCTAATAAAATATCATTCAGTGTTTTTGTTCAGTGTTCCTTCCCACAGTGAATTTGTTATTTCTTTTGCATTAAGCAAGGAAATTTTTAACTGTGTAAATATATTAGTGGGAGCTGGGGAACAGAAGTGAGAATGCAATTAATGATGTCAGGATGGTGAAGCTGACGTGGGTTAATGGGAATCAGACAGGGTCTCCCTGGTAAACAAAAGTGGTAGCAGGAGAAGAGAGTCTGGCTCAGTTTAGGATGGCAGATGCTTGACGGGGGTATGGGTACAAGAATGGGGAATAGTCCAGAAAGGTAAGCTCAAAGAAATAAATACAGCTGAACTCAAGGGTATTATGTATTCTAGGGTGTTGAGTAATAATACTGGAGGACTCCATGTAGATGAAGCCAAAGTACCTCCTTTTTTTAAGTCAAATGCTTATGTACTAAAGATTAGCCCTATTATTCCTAGCTGGTTCCAGTACACAGACTCCTTGACTTTCCTCTAATAGCATCATACAGCAATCCAAGATTGCTTCTCCAAGCTTCTAAAAGGTGGCAAATAATAAAACAAGTCTGGCTGAGCTGAACAGATAGCAAGCCCAAAATTTTCAGATGTTGCTCCCTTAGAAATTACCCATTAATATTTTCCCTGACAGGAAGTTTTGACTGCAAGAGGCTCCTTTACAAGAAAGAGTTTGGCTTATTTTATATTTAATGCATTTTTTAATCAAAGCCCTCCAGATGCTACTATGTTCTTCTTATTCAAAATCATCAACAACCATATGCTACAGAACCAAAGGTTTAATTGCAAAGATAAATCTGGAATCCAGCGGAGTCAGGGGAGAGGAGGAGGAATTTCTTTAGTAATCAGGCAAACAAACACAGGCATGATGAATAAGTAAAGAAGAAATATGCTCAGCATTCTCTCTATTGACCAGGTTTTCAAATACTTTCAGGTGCTACAAAGAGGGGAATGAAACTTGTGTCTTATGTACATGTATTTATTCGCCCCTTATTTCTTAAAGTACCAACTATTAATAGTTACAGGAGAGGTGAAATTAGGGAAGAAAATAAAATTTGAAGAAAACACATGACACTAGACTTTGGAGATGCCTCAACACTGATCTTGAGAGGAACCAACACCTGTCCAAGGATGGAGTTGAAATGGAGATAGGTGGCACCTGTAGATGGACAAAACTGATGCATAACAATGAAAATGTTGTGGTTGCGAGAATTTTTTGGTTATTTATAATGATCAAATGGTTTCGACCAATACAGAGAAAGTAGCAGGGTCTGTACCCTACTGAAGAACAGTTTACCTTGGTGTGTATTATTGGTGTATTTTGCACCCTGCCATTTCAGAGTTACCTCATTTAAATAAAACTAAAGGCCTGCCTTCTGAATGTGCAGCATAATAGTTATAGTAACTAATCATTGTTGTTGTTCTGGGGTCTACTTTCATCCTGCCATTCTAGTAATGTATTTGGATATATCTTGAGAGAAGAAGTCACGGGTACCCAGATTCGTTTTGCATTTTACACTGTCAATCACATAGTGCAAATTAAATACATTTTTAGCACCCCAAAATCCCATAATCCTCATAGTACCCAATACCAATTAAAAAAAATATTCCAAAATGTACCTTATTTCCACTAGAGGTCAGTCAACAGACAGTAAACTTTCATGTTGTAGAAATGTATATTAATAGCTTCTTTACCTGCATAACTTCTGGAAACATGCTGAACAAGAAAATTATTGTAAATGAAAAAAACTATGCAAGAAAAATGCTTTTATACATATGCCAAGTTTTTAGAAGCTTATCCATCAGTATTGAAATGTGAAGTGTCACAAAATGGTGTTCCCCAGGACTCAGTACTGGGGTCAGTCCTGTTTAGTACCTTTATCAACAATCTGTGTGGGTGGATTGAGTGCACCCCCAGCCAGTTTGGAGAGGACATTGAGTTACACAGGAGTGTCCGTCTGCTGGAGGGTAGGAAGGGTCTGTAGAGGGATCTGGACAAGCTGGACTGATGGGCCAAAGCCAATTGTATAAGAGTCAATAACTTGATGTCAGTAAAACGGGTTCTGCACTTCTGTCAAACAAACCCAGGCAGCACTACAGGCTTGGGGAACAGTGTCTGGAAAGCTGCCCAGTGGAAAAGGACCTGGGAATGCTGGTCAGTAGTCTGCTGAACATGAGCCAGCAGTGTGCCTAGATGGCCAAGAAAGCCAATGGCATCCCAGCCTGTATCAGCAATACTGTAGACAGCAGGACTAGGGAAATGATTATCCCCCTCTGCTCGGTGCTGGTGAGGCCACACCTTGAATCCTGTGTTCAGTTCTGAGCTCCTCAAGAAAACAAAGTGATTGAGGTGCTGGAGCATGTCCAGAGAAGGGCAACAGAAGGAAGGGTCTGGAGCACAAGTCTTTTGAGGAGCAGATGAGGAAGATGGGATTGTTTAGCCTGGAGAAAAGGTGGTTCAGGGGAGACCTTATTGCTCTCTACAACTACCTGAAAGGAGGTGGTAACCAGGTGGGCGACAGTCTCTTCTGCCAGGTAACAAGTGACAGGTCAAGTTGTGTCAGGAAAGGTTTAGACTGGATATTAGGAAATATTTATTCACTGAAAGGGTAGTCAAGTGCTGGAACAAGCTGCCCAGGGAAACGGCAGGGGAGGTGTTTGGTCATGATCCCTGGAAGAATTTAAACAACACGTAGATGTGGCACTTAGGGATACAGTTTAGTGGTGGACTTGGCAGTGCTGGGTTAACAGCTGGACTTGATGATGTTAAATGTCTTTTCGAATCTGAACAATCCTATGACTGTAAATGCTAACTATCAAACAGAGAATGTGCATGAAGAATTGCTTTTCCATAGTTGCAGCACAATTTGGATAGAAAGACTCTATTATTGTGAAGCGTTTTGTAAATTACAGAAACTGATTGGAAATCTACATAAGCCTTTTACTAAGCTGAAAATGCAGTAAAACAGCTCAGTTTTTTAAAGGCAATCTGTCTTAACATAAAACTTGAAAGTACCAAATGGCTTTAGTATGCCTCTCTGGAGTCAAAACTATTTGTCAGGGGAATGGGGATTCAAAAAAGTTTCCTTCAGCCACATTTACCACTGCCCTTACTTACTACCTCCAAAAGTGGGGTATTCTCCAGGTCAAATGTTGAAGAGATGTAACTGCTGAGTTGCCTTATTTATCATGGTTTTACATATTATCTTTTCTCAAGCAGCATATTCACTTCTTGTCATTGTTTCTGGATATTGAATTTAGTTTATTTTTAATGTAATTATATTGCCTATTGATTTCTCTCAGATGAAGCCCTGCTCAGTAATGAGATCCTTGGCCTCAGATGCTCTTCACTGGCTTCAGCATAAAGGTACTGGGTTTTCAATCTAGAAAGCAATTTTATTGTACAAGATGGTCTCTTAGTAACTATTTAACTGTTTAATACCCTAATACCTATGCTGACTGAAATGTTTTGTTTTCAGTAGGTATTTACCGAATATTTCAATTTCAATACTTCCAGTATACTTCCAGAGATCTCCCCTTTTCCACCAAGTGTCTGTCACCAATAATGATGATTTTAACCTCACTCAAATGTGCTTTTTTGCTACACTGCTGCTGAAACTGCATCAAGGCTGAGAAAAGCAATTTCACCTACAGGTTCACCACAACATTGTTCATGTGTTGACCAAGAATGTAATAAATGTGAGAACCACTACTCAATCTGTTAAGGCATCACAAAGGTACAAAGCCTATGTGCCTTGACATTTCTGCTTGTTACTCAGATACAGATATAAGCCCTACATGGCATTACTCAGGTATTACACTAAGGTATTTAACCACCCAACTTCAGTAAAACTGAAGTGCTGTGATTCTAATCCAGAAGTCACTGTTTGTCCACTGCTTCAAATTATGTGACGCATGACTACAAAAAATCTTTATGTTCTTACAATATTTTAAAATAGTTTTATAAAATACAATTTAAACACAGATCCTGATAGCCCCAAATTGCAAGTCCCTGACTTCTTAACCAAGATTCATGGAGTAGGAATACCATTAGTACTGAAACTGGTTCATTGTTATTGAACTCGACAGCTAACTACCAGACAAAAAAAGAGCTCATCTCTGGGAAGCCCCTGGAGGAGCAGAATTAGCATTTTCAAAACTTCCTATTTTTCCAAACACTGTCTGTTGGATTGGACCTCTCAGTATTAAGCTGAAGCGTTACACAGAGTTTTGAGTACAGGTCAGAGGATATTTGAATTCAGAGGCAGCATTTTCAAAAGGAGTTATATCTTTTGCCCTGTTAACCATGCTTTTTCTGACACATGACATTTGGAAATTTATTTCTGGCTGTTTCAGCAAGAGAAGGATGATCTTGTAGAGCTCTTGAATCCCTTTAAGATACATTCCTTTCAATGTTTCACAGCCAGAACATTATAAAAGAAATGTTCTTTCAGAAAAACTTGTTTGGGTTTATCTGTTCTTTGACTTACAGTCCTTAACATTTCCTGCTTCAATCTGAATCAACTCAAAATTCACCTTGTGGCATCTCTGAGAAAATGACAAAGTAAATACATCCATACTCTCGTTGATTTACACTACCAAGGATTCGGCAGTTATATTGCTTTGTTCATTTTGATATGTCCTGCAGCGGAAGACCCCTTTCATAAACATGGGAAATTGTGGCTTTGCCACGTTCCTTTCATGCTTTTACTGTGACAGATAGGTTTCCCCAAGAGAGAGCAGGAAGGGTGGTGGGAGGACAGCAGAACTGCACAAAGTGATGAACACGCACAGAGCTGGTAAAAGAAACTCATTTTGCTTGTGTGTCAGAAGAGGTGGGATGTGCCCAAAGGAAGCAGGTTTTGGATGAAAGTTGCTGAACTTTTCCTCTGAAGCTCAGAAATGTGCACTTTGTACAATGGCCACTCTGGGAAATTTACCCTGGAGCTCTTTAGGCAGGTGCTGACTACAACAAATGGAGAAGAATTTTTTCATTACCATATGAGGCAGGGCTAAATGAGTCCATGTTTTTACTAAATCAAGCTTTTCTGAAGATGCCCAACACACTTTGTTCCTGTCTTGGGCACATTTACTAAGGAGGCACAGAGCTTTGTACACCATGGCCTTCCTCACGTTCCTAGTTAGTGCAGTTGCAGTCTTCTTGCCCTAGTGGGGAAAAGCAGCCTGCCTAGGGACTGCTAAACAGCATAGTGCCACAGCTGAGCTGTGTTGGCTTATTATCCCAATCCACATTAAAACCAGGGAGGTGCCTTCCTTCTCCTCTAGAAGGATTCCTGGTAGCCTGTTTTTACTAGGCTGTATAGGCAAAGGGAACTCCTGCAAAGGCCTCACAATATCGACTCTTCACTGCAAAAATTTTCTAGCAGCTGGCTTGGCTGCCTCTATGCTGGTATGTCTAAACCTGTATCATCGATTCCAGACCCACACTGGGAATACAGCTCTGGTGATCTCAGCAGGGCTTTGCCTGTTTAACCAAACTGTGAACACATCTTCTCCAGCTGCACATCCTACAAGCAGGTAAGCTCCCGAAACGTGAAGTGGTTCTAGGCATAGTGCCTTGCTGTGAATCTTGAATGAGCAAGCCCACTTTGTTTGGTTTTATAACTCCTGGTAAGCTATGATCCTCTCCTTCAGCCTGAATAACTTTTGGGGGCTCTTCAAATACAGATGAAAAAAATGTTATTCGGCCTTCAGACTTAAGTTCACATAGCTGCTATGACCTAAGAGCAATTTTATCAGTTTATACAAGTCCTCCTTCAGTCTTTGCCATCTGGAGTTCTGGTCTAGCAAAAGATAAGAAAGAAAATGCTATCAATATCCTTGTTAATTTATAAAAACTGGTGTTTGGAACCAAACTGGCCATTTATATGCTTTTATTGAAAGTAAGTTAAAAATCACCTTGGGTACATAAAGAACTAATATATGTATATACATAGATAGGCATACATATATGTCTATGTAAGAAGAAATTATCTTCTTTTCTATTCAGTGACATAGGTTTTGGATTGAATTCAGTAGAAAGTTGAGTACATAAGGGTAAAAAAAAAAATTGAAAAGAGACCTGAGGTTTCATAAGGGGAAACACTGAAATTATTTTGGAATGGATTTTAAGACTGTGCAGTGCATGCTTTTTTTATGTTAGTTTTACTCTTTAGTTCAGCACTCTCTACTATGCCATGAAGGATGGTTGTAGGCAACACTAAGTCCAGCTATTAGAGTGACAGACAAAGCAAGACTCTGGGTAAAATTTGTCACTGTATATCTCAGAACAAATTGATATCAAGAAAATACTCTGACACTTTTGAATTCACTCTAGCTGGTACATCTTCCGATTGGGGAAAAAAAGATCAGTTTGAATGTCATTCCCTTTGACAGTATGCACGAGAGTACAATATGAATAACAGAAAAATTTAAAAGCTGATATAATAAAACAGCTGCAAAATTCAATGTGAAAAATCCACAGCGAGGCAGAGAGATGAAAGCAGACTGGACATATGATACCCTGTTCATGGCCGGGAGTCCAAAGCTCATCTGCTCAGCCATTATCAACATCAGTCTGCTACCTGATCTTCTTGATTCATCTTGTACCCATAAGAGAGAAGTTAAGAAGTGCTGAGAGTTTGGATAGCTAGAGTTGTTCAACTATGTTTGGGGGGAAAAAATAGAAGAGATAACAGAGTTTTGTGAAATATTGATTATTATATGATCAGTGTACCATATTTCCTCCTGCTGACTCTACAACAATGTCAGGATGATAAAAAAAAACCCCCAGAACCCTAACCCAAGCCCCAGAGGGTTTTGTCTCTCTTAATCCTTCCACTTAACCAAGGAGCTGGAGGATATTGTATGATTAACAGCTCACTCTCACAGTCAAGTTGCCACAACTCCGCAAGTTAAGTTTTCAGTGTGCGTCAGCTGAGCTGTGGCAATTGGCCATTCATGTGCTTGACATGTAAAACGCCAAGTAATGTTATTTAACTCTCTTTCATTGCATCAGCTTACTCGCAGTGTGTCATGGGTTAAGAGGGAACATTGGGAGGGTTTCACTGCTCTAGATCAAGATCTCTGTGTTAGAGAGGTCTAAATCTGATCTAGTTGTCTAAGTTCATCTTAAAGTCAGTGGAAAGAAACAGGTGCATGTGAAGTGTCCTTTGTCTTATCTTGGGATAGCTGTTCAAAACAGAGTGTGTGAATCCTGCTCCACTGAGTCTAAAAGGTATCTACATGATATAGCTCAGATATGTCTGTCTAAGGTTAAGTGAGATTAATCTTTGGAGTGCTACTGTATCTCAGTTGATGTGTGATTATGAATCTGAGCATGAAGATATAGTGACTGATTTGGTATAGTCTTTCACTGATTGTAGCTAAGAGAAATTAAGACTTTACTGAATATCAGTAAGAAAAATCTTAATCTAGATATTTTCAGACTTGAGATGGAATTCTTCTAGTTTCTTAATGTCGCTAAGTAAACAGGCAGGTCACAGAGAAATTCATCAAAATGCATCTGCTGTATTTCCTAGCACTCTTTGCTTTTAGGTACATAGGAATTCCTCCCAGTCACTTACTTTTTTTTTTTTTAATCTTGTTTCTAATCCTGCAAATACTGGATGAATTTTCATTTTGCATTATAAATGGACCTGCCACAGCAGTCCAGTGAGACTGTGACCTCAAGAAGCACTAAAGGAAAAGTACAGCTCCTCATCTGGCATGATGACTCAATATTTTCAAGAATTTACTGTCAGAGAATCATTTGCTGTGGTTTTACTTCATATGGGCTTCCTGAAAACATGTAAGCCCTCATCCTTTCATGTGGTTTGGCAATTTTGCTCTTGCAGTAAACTTGCAAAATAACTGGAGGTCTTGTTCTACTGTCCTATCCTAATCACCTTTGCCCAAGCGTGGTTTCTACATGATATGAAGAACACCTTCTCCAAAACCTCATCTTTTCTGTTTTGGGGTGGGATTTGGTGGGGAACCTATGCTTCATGGCTATTCGAGAAGGTGTCTGAGAGTATCGACAATAAAATCTAGGGCAGCCCACAGGTTGCTCTAGATTGTATCTGGTGAGCTGAATGCTATTAGATGGACCAGGTAAAGCTGCCTTCAATAATTTCATTCTATTTACCTAATCTAGCTCAGTCTATACCTCATTCTCGTTTAATGAACACATGAATGTCACAAAAAACTTTTACTGCAATGTTGGTTAAGCAGTTGCCACTTTGTCTCCCACTAGGCTTTTCAGTCCAGTTGTATATCCTACTTTGTGCTGGCATGAGATGGATTTATTAAAAAAAAAAAAGGGAATTCTTTTTTTCCACATGAATCTTCCCTGCTGCTGAAGCACTTGCTCCATGCCAGCAAAAAAGGAGGGAGGAGGGGGAGACAGCTGCTCAACACTTAAGTGCAGCCTCAGGACAAAGAAGAGAAAATTGTCTTATTTTCCCCTCTAGCAATCAACGAACGCTGGTGGGGACAAGAACAAGTCATCCTCATTTCTAATAAAAATTAGGTTTAAATTCAGTATCATGATGCTGACTGATTGCAAAAGCTTTAATGTAAAGAAACTGCATGAGAACACAACATTTGACTTTCTTCCTAGAACTGCATTTTCTGTCAGTGCAGCACTCTTCTAAGTTGCCTTTTACAGCCTTTGCACTACTGACTTCATTTATGGTAAATATTAACTAATTAGTCATAAGAAACCAAAACCTAAGCTCAACCTCATGTGAGACAGATTCAATGAAGGAAACTGATGACTGGCTTGCAGTACATTTTCCTCGCATTCAGACACCTGTCATGCCTCTGAAGTGGTTGGTTATACTCTGGGCTTTAAGCAGAACCATGAATGATCACAGTTTAGTTTCCTCTTCTCAGGATGTGCTGTGCCTTTTCTAGTAGCCTCCTGCAGGTGTACAGCCAGACAAAATCAAGCCTATATTGAAGGGAAGAGGATTGCAGTCTTTGACTTCAAGAGTCCCAGAACTTGACTCCAGATTAGTCTCAGCTCTTGTAGCCTTGTGAAATATGATGATATCTACTGTGTATCTAACTGTGTTTTGTAAATTACATGTAAATGTAGTTCATGCCTTTGTGAAGAGCTCGTCAAATTCCAAAACATCAGTAGGACTTGATTTACTTGTTAAGTTCACAGAGGATTCATCAAGGCATGTTCAGAAAAATTGCCACTCA
>JAYRBT010000114.1:24021981-24091687 GCA_036023395.1 Myiotriccus ornatus
AAAATAGCATTCACTTTTTGAATGGGGGAGGACAAAGGGATGCCAAGTAGTCCCAAAATGCCACCCATTCCTAGAAATGTTTCAGTGCAGATGGTGCTGTGAAAGCTGACCTATTCCAGAGCCTCTAAGTGGCAGATGGAAGTACTTGAGCATGGATGAGCAAAGAGAGCTACCTTCTCTCTATGCTGGCTGGGCACAAATCACACAGCTCAGGTGATTAAAGGAGGGAATTCATGCCCAGTTAACCAGATCCTTGAGTTTAGCCCATTTTGCTGTGTCATCCTATCCACACAAATTAAGCATTTAAAAAGCATTATAGCAATTTGAAGTCAGTAACTGGCTACATGGAGAATGATGCCAAGGAATTGTCTCTGGATCTTATTAAACAAGGAATTTCTCTACTATATTGACATTATTCATCCCATAATAGTTAAACGTCCCATCAGCTTTCTCAAATCAGTAAAAAGGGGACTGCAGACCAATCAATTTTTAAGTGTATTTTTATGTCATTTCTTGGTCAGTAACTTTTGTACCCTCTCAGCTGCTGCAGAGACAAACTCTTAAATATTTAAGAGAGTCCTCAGAATTGTGCTGACACTATATGCATTTCTCTTGCATCACCTAGTGGGGCTTTTAATACACAGGTACTCAGTCTTCAGGTGGAAGTGTCATCAGCTTTTTATAGGTGAGGTTTTAAGCCAGCTTGGATACAGTATGGGAGCTGGATCTGATCACAGTCATTTCAGAAAATCATTTTTCTTTTTGCTGCTACATCAAAGAAAACGTAGCTCCTAAGACAGAGAATTTTTTTTTCTCCTTTTCAAACCTGTCCCAGTAGTCCATATGCCAGAAGGTGCCATTGCACATAATTCGTAGGTAAAGAAGAACAGACACTGAAGATCCCTCACACCCATCTAGAAAGCACTGAACAACAGAAAATATTTTAAAGCAAAATAAGCTTACAGGGAACAGTGAAGTGTAAGCAGAAGATAAAGCTGTAATTCTAAGGTATGGATGCAGTCACAGAAGAGCATCTAGAGGTGACAGCCTTCAGTCCTCTGGCTCTTTCTCAGGGAAAGCATTTCTAGAAGACCTAAGGTCTGTTTACATTTCCATCATAGACTTAAGAGATTGTGGGCAAGATACTTCATCTTCTCTTGCTGTGAAGATCTGAAATTGTACTTGTCTGTCTTACGAAGTGCTTGGAGTTCCAAGTGAGAAAAGGCTGTAACTAAATCACCTCTTTATGTCCTCTCATCCACACTTGTCACATAACTTTCATGGAAGTTTTATGAGGATTTTCTTTTTTTGTTCTTGAGGATGTTCTAGAGAAGGTTGTTGGGCAATACAGATGTTTGCTTGAACTATTAATTTTTCTGCATAGTGCATTTTCAGTCGAAAACAGCTTCCAGGTAAAAAGAGGCAGGACAGCATTACAGTCTTGAAGAACAGTAAGAAAGCCACAACTGAATCCCCACCAGCTCACATTTGAGAGTTATGTCCTGCAGTCTACTGCCCTTCCAAGGCACTAAAAGTCAAGCTCTTTTTGTATTTTCTAGTAAAATAAAATGAAAAAATAAATACCACCACCACTACAAAACCCCAGAAACTACATTTATTCTAAGAGTCATACAGAGTCACACATTTAGAAATTATTTACTGGCACTTCATAACATCAAAAGGAGAATATTTTTGCCCTTTTTTTTTTTTTTTTAGAGCTTGTAGTTCCACTGACTCAAGAAGGATAATATAAGGTCTGAGGAGACTCTATAAATATTTGAAACTTGTGAAGTTCAGAGGAAGCCATCACATACAGAAAAGAAATTCCTGACTGAGGAAAGAAACGAGGTTTGCAGGGAAGACATGGGAGAAAGAGAAGGGGTTGTGATGAATCCCATGCACAGCTAGAAGGAAGCTATAAAAGGAAGGCAGGCTGTCTTGGAGAATTCTTTTTCCTATATAAGCAAAATTTCTGTCTCATTATAGTAAGGAAGAGCACTTTTTAACTTTGAGAAATTAAGACAGGAACAAGCTTTGCGCAGACTATCTGCCTCAAGCTTTTTAAAAGCACATTTTTCAGCTCCCCTGTAAAAATCACATTATATATAATAAGTATAGTTATGATCATGCTAGACGGAAAGGGAGGAATCAAGACTTTTCCTGGCAGGGATGACTTTACAGTGCCTGATAAGAAGGTGAATCCACAGAAGGGTGCAGAAATCAGGCACAAATGCGAACTCCAACCAGGCAGTGTAGTCTGACAGGGGGAAGCCCCCATAGCACACAGTGCTGGAGAACCTGAAGGGATTTTCTCCTGTTTCTAGCAGCACTTGGTCTCCTGAGTAGCTGTTGGGGAACACCCAAGACCTACAACAAGCACACCCAGTGTGTTTTTATAGACTGTAAGACTCCGTTAGCAGAACTGATAGGAAAATAGTGATTAGAAATATTAAAATAGCTCAGTCTCTTTACCAAAACAAATGAAAAATGCACCAAGTTAGTGTTTCTGAGGTCTTTCCTTTCCATGCAACATATTTGGCTAAAAATTACGGACAAGAGGAAGTCTGTAAACACACAGAATGGTAAATTATTTTGTGGTATTCCCTCTTCCTGTAGTGGGTGGGGACACTACTTGGGTTAATTCTCTGCTGTTTGTGGCACTGTGGTGATCCATGTAGCAAAGGAAGCTGCATTTCTGTGGCTGTTTCTGTGTGGGGTCTTTCATGACCTTACTATATTCTCCTGCTGGGGACCAACTTGTGGAAAAAAACACAGGATGTGCCAGAAATCAGTGGTTTAATAGCAGAGCTGTATTTAGTCAGTATATGTGGATGCTCAGTCTGTGTTTTACAGTTTCTGTGTTTCCTAAAATATCTCTCTCAATAAAAATTAAGCTAGCCACAATTTGGTAATTTATATCGGTAAGAGGAATTGAAACAAAAAAAGGTTGTAACTCCAGTAAAACATCCTTTAAATACAACTCTTTTCTAGTTTGCTATCTGATAAATGATGCTAGGGAAGAAAGAAAAAAAAATCTCGGAATCTTTACTGCAATATTCCTTTCAAGATGAGATTAACTGTAAAATGCTACTGAAGGTTAATAGTTTGATGCTGTGAGGACACATAATAATCTATCAATTAATCTCAGTATCCAGGAGCTGTCATGTGCAAAACAGTTCATACAGCTAAACAAAACAACAGATTCTTTGTCTTTTTAAACATTAATGGCATCCTATCATCCATGGTTTGCCTGCAGGGCCTACTTCATCAATATTTTTTAGAGATTAAGATGAAAAGAAGACAGTTGTTATTCAAATAGAATTGTTCCCTGCCTGAGCTACTTGCTAGCACTCACAGCATCACATCAAATTATTTGTATAAGTACAGTATATTAACTGAACTGATAGAATCACAGTGAGTAATGCTCATTTGTTCTCATGGCCTGGGGTTGTTCCTCTGATGCTGTGTGCTAAACCTCTGAAGTACTCTGAGGTCTTACACAGATTAATACAGAGGTCCTATGTAAATGCTACCCATCTGCTCTTTTTCACTGCACAATTAATAGAGGCAATCAAATTCAGTAGACTTGGCCACAGTGAGGACTCACCTGGAGCGCTGTGCCCAGCTCTGAGCTCCTCAGGACAAGAGGGAATGGAGATCCTGGGGCAGGTCCAGCTGAGGGCGGCAAAAATGATTAAGGGACTGGAGCATCTCTCTTGTGGGGAAGGGCTGAGGAAATGGGCCTGCTCGTCCTCAAGAAGAGGTGACTGACAGGGGACCTCATCAATGTCTATAAGTATCTGAAAGATACTTACATATATAAGGGAGGGGATGGATCCAGGCTCTTCTTGGTGTTGTCAAGCAATAGGACAAGAGGCAGCAGGGAAGTTCAACCTGCATATGAGGAAGAACTTCTTTACTGTGCAGATGACCCAGCACCGGAACAGATCGCCCAGAGAGGTTGCAGAGTCTTCCTCACTGGAGATATTTGAGAACAGTTTGCATACAGTCCTCTGCAATGTGCTTTTGGATGGCCCTGCTTGAGTAGGGAGGTTGGATCAGATGGCCCACTGTAATGACTTCTGACTTTACCCATTCTGTGATTCTGTGGGAGTGGCTAGGGGAAAGCCAGGCAGTGCAGTGATGGTCCATAAGATGCAAGTTCATTCTGCAGAGTCCCCAAGCCCTGCTCCAAAATAGAAAAGAAAAATTACTGCACAAGCTGGTCTGCAAAGGCAGAAGTGGTGAATGAATGATTCTTTTTGAGATGCTATTGATTTTTCACTGTATTGTTACTAATTATTCCACAAAACCAAAAAGGACAATCTAGTTTAGTGATCAGCAGTAACAGTGCTGTTTTTAAATCCTCCATGGACAGGAAGTGTCTTCTACAAAGGTATTATTATTTGTTCCTTTAAATAAAAAAAAAAAAAAAGGCACAAAGCAAAAAGTTATTTAGTTATTTGCTTGTTTTAATTTTCCATGCAGTTTAATTTTGTGTGCTAGACTATTCTAATCCTTTTATAGTTTGTTGAATTTTAGTGAGAGTTATATGCATTTGAAATCACCATATTCTGTAGTGAGTACTACAAGATTTTTTTCAACATAGAAAACATTATGGGAACATTCTTTGTATCTTTAAGTAAAAGTTTATGTTGGTAGAAAGGCACAAAATTGTTTTGTAGATGACAAGAACAACGTAATTTAATTTTTGTGGATCAATCTTTACTTGGTATAAACACTCTTCAGAGGATTCAGAGAACCTTCTCCTGAAATCAAAAGCAAGTTGAGAGTTTAAGTCTTTTAACAGTAGGTGACAATGGCAATGATTATTTCTGTGAATGCTTTATTCATGCACAAAAAGCCAAACCCAAACAAATTCAAATGAAAAAAGCAAACCTATGCCAACTGAGCCCCCATGGTTTCTTCCAGGATGGTGCTTTCCATATCTTTTTGGCTCTGGACAATTAATGGTGTTCAAAATTTCCTAGTGATGGCTATGGTGCCTTACAAGAAGTTTCTACCTGGAAACTGGTTTGTCGTGTATGATACTTTCTAGTTTACAGCACCAACCAGACAAAAAAAGATATTTTAAATACCTGAGTCTTTTTTCCTTAAAGGAAATGGCTATGGATGTTAGGTTTCTTTAGTATGTTCTTAATGTGTCTCTATTTTAAAGAAATGCCTGGTATGTCAGTGTTGTTTTCTTGCTCTAGTAAGTAATGAAGCTTGACTGGAAGAAAAGAAACATAATTCTAGTGAAAAAAGTCTGTTTACAGTGAATTTAATCCTGATCTGCTTTGCTTCACGGTAGTTAAACAAAAAGTGTTTGCTTTCTTAGCACTGATTCAAAGTTTAAAACTCCTTGGTCTCTGGCATAAGGAGGATAGGACTTTATGCCACTTTAGTGT
Organism: Myiotriccus ornatus; assembly: GCA_036023395.1. Classification (NCBI taxonomy): domain Eukaryota; kingdom Metazoa; phylum Chordata; class Aves; order Passeriformes; family Tyrannidae; genus Myiotriccus; species Myiotriccus ornatus. The sequence goes on from JAYRBT010000114.1 coordinate 24,027,393, forward strand.
TGGAAATAAACTAGTGCCAAACTCAAACCACCAGTGGTCTCCTCTTCATAACATTTACATGTGATGCAACAGAGATGGGACCTTATTTCGTAGTTGGCCTTTTTTTCGAATGAAAAATATGTTTCTTAAATAACTATGTTTATCTTCACATAAACACGGAACCCATTTCTTTAAAGGTATTGTAAACACTTCCTTGTTTACAGTGGAACAATTCTGAGCATAGGTTTATATTTGAGACTGGGGAAAACACACTCGAGCGTGTAGCCAACAGCTACAAATTAATCAGGAAATGTTTGGAAGTCTCTATTCCTAACCCAGTTGATTTCGGTGTTTGTGTTAGAAGAGCTGACTTTCCCTGAGGTACTTTTTGTGTCCTCATGAAACCTTTTCTCAGCAATCCCCCCATGCCTCTGCCCTTTATGTTCAGAATGGTTTCTGACCCTAGGTTTTGTGCCAAGAAAACTAAATAGATTATTGGAAACCTTGCTGGTATCAGTATGTCAAGTGTCTCTAGATCAGCTTTCATGATTTGTTCATTGCATACTGTAATTTGGTTGTGAGAATAATATCAAGTTTTAAATGTTAATTACAAACTTTGGGTGATTTTTTCCCCCCCATTAATTTTTACTGAGTTTTTTTCATATTTGTGTGAGAGTTACTTGGAGCCTCAACCTTTCTATTCAGCTTCTTCAATTATTCATAATACAATGACTATGCAAGGGCTAAAACAAGGGGATCCCCCTGCTTGTGGAAAACAAATCTTCCAGCTACATTTAATATTTAAAGCACTCTGAAGCTATTAGTCATTGGAACTGGCAGTGGCAAATCATCATTCAAAAATGTTGATCATCAAAAAAATATAAGAAACAGAATTCATACACACTGGTCATTATCAGCTGCTCTCTAAAGCCTTCAGAAGGTAGTAGTTGCATGGAGAGCTGATCCACATCATCCATGCATTAGACAAAATGGAGTGACTGCTTAGTTAGCTCCTTTAAAACTCCTTGTAGCTTTTTAAAGATCCATGCAGCCATTTTAAGAGAACAGCATGGTCTGTATATCATAAAATACTTAAGTTTAAGGCAGTCAGTAGCAATTGTTGCTGCCAGAAGCACTGATTCTAACACATTCCAAAGCCATGATGCTTGGCTTGTAAGTGAAGAGCCTGTATTCTCATTTTTAGCTTCTGTTCTATACATGAAAACTATACTTCTACATGTATGATAGGACTAAAACCTCTGTCAAAGCTGTTAAAGCTCTTTTCACTAATCTTCCCTTCTTCTGAGAAGTCAGAAGCTGCACATAATACTGTTAATTATGACAACAGTGTTAAAGTAGATTCCTAAAAGTGACCAAAATTTAAGGGACTCTGGGTTATCCCTAAAAATATTTTTGTATTCGCTTTCGGATAACATCTGTCTCATGCCTTCTCCAAGTCCAATACAGAGAGAAAAAAGGATGTTAAAGTAGAAAGAGCATGGCAAGTAACAGGATCTGTCTTTACTAAAGCAAAGATCAAGAAAGAACTGAATAAAACCAGTCATTCATCGGGAGGAGTAAGGATTGCCAGAGTTAGAGCTTCAGAAACCTTTTTTTTTGTGTGTGTGTGTGTGTATGTGTTTGATTCTAAAGGAATATAGTGCAGGGACAGCTTTTGCTGGCACAGGAGGAGTTGTTCCCTTGTACCCTTAAAGGCTGAAAAGAATCAAGCTGAGATGTATTGGTCAGTGGTAATTTACAAAAATTCTGAAATAAGAATTAATTGAGTTTTGTTTTCCATATGAAGTAAAATATAGTTATAAACCTTTCTTTCCTCTGTTCATTTTAAATTACCTTTTGGAAACTTTTCGTCCAGTCTGTCTGTATGGAATTGTACGTTTAGATAATGACAGAAGCAACACATGAAAATATAGGTCTTGCAGGCTGGTTCCCCAAAACACTCCTAGAATAATTGGAGGTCCTAGAGTAACTGGACATGCATCAAATCCCTGTACCTGGTTCAGAATATTATTTTCTATTCAGTGATAGTAGTGGACTTGGTTTTCCTTTTGTAATAAGTGGTCACAGACAGGAACCCCAGAGCAGGTGGGTGGCCTATCAAAGCACCCCTGGTGGAGATAAGTTCATTTTGAGCATCAGACCTACCTGCGTATTTAATCCTTTCATCACTGCCACTCTGGAGGGACAAGCATGGGAATAGCCAGTACAAAGGAGAGGAAGGACATGGGACATACTTACTCTTAGACAATTTTAACAGGTGACTGGCAATACCTAGTGATGGTGAAAACAAATTCTGTCTTTACACCCTACCGGGGGAGGAATTATAAGGCAAGAAAAGTAGAGCTTTATTGAAGTAAAGGTGAATTATCTGAAGTCAACAGCAGGGAAGGCCAGCTTTAAATCTCTCTTTTCTGGCTATTAATCCTAGTTCTCCTCCCATGGGTTGAACAGTGTTACAGAAATAGATTTTTCAGACAGGTATGGGTTTTTATTCAGGCATGAAAGCTGTAAAATTCAGAGCACAAAGGAAAGCTATTTGAACTCCTCATCCAGCAAGTGCACTAATAAAGTGTGGAATATTGGTAAAGTGCTGCTAACTCTCCTCATTTCTAGATCAGCAGAGTAACCTGAAAAAAGTGCCCCACAAAATAAAATCAATATAAGGAAATAAAAAGAAATTGTTCCTGAAATTTTGCAATACTTTTTGATACTGTTTTCCAGTAGTCAAGCAACACTTTCTCATATACAGCAAATTATACAGGTGCTATAAACCTCAAGATCCTCATGAAACAAAGTAACCCAAAACCAGGTTGCATGGTAAATGCCTCATAGTAGTGTCATCGTGTAGGAGAGAAACTAAGAGAAAAGGCCTTGGAAAATATGATGGTAACAGACTGGAAGATAAGAACAAAGGCAGCAATATCTGAAGATGCTCTTTCCATGTCATCTAATTGGGCTGACACTAGTAATCTGTAGTGATCACCTAGTGTTAACAACCTTAGACTTATCCTAACAGTACACTATAGTTTTGGATTTCTTTAAATTGTGAGTCATTTGTTACCTGGTGCAATTCAGATATCAGGATGCATGAGATACCATATCCACAACATTTTCTGCAAAACATAAAGACCAGCTGGGGAAGCCTTATCTTTCAGTAGAACCTGCTGTGACTGATAGCCAGAAGATTTTGGCACTCTCACTCACAAATATCAAGACTTCAGATGGCATTAACTCTTGCAGTGTTGGTAAATGGAGTTCCGCAAACAGATGAAAGGAAACAAAGGCACACACATCAGAGATGATATAATGTTCAGGAAATTCCAAACTACTCAATTAACAAGGGGAAAGCAAGCTGTATAATCCTAGATCAAAAGTAATAAATTGAGAACTCTAGACATAATTAGCCATGTTGTGTTGGGATTTCTTTAACAACTACCATGACATCTTCTTATATCATCAGAAAGTTGCCCCCTTTTGACTCCTTTTAATATGCTTTTTCTTCTCTAAACTTGTTGATTAACAGCAAAAACGCAAAGGAAGTGAAAAACAGAGATTGTTATGCATTCAGTAAGATAAAAGTAAGTACACTTGTCATGTATGCGCTCAGTGACATAGATACAGCTCTGTTTCAAATACTAATTTAAATTCTGGACAAGATCTTACCGCTATTCCCTTGGATGTGAAATCACATCAGCAAAACAAGTTTCATACATGCTTTTCTTTGCTCGTCATCCAGGACTTACCAACCAGATTTTCTACATAGATTTCAAGAAGACAGGCACAGTATAACTTCATGGTCTTCCGGCTAGCAAACGTGTCTTTAGCTGAAGAAGGAAACCTTAGAGACACAGTTTAAGGATAAGCTTTAGTGAGTACCTGGTATTCAGCCAGGGTCAACCCACTACAGCATCCTCGTCACATTCCACTGCAGGTAGCCTTTAGGTAGGGAGAAGTACCCACAGCTGAAATTACTTTGTGTGGATCTGAGAGAGGGGTCTTTTTAGGTGATTATAAAAGTATCCTTCATATATGTCAGCGAGGAGAGGAGACATGTTAGACTTCTTGGCCATGAACACCACCAGAGGAACCCTATCTTTCCATGTTAACGTATGGAGATAGGAGTTATATATATAGTATGTTATACAGGAGAGAGAGAATTTGCTTTAGAATTTTCCTAGTTGGAGACCAAATGCCAAAATCTTGCCTCAGGGAGAGCTGAATACCTGCTACCTGATGTCCACCAATTCCTGTCAGTGTCAAGCATACCAGTTGTTTACTCTCTGTATCAGAAAGCTAGGATGTTGTTCTGGATGCTTCCCTCATGCTAATAGTGCCTCTGAGATGAGTCCAGAGTAGCTTTTCCTAGAATGAGGATTGTATTGATTACATTAATGAAACAAATTACTTAGTTTTCAGGAGTCTCCCACTGTATTCGATATGCTCACGATCAGCACAACCTACAATCATTTTCTGAAATCGCAAATATATCATCCCTTAATAGATACCTTTTATCATTCTGTATGAATCTTTTTAAAAATAAAATATCACTTTTATATTTTATAAAAATAAAAGATAAAATAATATATCCATCTCAACTACCCCTACTCAACTTCAGCTCTATGGGGCCGAGAGTTTAGGCTACTAAATTATAATACTATGGATTGGTTTAAACACCTCATTCACTAAATGTGTTTTTATGCAACAAATGAGAAATACTGAAGAATCAAGAGTCTGAGATAGAGCTCTTTTTTTAAATTCAGGAAAAAAAAAAAAAGACCCATTAGTAAACCCCCTTCATTTTGTAGCAACAGTACTGAGCAGTTTCCATGGAAATATCATTTGCAGGAGCAGGAAGTGTTCATTTTACAATTAAATTATAGGAGGTAGTTAAGTTTTTGATCAAACACACATTAGACCATGGAGAATTCCCAGCCAAGTGCCTCACACTGTTAAAAATAGGAGAAGTATTGCAGTATCCATACAGTGCTGTCTGGAATAATGTGAGGAGAAAAAGGCAATATGGAGAAAGTGAAAGAGTCTGTGATTTCCACCAGTGAAAGACTCCAGTTTTTGATTCCCATATGGCAAGGATTGAGCAATGGCTGGGTTTGGCTCATGCTTGCAATCTGACCTCAAATGCCCTCTTTGGCTCATTGACCGTGAGAACAAATGTAGGATGTGATAGCTGCAGTATTTTACAATTGTGTGAGTATTGGGTAGTGAAGTTACAAACAGTTCCTGGTCCTGAAGGTCTACCCATACTGTGGTTACTGCTGTGCCACCTTTGCTTAACACAGCTCATGTGGATTTGGTTATATTGCTAACTTTTAGTTAGCTCCAGTACATGTTGTAGTCTATCCACATGGAACATTGGATAGGATAATTATATGCCTTGAATGTTAGTTAATTTAGGCAATTATCCTATGGGGATTATTCTGTATTGCTTTAAGTAGACTGCTAGTGAAACTACTGTTACTGAAATCAGGCTTATATGTCCCAAAAGAGTATATATATGCCTTAGTAAATTTTGTGGGGAGAAAGTGTCGAGAAGCTACAAGCAGCTGGGCTGAAGGGGGAGAGGCTCAACAAGGGGAAAAAAAGCAGTAAGGAAGGACACTGTACATGTGCTGCTAAAAAGGAAAATGTGTAAAGGTTCTTGAACTAACATAGAAATGGTCCAGAGATCAGAAGAGGCCAGGTGTGAGGTTTCTTGATCTGGGGAAGAAGCAAGTGCAGGACGATCACTCGGGTGTAAAGAGTCTGGCCCAAGTGGTGGGAAGGATTAGAGGAGGTGGTGGCAGTCTGCTGAACATGCAAGAATTATAGGCAAGATCTTGGAGTAGAAGGTGCAAGATGTGATGTGAGGTTTACAGAGATATCGTCAGCAGTGTGTGTGTGTGTGCACCCGCAGAAGGTGCCATGAAAACTTCTGCCTAACTTTCAAGAGGAGCCTGCCTTCTGGTTAGTGTTTGGATCAATGTGTCCTTGAAATTTTGTCTTCTGAGCTAGTTATCCATCAGAAAGCTTAAATCACTATGTAAGCCAATGCTAGGAAGTCGGCATGTTTCTGCTTTTTTAAAAGAAATGTAAGAAATACACAATTACTGTTATTAGATTTGGAATCCCAAGTTTCAAGTACAGTAGGGACCCTTATGTGAAAGTTTTAATGGTCCTCATCATAACAGACTGCCACGTATGAGGTGCTGATATTCAGAAATCATGACTCTGACTTGCCACCTTTGAAATCATAGGATTAAAAAAAAAAAGTGATAGTTTGTCTTAAAGGACTCAGCTGCTATGATTGTGTTTTTCTGAAGATATGAGCTCTAGAATTTGTCTTTCTCTGAAATAAAACATAATAGTATTAAGAACCTAAATCATTTTTATGGCAGAACCTTTGTCTACCTGACTTAGAGTCAACTTGATTCTCCAGTGGTGTAAATTCTTTGTGTACATTTGTGTTCCTACAACTTCCTGATCTAAAAGGAAATTGGATTGAGTACTATTTTATGCAAGTTTCTGCGTATCAGTAAGTCCATGAGCTGGGAAGTGCCAAGGGTTTTGGGGTTAAAGCAAGACCATTATTATATTGAGTACAGCTACTCAGAATACCAGAAATAAGCCATATTTTTGTCTCCAGAGACTCTAAAACAGCTTTAGTATCTGTTCTCTTTTTTCATTGTAAACTATAGCACTATAGTTTTAGTATCAGTTGCAGCAGTTTATCTCAACAGTGCAGCTAGGTATCACTATCTACTTTGTAAAATGACTTCCCAGCAGTCCTGTGTAATTAGGATTGCGTATCAGAAACCTGTTCTTCTAATGTGACCTAATGAGCATAAGCCTCATGGTTTCCTACTGGGTCACTGGGCATCAAGTGCAGAGGTTTTAATTCCACATTTATTTGCAAATAGAAAATTAAATTTACTTACAAAATCGGTTCTAACTTTTAGACAAAGGACTCCCTGTCATTGGGACAACTCTAGAAAACAAGCTCTTCTGAAGATACAGAGATGCAATCTTCAGACAGAGGCATTTTGAATATATGATGCCATATAAAGTAAATTTAAATGCCACAGTAAATTTGCACTAGCACAGAAAGATTTCTATGCTCAGTGCAGAGCTGGCTGTGAGGATAGGACTAAGTCATAATCCATGGATCTGTAAAACTTTCTGCCAGGTTTATTAAGGAGCCACACTTTTCAGGGAGTGGGGAAGCCCATCAGACTAGTCATCTTTTTCCTGTTCCTGGTGCTGCTTCAGGACATATTTTCTAGGTTAAACTATGCTTGCTGCAGGGTGGATCTTCAGAGACATTACTTTCCATATGGATTTTCTTTTGTTTTTCTTCTCTTAATTTTTGAAGTTATGGATGAAAGGGGAATTGAATGGATTGTGAGCCATCCTAAGTCTTTTGTATGGATATCATGCTGAGAAGAAATTACCTTGTAAATAACAGTATTTCAGAAAAATGATATTTGCCTTAATAGCAAGACATTGTGATTCCCCCAAGAATATGTGCTATTATTGTTAGTAGCAGTTAGGGAACACTGAGCAAACATTACAACATAATAATAAGTCAAGACTTATGGTCAACAAATGCCCGATTTCTCTCATTAAGTGAAAGAAATACTTCAGTAATCAAATGGGTCTGGCTTAAGCCGTGTGCTGTTTTGCTGCTATACTGGAAAGAAACCACATGGAGATTGAAAAACACAGGACAAGGGCAAAAGATCATTTTCCTTGCTCTTTCTGAAAATAGGATGAAGAACAAAAAGAATTTTCTCAACATGTAAGAGAAAATCAGTGTATGAATTTACTGACCTAAGAAGTGGACTAACAACATTTTGTCTTTGGATTGGGGTACCAGTGTTAAACTTCCCAACCTGAGGCTGGGCATGAGGAGCCCCAGTTCTGTGGAGTTTCACACCATGATACGACCCCAGGAACAGGGACCTGCAGAAGTCATGTAGAAGGACCTCTGATAAATTTATAGGCTGTCAGGAAGGAGTCTTTCTGCTTTCCTTACAATTTTTTGGGGTGCATCGATGGTTATGCAAAGTACCTAAATAAGACTGAGCTTCTCCAGATGTGTTTCCACTTTCCTAAATGTGTCTGATTTTTGTCACAGCTTGATTGACAAATTAGAAGCATCAGATTGCTATTGGATAGTCATAAATCATTTGGTTTGCTGCTGTGTAATGAGTGACAGGTACAGAGTTTCAGCAATATTTTGCTGAAAAGGAAAGTCATTGATTGAAACCAGAACAGATGACTAACTCATGCAAGAGATTTTTGGCTGAAGAGTGAAATGTAAATAGTTTCAACAAGAACCTCATGCTGAAACAGACCTGTTCCTGCAGAGTATGGAATTACATGATTTTTAATGTTTAATTATCTATAGACACCTCTCACTGGGTTCGAATTTTCAATTGAATTCTATAGCTTGTTTCTAAAACCCCATTGCCAATCATTTTTCATCCTATTCTATGTAAATTAGGAGAATAAAAGGATGAAATGGGTAGATATTTTAATTACTATCATTTGCCTAGAATAAAACCATAAACATTTCCTAAAGCTTGCTTATATTGTAAAAAGTATATTAGATGGTGAAAATTTATAGATTTTTAAAAAGTTCTATTATCTTCAGAAATTGTCACCTTCCATAATAGTAAATCTCAACAGTAGGAATTTCATAAAACAGTCAGAGGTTTATTCTTTAATCTATAATTATAAGGACTTTAGTTAGCTAACAGGAGGAAAAATGCTGAAGGGAACACATGCCACTTTAAATGCAGAGACTCTTTAAATCCATTTCTACATATAAGCAGATATTTGTGTAATAGAGTTTAACTGGAAGGTCTCCTTAGGGGACAGATCTGTTTCTCAGAAGCAATGATTGATGTTAAGTGCTTCTCACAAAGCCTCCATGGAAGGGCTATTTCCCTTCATGTCTATCCTGTGGAAAAGCACAGGATAGTCTAGGAGTTTCCTAGTAGAATAGACCAAGATTGGTTAAATAAGAGGAAACACCGGAGTTTGCAAGAAAATAAATTTGAAGAAATTTGAGGTCTCCTGCAAGTGGCAATCGTCTGTGATGAATATCTTCAAAAGTCCTCTTCTCATAGAAATCAAACAAGTTACTTAACAAGTTACTTGTCCAGTGCCAATTTACTACTAAGTGGGAATAGCAAGTCTCACAGTGAATATTTTAATGAATATGAAAAAAAACCAACAGAGTAACCTAATAATTCATAGTCATTGTAACATTTGTCTATATAAAATGTTATTTTTCTTTGGTTTACATTAGTACAGTCTCTCTAAATTTATACCAGATGTCACTTTGAAATTGCTGACGCCCTCCACCTCCATAAGGGGACTGCAGAGACTGTTTAAATTTTCCTGGGTTTGGTGGGAAACGTATCTAATGCTCCTGTAATTTCACTTACACCTTTCTCCTGGTTATTGGAAATCTGGCAGTGAATTGGAATCAATCTTGCTGAGCTGCAGGACAGAGCAAGATTATAAAATCTTAGTCTTATTCAGAGAGGGAAAGGATCTGTGTCTGTGTGCATGAGATTACCCACCAGCCTGGCAGGTTGGTGGTTCTCTCCACCTGGGAGAGAATCATTCTCTTTCTATAGCAGTTTTGTGCTATTTCTCCAAAAAGCTGCAGGTTGCTCATCCGAACTGAGAGCAATCAGCAAAAAAGGAACTTCAGAATTAATTATTTGGGGTCTTTTGGCTGAGGTGATATTAGAATTTCTCTGCTCATCCACCAAGCTGACCAGATCCTCTGCTAGTGTACTTATGAGTCTGTGGTCCTCTCAAAACTGTTCAAATCTGCAGGGTAACCTTGGAAAATGGCCTTTCTGAAACAGAAATATTTCCTCTGTCTGATCCTCACTGCATAGAAGTTAAATGACAACTGGACAATGAACAAAGTGTTAATGTGCCCAAACTCTTTCCCATTAGGAAATATTTTAAGATAACCAAGACCAAAGGATGACAGAGAAAAGAGGGCAGAAAAGCAAAGCAAAAGAATTGAACAGAAATTGAAAAAAGAACAGTTTGAAGAAGAGGGCTGAAACCCAGGATACCCCAAGAAGAACCTCAAAAGATAGATAGTTTATCTGGGTCTAGAGCAATAAAATTCAAATGGAAAAATAAAAAGGAATTCAGGGAAAGAAGGAGAGGATATACATGGAATATGAAGGGAAAGGGGCTAGATGAAAATTTAAGCAAAATATGTAGAGAGTAAACTAGCAAGGAAACCAGTCTGGAAATAAGAAAAGAGATAGAACATATGGGAGCTGGGAAGACAGGGAGATGGAAAGGGATAGGTGGCAGACGGGTGGCTTTGCCAAGACAGCACATGCACGTTTACACTGGTTTGTCTCCTTGTAAGTGAATTTAAGGTCTTCGTAAGACTTCTCTGAGATTTGCAAATCTTGGGTTTCGCTGAAGTTGGCAAATGTCTTCCAGAAATATTTTTGATATAGTAGGATTTTTGAAACTCTACTTCTTTGGAGTTCGGCAGAAAAAAGTGCCATTTGACTTTTTTTTACTATCATCTTAGTGTCCTCATGTCTGCGCTTCACATAACAACTTTTTAATATTAACTATCTGATGACAGCTCATTATATGTTATTAGACAAGATTTTATTGTGTGGGTTAGGAGTATTCACATTATTCATAGGTATCAAGGGCATAGTTGTGTTGGGCAAATAATTTTAAATAAGTGTTGATAAAGTGACATGTCCTCATGAATTTTGCTACACCATATTTCAGAGAATTTTGTACAGCCTCAGGGAGTTGAAGTTCTACCAGTAATGTGACATATAATTTCTCTTCTCTACCTAAGCAAAGAATTATTGCATTATTTAAACCTGGAATTTCTTTATTAAAGAGTTTCAAACATGTTTGGAAAATCTTTTATGTACTTGAGGTCAAATGGTTAAACCATCATATGCCATGCATCTCTGGACACTCATATTCTAAAGACATCAGACAGACATTTTTGACCCAGGAAAGAGCAGGATAACTTCATACTGAAGCTATAACTATGCTTTTATTAGCTTGTCTTCTTTAAAATAAACTTTTTTTTTTTTTTTAAATGAATCTTGACAAAAGGAATTGATCTGTAAATGTGATCCTTTCTACTACTGAAAAAAAAAAGACAAAAAAATTCACAATCAAAACCCCCACCCAAACAACTAAAAATAACCAAACAAACAAAAAAAACCAAAACCAAAACCACCCTGCCAAGATACAATTAACTGTTATGTACGCTCATTTTTTTCATACAATAGCTTTTTGAAGCATACTTAGCACATTAATATTGGCTTTGATTTTGATCTCAGCATGGAAGTTGGCTGGTACTCCATTCATTCTAGGAGAAGGGTCTTTCCAAGTAATTAGATTCTTCAGGACAATTTTCGTGCTTCATATGCATCCAGTCAACTGTAGAAATTATTGTGTTGTCTCTTAGTTTTCAGCAGTGAATGATGAGAAAATTAGCACTTATTTAAAACATGGGTGGTAGAAACTGATCTCTGTAGCGTGGGAACAACTGTTTCTTTGAGCTGGCATAGCATTGACTTCATCACTATACGACAATTTAACTGGCTAGGATCAAGCCTCAGGTAATGGCTTGCATTTTATAGGATTAACATATTTATCTTGTATTCAGTTACTAATGAAGGGAAGAAATGGAAGTTCTTAAATAAGCAATATTTTTTCTTAACTAAGTGATGTTTTAAGATAAAATGCTCTAAACATACACAACTGAACATAGCATTTTTGTTTACATTAGTCCACTGTGGTGATTTCTACTACCAACATTGTAGCCTATCTACTTGTTGGGTCATAAGTTTCAATGAACACTGTTAAACAAAACCTGGTTTACTGTGTTTAACATTTGAGTGAAAATGCTGTGAAGGATTCATTATGAGAGGCTTTGTAGAGGGTTGATAAACATCTTGGCTTAAACCAAGCATTTTCCTTCAGTCTTATTCAGTCATCCTTTTTTTCTCAAAGATAAGAACTGTGATTGGCAAATTACTGCTACAACTATATTCATTATAGCACCCACGTATTTCATACTGCATTATTCTTCTTATCAAAGTGAATGTGTCCCTGAAGAGGTAAGAATGAGATGACTTATATCTGCGTCCTACAGAATGTAAAGTCACTTCAGGCTTCATCTTGTTTTGTACAAAAACAAATGATCCAATATCTTCATTGCTTTTGTGTGCCAAGAAACTTAGAGAACAAAGGTATCGCTGAAGTGTCACTGTGTTTACTAGAATTCATGGCCTCATAAAATGAGATAACATGATGGAATATTTTGCTAGTCATTAAACGTGTTCCCAAGGATATGAAGCTGTTTCCCACTTCTGTTGTTCTTGATGTTAGTCATATGCAGTAAATATTTTACCAATTACTCTCTAAACTAAGCATGAGAAACAGTCTCTGACAGAAAAGAACTTTCACTGGCACAGCATCAGGCAGTACTAGTGGCTTTCCTCTGGGCAGGTTGCTGCAGTAAGGTGAGCTTTGGTGGGAACTGCTCTGGCACGAGATGGGAGTGCTTGGCCAGGCATAGGGGTCTGGGGGGCAGTGATGAAGTGGCTGCCGTTGGCATGAAGCTGCTCCTCGCCATATGCAGTTGGCAGACAGATATGAGAAATGCTGCCTGGTTTTTGCCTGACCTATGCACATTATTAGCTCCTTACTTTCACAAAGACTCAGTTACAGCAGGGATTGCTTTAAAATAATTTGCAGCAAATTTCCTCCTTGTAACAACAGAAATTTAATCTAAGCAAGAGCCAGCAGCTTCACTTCCTCTCTCCCTGAAAGTCACTGCAGGGCTCAGATCGGATGCTTCTCAGACACTGAAACCAGAGACTTTACTGCTGCACTCCATAAGCAACACAGAACTTGCCTCCTCCACAGGGGCTTTTGTCTCACCAAACTCACAGGGAAGATTGCAGGTGTTCTCTCTTTTTTTTTTTCCACACATATGTGAAGCTCATAGAAGTAATTGCTAAGTGTGTGGTTGTTTCTTTCAACCCACTCACTTGAAGGTCATTGGATTTCTAAGAAATACAGCGGGTGAGCATTGACCTCTGCTCAACCTTAGAATCTTGTGGGGCTGCAATGGAGATGTGCAGGGTTTTAGGTACAAAGACAGATCTTGACTCACATTCAGAGAACGTTCTGACTGGACCAACTTGCACCAGTACTTTTTCCTCTATTTGCTTTACATTGCACTGCAAGTTTTCAGCTGTTCATATATCAAAAATGAGTCACCTGGGCTTAGGGGAGTCAAGATAAAAAGGGGAAATAGATAAAAAAGCCCCTTAAAACCACGACAGGCAGTGATGTCTGCCAGTATCTGCAGATGGTGTAGAGCACCAAGACACACTGGCACAGGCTAACACTTGGGATGGGATAAGAGTCAAACTGCCAAAATGCCTTCTGTTGTCAGAGGAGAGGCCAAAACTGCCCCTTGCTGTTTCCTGAGAGGATCTGCAGAGATCAGCTCCTCATCTTGTCCTTGGTGCCTACAATTGTGAGGGGCATGAAGCCCTGCAGGAGGACAGACAGGCTGAGCACATCTCAGGGGTGGCTCTGAAGCCTAGCAGTGTTCACCTCAGTAAGTCACTTGTATTTTCTGTATGTTCTTTCTTTATTCTCACAGTAAGTATTTTTCCTGAATGCATCTGTATAAAGTTGGAAACAGCCTTTAAAAACTAGGACACCCTCTTTTTGCTTGTGTGTTAGCAAAAGGGGGAAGGAGAAGGGGACTTTCCTTGACCTGCACTCTTCTATTCCTCACTCTTTTTTTTCCCAGTTTTGTTATTATGATGTGTTCAGACTATCTCAAGATTAAAATTAGTCCACCTCAGCTTTTCCAACTAGTTTTAATTAGGGTTTTAATCCCTGTTTTCAACACATGCTGCCAGCAAATTCTTATTTATATGCATAGAAGCCATTCTGATTCATTAGCAATGCAGACTTGAGGTTATCATCTATTGCTGTCAGGCTTAAACTTCTGACATAGTCTATTATTTTACTCAATAGTTAAATTATTAAATGAAAGAATAATATGACAACATGACAAATAAAGTCCCTAGAAAATTGCTTTTTTCCACTTAATACAATTTTAAATAAGCAAATAACTCTTAATCAAATCTTTCATCTCAAAATTCTAAGTTCAACACCTCATAAACAGAGATGTTCATACCACCTGCAGCACATATATCACCGTTTATACCACGTCTAAGAGGTGCCATTTCTTCTTCAGGTAGGTCAGGATTAAAGACTATCAGGCACTAAGTACCAGAACGGGTAATCAGATGGGAAGTTAAATCATGGATGTTCATACTTTACTATCACCAGAGGATTCAGTGTCCCTGCAGTCCACTTACAGAGGACACAAAGTTGGCAGGAGTGTCAATCTGCTGGATGGCAGGAAGGGTCTGCAAAGGATCTGGACAGGCTGGATTGATGGGCTGAGGCCAACTGTATGAGGGTCAGCAAGGCAAAATGCACTTGGGTCCTGCACTTGGGTCACAACAACCCCATGCTGTGCTGCTGCTGCTTTTCTTGGGGAAGAGTGTCTGGAAATCTGCCCAGTGGAAAAGGACCTGGGTTTGCAGATTGACAGCAGCTGAACATGAGCCAGCAGTGTGCCCAGGTGGCTAAGAAGGCCAATGGCATCCTGGCCTGTATCAGCAATAGTGTGGCCAGCAGGACTAGGGAAGGGATTGTGCCCTTGTACTCAGCACTGGTGAGGCCACACCTCAAATCCTGTGTCCAATTCTGGGCCCCTCATTTCAAGAAAGACATTGAAGTGCTGGAACATGTTCAGAGAAGGGCAATGGAGCTGGTGAAGGGTTTGGAGCACAAGTCTTATAAGGAGTGGCTGAGGGAGCTGGGGATGTTTAGTCTGAAGAGAAGGTGGCTCAGAGGAGACGTTATTGCTCTCTACAACTACCTGAAAGGACGTTGTAGTTGTAATGGTGGGGAGGACATCAGTCCCTTTTCCCAGGTAAACACATGAAAGAATGAGAGGAAATGGGCTCAAGTTGGGCCAGGAGAGGTTAGATTGGATTTTAGGAAAACTTTCTTCACCAAAAGGGATCTCAAGCATTGGAACAGGCTGCCTGGAGAAGTGTAGGAGTCATCATCTCTGGAGATAGTTAAAAGATGTGTGGATGTGGCACTTTGGGACATGGTTTGGTAGTGCACGTGGCAGTGCTGGGTTTCTGGTTGGACTCGATCTTACAGGTCTATTCCAACCCTGATGATGCTATGATTCTGTGATTCTATGATCACTACTGCTGTATATAGAGCTCAGAATTAGGATCAGTAGTCAGCTAAATTGGGATTCTTAGGAGTATGAATCAGTATGCATCCTGATGAAACTACTTCTTTCTGATAGTGAGCTTTTACAAGATTTTCACATTTTTTAACTGGGAAAATGAGAAGCTAACGGAGACTGTTTTTAAACAGCAGCAGTAGAGGGAACAAGCTTAAGATAATTTTCTTATGGGTTATTTTGTTAAAGAGGCTAGTATTATCAAGCAATTTTTTCTAGTTTTATTTCTGTTTTGAGTAGAGATACCATTAAACAGATGGGTGTTCCCACAGTTTATGGCAGTCTACTAAGTTAATTTTAATATCTTGAATGTAAACAATATGCTCAAAAGTCCCTCAAGTTTAACAAATGCTTAAGAGCTTGTGCCAGTTCAGATGGTTTTTACTGGGCCTTCAGAGCAAGGCATTAATTCTAAGAATCTGTATCAGCTACCAAGAAATGTGAAAAAAAGACAATTATTTGTTCTGCCAGTGTTCTTTGACAGAAACTCTTTGACTTAGTGAAAATAATTCCATGAAAAGAAAACTCCACAACAAAAGTAAGCAAACCTATTCACAAGGAAGAGTATTTACTATTCATTTCAAAAAAAAGGCTTCTGCTACTTGTCTAAGCCTGGAATGAAGCTGACACTATTGTTATAAAGCAGCAATGCAGTATATTCAGCAATTTCTCAATCCTACAGGCTCCACTGGAGTTTTAAATGGTAGAGTGTTATGACTGATAATCTGATATAGATTTTCTGGGTTTGGCTTCTCCTGTGTTAAGCAGAGTTACTCTGTTGAAAAAATGTTTAAACAATATTTTAAACAGTGTCAAACTCCACCTATCCTTCCATCAAGACAGAGGAGGTACAAAGAACAGCTAGAACACTGCTGATACACTACAAATTCACTGTCACGTTACAATCTTCTGGGCCAAAGAAGCCTATTTAAACCATTTCAGTAAAGCTTTCTCGTCAGAGTAATCCCTCATTGCTACTACTCGTTAAATTCAAGGTCAATTCAAGTTCTGTGCAGGAGTCTTTCTTGTTTTTTATGTAGTTTGGGAGAAAATCATACTATATAAACAACATCATAGCTTCTAATAGACCTAAAAGGTGACTGAGAGGCCTGGAAATACCAGATAGAAATACATAAAAAAGAAAATAAGAACTGTACAATGGCCTGGAAAGACGTATCACAGTTGATGACTGTGTTGTACAGAGCACTCAGGAAGGAATAAAACGATCTGTCATCTGAACCATAAAATCAGTTTATGGTTTCAGTTAAATTAATTTATAGCTGCAATCAATCCTCTTAATTGGCCAGCATGGAATATGAGGAACAGCAACACCCCTGCACTTGAGAGTTAACGTATTATACAGGATTTCATTTTAGTGTGACAGTAAGTATAAAATTATTCACTGACCATGAAGACAAATTTATAACACTATGAGGTTCCTTATTCAAATAGATCTCTAAAGTGTGTTACCAATTTATCATTTTGATTGTACAGACAATGAAGCATGCAGTAATCTCTTGTAACTGTAGCATAAACTTAGATTTGTTGCTGTTCAAATCATACATTTTTTTTTGAAGCTTAACATTACAATCATTTGCCTGAGCATGTAGTTTTATACCCTAATGGTACTTCTACTGGTTTATGCAGAATCAATGCATTTAAAGTAAAGGGACTGAACCACTCTAATTTAATGTAACACAAATTCTTAGATGACATTATCTGAGGTATGCAAAATGTTTAGGAGCCTTTATTTATTTTAAGATGCGCTTTGCATATCATGGCATAAGCAGAATGAGATTCCCAGCTGCAGAATGGGTATAATGAATCTTCCAATTGATCATTTGCTTGTCACTGACAGAAATTTAAAGCTGTAGATAGCTATGAAAGTGGCCCAGAGTCAACCAGCTATGACAGGGCTAAGGGAGTGCTAGTGTCCTGCTGGCATCCTAAAACTGACCTTTCCTTGAGCAGGTGGGTGGAGGAGATCCTCTGAGACCTTTCTGGCAAGCCTCTCTGGGCAGCACGTGACCATCAGAAAAGTCTGGAAGTCTAACACCCTGGTGGCACTTTGCTTTAGCTAGGGCAGTAAAGAGGCATAGAGAAGTCCCACACCTATTTTTACAGTTTTTCTTGCCACAGAAGGGAACATACAGAAAAGCTGGACTGTAGAACTCAATTTTAACAAAGAAAGTTTCACATTATTTGAAGGTCAGCTACCCATTGCTAATGGGAAATATTAACCTTCTATACTCTTTCATCTAAACTGAATGGCAAGTTACAGTCACAAAAATAGGAAAAAAAAACCACAACCCAAACCCCACAAAACCTCACATGAACTCTGGAGGTCTGGTTTTGTGTCTGAATGATGCTGACAGTTACATCTCTGCACTCTGAGCACTTACGTCAGTTTGCAGTTAACAAGAAAAGGATTAAATTAAAAAGCAGAGAATTAAAACTAAGCTGCACTAAGAGTTGATTACTTTCACCATGCAAACTAGCTTGGCTTTATTCGGTAATGATTTTTACTTTCTTTTACCATTGCTGTTCCATTAATTTCGGGTATTGTTACTTCCTAGAAAGTAATTATCTGTCCTACATATTTTCTTGATTCAATGAACAGATAAAAGTCAAAACTGCTAAGAATAAATTTAGGCATCTGATGGAACAAAATGCTCAGTATTGGTTTTGTGTAAGAGTTTCTGAAGGCTGAAGCCTTCATCTACAAACAAGTAACCAATAATTGTTTGAGAGGTCTTGTGAAGAGGTGCTTGTTTAAGCCACAAACCATAACTTCGAATGGAGTGTAATTCTCCCGAAGGCTGCTGTCTCTATCATGCTCCCACAGCCATAGGTGTATACAGCTGGGGAGCATATTCAGAATAAAAATTTTAATAGAGATCCATGAGCATAAAGGAAGCTCCTGTTTTACTAGAGGAGCAGAAAGGGGTGAGATGACATAAATGGTGTGGGTGGGGGAGGAGCTGTCACTGACTGCAGTTCTGCCTCTATTCTGCCATGTGGCAACTCATAACTTTTGGCTTCAATGCTTAGTATACCAAAAGAATATTTCAATGTCTCTAAGTTATGTGCATATTTCCCACCACTGTTGTAGTTTGTGCTCTGAGACACTTACACAGAATAATAAATCTTGATGCCCTGTAAATATAAAGTGTTTGCACAATATCATATGAATGCTGTACCTTCCCCAGTAGAGTAAAACAAGTGAATGTAGGTGGCTTCTTGTGATACTGTGACACAGTAAAGTATTGAATTCACTCAATACTGGCAGGAAAATATATATTTTAACTATTTCATGTTGTTAATGTTAAGGTTTGATGACCACACGCTCCTATGTGAGCGTGTGGTCATCCCACCCATAGTGGGTGAGTGTACAAACACAGTAACTACCTCCTGGAAAGGTGGAAGAGTGAAGGGAGGTTTTTTTTCCAATCAGTATTGCAAAGTATGAAAGAAATTGTTTCAGTAGGATACAGAAAGGCAGCAGGTGGAGTGATAGGGGAAGGGCAAAAAAAACCCAGGGAATTGGAAAGAGTTTCACCATTGATTTCTTAGAGCTTAATGACAAAGAGCAGCAGCATTTCTGCTGTAGCCTGAGGATGATGGTGTTTTTTTGATGATAGGCTGGGATTTCTGTCAGTTCCCTCTACTGCCTGTCTCTTACAGAAGCTCAAGCTTTGACCAACAGACTTTCTTCTCAGGTAGTTTATAACAAGAAAAAATATACCAAAATTTATAAAAGCATCCCTACTGTGCTGCTTTGTCTCTCACAACCATCTTTAGGGTCATCATTAAAATTCTCTAAAATAAGCGTTCACGACCTTCATGCCCTTACTGTGAAAGTGGCACTATGTTCCACATAGATATAAGCAAAATTCCTGTTTTTCCTTCAGCTGCCTCTCTTTTTTAGAGAAAGACAGTAAAAACCCCACAAATACTGCAAGTAGAAGACACCATCTTCACCATCGGCCTCTCACCTGTTTTACTCCTCCCTTGGATAAACTTATGAACAGGAGTAACCTGCCTAGTAGGGTGGGAATGCAGTTGTTTTGGGAGTAAGCAGCATGTCCGTTGTTTGGAAATGATGTACTACCACCTGCTGACCAGACCTCATTGAAACCAGCCACTGGACATCAGCAAAAAGCGAACAATCCAGTGCATCAATACAGTACCAGCACAAAACAAGGCATTGGCAATAAGGGGTTCCTGTTGTTGTTCTTGAACAACAATTGCTTGCTGGATGAGGGCTAAAAAGAGTTTTTGCTAGTCTCAGACTATATTTTGCTGTCTGGAAATGGCCATTTTTTCTGCATCCAAAGTAGACTGCAAGTAGAAAGTCAGGTAAAAGTTAAGCATTGCGGATCACAATTCAAAATGTGCTGTTATAAATAATGCAGCTGAGGTGTAGAGTCACAAACAGAATTATGAATAATGTTGTAGAAATTACTGAAGAAAACAGAGATTCAAGCTAATTTAAGGAAAGAAAAAACTGACGGGCTGTGACTTGGTACTTCTAGGACTTGGTCTGCCAAATTGAAAGAGTTTTTGGAAGGTTTTAATGGCTTTTTCCAGCAGTTTAATGAACTGTTAAGACCCCCTTGTTCTTTCCATATACTCAGTAGGAGGAGATGTTTACTTACTTTGGCTTTCTTCCTGGCAATATTAGAGTTTTTCATAAATTATTTTACCAAGAATGGTGATGTGGGTTTGTTCCGCCTGTGCTAGCACCTTGGCATACTCTGCCTGATCACAGAGTGATCCTGCCTCACAGGGGATGAATATATTCTCACCTTAATCAAAGAGAACCTTGTGGTTAAAAAAAAAAAATCCATCTTGAAAGAGGGAGGTGCATATACATTGCTGCTTCTGTGAGAAGTTTTAACAACTTTATTACAAGTATTGGCAATAGTATGACCAAGTATTGGCAATAGTATGACCTTACAGATGTTGTTCTCCCATACAAATACCTCAGACCTACCTTGCATCCATAAATTAACTCTCTGAACATGCATAGTATATGTTAGGTAGTAAACAGATATAATACTGAAACAGAGGTTTTAAAAATTAGAGTACAAAATATTATACTGATTCATTCTATTACTCTGAGATAAACGTTCTCTGTCTCACAAATGAGAGAGATTAATTACACAAATTATTTTTAGAGGATTTCATAGGATAGTCTTCCAGCACTCCATAAAGATACTCTACCCTTGAAGCATGGTTGATCCCAGCTCCTGGGGATACACCTCCAGTAGCACTCCGCTTTTAATACAATGTAATGTCACTGTCTTCTTTTTAAATGCTACAGTTTAAAAAATAGTCAAAGCCTTAAATATGCCCTAAAATTACTACTGGATTGCACTTCATACTGGACACCTGCACTTTACGCAGCCATTTTGACTGAGAATAAGGTGTAGTGGAAAGTACTCTGGAATTTACTTTCAAGAACATGGCTCATTTCTCTGTTACAGTGTGAAAAATATGGTGAGTTGAGGCATAATTGAAAAATAGAGAGGCTTTTCCTCCTAGGCTTGTGTGCTGATGGCTGCAGAATGTGTTCTGCTCAAAGGTTGACCATGAATTGTCTATGCACTCATGTCTCTATGATGCAGACTATGATAAGGGGAAAATACTGTTTTCCTACTATTTGCACTGGCAGATTGTGTTTGTTCCCTGAGGGAAGGCCACAGAGATTGGCTGGAGCAAACTTGGGCTAGCTCTTGGTGTCTGAATTTCCACACCACTTTCTTTGAAAGTGTCCTTGGATGCATTGACAGACTGATGTCTTATTTAGATCTAGATTATTATCAGAATAATACACTTCACAGATTCAATTTTTGGCCTCTGCTTTCAACTATGACGATGATTCAGTCTCATGGGTTTCTGAATTCGGCCTCTATCAAAAGGGACAAAAGAAAATACTTAAAATTAGACTTGAATTACTTTAGAATTTAAAAATTAAAAAAAACACAAGGTGTCTTTACAATAAGCCCTTTGGTCCTGGCAACTTTTGGACCACTTCAGATGACAATCAGTAAAAATACATTTGTTTGCACCAGTGTTAAACTTGACCATTTGTTTGAAAAATTCTCACTTGTTTTCAAAGAACTCTTTCAGCTACATTTAACCTCTTTTCAAGTGACTAAATCCTAAACATGCAGCCATCTCAACCACAGCAAGTTCCTGAGTATATAACTTTAAAGAAAAACCACATATTTGAGGGCACTGTTCTACTGAAGGTGTTCAAAAATTTTTAATTTAAACATTTGAATAGAGTTTTGCATAAAAAAATGGAGTTTATTACCAGGCCTACAGATAATTCAGCATCTCCATAAGCAATTATTCTTCAACACTATTTGATCCTTACCAATAACCAAAAATTACCTCTGTCACTACCTATTAAAGTCATAAACAAACATATAATAGATAGATAAATGTTTTAAATAGTTACTTCCTTGGAATAATTTATAATGAAAATCATTAGGCAATCCAGTGATTAATTATCATATAATTTACTATTTCTAGATTCTATGATACAGCTGTCATTTAGAAGAATTATCTCAGGATAATTGACTTTTGATTACACGGTACAGTAGTTCTCACAGGCATCTTGTTCTGTTGCATAAAAATATCTTAAGGATATTTGTGACCTTGAAGACAGAAGAGTCTGGTGACCATTATGCCCTTCCCAATGCCTGAGCACTGTTCTCTGAACCTGAATGTATTGTTCCCCTAAAGTCTTCTGAATTTTTGCCAGTCCTCATTCAGTCTCCTGAATTTTTTTCAGACTTGAGAATATTTCTTTGACTCCTGTAGTCCTCACTAGTTCTTCTATCAAAAAGTGGAATTAATTTGCTATTCATGGAATGTTTGTACAGTTTACCCCATTTTTTTCTCTATTTTTTTAGTTATCTATTTAAAACACTAACTTTGTTCACTAGATCAAAGTCTGATGTGCTGTAAAATTGCATATTTGCATTGGGTGACCAGATACTTAATCAATTTACAGAATCACTCACAAGGATCATCAAGTCTAACTCTTAAGTGAATAGCCCATAGGGAGATCAAACCCACAACCATAATGTGTGATTAGCATCATGGTCTAACCAAGTGAGCTAATCTCAGAACACCTTACAACTTTTATGGTAACATAACTGCTGTCAAAGTATCTATCTTAGTGTATTTAGATTTATTTCCCTAAAAAACATTTCAAACAAGGTAGTTATTCTGCTTCTGAATTGATTTCTACTGGTAATTGTTATGATCTTGGAAGGTAGTTACGTATTTGAATATTATTAAAATATCATGTTAGTGTCTTCCTTTTGCTCTGCAAGATTTCCATAGTGTTTCAAAATTTAACATTAGAACTGCCAGTTCTAAAGCTGCTGCTCATTTGTATGTTCCTTTGTACTGTGCTGCATGTCAATATTCACTTGCTTTAATAATTTAGTTAATGTCAATAACCAAATATCTGATCTACAACACTCTTCCTTGTAAAACTTTTAATTCTGTTCCCCAGAAGAAACATTTTGTTTGTACAGGGACAAATGAGAAATCAACGCTTTCTTGTGTTCTCTACTCTGTTCATCAGGCTGGTAAGAACTCAGAGACTGTCTAATGTGTTGTAAAACAAATAGTCTTAGCCCCAGGAATACAAGGATACAAATGGGTTATTTTACAGGTTGATCCTCTCCTTAATGCGCAAAAAAATCACTTCCTACAGTCTAACAAAAGTAAAGCTTAAAGTGATTGTGAAATGATTCATGAACTTCAGTTATTTTTCCTTAAGCCAGGTGGCACCTGTAAATTTGAGTCCTTGTGAGGTATCACCCATCATCATATATAACCCTGTGCCTTCCAGCTTCTGTGGCAGATTTGCTCCTGTCCTTATTGCAAGCACTCACATCTGACGGGAGATACTGAGTGCAAGCTGGTGTGGTTGTTACTGCAGTAGGTATAAGAACGTGTTTTTAAGGAGCTTCTGCCTGCATGTGCACACAACATATATCTTGTATTCTCCTCCTTAAATTATAATTCTTGTCAGTTGCTCTTTAGAGAAAAGTACAACTGCGGTATCATCACCATGGTGAAGTGATAGGGTTATGCATGATTTGGACTTGTGAAGCAATTTCTTCTGGTTTTGCACTTATTCTCTCTTTGAGCTTACAAGATAAATGTCTGCCATTGAATTTGCAACATCTTCTTTCTCTGATATGCAGAATATTTCTTGTTTTCTGACAGTGCATTCATATGGCATGACAAATCAGAGTGGGATGTTAAAGACCTAATCACTGTACAAGCTGGGCTGCTTTGGGCCCTAAGTGTTAAAATCTCATATAAAATCTCTTTTTAAGAAGAAACCAGGCCTAAAGGTCCCAGATTTTCAAAAGTATCTGTGCTCCTAGTGAAAACCCTACCTTTCAGATGACTTTGGCATCCTCTAACATTTGCTGTTGAACTCTACAAATGCCTGAATTCGCTGAGCACAGCACTCCTGCAAAAACTGACATTGCCTGAAGCAGAAGTTCGAAGTCATACTGAAACCCCTGCGGCACTGAAGTGGACTCAAAATAGAGATTCCTGAACTTTCGCTGCTGGTAGAGCCAAGGCATTGAGCTATGCTGAGACTGCATCTGCACCTACTGCTCGTGCATTTCTGTCTCTCTTCAGGAGCCCCTGTGAGGCATTCTTTTTAGGATTGTTTCACTTTAGCTCACTCACAGTTTTATTAGAACAGGTGGAAACTCCATGGCCAGTGGATGTGACAGCTACTTCTGAAAAGGGAGCTGAGGTTTCGGAAGTGGGGCTTCTTATGGGCTATTGCTGTCACATCCTGTCCTGAATCGCTGAGTATTATCCAAACCCAAATGATTGTGCATTATGGTACTGGGTGCCCTGGATAATGTGCAGTCTCATTTTTTTCACAGTAGGTTTTAGATATTTAACTCCAAAGGTGACTTCCAGGGTAGGATCCCAAACCCAGGAAGACATCTGACTGAATGGACACGAAGGTTTACCATTGAGTCATTACCTTGAAACACTGAATTTCCTTTCCTGACCACTCTAGAATTATTTGTGTCTATGAAAATTATTGTTATGCCACTGAAATATCACCTGATAAGTATAATGAATATTAATGAAATTAGGTCTGTATGCCTTGTGTGTGTTGTGTTCAACTTAGACCATCTGATCATTCAAGCTGCTTTTTGTGAATGTAGTAGCCAGGCTGGCAAAAGTTTGGGTGGGTGGATTTATTCATAAAATCCGAATAAATTCATGCTCAATAAATGTGAGTTCTGTCAAAAGGAGAGAATTCAAAGTGACAGTTGAAGATGCTTGTATGTATTCTTAGGGTCAGTGTTTGGGACTGACTTTCTTTTACTATGACAATGTTTATTGTG
The DNA here is from genome assembly GCA_036023395.1 of Myiotriccus ornatus. NCBI lineage: Eukaryota > Metazoa > Chordata > Aves > Passeriformes > Tyrannidae > Myiotriccus > Myiotriccus ornatus. Next base: position 24,052,200 of record JAYRBT010000114.1, read on the forward strand.
GGTTTTTTTGTTTTTTTTTTTAGTAGTCAGTGGCTCTGCTAGCCACTTTTCCTTAACAAAACCGTGAGTAGAGCAAGGACCTTCAGATAGTGAGCAACTTCTAGAGCTACTCATGGAACAGCTTATAGTGAAATGGACTCCCGGAGGTCATCTTGTCCAGCCTACTTCTCAAAGCAGAACCAGCATCAAATTTGCATCATAGATTTAAACTATATACCATTAATTCATTACTTCAGATGTTTATTAAATATGTTTGTGATACATATTTTATGGCATAAAAATATACACATTAATTTTCATAGCATATTAATAATGAGGAATTATACATGCACGACTATGAAAGCAACCCATAATTCAGTCCATTCAAAATCCATTTTGACTGCCCTCCTCTTTCAGAGGAGAGAACCCAACCTCTGCCCAGCAGCTGAAGTAGAGTGTGACATTTTCCTGTTGATAGTTTCACAGTCTGAGCAAGTCACCCAGAGACGGGCAGTCTAATTCAATTCCCTTCTTGTCCTAAGCCCACGCGGTTTTGACGTCCTCCCTAAATTGTTTACTGCACAGTGTCTCAGCTCCAAGATTTGTTTCTCCTCAGCGCATGAGGGAACATGAATTTGTATTCTTACACAGTGCTTGCACTTGAAAGTCCCTTGACTGCTCAGAGGACTGACACATTTTATTATTTTAAAGAGTTGTGGTATAAGAAGGTAAAGAATTGACCTGACAGATGCACAAAGGGAGCAGACTGGTGATTTCTGATGTTCGCCTCTCTTCAGGTTGTTAAGTCCAGGTGTCCCCTGGAGACCATCACCACTCTGTCACAGGAGGCTGTGTGGCTCCCCTGAGCCCATCACACAGAGGCAGGTTAGTTAACAGAGGGCTGAAGAGCAATCTGTTAACTGATATGCCCTTTGGTTGCTCCCGGTCTGTAGGAAATGACCCAAAACCAGCTTCCTTGGTTTCAGAAAGGAGGTTTCCACTTGCTCAGGGAAGGGTTTCTAACTTATAGCAACATCTTTTTAAAGGTAGTTATTGTTTTGTTTTGTGACTGCTTTGTAGGTGGTGAACACTGGCTGTAATGAGCCTAGCTCAGTACAAAAAAGCCAGATAGAGACAAGGCTCTTTTGAATTTCTTTTTCCATAACTCCAAACTCTAGACTACTACTCTGTAGTGCTCGTGACAAGGCTTGTGGGTGATGACAGTGAGATCTGAAAACTAGCAGACCTGATTTGGAGAGCTTCAATGTGGAAAGCAGGGCAGCACTGCATGGTTTAGCAGCTGCAAGGACATCATCTCCTCTGAGTGTGTTATACAACTCAGTAGCCTCCTGAATACTCAGTTCTGCAAAATGATCCAGGCATTGACCAAAAAGGGGGTTTGAAAAGGTTTGCCTCCCCTGGAAAATGAATCATTTTCTCTAGCCAGTGAGCAAACAACGTGCGTAACTGCAGGAAAGCCCTTCTGGGCTCTCCTCCCATGGCAGAGTTCCCCAGTTACAAACTGGGACTAGGTTCTTGGGATTTGCCATCGGAGGTAATGACTCTTGTGCTGCTTAACTACAACTGCATAGCCACAATTCACAGTGTCATCTGTAACACAGGGGTACTCTAGGGTCAATTCCATTCATATTTGTTTTCTCAGGGAAGAAAAGAATTATTTATGCATGACAGTAAAATCAGTTTTGTAAGGAAAATGCTTCACCATTGGTTATTTCCTGAAAGGCATTACTATTTTTGAAGGCTGAGAGCATTTTCTTCACAGCTGCACCTCAGCTTTATAACAGGTACTTACAATACATGAATTAAACAGATAACTGCACCAATCTTATCCTTATTTAGTGGCACCCAAATATTACAATGCCTGTGAAGAGGAACAGCCAGAACAAATTGTTGGTTTGGTTTTATTCTGCATGTTGCACCCACAAAATGAGATGTGAAATTACCACTTCATTTTTTGATGGAGACAAAGACTCATTTTGGTAAATAGTCACCATGAACTGTAATGTATTTACAGAGTGATAAGAGTACATTACTCTCTGCTACATCAGCTTGACTAGTCACTCTGGCTGGTTACTCAGCTGGCACAAATGACTGTATTGGAGCCAGGAAAGTTATGTCAGCTGCAGTGATAGTGTCTCTCAGTATACGTAAATATACCCACATATGCTTCATGTGAAAGGCCTGACAGAAAGGTGCAGCAATTACTGTTAGTTGCTCAAGGTTCTATCAAAGTATGAGCAGTATTGTGCTCCTGTGTTTCTCATTCAGGGTATGAATTTGATTGTAGTCGTGTAACCTGAACATGAAATGCTATTTAAACATGATGGCCCAATTACCTCGAGCATGTGAAGGCTGTGAAGAAGCATCAGATGCTTTTTCATGTTTTTCTGTGGAGTGCCTGGTGTGCTTTTAGAGCTACGCAAATAATAAGGAGCAATAAAGACCAAACATGAGTGTATCTGAGACCAAACTGCAAGCACTACAGATCATCTGACAGGCAGGGAGACTTGGCCATAGAGAGGTAAATAGTTAGGGCATGAGATGCAATTCAAATAAAATTTTTCTGAGGGTCATAGGAAAAAAAATCCGTAATTTCTATTTACGGCTACTATAGATCAAAAAATGATGATCTCTTTATAGTGACAACAGGCTGTGTTTTTTTTCTGTACTGCCTTGAATCTTTTGGGTTATTTGCCGATAAGTAGAAGTACTCATGAGATTGTAAATGTTATAAAACACAAAGGGATGAAAGGCATTTTTTATCAAGAGATCATATACTGCACTTGCTATTTAAGCTGTTTCATGATTCAGTTCCTTCTTAGGTCTTGCATAAACATCCTCTGGTCCTGATGAACTTGTTTCACATTTTCTGAACTTCAGCTGAATGTAAAACCATTGAGACATCATTTATTAAAAAATAAAGTGTGTTTGTGTGATGGGGAGAAGCACACTTCTGGTAAGAGAATTTTCTGAGCTCCTCTACATTCACTAAGTATAAAAATTCATTTAATTTATGTGCTCTGGTCTTATCTTCTATGAATGCTTCTTTTGTGCCTTGACCATTTATTGTTGCATAGTCTTTCTATCAGGAGTTTGGCTTTAGATAGCTTTGTAAAAGGTTTTATTATTACTTCTTTTATAGCTTTTGTAACTTGTTCTTTAAACTCTTCGGCCTGCCTTGTTGTGTTTTTACATTTAACCTGCCAGAGCTCATTCTCCTCTATTTTTCTCATTTGAGCACGATGTCAACTTTTTAAAGGTCACCTTCTCCCTTCTGAAACCTTATCTAAAACACACGTAACTGGTCAAAGCAACGATGCAGGAAGCTAAAGGTGAAGCCACTGCCGGTAGGTGAAAGTTGCAGTGGTAATGAGATATCTAGACAGGAGGGGAGAGCTATGGGATGGTCAGTAACTGAGCTTCAAGAGGACTCAGAAAACAGTTCAAAGCCTCCTTTTTGCCTCTGTGTCATCTTCTGCCCAGGAATTTGAACAAACTACTGCTCCTTTTTGTTGCCCTGAACACAGTAGAATGAAAAATGGCAATTGTAAATAAGCAGAATGGCATCAAAAGTTTTAGTTTTTCCTTCTCGTGGACCCAAGACCCTCAAAACTGGGCTATCCATTTGGGTCAAAAAAGGAAAATATTAAAACTGTTGAATGGCATTGATACCATGCTTAGAGAGATGCCATACATTGCAACCATGACACACTAGAGTGAAGGAATGCTGACTTTGCCATACAATAATCTTGTCTCGGGGAGCAAATCTAAATAAAACAGTGTTACGTTGTATTATTACTGCTTATATTCAGACCATTGTTGCTCAATATGCTGCAAAGCTTTAAAGCAGAGCACACACAATAAAAAAAGTAGTACAAATAGATTCAGCTGAGACAAATATAGAGAACGATTCCTTTTTGTTTTTAATTCTGAAGTCTAGCAAGAACATTTAAAAATAAAGTAGAGTTTATTTCAAGGGACAAAGTTTGACTCATCTGCATAAAAGAAAACAAACATCTTGATGTGAAGTGGCACCTGTACTTACAGCACCTACTCAATTTTGACACCCCTTAGAAACACACAGAGTAACATCAAGACTTTATTTTCCAACATTTTTGAAATTTGGAATACATACTTGAACATGCTTAGTGGAGATGAGGCATTGTTTCACTTTAAAAAAAGAATCAGAGTAACCAGCAATGCCTCTCTACAAGCAGAGTTTAAGAGCTTGGTCTGTTACAGCCAAATGTTTCAGGGGATTATTTCTCTGTGAACACCATAAAAATGTTCCATAGCTGTGCTGCATACATGGGTTTTATTTCCAACTTTTAATTCCTTTCTCTATCATAGCTTCAGGTTGGCCTATGAAATTCATTTCCATGTATTGTTAGGTGTGATGGGATTTACATAAATTTGAAAATCCCCTTACAATAGCGCTTGGGTGACAATTAAGTTATGTGACTATTTTCCAATTGCCTTCATTTATTGCTTGAGAAATAGCACAGACTTTTTATGGATTGCAACTGAAAGTAGATAAAACTTTCTGGAATTAGATCAGTGTCATAAGGTGGTGGCTCTACTGTCATATAAAACACTGTACAGTTAGGTTAATTGTGCTCTTTTACAACAATGTGAAGCCATTGCTTTTACAGCACTGCTCCTTATGGCTCCTTATAGTCTCATAGGCACTGCAGTCTCTGAGTTCTGTTGTTTTTAACACTTTAAAAAAATTCACTCTTTATTGGTTTGGCACTGAGAGGAACAAAACAATGAAAAAATGCCATTGGGTAGCTGATGCAAAATTATTCTTTTGCTCTTATTACAGATGCTGTCAGAAACTAGTTCTCCATTAAATATGTGGTACTAAGACCCCCATCTACAGGGGAGAAGGTGTATCAGTCATTAAAGAGCTGCAGAAGCCTACAGTCTGTAGTGGCACCTCAGCTCTGTAAATCCCATGGTGTGTCACAGAATCATGTTGAGTGTGAGGGGCCCATCAGAATCATCGAGCCCAACTCCTGGTCCTGCAGAGACACTCCAGGAGTCACACCATGTTTATATAAACATCTGTAGCAATGTTGCGGTTAATATCGTAGGGAATTAGCACAACAAAATTCAGTGTAGGACACTATGGAAGTAGAATGTGATAGCTTATTTAAACAAAACCAATCTCACTCCCTTGCACTTAGATTTCATTCTTTGCCAAGGCATATACCCATTTGGCTCAGCCAGGACAAGGGATGCTGACTATTGCATCCTCATCTTTCTTGTTTCTCTTGTGACTTGCAGCAATCAACTGTATATTTGAATGTGTGCTTTATGCCCACTAGGTGTAGATGGTGTTTAGGTTTCTTTCATCTCATTATTTTGCTTCAAACCTTGTAAGTCTTGGGAAAAATTTTGTGTTTCCTGGTTCTTTTTGCCTTACCTTGTCTTTATCATCTTGTCCTCTAGTCATTAGGCTAGCTTATTATTCATATCTGGTCATTTAAATGAAATCACACGTGCAGTGTTCTGTAGCAACTCATGTGTATCACTTTCACACACTTCCATTCATGCTTTTTCCACAGCAATCAATATTTCTGTTACAAATTCCCACTATCTACCACCACTCATCAGCTGTTTCTCAGAGAACTGCAGAACTCCACCTAAGCCTTTCGAAAGAAGGGGTGCAGAGGAACCAGGGTTTAAAAAAACCCCAAACCACTGAGTCACTTAAGGATTGACACTCAAGCAGGAATTACCTGAAGAACTACCACTCTGAACCTATCTTCTCTATGTGTGGTAAACCACTGGGGTTTAGCTTTTCTATCAGAAACACTCATGTTTCTACCTGCCTTTTTTTTATTTTTATAATAATTCTGATCACGTCTGGGGTCATTTTCCTGACGCACACAAAGCTTAGCTCCCCTTCTCCCCCATGACTTCACTATCTCTCGAGCCAGTTGTAAAAATGCTGTCTCTTCCAAAATGCTGCTCTTAAATTTGCATTCCTTTGAAATCCTGACTTCTGGAATCTTACAACATCTCTTGCAAGATTCTCTGTCTCTTCAGTCTAGGCCTTCATCTCTCCTAAAACAATTTGTAAAGGAACACTTTCTAGAAGCACAAGGAAATAATGGGTCTTTTAAATACATTTAAGTGGCCCTTTTCAGCACATTTTAAAATATATAGTCAAAACCTTCCCTTGATCTAAACTTCAGAGCTCACCGATTCCAGCTCAGTTTACTTTTATTTCACAGCTCTTGCAATTTCAGAAGCTGTCAGCTTGAAGCTCCAGTTTGAGGTCTTCAGTAGTTTGCTGTCTGAGTTCCCCTAAGGGTGATTGTAAGTGATGGAACAATTAATAAAAATTTGCAAAGAAACAAAAATCAAGCAATTCAGAATGAAAATTAATAAATCACTGTATAAAAAGTTCCATATGTAGTTCCTAGAGAATCTGGAAGCCTTCAGATCCTGTGATGAGATACTTAATCACCAAGTAAGGTTTAAATATTTTTAAAAATCAAATGATACTTCTATCATGCATTTAGACGTCACTGAGCAATTTTTGTTTTGGGAAAGTAATTGTAAGGCATTAAAGTCAGTTTTGTTATACATGCTCAAGGCAGAAAATGAAAATCATAGCAGTTATACAGGGCAATTTCTTCTAGGATCCAATTTAAGAAATTGATTCTTTTTAAGGATAAAGACAAGAGACCAGCAAGCATGTAACCACATGCATGATTTTGATGTGATCTGACCAGGAAACATCCATGCAAATAAGAGGTTGGACCTGAGAATCTTAACCTGGAACTTTCTGTCTCTTTTTCTGAAGTTTTTTTAAATGCTTTTTTCTTCCAACATCTGCTATGTAACAAGAGAACACACTTGGAAAAGAAGATATCTTCTATTTCATTTACTTATATCATACATTGGGCTTATTTGAAAGATTGATTTATACTTCTATCCCTCCTCTTTAAACCTGAACCATGGTAGAGTTCATCCTTACATTTCATGCAATTCTTTAATTAGTATTTTTCACTCTATTGCCAAACAATCAGGGAAGGTATGAATTATCTTGATTAATACAACAGTTATAATGGAATATAGATGCTGTCATTTTTAGTTACACAGCTCAGCTGGGGCATTAACATACATAGCTTTACATCATCAAACAGCTACAATTTCCCCATAATCTTTTAAGATAAGAAGACTTACAATAGTTGCAACAGCTTAACAAAGGCACCCCTTTCAGGAGGAGAGTGATTTACTGTCCTTATGAGAAACACACTGTCTTCTGCACTGGTTGTTGGCCATGTGCAGTCACACTGCTTCTTGGCACAGGTATTGTATGTTGATTTGACCACGGGAAATATTTTGGCTCTTGGGTGTATGAGACAGGTACAGCTGCATAAGCAACTCATAAAAGATACGAGGCCAACACTGTAGGCAAAGCATTCTAAACTATTGGTAGTGTGTCAAAACTTTCTGAAAATCACCCATCAAGCCAACAGGGGTCTGCAGATAGAAATGAAGAATTCCTGTACTTCAAAGCTGCTAGGTTATGTTTTTCTGGGTTTACAAGATTGCCTATGTCTGACAGAAGTTCATAGAGCAACCCTTGGGATAGCTCTGCTCCCATCCCTCTTCATAGATTACAAGAAGACATTTTCCCATTGGCTTTCTTAGGCAGCATAAATCCTATAACAGTCACATGGTTCTTTTTCAAAAACCAAACAAAACCAAGGCAACAACACTTACAACACAATCCTCTGCAGCACAGCGGTGATGGTGGCACAAAACAGCAGGAGCCATGAAAAATGTGATACAGAGCTGTATCTTAACTGTGTTTAATACATTCAAAAGGTCAACACGTGCAATGGAGATTATGCAACAAGGTAAACTTATGCTTTATTTTGTTAGTAGAAATGCTGAATACAAATTCTTCTTGGTTATGAGGTATCTGGGAACTTTCAGATTAAATCCAATGCAAAGCCACTTTTCTGAATGACGTGGCAAGAAGATTTTCTGCTTCCAAAATGCCCTGCATTCTCAGGAAAAATTGGAATCAGATCGTATTTCTTCCTTAACTGTAAAGAAAGATCCAAACTCTTCTTAATGTATTTATTTTTAAAACAAGAGTCTACATTTATTTAAAATCTGCAAAGCTAAGATGCTTAGTTTGTCCTCAGTACTAGCAGATCTTAGTGTCATCAAATACTTTTGGGTTATTGAATAAGATGAGAAGATAGAAAGTGTTCTGACAACCAGTTTTGCTTCCCATTTGCAACCCAGTAGGCTCCAAATGGGGGAGGCTGAGCCATAAGCCTTATGATTGCTATTTCTCTCAGCATTCAATGCTTTTCCCCAGCATTCAGTTCTCCAGGGAAACTACTAGTTAATCATCCTGAGATCTCCTTTTTTTTTGAAAGCCAAGAATCCTCCAAGTGGAAACTTGCACATGGCTATTCACTGGAATGCTGAGGGAGGGAGAATCCATTAGCCCTCTAGTTGTCCTCTGTCCTGGACACATCTTCCTCTTGTGACATACTCACTCTGACAGATGCGACCATCAAAAAGCTAAGTTGGCTAAGCTGTCTTACTTCATCCCAGAGTTAGCACTCCACAACTAAAGCTACAATTCTGCCCATTCAAGGCCATAATACTGAACACTTTTATTTATTTTCCTATCAATTTTAATAGTCTGCCTTTAAGAATTTTCCTTTCCTGATCCTTGCTAGTGTTGCTGTCCCTAACTTTGAAAATTCTCTTCTGCCAGCAAAGCTACAACCATGTGGACATGAATAAGGGATCAAAGTATTATATAACAAATACAGATATTTTTAAAAATACTGTGATGGACTATGCTTGCAAAATATTAGTCCAGGTAGTCTATAACTTGGTGACTGAACTCTGTGGTGACATTTTACCTTGCATTCTCACAAATACCTATCTAATGTTCTCCCATCAAATTAACTTGGCCGCTGCAGAATGGTGGCTGTGTGGCCTCCTTCCCCCAGGATGCTCATGAAGGTGCCTGCCAGATGAGGCAGCGAGCCTTGGCTCTGACCTATTCTCATGGTTGACTGAAAGAATGGCTTTTACAATGCTGGATTGTCTTATTTATTATTCCTAGCCAAATTCAGGGATGTTTTGCTCTGTCCTAGAACACAGACATTGAAAATAAAAGTTGAAACAGCGTAGATGAAGGTGGGGGACCACAGTTCTGTAATGCTGTATTTATACCTACCTGAACATAGTTGCTTCTGCTGCCTCATGCCTTAGTGAACTTTGAAACCCAGCACTGAGATGGGAGCTGTCTTCACGGTTGGAGAGCCAAGGGGCAAAAAGGCCTCTGGTGGGAAATGTTGCCATGTTCAATCTCATCTAAGTACTTTTGAAGATACTATTTTGCAGTTCTTGTCACTTTTTCTTCCACTCCCTGCAAAAAAAAAAAAAAAAAAAAAAAAGTTGTATTTGTCCAGATGATTTCTCTGCTCTGTAGGGAAGGAAGAAATTTTCTTAATTTATTTAAAGAAAACCACCTGGCATTCCCACATGCTCAGGTTTCCATATTGTTGTGGAGGAGACTTAGTCATCAATCCAGGTGATGGAAAAGAGTTTTCTTCTCATGTTTGCGTGAGCTGCTCCCTTTCGCAGTCCCAAAGCAGGTAATCTGCTCAGTAGAGATATTGTTGATTTAGAGACACTCCTCCAAAAGCAGCAGAGAATTAAGTTTCCACGGTGCAGGGCTCTAAACTGCAATGTTATATTGCTGAAAACATCCTCCTTAACAAATGCCAGTGGAATTGCCTGAACTCCTCTGTATAGAGAAGGAAAATAACTTACAGCAAACAACTAACAACTGTGATTCCTTTGCTTTTCATTGCTTCCATTATCCAAATTTACTCTTAAATAACTGATATGAATGTGCTTGGTCTGTAGATTTTTGAATAATTTCCACTAATAAAAACACTAAATTTTTAGCATTTATTAAGTACAGAGGCATTCACATTCTCCAGTTACCCATAACTCTTAGAAATAACCTGCCAGTTCAAGGGTTTCTGATTACAAAACCTATTGTGCCCAGCTATTCTGCTTTAAAATAAATGTGTAACATTTGCTCCCTCTCTAGTTTGCAGTCGGGAACATTCCTGATTTGCCACTGCCTTTGCAGGCTCTCTATGGAGTATCAACATCACTGAGCAAAACAGCTTTAAACATTCTGAAAGATTATTCTTAAAATGTGTTTAACTACTTTTGATCATCTCACTTCAAATGAAAGATACTATCAGCAGATATAAGCTGGTAGATAATTAAGCAAGAGGAACAGAATAATGAAGTGATAATTAGGTATCACACTTGGAGTAGAAAACCAAAATTAACATGTGCTAAGCTAAATTAGAGAATTTCTGATTCATGCTGATCCAACACATTGATGCAAACACCCTTGCTTCTCACCTTTGACTGTACTTCGTGTTCCTCAGGTATCTCCAAGTTTTCCTACAAAATTGCAGCAGCTACTTAAGTGGGAGCTGAAGGCACGACTGTGTCTTGCAGCCAGACCTGAGCAGCTGCTGCTGTGCAGAACCGGCAATATCTGTCAGCCTGAGCTGCTCTGAGGGGCCTCGTCTCTCAGCAGCTGCCTTTCCTACAAGTCTTTAATCAAAAGGTCTTCTCATATAAAGCTGCATAATACTGAAGTAATTTTATGGCGCTTGAGGCTTAAAAACCCTTACATGTTAAAGAATTATATCAAGCATCCAGTCCACAGTCAGACTTAAACCTCAAATGCCTATCAAACAGAGAGCACATTCTGTCTAAAGACTTTTAAAAGAAAATGAAGTCAGGTCTATTTCCACATGGCTGAACTTCTATGCTGAACTTCTATGTGATAAGACAGGCTTTTTTCAGTGTACAGTTAACTCTCCAGTCTGTGTACACTAGCGATTAAAATATCTACAGTATGATGAAATGTGATCTCATATCCTATTTGAGTGGCCAAGTTAAATTAGAGGCAATTAGGACTAATTTGGCTTCTTCCTGAAATCATAAATGTGCAGATGAAAGCTCTGATTAGAGAACAGGGAGTGTAGCTTTATTTGATTTTTGGCTTTGAATGGCTAATGTGTTCTTACCTTTGAAGATCTGAATTACTGAAATAACAGCAAAATAATAAAAACATCAAAGTTAAATTGATTTTTAAAGATTAAATGGATGAATTAAAGTGGAGAGGTATGGATTTTGTATGCAACTGGCAAGACCTATTCATGTTTCAAAATATCTGAATAGCAAACATTTTGTAGTTATACTCTGCAATGTAAAATGCATTAAACAGAAGTTTCCTAAATTTTCACGTCTTGAAATGTAAACTGAGGAAGCAAAATAACGCTCCATTTCTAACAGAGATCCCTATAAACCAGTGGGAAATTCCTTCTAGTCCTACGTCTCTGAGATTAATTCTATTTTACCTCAAAGAACAGTTTCAGTCTAACTTCTTGCAGCTCTAGACTTCATGGCTCTAAAACTTCAAGCATTTGTTCAGCAAACAAAATACAGACATTCCCTTATGTCTCATTTTGAATATAGGTTTACACTTAGGAATGGCCTATTAAAATAACTGTTTGTATTTTTCTAAGGCAAATTATTCACTCCTTCTTAAATATACAAAATATGCGTATGTATATATGTATATGAGACTACACCCGACTCCTGTAGACAGAACACAATGAGATCTTGTACATGTCATCTAACTAGGGACTAGAAAAAGAATGTAATATTTATAAATAAGTCTGGCTCTTCACTGTGGAAAAAGCCTGTCACAGAAAAAAAAAAAAAAAACCACAAACAAAACTCATTAAAAGAATGTCATAGTGCAGTATCTGAGTTAAATGGCAACTTTCTGCCTATTGAGCAGGTTGGTTGTTTAAGGTGAAGGAATTTCTCTATCTTCTTTTTTCAAAAGCAGATAACTGAAGTAGCTCAACCCTTAGGTCTCCAGGCATTCAGATGAACTGCTGATCTTTCTCAAAGAGGTTTGACTTGTGTCTTGGAAATTTTAAACCTGTCACCTCTGCCCAAGTGAACTAATGAAGAGATAGAATAAAAAATTGTAGAGATAGTCTGTCTTCAAATGCCACTGGCATCTAGCAAAAGAATATGTCTTTGTCTAGACAAACTAAAAAGCAAATTTAATTTATTTTTCAAAAAGAAAAACGGTTCAATAGCCCAAGCACTGATTTAACAGACAGGCCATTAGGAGGCTCTATCAGTGCACTTCATGGAGCAGTGCCACAACTTTAGAAGGCACCAGTTTGGTCCATATGTTCCTTTATTATTAAGATCGGGCTGAATGTGGTCAGGCTGGTGCCAGTTCTTCCAGGGAGGTTATTAACTGTGTCCAGAGATCTACCTCAGCCTAAGTAGGTTCAAAACACTTATTAAGCTTTCTATTTGTGTATTATCATCTCATCTGAGTTGAGAACAGTCTCCATTTATGGTATTAAATTCAGGTTATTGTGAAGAAAAGAATGTAAGGTTAGGACTGACAGATATGTACCTGAGTCTGTTATTTTACTTCTAGGCAAATTCTAAAATCCAGTGTTGTTAAGCACCATTTGCCTCTGTTCTCCCTTTAGAAGGCAGGCTAATGTCCTTAATCGTTCTTCATAACTTTGGAAATATTCTTATCTTCTGAAAATACAGGTTATGTTTTCATATGGGTTTATCACCTCAGTTTGGTCAAGCTTTCATGATGCTTTATCTGAGCTGGTTTGGACAGTTTCTACACATGGAGCCACTAAATTTGTTATTTCAATATTTGTTTATTCTGCTTAAGAGTAAAAATTGTGTTAACTGTACGTTAGACACACTTAACCATTGGGTTGTGCTCCTAGATTGTTATTGCTTGCTATTAGATTTGTACCTTGAATTTTCTTAAACTGTTCAGCCTTCATTCATAAAATTTTCTGCAGTGCTATTTCTGACTGACTGGCCAGCTAGAAACGCCAAAACCTGTATTGCTGATTGGTATTTTGGCAAGTTTCTTTTCTGAATTGCAACATGTTTATGTTAGGTGAAAAATAACTCAGGTGCAGAAAAAGACAAATATCATAACCAAATTACACTCTCAAGATCCAGCATCTTCCCCATACTGGGCCAGCAGCATCTGCCCTGCAGCACAGCATTTGCTCAAGCTGTTTTAAAAAGGAATAGCGAGGAAGGGAATAAAATAAACACTGCATAAATATGGAGGCAGACAAGATGGATACGATGTATATGTTTCAGACAGTGCAGAAGAGAGGTGCCTTTAGGAGGCTTGAACACTTTTTCCTTTGAGGTGTGATTTAACCTGTGTCACGTTACCTGCATAGTAGTGAATGCCTCATAAGGGTTAAATACAGGGTTAAGAAAACACAAAGGAAAGACTCATACAAGGCTTAGATTAAATTATCCCTGTGTTGGATATATTAAAGCTCAGTTAATTCCCTTTTTTGATTTCCAGCTTATCCATTTGATGCCAAAAGTATGCTTTTTCAAGGCATAAGTATTTTTTCCCTTAAATATGCACCCCAGATTTTCTGACTGTCTTATCTTTGCAGTGCCTTTAAGAAACACGTACAGAAACTAGGCTTTACTTAAGATGCTTGTTGCATCATTTAGCCCCGAAGAGAGCCCTAGTGCATAAATAATGTGAGGACTCACACCAGTTTGTTGTCTGTTGTCTTCAGGGAATGTAAGAAGCTTTGTGTGTGTATGCATGCACAGCAGATGTGTAGCCTACTACACAGTTTTGAACTGTGTGTGTGAATTGCAAATATGTCTTCTGAGAGTAAGGAAACTTGGAAAGAATGAGGTCATTGTGCATAATAAATCCCCTGTATGCTTTTCTGCCCTGCATCCCACAAGAGAAACATTTCAGAAGAGGTTACTCCATAATTTACATTCCTATTGCCAAAACTGGGAAATGAAGCACAGATATGGTATGAGGAATGGCTTGTTCATTTTCAGGGGAAGGAAAAAAAATTGAGGTACAACTGGCTGGAAAACAAATTTAAGGTTCATTAAATCAAACATATTTAAAGGGGGTGAGATCAGAGGTAAGAACAAAAGAAACTTTCATATGGTATATTTTTTTACAACCATTCATAGCATCTGTGAGATATCACAGGTGTTAAACTAGCCACAGGAGGGCTCTCCTGTTCTTCACTTGAAGAAATATATTAGTTGGAACTGTGAAAACCACAGGGGAAAGAGCAAATTTATATTCCCGCAACAAGAATATTGGGCATATTGCCCTGGTTCACAGGACATACTCTGATTGCAAGTAACTGTCATTTAAAACGTGTTGTTAGCACAGTAACTGCCTGCTTCGCTTCTCCATCAAAAAACAGTCATTAAAACACTGCCACAAGATCAACTAGCCCTTGATCAGGCAGGAAGCGGGGATGACTCCAAGCTGTAAAGAATTTCTCGTGTAGCTGGGCACCGAGCGCGGGCTGGTGTTTAGTGATGAGAGAACGGTAATTACACACGGACATTTGTTCCTCTGGCCCCTTGCCGGCACAGGGATTAACCGCACACTGACATCTGGAGTTACACAGCCTCCCGGGCTGCGCTGTGGCTAAGCAACAGCCTGTTATAGGAAGTCTGAGGAAGAGCTCTGCGCGTTGGCAGCTCCTGCAGGATTTCTACTTACGAGAGGCAGAAGGTCCCCAGGGGTGCCGATAGCAACTTACTGAAGTATCTGATTGCCTTGCAGTCCCGCAGTTACACTCGAAACTGCCTTAGGAAGCGGACAAGAAATAATAGCCTCACTTAACCAGCAAACTGAGCAGCGAGATTCTAAGGGGGATTAATATGCTCAGGTCCAGAATTGTGATCTAAATTTTTTGCTTGTTCCCTCCCAGTACTGGCACCACCTAAATCCCCTGAGGGCCTCCACATTCTGTCTGCAATTCCAGAAAATGCTGTAGGCTATGCAATATCCTTAGGGCCTTCTGCCTGAAAAGCTAGACTCTGTAAGCCAAGCAGAGTGGCATCCCTGACTTCCCAAAGCCATTTTCAGATCAGAATCATACATCCTTCTTAACAGTTAACATTTTCCCTGTCTCAGTTTTGGCCTCTGATAGTCTTGTTTCCAAAAAAAAAAAAAGGACACAAAAAGGATAGCATGGGGGTGTCAGAAACTTTTCTAACAAGTAGCTTGGAGGCTCTTAGCTTTGCACTGGTGAGAATTTAGTGCATACAAACCAAATTGTGCTCTTGACCTTGGGGCAACAAAAAAGGTTTCAGAACTGCTCTGATTAGATCTACAGAAATTTATATTTGTACCCTCTCAAAGAGTAGCTGAACATTTTCTGCTCAAAGTCTGAGCAGGAGTAGTTGGTGACCACAATTTTAATCCTTTGTGGTAGCCCAGTGGCTGCTAAGAATTGAGTTCACTTCTATCAGTCTCTCAGCTTTCTCTTCCTACAGTAACACCCTAATGCCAGGCAAAGTTCTGCTTTTGCTGATTTCCATTCTTGACACAGCATTTATTCTTAAAACTGTCACCATGTGGGCAAGAACATAAAATTGAGGACTTAAAGATAAGCAAGAAGGAATTTCGTTCTGTAGGCAGAGGTCAGAGCAGTCCTTTGGGGTTTGGCTTAAAGTACCACTTGGCTTTGCTTTGTTAAAGGCTGTAAAAAGTGAATCATGGTTCTGCCTCAGCTGGGATTGCATAGGAATGATGACCACTGTTCCCAAAGAGCTCTCCTAGGCTTTTTCCTTGTTAGAAACCTTGTTGGAAATTTTTGCCTCCAACTAGGGAAAGGAGTGTTCGGCTGAATGTGAAACCTCTGGAGAGGGAAGAAGCTCATATGCAGTCCTGTGTTTCCTTACATTGGCTGTTGACTAGCTTCAGGGAGTTTCCTGCTCAGTGGTTTTCTTGTATCCCTAACTTTTGGAGAATTCCCGTTTCTCTCGTCTTATACAGGAATGCTAGGTGCCCAGTTAGGGATTTAGAATTCACTTGAGGTGCCTACACAATACTGTTTATCTTTGAAGGTTTTAGGTCTTCTACTGGTTCAAGTCATTACCATATGGATATAGCTATTACATAGGCATTGCATCTGGTTTCTGGACATTCACCTAAAGCCTGGCTTGTCCTTCCCACTCTTGATATTCTCCTCCTTCCACGTCTTTGCTTTGCTAACCAGAATGAGAACTGCCTTTTCTCTTACAGGAATTACCTTTATGTTACAGTGGTCTTCAAATCTTAATTCCCTAAAGATCAGAATTTGTAACATTGTCATTTTAAAATGCCTTTTTACAGAAAAGGAGTTCGTTCTTTCTTAAGTTGCTAATGTGTTAAATACAGACTGCCCCAGTAGTTTCCAAATATTGCTGAAAGACATTTCTTCTGGTGATCTTGCCATCAGAAAATGCCTGGATCAAAAAGATGCACAATCTAGATATTTTCATTCACTCTTCTTGTCTGTCAAAATTTGATTAGTGATTCTCTCCCTCCTTCTGTGTCAGCACTTCAAAGTCCTTGCCTTCCATAACTGTTTTACTTGCATTAGCCAAAGCTTTAAACGACTTTTCTTCTCTACTTTTTCAGTTTCTGATTTGCCTAATGAGACTTTCTATTGTGTTCATTGTTGCACCAGACATTCAATTCCGTCTCCGCACTTCTTCCAAAGCATTCATTTTTTTTAGCTTGTCTTTCATGATGCTGCATTCCTGTCTCCTAGTTGTTCAGCTGAGGTTCACTTGCTTTAACAATGGTGTTAGTCTTTCAAAGTAATCAGGCTTGGGCAATGTATGGCTATAATGGCATCTGTGAAAAAAAAGGAAAGGGAAGGAGAGAATAGAAATGCTACCTGTCTTATTTAAAAGGATATATTATGTTTCCTTTGCTGCTTCTGTTGTTCTGACTTCATGACCTAAGCAATATTATTTGCTCCTAAGTGTTCCTCTGCTGCAGTTTTCAGCTGCTGAATCGAGACAGTCATTTTCAGTGCCATACACGTTTAGGATTTCTGGCCACAGCCTTCTCTAAAATGACCTGACTACAAGTTTTAATAATGGGAGGAAGTCTGTGTGTCTCAGTTATGATAAATGTCTATTGTCTAACACACCATTCACTGGAGCCTAATTTGGACATTTAAGCTGTTTTTTTAGAGTACTGCAATAAAAGCACCTGAAACTCTTGCTTAATTTAACATAGTCTGCTGCTTTTGTTTTCAGTAATGTGTGATGTTCTATCTGTCTGGATAAGCCTGAGGTCCATGAAAGTGTAAACCTTTCAGTGCTTGGATCACCTGCTGCTTGTGGTATGCCACACAAGCATTTATTTCCTTCTGCATCAACTGCTTACGCACAAAACTGTAGGAAAATAATGCTGAAAAAAAGTTTGGCAAGTTATAGAGTCTAGTGCTCTCCCACAACATTCCTGACTGTCTCTTAAAGATTTCCTGTGAGAGAGATCGTTTCAAAGGCATTTATCCAGTTCTTTAGTACTCTTAGCAATAAAAAGTCTTTTGGAAGTTCAATTAGCTCTTCTTTTACCCCAGGTCAATAGTTTCCTGTCCTCCCTGTTACAGCGGGGGACAATAGACTACTCCATTCCTCTTTGAAGATTGTTACCATGTCTGAAGACTGAAGGCTCTGAAAAGACCTCAGCCTTCTCTTTATAAGAAATAATCCCATGCTTTTCTTAGGTCATGTTTTCTCATAATTTTTGGGATATTGACCCCACACACACACTCTACCCTTGACTGTAAGGGGCATTGCTGTTCCTGGAACAGAACGCAGCAGTGGGAAGGATCTCTTAGGTTAAAACTCCCTGGCTTTTTCACTGATAACTTGGTCACATTGACCTGAATATGGACTCATGTTCAGCTTGTGTCTGACTCACATTCATCCAGTGTCACCCATAGGCAACCTATGCCTAACTAATTACTTTGCAACCAATTAAATCCATTTAAGTGCAAAAGCTTGCATTCATCCCAGCTCTTCATGGTTGTTTTCAATTATGATTTTGTTTTTTCTTCCTGGCTTTGTCATCTACAGCTTTGTTATCCATACTCTATCTGTTTCTTTCTGTTGACTGCACAGGGCACCCAGCTAAGCCACAGTTGTCCAAATGGGGGATTCCTAAAGTCAGATAAGATAATTCTCACCTGAAAGATAGACAGTTAAATTTAACCCACATAGGATAACTGAGAGCATAGTTATAACTGAACAAGTCAGTGTAATAAATATGTGCCTGACCATTCCCTCCAAAAAGCAATCAGGCAAAAGAGCAACATATCAAAGTCAGATACTCTAAGTGGAGGCAAAAACTTGGATAGATCTGAGAAGATGCACTTTGTTTCTTACATAAAGTAGTCTTGCAAAGTGCAGGGACTAAGGGGATGACTGAGAAGATTCATTATGCATTCATTGTGCAGGTCACATAAATTGCCAAGGAGAGATTCTCAGATTCCTCAGCAATGGCAGGGCAACAACTGCTGCTCTCAGGTTCTTGTAGGTGCACTGGTAGTGCTGTGTCAGACACTTCAGCCTGTGTTGGTTCAGTGAACACGTAACCTCTCCTCCCTGTGTTTCATTTCTCCAAGCATGACATGAAGTTTCAGATTTCTGGTATAAATATTGCATGACCCTCAGAAATTATTTATAACCAGTGCATTTGAATTCAGAACAAGCCATAAAAATAAATGCCCAGTGCTTCAGAGGCAGTTTGACTTGTAGCAAATACAGATTAAATATGCATTTTGCCAGTTTATCACCTCTCAAAAAACATAAGGAAAAAAGTGATAAATGAAATTATTAAGATCCAAGCATGATATCAAAGTGCCTGAGGTCTGATCACTTGTAGCTGTGTATCAGTAATCAAAAGGATGGGTACCAAGATAAAGACTCTTACTAGGCCTCCATTTATAAACAGTAATCTTTGAATCTTCTATTGATATGGACATTTGTCAAGATGATACTTTGCGTTATTTGGAAGTAAAAAATCAACCAGCAAACTTTATGTCCTCAAGCTGAGCCTGATGTTCTTTTGACTACACCAGTTCCTGAAAGGGAGAAGGAATACACTGAAGAAAAATAGTAAAAATACATTCGTCTGTCTATTCAGATTCACTATGGTTCTGTCAAGATCATCAAGCAGTGTGCCAGACTGGAAACAAGTGAGTCATGGTGCTGTAGAAACTTTTTATTGTCCTAAGATCACTGAGGACATCAAAATAGACCCTGGGGAAAGCTCCCTGAGTAAGAGATAATCCTTTCAGACTGTGACAAAGTTGAGAGTCAGTAGGGAGAACACAGGGAAGAAGGGTGTAACAGGGACAGAAAGGTATTGTTTTGGGCTTTGAGTCTGTATAGCACTACGACAAGACAAGCATGATGCAGACTGCTGAACTAGTTTTAGATGGTGCCTGGTAATGTTCTGGTCATTAGTATTCAAAAGTAGTTTTGTGATTTTTCTGAGTCTTAAGAGAAAAAGAGTCAGGAATAAAATTGACAGTTTTGGATATTGTTTCACATAAAGAGCTGTAAGGCACTGTTTGCTCCATATTTTCTTGAAAAGGACTTACTACAGGACATTTTTTAATTCTATCGGGATAGGGTTGTTTACAAAAATTAAAAAATACTGCTGCCAAAGCACTACCCATTATTTAAAGCTGCAAAACCATTTCTGTTCTGGAGTCAGATTCCTAGTTAATTCATCTTTGGGCACAGCATTAATGGTTGGTGCCAACCTGAAGGAGGAATACGGTGTACTTGGAGCTACTCTGGAAAAAGGGACAAAAACTCTGAGAGAAAAATTATCTCATAGTTTGGAGAAGGAGATGCATGGAAAGCAAAATTTCAAGATAACTCTAGTCTTTACATTTAAAGGATTGCACAGCTAAAGATGTGTGCAGAGCACTCTGAGTATCTCCAAACTGTTTTCCTTCAGTATTTATATGTTTCAAAATACCATGCTCTATATACTGTTCCATGCTGTGTGTTGCCTTTTATGTAGCCATCTCAGATGAAGGTTCAACACTTATGAAGCAACTGAGAATCTCTGTCTGACATCCGATGATACCTCTGGCCTCAGTCTGGAGAAGTGTTCTTATCACATAAAACCTGAGGTTCAGTGTCCCTCAGGACAGATGGGGGAAGCCCAGGGAGAGTCCAGAGTGGAGAAATAACTACCAGGTTCAGAGAAAACACATGTTCTGAAGCGAGACTGAATACATTTTTAAACTAGATAAGGGAAAATTAGAAGCAGTTTAATTGTAAAGGTCTTCTCTAAAGAAACTTGGAATTAGAGTTACAGAATAATTCAGGATGAGAGGGCCCTCAGGAGGTCTCTAATCCAACTTTTCTCTCAAAGCAGGGGCAATGCTGATTTCAGACCAAGTTGCTCAGGATTTTGAACAGTCAGGTCTTGAAAATCTCCGAGGAGGTAGAGTCTACAGCTTGATCCTCCTAGTGAAAATACTGTCCTGATGTCCAGCCAAAACCTCTGCTGTTCCTGTCTCCCTTTTATTCATGACCGCTGCCTCCTGCCATACACGTCAGTACAGAGACTGGTTCCATCTTCTCTGTAAATTTCCCATAGGTATTCAACGGCTGCTATTTAAGTCCCATTAAAGCCTCAACTATCTATTCTTCCCATACATAATAAGACTGTAAAAAACCCAAATGGGTTGCCACTGGAAGTCTTAACTTCAACAGAAGTAGGGAGCACAGAGAGGCTTGAGAATGGTAATGTCATCACCTTCCTCTGTCATTAGAGGTCGCCAAGAATAAATTAGAAAAATGTATATTTATCCATTCATGACGTGGAAATGCCAGGGGATATTCAAGGTGCCTTCCAGCCTTGTTTTCTGATGTTTTGATTCCATGTTAGAAGAGCATGTGAATACAAGCTCTAGTCTCAGCTTAGGGCCACAGAACTGCATGTATCACAAAACTGAGCCCTAGGTATGCAATAGATCTCAGCACTTACTAATATTTCAGGAATTTATGAATGCCTGGAAAAAAACCCCAGGGGAATATAGTTATAATGGAAATAATGTTGTAGCCTGAATTATTGCAGCGTTAGCAGAAGTCCATTCTGCTTATGGCTAGTCACCTGAGATAAAGTGAATACGGTTATCTTTCTTAAAGGTCAAGGAACAGGTCTACCAATAATACACCTTTAAAAAAATCAGTCAGCTCTACCATCAATCGACCATAACTCTTTATATTTAATGATTTGTTTTTAATACTATATCTCTGTATGTCTAAATATCTATGTGGTAGAGATTGCTAATGTTATTACTATAGATACAGTATTACTGTAGATACAATAGAAGTAGAAACCAGGATTTAGAAGAGTTGTCAAGCATGACATTATTAAAACAAAAAATAGAGAAGTCATATTTGCCTGGTGTCACACTGTTCCAAACCATGCAGGAATGGAAAGTCTGCCGTGGAAAATAGTGAACCACATTCTCACACTTCTCTCTTTGCCACTTAGGTTTTCTTGATGTAGGCACAAAAGCACTTGAAGCACACCAAATTAGTGGCTACTCCTGGAAATTTTACCTTTCAGTTACTCTGTAGGAGGACACTTGACAATGACAGACAAGTGTTAAGAGGTACAGCCCTGAGCAGTCCTAACACATCACCCACCCACTCCACACTGGGTAGCCTGTCTATATGTCTGAAGTGGTATGAAAGCAGCGTGCAGCAAAAAAATAAGCCAGGCATAGCTCTGTGCGTCTCCAGACAGCAGGGACCCCTTTCTGACCTATTCACTGGGAAACTTTGTTCCTGCAGTCTATTTTTGAAATCTGTCATTGTTCTTTTCACATCTCCATTGTGTTCTTACAAAAGAAACATGTTTCCTTCAACAAGGTTTTGATACCCAGCAAAAGAACACCCACCTATTCTCTGTGTTCATTTCTGCTCTGCTGCCACAACCTGCTGATTGCAGAGAGTGCATTTCACTTCCATTATATTTTAAATAAAATGATAGGCTGGCTACATAGGCAATCCATTAGCGTTATGCAGCCTAGTCACCGTTAATTATAGCTTTTTAGACATCAGAAAGCTGGGTCAAAATTCTCCATTTTTCAGTGGAAAGCTGTAACATTTAAATGCTCTCTTCTGTGCACCACTCATTCACAGTTCTGCTGCTCAAAACTCAGCAGTGACTCTTCCATGGTAAGTAAGCATCTTCTTTTTCAGTTTGTGCCCAGAACAGAACCTAAAGCAAAAACCTCATTAAGCAGAGTTCACTCTGCAGATGAGTGATTTGTTTCACAGTATGTTGGTGTGAAGCGGAAAACACCTTGTAAAGCTGAACCTCGTAGTGTTGTCTAAGAGATGGAGCTGTGAAGGAGAAAGTGAGGTGGTGGAGTCTGTTTGGAAATAATGTTTATTTCGGTGTTTGAGGGTTTTCCCAGAGCAAAGCTTGAGTTGGGAGAAGAGCTGGGAAGGGATGTTTATTGCAAATGTAAGCTTTTCAAATGGGAATGGAAATGGTAAAATTGTTTAGTCAACTGTCACTCTGTGTTAAGCTTAAAAAAAAAAAAAAGAATCACAAGCACAATGTTTTGCTTTTTACAAATGATTTCTACCATGCAGTTCAAGGAATTCATCTGTAAAAGCCTTGATACTGCAGGTTTGTCTGTTGTGAATGCACCAGCCAAGGCCCCAGTACTCCCGTTTGCACAGGGGGTCCCAATCCCCCGTAAGAGGGAGGCAGTCACAGAGTGCACGGCTTCTACCGCCTACCCTTCCTCAGGACTTCTGTGAAGGGGGGCTGTGTTTGTAGAAAGGATGTGTGTGTTTGGGCAGGGAAAGTCCTTCCTACTGCTGCCCTAACGAGAGCAGCTCCCGGGGCAGCCTTGTTGAGGGCAGCTTGGGGAGCAGCAAGGAGACTCCGCCTTGCTCAGGACAAGAACGCAGCACAGGCAGTCTGCTGCTGCCTCTCACCTCGATTCCTCGTAAAGCATGAAGCAATCACAAGGGGAGGAGAAGATAATGAAGCACAGGGTAACTGTTTTCTCCTCAGGAAACCTGCAGTGAGAATTTCTAAGTCTGGAAGCATTTATTTATTTATTTATTATTTTAGTGGTAATTCCTAGGTTGCAGTATCCTAAAGCACAAATGATTCATTGTGGCAAGAAAACATAAGTTGTCCTTTCCTGGCAAGATATTAAAGTGTTTTAATAGATAGGAGCAAATAGTAGGAAGTTTTGCTGAAGAGCATGAAGTTTTCAAGTGAAGTCCTGAGTACTGAAGCCAGGAGAATTTTGGTGGCCTGATTTTGCGTGAAACCGGCTGCAGAGCTCTGGCAGACAAGAACAAAAGTCATGGTTGTGGCATCTTGTCACCTGTTTCTGAAACTTTATTCTTCCTTTATAATACAACAATGATTTTATAATATAATAAAATTAGGGTCCCTTCACTCACGAGACATTTAAGTGACAATGTTAAGGAATTTGGGTCAGATATCTGCATTATTGCCTAAACAAGGGTTGGTCAAGGGAGTGGTTTTACCTTTATGTTATACTTGGTTTCCCATTAAATACCTCTTAGACTATTATTTGATCATGAAAGTTCAAAATAATGATAGAGGAGAGTTACAGTGAAGAAGGAGCTCAAACCTCATTCAGTTTGAGTAGAAGCACTCCACAGGGGTTTAATATCCAGAATCTTACAAGCTGCTAAGTCAGTCGGAGTATTTTAGTGATCAGTTACTAAAGAAACGCAGTAGTACTTTTGTTGATGTCTTTCTAAAATGTTCCAAAAATAGTAGGGCCTCTATCAGAGTTTAGTAAGAAAAAAAATAAAATCAGAATGTAATGTGGTCATACTGTCTCTGTGAAAGACCTAATTCTCTCATACTTAAGTTTGTAAGCTTTGTGGGAAATAAACCACTCAGGTTGTGGCTGACTGTGAGTGTCTAACTATGAGCAAGCTCTCTTCATAGGAAATAACTGATATGCTTAAATGTCTCAGTAGATCAGCAGCTCTACCTTAATCAATCTTTCTTTGATAGTACCATACATATAATAGAAGATTGAAAAAAGGATGGGTTTACATGTGTCATTGTAGAGATAAACAGAACAATATTCAGGTAGCTTCTCTTTATGACTCATCTTTAGAGTAACAACTATTTGAAAGTAATTTAACATCGTTTCATTAAAGGTTAATGATATTTCTACTTAAGAGAGTTGAATACAACACAGATTTTGCCAGAAATACAAATCTAGCCTTCATTTTCTCTAATTGTTCTTCTTCAGCAATTTCCTGTGAAACTATTAAGCCATAAGCTAGCTTTTATTGAATGGAAGTCTGCATTAAGGCAAGCCTAACACAATCCAGTTTAAAAGGTTATTTATTA
Organism: Myiotriccus ornatus; assembly: GCA_036023395.1. NCBI lineage: Eukaryota > Metazoa > Chordata > Aves > Passeriformes > Tyrannidae > Myiotriccus > Myiotriccus ornatus. The sequence goes on from JAYRBT010000114.1 coordinate 24,076,567, forward strand.
CCTAATGTGTCAATGTCTTTACTAAAAGTAGTTTTTCGTTTGTGCATTTAATTACTCCTATTAAAGTTCAAAACAAGTGTTGTCTCGAAATTTAGAAACACAAAAGACTATTTTCCTTGATTTGTACGGTCACACATCAAATCCTAATTATGGAGGTACTTCCCTCTAGTGGACAAGAAGTTGTTTCAATTACAGTATTTTTCAGACCCATTCCAAATTTGATCAGTGTTTAGGTAAGAGCATGTCTTTAAAAAGTCAGGGAGCAGGAGTTAAGATGAGCTGGGGAAAGCAGGATGAGGAGGGGGATATGTGAGAGACGGCTCAGGGCTGGTGCCACTGGGCACAGCCAGAGTGTGGGCTGTGAGAGCAGGTGATCATAGGGTGCTGCTGCTTGCAATTGCTACAGGGATAGTCAGGATAGCCAAAGCAAAGCTGCCTGAGGAACTGCAGTAGGCTCTCCTGATGCCATAGAACAGCAGGTAAGTTTCAATATCAATAAATGAAAATTAGTGTACCTCAGTTAAAATAAGCAGACACAGTAATAGGTTCTATATTAGCTCTTTTCTGTCAGGAAAAGATCCTGGAGTCACTGTGATCTTGTTGTTTGTTCTCCAAAAATATCATCAGTGGTAGAAAATGTAAACTACATGTTAGAAACAACTAAAATAATGGAATTAAAAAGAAATATTATGTCCGTGTATGAAACACTTATGCAATTATAGGAGAATGGTGTGGGTAAAGCCCTCTATACGAATACAGGGGTGCCCTTACACTTGCAAGCCCTGGTCCTCATGGGGGATTTCAACCAGCCTGATATCTGTCGCAGGGACAACACAGCAGGGCACAAGCAATCCCTGAGATTCCTAGAAAGTGTCAATGACAACTTCCTTATACAAGTGATTGGGGAGCCAGCAAGGAGAGGTGCCATGCTGGACCTTGTGCTCACCCACAGGGAGCAGCTGGTGGGGGATGTAATGCTCCAAGGCAGCCTTGGCTGCAGTGACAATGAGACAGTGGAGTTTGAGGTCGTTGGGGCAGTGAGGAGGGCATGCAGCAAGCTCACTGCCCTGAACTTCAGGTGACTAGACTTTGGCCTCTCCTTCCAAACTCAGGAGTGACGCATCTGAACAAGGAGGAAACTGGGAAAAATTCTGGGAGGCCTCCTGGATGGATAAGGAGATCCTGAGTAAACTCAGAGCAAAAAAAAAGAACCTTTCAGAAGGAAAAGAAAAGAAGGAAAGAAGCCCAAGGAGGAATACAGGGAAATTGTATGAGAAGCTAGAGATAAGGCCCAGTTAGAATTGAGTCTGGCCAGGGATATCAAGGATAACAGGAAGGGCTTCTATAGGTATGTTGCAAACCAAAGAAAGACCAGGGATAATGTGCACCCCTTCAAGAAGGAAACAGGACACCTGGCTACCCTGGACAAAGAGAAGGCTGAGGTTTTCCATGACTTCTATGCCTCAGCCTTCAAAGACAAGAGCTCCAGCCACGGTGCCCAAGCTGAGAAAGGCAAATGCAGGGACTGGGGAATAAAGACTCTAAGCCCATGTAGCAGGTTCAAGACCATCTATGGAACCTAAATGTGCACAAGTTCATGGAACTTGATGAGATTCATCTACAGGTCCTGAGGGAGCCAGCAGACAAAGCTGCTAAGGCATCATTTTTGAAAACTTGTGGCAGTCAGATGAAGTTCCCAATGACTAGAAAAAGTGGAAAGCAGAAGACCTGCGAAACTACAGACCAGTCAGTCTCACCTCTGTGCCAGGCAAGATCATGGAGTCGATTCTCCTGGAAACCATGCTAAGGCACATGGAAAACAAAGAGGTGACTGGTAACAGCCAACACGGCTTTACTAAGGGCAAATCATGACTGACAAATCTAGTGGCATTCTATGATGGGGCAGCAGCGTTGGTGGATGTGGCAGAACTGACATCATCTGCCTGGACTTATGCAAAGCATTTTACACTGTCCCACAGGACATCCTTGTCTCTTAACTGGAGAGACATAGATGGATGGACCACTTGGTGGATACAGAACTGCGTAGATGGCCACATGCAAAGAGTTGTGGTCAACAGCTCATGATCCACATGGAGACCACTGACAAGTAGTGTCCCTCCGGGGTTGGTACTGGGACCAGTGCTGTTCAACATCTTTGCCGGTGACATGGACAGGGGGATTGTGTGCACCCTTAGCAAGTTTGCTGATGCCACCAGGCTGTGTGGTGCAGTCAACATGCTGAAGAGAAGGGATGTCATCCAGAGGGACCTTGACACGACTGAGTGGTGGGCCTGTGCAAACTTCATGAAGTTCAACAAAGCGGAGTACAAGGTACCACACCTGTGTCACGACAATCTCCTAGGCACACCTGCAGGTTGGGCAGAGAAATGATTGAGAGCAGCCCTGCAGAGAAGGACTTGAAGATGATGGTTGACGAGAAACTCCACATGAGCCATAAGTGCGTGCTTGCTGCCCAGCTGGACTGCACCCAAAGGAACATGGTCAAGAGGTTGAAGGAGATGATTCTCCCCCTCTACTCTGCTCTTTTAAGACCTCACCTGGAGTACTGCATGCAGTTCTGGTGCCCTCAACTTAAGAAGGACATGGAACTGTTGGAGGAAATCCAGAGGAGGGCCATGAAGATAATAAGAGGACTGGAGCACCTCCCCTATGAAGACTATCTGAGAAAGTTGATGCTGTTGAGCCTGGAGAAGAAAAGGTTGTGTGGAGACCTCATAGCAACCTTTCAGTTTTAGAAGGGAGCCTACTAGGAAGCCAGAGAGGGACCCTTCATCAATAACTGTAGAGACAGGACAAGGAGTAACGGGTACAAACTGAAAGAGGGAAAATTTAGCTGGATAAGTAATCTTAAAGATTGAGAAGAACGGTAGAAGTACGGAACAGCTTCCACATGAAAAGAGACAAATCAGAGAGTCAAAATGAGAAACAGAAACACAAGAGAACACTCCAGCCTGAAAAAGAGGCAACTAGAAGAATGTATACTGAAAGTATATTATATCATATCATATCATAACATTAAATCTAGGCAGAAGGTGAATAGGGGTTATTATTCTCATTTCTCATCTCAGAATGAGTAAGAGATGTTCTAATATCCTCATTATCGCAAAAGGTTGAAAGTATAAATAGCCTCCAAAGAGAATTAAATGGAATTGATAGAACGTAATTCTGTTGACAGCTACTAAGTACAACAGTCTCTTTGAAGCCTTCCTCTCAGAAAGACCCCGAGCTGCTGACTCTCAGCTGTTAGTTTGGTTTGCCATGGGGAACAACACTGTATGCCTTTTTCATTTCCATACACTCTTTTGTCTGGGATGGAAGTTGGGCTGGCAGTTTTAAATCTGTAACTGAAACACAGACAACCTCAGTCATCCCTACTGCACTACATATATCCATAGGGTTTTTTTTTTTTTATGTGTGAATACTTAAGACTGAAATTTTTGTGTTCCATTGGAAATAATAATGATTAATGTAACACATTGTTTTCCAGTATTTTCTCTGCTAAAAATGCCAAGTAGGATATTTAACTAACAAGTTAACTCAAGATTCAACCAATACTTTTAAAGTTGTACTTGTTAGTTCACCCCCCTCTGTAATGAAAGAAGAAGAAAACTGATTATTGGATCTTTTCCTTCCTTATCTGTCCTTTCCTCTGCTACATCATACCCATCCTGGAGGAAAAAGTGGAAATATATGTGCTATTTATCCTGCAGATACATTGGTAAGTAAAAAATGGTTAAAGTTCCATATATAAGGAGAGGATACCCCTGTGTTACTCAGATTAATACTGGGTAAGCTTCACAATTCATGTGTTTATCCTTGGCTGCACCCAAGACTTCTGCTTATAGAAAAAAACCTTTTACACTTGTTGGCAAAAGTAGCTAAGGATACTGACCATCACACAGCCATGTTGTGGATGCTCTTGAAGTCTTCCTAAAAGCAAGGCAGGTTCCATGAGATTTTCGGGCATTTTTTACAACTTAACATGACAGAAAGCAGATCCATTATTTTTCAAAGATGGGAAAAGGTTGGGAAAGGTATAAAGAGTGTCTGACAACTCTGAATTATCCCCAAACATGAACTTTCCACTGTGTCATGCCTTATTTCTTACAGCTTCTACATATTCCCAAATGCAGATATGAAAACATATCATCTTTTCCATGGAAAAGTCTAAAACTTATAATATTTCATTAAACTAATCATCTGTCATCAGGTGATGGCCCATAAAAAAGTCAGCTTCCCAACAAAAAAATACTTGCAGAACACTTAGGACTTTTATATATTCCCCATTTCTTTTCTGCATGCCAGAGAGCTTTCCTGTCTAATGCTGCTCACTGGAAGACAGTTTGCTGCTTAAACTTGGTTCTCAGATCAGCTGCAAAAGTTTTATTTCATGGTGAAATGTATGGGATGACCTAGAGCCCTGTTCACAGTTCTTTGTGCCCAGGCATATTGAATGCTGCTGTGAACTAGCTCCTTGAGGATCATTCTTCACTCAAGCCCAGTTAAGATATAAGTAAAGAAAAATATTTCTTTTTAAAACAGCCAAAATTAAACCCTAGATGTGGAGCTCCATTCAGCTTCAGCTCTCCTTTTTCTTGAAGATTATTGAACTTCAAGATTGACAAACTTCTCTGGAAGCAATTTTGCTCCTCTGCCTTCCGCCTTCTGAAAATGCTTATATGTCTTTGGCATATTAAGAAACTGTTAATTTATTAATGACAAAATGTGAAAATCTCATTGAGAAATTTTTTCCACATTAAGCTTATATTTTGTATTTATGTGTAAGCCACCAACTGCTCTGACATAAAAATGTAAATACAGTTGATGCATGTAGCTCATTACTGACTTGGGCTCTCATTCAAAAGCAGAAACCTGTGTGACTCACTATTGGGAAGTGAGAATGAGCTTGGGGCAATTGAATCCAAACAATGAATTCATTGATAAAGGCAAATGAATTATTTGCTTTATTCTTTAACGAAAGTTGTTACCTCTGTGTCTGATGGGTAGAGCCCCCACCATCATGAAATCAGCAAACCTACCAGAAACTCAAGTGTTGCATAATGTACCATTAGCACAAGGAACAGTATACTTGTCAGACGTAAAAATCACAATTAAAAATATTTCAAGAAATAACACAGTTATGGTTTGGAAATATCAGCAGAACCATTAGAATTAGGAGCAATAAAAGCATGGTAGAGTGGTTTCCGCTCTGTCTGGTTTAGTTAACTAATGATGGAAGAACTAAGGCTTTGTTCTTTAGCATCAGTAAAGGGAAGAAGGTCTACAGTATGTCAGCACAATAGCCTTCATAAGGAAGACAGGTCAGGGTGCTTTTTCCATTGTTGTACTAAAATTCAAGTAATGAAATCTGATAAGGCACAAACTGTCCTTTGCTTGGAACATCATCATGTTCTATGACAAGTCTAAGACAAGCTGGAAGGGAGGAGTTGAAGATGAGGTGTCAGCGTGTTACTAATACTGTTCAAATCTATGAATCATTAGCAACAGATGTAGAGTAACTCAAAAGTTGCCTGTAAATTACATGAGTGAAATTGAGGAGCCACTCTTGTGCTTTTATATTGGATTTCTACCCATGTATCTCACAGAGAAATATGATGCAAAGATGTTAAGCTCCTTAAGAAAGAAAGCTTCCAAAGAAAAATATATAAATAAATGAAAATAAATAGTGAAGTACACTTGACTAAAGCTAGCTCAGTCATATGCTGAGAGAAAACATAAGTATAGCTTTGGTTGGGATTTACAAGTTAATTTTTCTTCAAGACACTTGTAGGGCTCAAAACATATATCAATGCCACTGACTTAAACCAGTTCAAAGCCACAAAAACCAGCACCATTGTGCCAACAGAGTACAGGTGATGTACAGGAAGCAAAGGAAACTTCATTTTGAGTATGGCACAAAGGGAAAGAATCTGAATTGCTGGCTTATCTTAGTCCATTATACTGAAAAGGCTTGAAATACATTTATAACAAGAAATCAAAATGCACAGTTTTCTTGAACTGTACAGTTTTCCTTCATGTAGTTATTACTCATATATCACTCTTTTGCTCCTGGTGTGTGCTTCCCAGAATATATTCAAAATGAAACTGCATTAAAGGGCCTTATGCTGGAGAAAACTTCTCTTGACGAACTGAATCGCGCATGACTGGTGGCATTGTTGTCTGGCTCACACAAAACCTGCCCTCCACCTTCTGAGACAAAAACACAGCATTGTCCTTTTAAGAATATTTAAGAATATATTGGAAACAAGGTATTGCAATAAGTCTGTTTAAAAAAAAAATAAATAAAAGCATAAACCCACACCTTTTAAAAACTCTGCAGTGCATTTCATCTATTTAATGTGAAGGCTCTGTAAAGTACAGAAGAGGTCATTTCCCCATGGGTGTTGGAAATGATTCTTTTTTAAATTTTTATCTGCCACTTTTTTCTGGATCATCTGAACTTTCTAGTTTCTGTGAAACTACAGGGCAATCTCCCCCCCTTCCAATAAATGGAAACCTTTCATAATTCAATCATTAACCAATTTCTTTGAGTGCTCTATTCTCTCTCCAAGTTCTGCTGTGTAATACCACCTTTGCCACAAAGCTTTTCCCACTGAAATTTCGCATGGACATGAAGGAAAAAACAAAGTCAAGGAAGAGTAGAAAGAAAGTTCCCAGACAAGTCCTCTCTAGTGACCTGGCAGGTTAAGGGAAAACTAATATTATAGGAACTGAGCTGTGAAAAGTATAACACACATAGACATCTAAGCTAGACAGAGACTTCCCAGCTGGGTTATGGATGGTTCCAGCAGTTCAGAGAGATCTATTGACATGACTTCAGGTAGCTTCAGAGTTCTGTAAGCTATATTCTGAACTTTTTAAAGTAGTATATTCTCCATGTGTGAGCTTACATGTCTGTCTTTTCTGCAACTGCTGTATTTCTAGGTACATAGGAGTAGTGAAATTCAGCAAACTGAAAAGAGGGTAGGTTTAGAGGTAAAAGAGGGTAGGTTTAGATTGGGTATAAGGAAAAAAGTCTTTACTGTGAAGATGGTGAGACACTGGAACAGATTGCCCAAAGAAGTGGTGAATGTCCTATCCCTGGAAGTGTTCAATGCCAAGTTCCTGGAGCTCTGAGCAGCCTGGTCTAGTGGGAGATGTCACTGCCCATGGCACAGGATTGGAACTGGATGATCTTTGAGGTCCCTTCCAACCCAAACATTCTATGATTCTATGGAAATACAAGGAACAAATTCTGGATGGTCACTAAAGCCAGCAGCATCGTCTGCCCTGGATCTAACAGGTGGAATTATTGGCAGAGTTGCCTGGCCTAGTCTGCACTGCATTTGGTACCGTGTATAATGGCAGGCAATGTGTCAGCAAAATACTGTCATTGATCCAAGGCCTCAACTGAACAAACTGAGTTAGCTCCTTGTATGGATTTTTAATAGAGTTTGCAATGTTGGTGCACTTCCAGGCCCCAAAGAATCCTTTCTTTTGATCTTTCTTCTCTTCTAGAAGTGTTTTCTTACCTCTTTTGAAATCCTAGCCATTTTATAGACTTTCTTAGAAGATAGTGGTTAATCTATATGCTATGCTTGTTTTTGCATATATGTCTTTGGAGGTTTGGGTTTCTTGCCTTGAATCTCCAAATTTGACAAATTTTTTGTAACTGCTCTTTTAACTTTAATAGGTAATTAAGCTCAAATGTTAACCTCTATCATTATATTTGAAAATGGCAATTCAACTCATCATCTTTTTTAAATATTAGTTTGTAAAAAATTAGGAAAATGGAGGGAAATTCTTTCATGTACTTCTTAAAAATGACCAAAAATAGCAAAAGGATTTATAAGTATTAAGTCCTTTGTCTTCAAGTAGATTTTTCGCAGCTTTCTCCCTTTGATGTGTGACTTGGTGTTTGGATTTGTTGTGTGGGGTTTTTTTGATCTTCTGCCGTGTGTTTGTTTAATACTATGTGGGTTGGCCTTGGCTGGACATGAGGTGCCCGCCAAGCTGCTCTATCACTCCCCTTCCCAGCCAGACAGGGCAGAGAGAATAAGATGGAAAATAACTCGTAGGTTGAGATAAGGCAGTTTACTAAAGGAAAAGAGACATTTTTGTGTGCACAAGTGAAGAGGAGAATAACAAGGTTTATTCCCTACTTCCCATCAGCAGCAATGTTCAGTCACTTCCCAGGAAACAGGGCATGGCAGTTGCTCAGCAGGCAAATGTAAATAATGAATGCCCTCCCTTCCTCCTCCTTTCCTTATCTTTTATACCTGATGTCATATGATACAGAGTACCCCTTGGTTATTTTGGGTCATCTGGCCTGGTTGTATCCCCTCCTGGGATCTTGCCCTCGATGGCAGAGGGGGGAAGGAGACAGTGCTGATGCTGTGCCAGCACTGCTCAGCAGTAGCCAAAACACTGGTGTGTTATCAGTGCCTTTCTAGCTCCCAATGCAAAGCATAGCACTGTGAGGGCTGCTCTGGGGAAATGAACTCCAGCTCAGGCAGACCCAATACATTCTAAAAAATGCTTGGAAAGCATTTAGATATCTGTGATGTTGAAGAGAGACTAGATACCTATCTACATTACTTTTGTTAAGTCATTGTGCATTAAAATGCTGAAACTCGCTTTGAGTCTACTGTTTGGTGGTTTTATTTATTTAAAAGTTCTACTCCAAGTTTTAATAGGGTTTTTGATTTTGATTAAAAAAGAATAAATTAAAGGACTAAAGAGAGACAGCATTCTGGGTAGAATTTTCAAAGCCCTTAACTATACATCTACATGCAGTCACCCGAAAAACTACAGTTTATGATGCGGGTATCTACGCTACTGATATAATCATTCATGCACAATGTTGCTTTCAGAATGCATAAATAAATAATAATAAAAAAGTTTGAAAAGAACTCACAGTGGATAGGGACCTGTCCCATATGTGAGAGGATGCATTAAAACTTGTTCCAATTTGTCTTAACCTGGTAATACTTAAGAACAAACTTACCCTCGCAGTCAAATGTTTTAATTCCAAAAAAAAGAAGGGTTGCAGCTGCACAAAAGTTAATATATTTGGACAAATAGCACTGATTTCCTCTGACTTTGAATTGGATTCATGTCATAATTGTTTCTCCAGGAAGGAAGGAAGGAAGACATTAAATATTAATGCTTGGAGTAAAACATAGATCTGCTGCAGTTTTACCCCTAATGTGCAGGATTCATAATTCCCTTGTACATATGCAGATGCATTCCTCATATATTTCATAAATTCCACATGAATAAGTTTCAGAACCACTGCCAGCCCCCAAACTGACCCATTAGCTACAAAAAGTGCTCAAATACCATGGTTATAGCCACAGAATAAGAAACCTCATCATTTCAACATACTCTTCTCAAACTATTAGACCACTGTTTTGCACAAAACTAATTTACTCATCTTTGTGCAAATGATTTATCATCTTACAGCAAAGCAAAGTCTGTCCTACATATTGGTTTTATGCAACTGAATATTCTACAGTTCCTTTGTGCCTTTAAAAGCACGAACCAAACATAAAGATCATGAGAAAAAATGTGCACAAGGTCAGAGAAATGAATTTTGTGATATATTGCCCTCAGCTCAATGTGCAATTACTATCAATGTATATTGCATGCAGAAATCTGATGTTATTTCTCTCTGCATTTTACAATTTGCTTGATTTCTCCCCTGCCACTTCCACTGGGAACTACTGCCTTTCCCTTTGAATTCTACATTCCCCAGCACTCTTTTAGCTAGAATAGACCACTGTGGTGACTGCTACCTTGTTAGCTTCAGGAGGCACTGGAGACAAAAAGGGTTTTTTCCCTGGCTACCTCAGAACTGGGTCCTAGGAAGATATTGTGCCCCCCATAATCCACAGTAAGTAAGGACAGCACAGCACAGAAAGGAGCATCAACATGTAGAGATGTCCTCTGAGCCATAACCTCATCTTGGTGCCTTCTCATGCCACGGTGCAACAGTAGGCACTGCAACCGAGGTCACGCTGAAAGCAGTAAGACTGGATAAGCATGGTGATATGTTCCCCACTAGAGGAGCCTTTGGCCACATTATTTCCAGTTTCCTCAGTGATGAAACAACTGTGAGTTGTGTTTCTGCCCCATGTCCCCTTCTGCACTGTGGATATGACACTAAAGTCATGTTTTTTAGAGTACAGTGCCAATTTTTCTAAAGATGTCTATGTCAATATTAGCAAGTAGGACAGTTCAATAGGAGCAGATCTACAGAACAAAACAGTTGCTGCTGCGGATGCAGCTCCCACACTACACCTATTCATGGAGGCAGTGGGGTGGAAAGGGTAACTCAGACCAGCTCTTGGCTGGTCCTGTGGGCTGGCTACCTCTAATGTCTTTCAACTCAGCATAGATCTGGAAAGAGCTGGGTTTTCTTGCTCTGAGACAGCCTCACTAGGTGAGACAGAGCATAAGAAATGGGTGTGGATGATCCAAATATTAATATACATGCACCTGCCATCAGCTCTCACTTCAGCACCAATATAGAAGGTACATTTTCAGAAAACCTCAACACATGGAATGTTGGAATCATCTGAAGGTATGATCAGTTTGTAACAGCAGATGAGTGCAGTTAGAAAACTTGGTCTCTCACATAGCAGCTTAGATAATCAGGAAAACTTAATCCTGATTGCAGCACTGGCCACCTGAGTATGCAGCCCTGAAATCTCAAGGATCTGGTCTGCAAAAGTTCTGGTTCAGCTGCTTATTTTTGATATGGGGTGATGTTATTTACTGATGCCAGCTCTTAGGCTTTTATTGCACATCTTGTGGTTTCATCGTCTTCCATAAACTCCAGGTCCAAGAGTTATGAGACAAGCAGAATATCTCCTTCCTCATTTATGAAACAAGTTAAAAGCACACGTTCTTAGGATTTTGTAAGTGAATCCCATTAATTGAAAGATATTAATTGTATCTTTGAACATCTTATCAATAGAATCGAGTATTCTTCTACCTACCATTTGTCTTTTTTTCTTTTTTTTTTGTCTTTTGTGCAATGACTGATTATTTCAGCACTTACTAAAGAGGGCTAAAATAGTAATACAGTTAATAAAGGGTTAAATACTGTTGCACTTCCCCGCCATTAACCAAGAAGGATGAAGCAAACATTGCTTTTGCTCTTTTTGGGAAGCAAACCTGACGAAAGCAGAGGTTTCTTTGATAAAAACATATTTCTTCAAAAAGAAATTAAAGGGTTTATTTCCCTTTATGCAGTCATATAAACCAGTAGCAGATCTGGTTCTTTGACCATGGTTTGTGGCCTATGCACTTGGTCCACAAGCCCTCTGTAAGCTCATCTTGAGTCTTTCAGGGTGCTCGTCTGGTTTGCTTCTTCTTCCTCTGTTTTTCTGTCTTCAGTCTGAAATTTGCAAAGCTAAATAGAGAATGCCAACATCTATCCACACATTTACATACCTACACAAGCAGTACACAACGCCATCCAAATTCCCAAGTGGCCTGGCAAGTGCATTTATATTTGTTACACGTGACTGAATTTTGTTGTGAAAGGTTACACTGTTTTGTAAAAGAGCTTATGTCTTTCTGTTCTTTTAGATACAAACCCCAAACCTCTTGTGGTCTCCTGTTTTGATGTGTTTTTCCCAGTTCACGGTAAACAAAGTGAAACTCAAAATGTAAAGCTAGCTGTCTCTTCAGGTGTCTGAAATCTAACTACCCTGTTCTGAAGGTGGTTTGTAATATGGAACAAATGGAAACAAGTACCACGGCTGTGAAAATATCAAAATGAAGTAGTTTTGGCAGAAAGTGGAAGTTGAACAGCTTTCATATAGCACAAGAAGTCCCTAAGCAATACTTCTAAATGGTTTGCTAGATAGCACGTCTGCTTCATTCATCAGAGAAGACAGATTTTTCTTGAATAACACAGCCCCTTGAATCTATTTTTTGCTTTTACATTCTCAAGGTCTCTCCACACTGTGTTTCAATAAAATCAAAGTGTCCAAGTGCTTTTATTTATTCTTTTTATCTGTAACTTGGAAAAATGACATAGCTACTCAGATTACAGGGTAAAAGATGGTGCTTGAACTCTGTAAATTTCCCCCCATCCAAAGCCCAGACTATTAGGTTACGATATACATATCTTGCAGGTGGCCATCTAGCTTTCTGTGCCAGAAAAATATTTTAATTATTTCATTTACCAAAATGGTTACTTTGCTCAGCAAATTAGCATCTTAACTCTAGGCTTGAACTACAAAATGATAACTATTTTTACATACATGTTAATACCTCTCATGATACATTAGTTCAGCTGTCTTCACTGCACAGCCACCTTCCACCCTGTCAAGTTTGTGCCAAATCACAAAACTAATTTTTAAAATAAAACCTTTCATTTAGAAATGGTGTGTTAGAAATCCTCTGAGCATTCACATGTCAGAGAAACAGAGAATTTAAAACAAGGAGTTGAAGTGTGACAGGGTGAGGATGTCAGTTAACGCAATGTTTACAATTTTTAATTAAAAATGGTACAATATAAATCAAGCATCTCCTGTTCTGTGGCACAGATTACACAGTAGTAGGGACTGTCCATGTTAAGTCCAAAGAGCTGATGTTTGAGCAAAATGTGAGGGCAGAGAGGGATGAGAAATTTACAGAACAATGGCTTTCCTATAGAAAGGTTTGGAACATTTATATTTCTCAAACCTTCCTGTTGATTATCTGAAACAGACATTAAATCAAATCTGTGTTGTATAGCAAGCTACCCAGAAAAGGAGAGTCAGATTCCATAGCAGGGTTAAGCTAAATCCAAATGGAGAGATCAGTAGAGGAGTTCTTCTGCTCCTTTTGCAACCTGCCAGTCATAAGCATCCTGTTGTAACACATTTGTGTTGTTTTCAGACTGAAAATACCAACTAAAATTATGCCAGCTCAAAGCAAGAACACAAGAGCTGCTGGTTTTCTACGTCCATCCATGAAGACACACACTTAATTTTGGCAGAAATCAGTAACAAACTTGGTAGCAGCTCTCAGGGACATTACATCCTCTTTAAAAATTCTGTCTTCTGCGTTATTTATTGCTAAGACATCTAATGACCTTCCAGCTTCTAGAAGCTTGGAGCTGCTTAGATGGAGCAAAGGGTACAATTAATTTCTGTCCCGATTTCATACCTGTTGGCTCAAGGTTTGCCAGCACAACAGGTAATGCTGAGTTTTGCCATCCCTGGGAGGTGATGTCTGTGAGTAGCTCAGGGACAACTGAATCCCGGAAAGTCGTTCATGTTTGTCCCACTTGCTCCTCTAGCAATAGCCAACCCTCAAATGACAAACCAACTCTTTGCACAGCAGCAGCAGCCAGATTGGCTTTCCAGGTGCCAGCAAAGGCAGCATGGTCATGCTGTTCCCATGGGCATGTCATTGCATTTTTCCCAGACGGCAACAAAAGCAGGAAAAATTATCTTCATATGCATCACCTTTTGCTTTCAGTAGAGCAAAAGGACCGCTTTTAAGAATCCATAATGGTGAGCTGGGTTTCTAACACCAGAAGTCTTGTTGTAAGCTGATAAATAAATACAAGTGGCACTCATTCAGTACCTTGATGCTGCCTTCACTGGCATAACTGTGGATGATAAGTGACTTTTTTCTTTTATCCTAAGAGCTTTAAGCAGTGAATATCACTAACACCACTGTATGTATGGTTAAACTTTATTACTCTTCAATCCTCTTCTTAGGCTGTAGCCCTATTTTTCATCTGACAGAGAGAAAAGTGATCTGTTTGGTATTTAAATTAAGTGGCAATAAGCCATATAAATCTTGAAAGATAAACTCTTATATAAGAAGTTTCAGTAAGGTACAATGACTATGTAAAGCTAGTTCTGAATGCCCATGACAGATGGTACTCACAGGCGAGCACCATGGGAAGAAAATGCATGGGGCACAGTGAGGCTATGCTAAATACTGATATAAATTTATTAATAGTAGTTACAAGAAGTTTTTTTTTTCTACGAAGAGCAGTTAGGAAGAAATCCTGGCTGCAGGAAGTGCCAGAGCAGATTCCTACAAACTCCATGCATTGGTGTTTTCACCCTAAACTGACTTTTCCTCTGTGCTTCATCTCACGGGCACTTCTGTAAATGCAACCCTAAAAATGTTTTTGCATATAATGGAATCCATTCAGAATTTTAGAGTAAGTGTGCATTTTTCCAGTGGCTTCAGAGAGCTATGAATCACATAGGTTAATTTTTGTTAAAATGTTTCTATCAATAAATTAAAGTTCTTAAAATGGCTTTATTCTTTCAGAGGTGATTTTCTCCCTTCTTCAGTTAATTTTTCTGTGGCTGGGTTAGCTTTGTAATGACCTATGAAATCACTAATCAAAATCAATGGAAAGTGAAGTTTTATTCTGTGTTATAATTACTTGTTTAAAAACTGTTAAAGACAAAAAGTTACTGAGCTAGGTATTTTTTCATTAAATATTTTATGGCAACAAGAGTGGCTGAAGATTATATTAAATGAACATTTGATCCTTCAAAGAGTCTTGTTAGACAAATCCTGCAAAAATTACAAAGAATTCTTTGTTTTTCTTCATCCCATGTGACTTGATCGAGGCAACCCACTGAGCACTTCTCAAAGTCACGTTCTAAACACAACTATTTTTGGACTTTATTTGCCTGAAAGACCAACATGACGATCTAACGGCTGAGTTGAAACAGTGAAGTAGTATGGTGTTGGTTTTGCTTTTATTAGAGAGATTTCCAGGACCCGACTGCGAATACAAGGAAAATTAAGCCTGGTAGCTGATGAGACACGCCACCAGACAAATTTGTATCAAGTGAGTAGGATGTGCTAGTGATGCCCCCAAAAAGGCAGGTAAAAACTGTTTAGAGACAGAGTTTTATGCCTTTTAACAGCAGGTATTTATTAAGCGACATCAGGGAAGCTCCCCAGCTCGGGCCAGGCAAAAGAACTCCGAAATGGTCAGGCAAGGACAGGTAATTTATACAGTTTTGATTATGATTACAACATAGTCACATACATATTCATATTATTGCATTATTAGATTACAATATTCATAGCAGGCGGAGTTTGAGGCGTGGTCTCTATT
>JAYRBT010000114.1:24091787-24144522 GCA_036023395.1 Myiotriccus ornatus
TCTTTGTGCAATGTACCTGTGGGTTTAGGTCTGCAGAATTTGTACAGAACAAAATTTCCTTTGAGCAAGGTAGAAAAGCGGGGGTGGGGGGGGGAAAGGTGGGGTTTTGCAGTCAGATGCTTCGATTAACCCTTCTAAGGCCTTGTTTGCTTCACTAGGCAAAGACTGAGGTGATATCATTCAGGTTTCTTTCCTTCCTAGGCTACAGGCCAGCCCCAACACATGCAGGGGTTAAAGGGTTTATCCAGATGTGCAGAATGGAGAGTGCAGAGATCCACAAGCTATTTCCAGACAGCTGCATCTGTGCAATAGAATGCACCATTGGCTAGAGAGGCAGTTCAGGGCTTAAAGTGGGTGTGCTGTGTCTGCCTATGCCAGAATCCATGCACTCACCCTGCTCCTGGTCTTTGCAAGTGGAGATGTTCTGCCCCACACTCCACTGCACAAAATAGCTATGTCTTGCAAAATACGGAAAGGAGGGGGAGAACCGCAGGTTTCTCTGCTTTTGTTCTGTTTTGATTTGGTACAGAGTAGCCTCTTTTCCTCAAATTATGCTAAGCAATGTCCTCATCCTGTTAGAAGCTGTACCACTTTCTGGGCAAATATGAAAGCAATGAGGTCCTTGTTGCTATAGATCATGCAGCAGTATGGCCTCTTATCGATTACAGCAGCATCTTATGCTGCTTCTGACTAATTCTTGTCCTGCCCCCATGCCTGTATCAGTGTTCTGTAGGGTGATGCATATTGTGTATTACGCAGTATAGGCTTCTTGCATAAATGATATTCAATAAAATGAGGTATATACATCACAGAATCACAGAATCGTTAAGGTTG
The DNA here is from genome assembly GCA_036023395.1 of Myiotriccus ornatus. NCBI lineage: Eukaryota > Metazoa > Chordata > Aves > Passeriformes > Tyrannidae > Myiotriccus > Myiotriccus ornatus. The sequence goes on from JAYRBT010000114.1 coordinate 24,092,622, forward strand.
GAAAAGACCTCTAAGATCATCAAGTCCAACCCTCTACCTACCACCACGACCGTATTCACCAGTAAGCCGTGTCCTCGTGTGTCATATTCACACATTTTTTGAACACTTCCAGGTATATATTTGCTGGTGTGTACAAACTGTGTCTCTGACATCTGCTTGAAATCATATGAATATATAAGTTTTGTATACTGCTAACGTGGATCTGAAAATTTAAGTTAAATGTGTCAATGTTTTCACCTTGACAGGAATTGGCCTTTTCTTCCGAAAGCTGCAGAGACAGATTCTATGCATGACATTCACTGAGACAAACATGCAGATACATTTAGACTTTGACAGAACCTTTGCTCAAAAGGTGGAGAAACAAAAAAAGCAACAGATCAAAGCAACACAACAAATCTTATAAGTTTTAATTAAGCATAAGCAGCTGCATCCTGTCTTCTCAGAAAAAGTCCCATTATTTGTGCTATGTAACATTAATGCTCACTGAATTGTAAAGCTCAAGGGAACTCAAGGCACAATTTGGAAGAGACAAACATTTGTTTTTCAGAAACAGATTCATTATTGTTTGAAGTAGTGGTATAATCTAACCAGAGATCTTGTGGGAATATCTTTGAAGAGTTCTGTCTCTGCAAATCAATTTAATTTGTAAGAAAAGGAAATAAAATTACTAAAAAGGACCAGATTAGTATTGCAAATAGAACATTGATGATATTTCTTCAAGGAGACATTTTACCCTTCAGAAAATAGTCAGGAAAAAAAAATACCTTAAAAAGATTTTTTAAAAAATTGAATTTTTTTTTTAATCTCATGGAGTGCTGAAAAACATGAAAATGGAGATGGTTTTGGCCACAGTCTCCAAAAGGAGGATTTGAACTTTTGTCTTTTTAACAAAACAATCTCAGAGTGTCTTAGAGCAGTACTAATAACAGCAAGATATTTCTCTAGAGATTCTGGCAACAGAAGCAGCACAGACTCAGTGTAGTTCTAGTAATTCAAGCATGGCTTTGGAGTATGTGCTCACACCCAGGCTGTGTTTGCACTTGCAAGAGCTTTTTGACTGTAAAGAGATTTTCTTTGTGCAAAAATAATCATACAGCAGTAACTGAAACAGACTTCTTTTATCAGAAATTCTGATTAAAAGACAGACTTGGGTCTGATAGATTTCTGAACCATACTTGATAGCAGGAATACAACTGATTAAGAAGATGCCTAAATATAAACAGCTCGTACCATTGAGAAGACTCACCAGGGCAGAACCTTTCTAGAAATACAAAGTAGAGACAGTTCACTCTCTTCAGTCAGTGAGCACTAGCAAAAGACATATAATCAAGGGTTTATTTATTGCCAAATAAATAAACAGCTGCTACTGTAGCTGCTACTGTAGCACTTACATTTTTCATTTTTGTTGTATCCATTAAGTTTATTCAAAGGAAATTGCCATAGATTCGTGTTTGTTAGCACCAGCCTACGCAACATCAACACTTCAGGAGAGCAATGTGGCCAGGCAGCAGCAGACGGTAACAAAGACAAACAGATCTCGCTAGTTGAGTCAATCAGCCATTACTTGAATTTGAAGTGTTGTATGATGTTATTATTTATTGTTAATTCTTGTTAACATGCTTGGCTGAGAAAAGGAAGGTGTGGAGTATAGCACCTCAAAGAGGATACAACCTGAGCTATCTGGAGCCATTCAGTGTTACTCAGAGGTTCATATTAAAAACACGTTGGCTGGCTAGCACTCTGGCAAATCCCTGTTGGACTTCTCAGCTGAAAGTGGTTATTGGAGAGTACCAAACAAATTCAGATGTTATAACTAGTAATTAAACTGTGTATACTATTCTCCAAATTTGTTAGCTTGTACTTGAAGATACTTTGTACAGAGCAGTGCAATAGCTTTGAAGGTCTTCAATTTGTTCATAAAATTGCCCTGATGATTCCTGTAAATAAGAAAAGTTTCTTTAATTTCATGAAAATATTAGTGTGACTGGTGAACAAAGCTTTGACCTTGTCCCCTTTTCAATGTCAAATTTACTGGCAGAGCTGTGAGGACATCTTGTGTTGTCCCAAGGCAGAATTGGCAAAATTCCACCTAACTGTATAGGCATAGAATGGCAGAAAAAGCAGCTGAAACTTGGCATCAAACCATGAGGAGGCCTGCTTTGTCAATTATCCTTGAATGAGAACTTCCAAATGTGATGCATTTCCACAGGTATGGTTTCAAAATGACAAATAAATACAAAAGACTTTTTTGAATAAGAAATCCCTTGAAGAAAAAGATAAAAGATGACTATGAATATGGAGGGGTTTAATTTTATAAAATTAATGTTATTGGTTTTAATCTTATAGAAAGAGAAATTCTTGGAAAAGCAGTTGAAGTTTGTTGTTAAGGGGTTTTTTTAACCATTGACAATTTTTCTTCCTAAGAATTATAAAAATACCTAAAAAGGTCAAACATTTTCTGCAAAAATCTTTATTTGGACCAATGGCTAGATTTTTAACCAGAAGAAAAGATGGAAAATTTTCAGCTCTAATAGTTGTATTTCTTTAGGGATTTCCAAGCAGAAAAAAGAATTTCTCAGAGAAAGGCAGAAAACTAGGCTTACTTAACTTGTCCTTGCAAACACAGGTGTGTTGCGTCCCAGAATATCTGGCAGATTGCTCTGCTCTCAACAACACTGGCAATTCTCATACCCAAAACTGAACTGTGAAGACCAATTTTCACAGCTTGTCTGCTGTGAGAGGAAGTTAGTCTCTGAAAGAGTGTAGACTGTAAGACAATTTTTTGTCATTGTTTCCTAATAATCAGGCTTTTGTCTAACAGTTATTTTTGTATTATTTCTGAACTATCAGCTTTTATTATTATAATGATGGAATTAAAGACCAAACAGGAACAAAGCCCATGTATGCTGAAAATTTTGCAAATACAGGCAACTAGAAATCCTTATTCTTCCAGAGAGTGCAAACTTGAAATAGGAAGGATACAAATTCATTCATAAGGTGTAGGCAAAGCAATCAGTGAGACTGTAGTAGTGGTAAGTTTATTCTTCTGATAGTCACATATTTTTTCTCTTCCATTGAAAAAGGGGTATTTCACTGGGCTTTCAGAGGGGTTTTTTCTCCCCCGTTCTTAGGGTAAGACTTTCAGGATTTTCTATCAGAGAGGAAGAAGAGAGGAAGGGCAGGCAGAGTAAGGCTGGGAAGATTACCAGTCAGGCTCAGAGAGCAAGGCAATAAATGCCCAATCAGTAGGTGGTAGAGAGTATCAGCTGGGTGTTGTCCTCATTAGCTGCTTGGGGGTGGTTTCTGCTGCTGATGCTCTTCTCCTTGCTCCTGCAGAGCAAGGTTCCCTGTTGCAAGTCCTTCCTCATCCCAAGAACAGCAATACTGGAGGAATTCAACGGTTCTTAGAGGTATGTGAAGACCTTTTGAGTTGAGTTTGGTAGTTTCCACGTGGTAGTGCCTGAAGGCACGAGGAGAGTCCATCATGGGAACGTGACTGCAATATGGGATCCCAGGATCTGGGCTTGCCAGTGCTCACCCATGAATGAGAGGTTAAAACTAAATGTGATCCTGTTAAGGTAGGACGTGATATGACCCAAACAATTCTGAAGGCATCACAGTGGAAGATACGCTGTTTGTTAGTCATGTGCCACTAGATTTGGAGAACTGAAAAGCTGAATTTTGTCTGGAGACTGAGCATAGGCAGGGATTTTTGGATGAACCGAAGCAAATTTTTTATCTGCACAAGTAAAGGTCTTAAGATTGCATTAGCTTTAAAGTATTCGTACTGTGTGATGTAGTGCAACTGGAAAATTAAATTGACAGTAAATTGGGGTGCCTCTTGAACTTAGTATTTATTTTCATTGGAAGAAAAAGGCTGTTGGGTTTATTCTTAAAGTATAATGATGTTTTTTGATATTGCTTGTATAAGACCAGTGGAAACTCTCTATGCTGCATTTTGAGGGCAGGATTCTGGTAATCATCTGCCCTTGAAGTTTATGGTATTTTCTTTAATAAAATACTTGGTGACATAGGGCTTCTCTTGCTGCAATTGTCAGTCAGTGCAATTGAGATTAGTGTAATTGTCTCAAGTAATCTTTATACCCCCAGACAGAGAGATTGCTATGATACAATGGATTTCTCCCCCCAGAAGAAGGAAATTCCTGTTCTTTAGCATTGCCTTATACGTTATGGAAAGAAGAAGATGGACAGGGGGAGGAATAAATATACTTTTCTTCTTAAATATCTAGGGAATTATGTCCTTCATATCTCCTTGATGTCACCCAAAGTTCTTCCCTTCAAAATTTCTGGATTTAAGTTTTCTGTAACAGACACTGCATAGTTGTTGATATATTTTGTTGCGTTATTTTAAGGGCAAGAGTAATACTCAATATTTTACTAAAAAATTACATCAAAAGTACCCCAAAAGTATATGAGCTGGGTTTCCTGGCTTAGAGGAGAAAGAGGGACACGAATAAATAGTTCTTGCATCTTTCTTCATGAAGTACTGGTCCCTGTGATATAAGAGTTTGGGCGAGTTTGCTTATTTTGCTGTTCTCATTGTGATGGGTTTTCTTATTTATAATATTATTATTCTTCTGTTGGCTACCTAAACATGAAGGCTTTTCCTTCAGTGCTGCCAGCTTACAGAAACATCCCTATGAAGGCTCCTCTTTCCAAGCTGTAATTACTCTGGTCTAGGTGCCTCACTGAATAATTAGTCATATCTGCTGGCATTTCATGAAGCTATTTAATCTCTTATTCCTTCAAACAGCAAATATTCTATAGTTGGCAGGTGTCATTTTTAGCTTCTTTCATAGTGCAGAGATAACATTCACTTTGGGGTATGGTAATACCACCCTGCTTGCTCATTAGCTTCCCACTTATGTTCTTGCACACTCCTTCAAAGTCTTCATCTGGTTGTTGTACCGAAGAAATTAATCTACTAAGAAAAATATTAGTGTTTAATAGTAATCTCAGATATTTCTGTGAAGATTTTGGGCCACAGCTATGTTCCTTACCATAACCTGAGTTGTCAGCTCTTTCTTTGGCAGTAGTGTCCCAAGGCTGTAACAGAGAGTGTTGTCTCACCCAATGTGCAGGTATGAGGGTGCAGGACAGCCCTTCTTCTGAAGAATGTGGAAAAAGTGTTTGTTTGGATCTGCAGAGGTGGAGGGAGGTGACTCTTGCCATCCTGTGAGCTTCTCTTGAACTTGTGAAAGCTTTGAATTACATAATGTAGTGGAAGCCTCAGGCTTGTGGAATCTCCTTCATTCCCCACATATCCTGTTGTTTGTACTTGACCTAATGAGCAGGACAGAAGCGCAGAAGTCTGTGACCTTCTGTGCTCCTTAGAAGTCATCTTGAGGAAGCATTTAGATATAGGCAATTGCTATTCCCATGTGGCATGTTCTGACAGATGGAAAAATGGTGGCCTCTCTAAAGGAGTGGCAGCTTTTCTGGTTTGGATGCAGAAGTTCCTCATAGCTAATTTTTAAGTGACAACCCAAATGTTATTCTTTGCGCATTAATGATGCTTAAAAGTAGTTATCAGTGTTTTTTCACTGGCTTAGAAACATGCAAGAGAAATGATCATTGTGTACTCTGCTGGCACTGCAAAAACAAGTTTTGGCTTCATTTGTAAAACTAGGAGGAAGACAAGGAAGGGAAGGATTTGTTGTTCTTAACTTATTTTTTGCCTTTAGACAGAGACTGTAGTATGTGTGCATGCATCATTCAAATGAAACAGTTATGGTAACTCAGAATTAAAAACAAAGAAAAGGTGACAGCATTCTCTCTTCCCGTGCAATCTATTATATACCACACTGAAATAGCTGAATATACACCTAGTGGTGTCTGAGGAGCAAATAGAGGGTGAGAACATGATGCACAATGTGGTAGGTAGTGAGAGCACTCACCTGGGAGAAGGTAGAGCTCCATCTCGGCTCCTGCTGTGTACTCTGTGCAAAATGAAAGTGCATCAAGACATGGAAAGCAAGCCACTGAGTAGTGTCTGGAAGATATTTCAGGCCTTTCTCTGGAAGTGTGAGGGAACGTTGAGGTTGCAGGCGGGGGATTTGAACCTGAAATGCTGTGTTCCGAGTGTAGCCCTTCAACAATACGTGGGCACATACTCTAATTGAGAAAAAAGTTACGCCTATGGCAAAAGAAAGACTCTATATTAAGACAGGAGAATAAGCCAAGGAAAAAGTAAGTTTGGGTTTACAGTCGCAGTACATTGGAAGGGACCTCTGGATATCAGGTAGTGTAGCTTTGTTTCCTGAGAGCTCACTTTAATATTAAATAAGGTCAGTTCATCCAAGTGTCCCATCTGGTATAACTGGACTTCCTCTAATCTGTTCTCATTTACAAAACCAAAAGGAACTTTAGGAATTGTTAGAAAATGTATCATTTGCATTCAACTTTACATTGGTCTAGTATAATAAAGCATCACATGCTAATAACAGCGCTGAGGTAAGGTGTTGCAAGCTATGCAAAGGAGTGATAAAGAACTATGAATCTAATACAGGAATTGAAATCGACAATGCATAATGAAGCAAGAAAGGAAAGTTAACAGAAGGAGCACAACTGAAAGAAAATATCAAACAAAGCAGAAAAGCTTGGCTTCTTAATAATTTTACCAAGTGACTTAGCAACTGCTAATGTGGAACAGGAGGCACAGAACAGCTTTGCACATCTTTCTGTCTCTCTCTCTTTTTTTTTTTTTTTTTTTGATTAACAATCAGGAGATTATGGTGTTAGGAGTGGAAAGATAAGGATATCTACAGATTGCTCCTGACATGGTTAAGTGTGAAGATAAAAGCTCTAATAGATTATATGGTTCAGAGTATAAGAGCTGGAAATTTTAGTATGACAACTGGAAGAAGCATTTTAAGGCAGATAAAATAATGGTATTTCATTGGAAGCCTAAAAAACTGTTCAATTTGAAGTCCATGAAAATTGAAGGAAACAGTATTTAAAATTGTCAGCCTGAGGAAACCTCAGTGTTACAGTGTCTGTTCCCAGTGTTTAGCTTTCACAAAGAAAAATTATACCTTCATAAAGGGTTTTTGATGCTTTTGAGAACGGTACCTGGACAAAGAGTGTTTTTTTTGCTTGCTGTCATCATCTCCTGGCAAGGGGTGATTAAATTATGTCAGCCTGAAAGGGCTCAGTTTCATTTCCTTTTGGAGGTGGACAGACATTGTAGCCCAGGGGGCAGCTGGGCAAGGAACAAAGCAGGGACCCACTCTCTGTTTCATGAAGTGACTTTCTGAGAAACCTGCAGATGACAGGGCTTTACTAGACCTAGATACAAAATTCTGATCTTAAACTGAGTAGGATGGAGAGAAAAATGCTTGGAGAGGTAAAGCAAAGCCACAATCTGGTGTTATCTGGAAGAATCACTGAGGTATCTGCACTTCATCACCGCTTTTGGATTTTTTTGCACCCTTGCTATTTATATACATTTGCACCCATGCTATTTGCATACGCCTTTACATAGCAAGGGTAATATGGAAATGCCACAAATGAAAAATATCCTCAAAGCCATTGTAGTCACTGGATATGAAAGTTCTGGCTGTGCTGCTGTGCCTCTGCTCACACGGGGCTCTGGTACAGGAGCATGAGAAGTGAGGGGCTGGGAGGGGAGACACAAACTGTTCACCAAGGGGATATGCAAGGTCTCTCAAAACAGAAAGAAGTGGACTATGTAAGAGGAAGCCAAGTTGGCTCCAGGTCTAGATTCTGTCAGTCTTGGATATAAATGTTTCTTATGTTTTGGGGTAAAGTTTCTTTAAGATTCATAACTTACAACTCATTTTCATGGTATAGTCAAGAGATTTACTACACTGGGTGCCTGTCTCTTTCCATATTTCAGACCATATTTCGTGCTGGAATACTTTTGGACTTTGGGGTTTTCTTTTTGTCATTTCAGTCTTCTCCTATTAGGAGAAGGTGTGTTTTCTTCTTTTGTCTTTAGTTCTTGTCTAAAATATCTAGTGCTCATGTTCTCAAACGCAGCCTCAGACAGAAATTTGTCATGTTCCAGCTACAAAAATAAGGATGAAAACGTAATTAAAAACTGAAATTTATCTGTAAATGTTTGTACAATCTTCTCTGCACATGTTCTTACATAGTGGTACACAATACCTCTATGAACAGGACTAAGCTTTACAAACAAATATGAACATAAATGTGCCTATTTTACTGACACTAAAGACTAGACATACAGGTATTGAGTTGTACAGCTGAAGTTGTTCGTGTCAATAGTCAGCATCAATCCCATACTGTGAAGCTGGAATAATAATAACAATAAAGAAGAAAATTAACAAGCAGTAATGCAATTGGATGAAGGAGGATTTAGAACATGTTAGTACCTGGCCTGATTATAGATGGAAAGAGGTCTGTTCAATTTGTAGGTAAATTTAGAATAATGAATCTTTGAGTGTAGACTACAGTGAACGAGTAGCCGCTAATTGGAAAGTTGCTGCTGCATGTTGAATAGGAGGTCGACTGGAGAGCTAATTTAGAAACATCCCCAGAAGATTTCTACTTAAAGCTCAATGGCAGAAAAGAAGAGACATGAGGATCAGACTGGTGTTGAGAGTGAGACAGAACCTTCTTTTTCAGGTTCCTTGCAAATGCATCATTAGTCTGAATTGCACAGAGACGACCTTCTTTCCTGGCCCTATGAACTCCCCTGGTCCCAGGGGACAGCATTCTCTATTTGCAGAGGAATTTGAAATCTTGTAATTTCTGTTGAGGGATTGACAATGAACCATAGTCTGTGGACTCTGCAAATTCGAGACTCTGAAAGAAAAGCTGCAAAACTAAAGAAATCTCACTTAGTGAATACTTTTGCTGCTGAAAGAAGACAAAATGCAACTCCACATCAGGAGTGGAGAGGAAGACTTGGTAATGAGAAATGCTGTGCTTCAGGCTGATAAGATTCAGAACGTCTCTTTGTGCAAACCATCCATATTGTTTGGTGAGATTGTATTGGCAAGGATCTGTCAATACTGTGATGTAGTATTCCAACTATTTGATCCATGCCAACAAGTGGGAGTTCGTGTGAATTCATGAGCCTGGCCATATACCGGTCTGCCAGCTACTGTTTCACCTTGTCACTGGAATGGGACAATGCCCAGGCAGTGGGATGGCAGGACTGACACTCATCATGCACTCACTGATCTCTCAAGGCAAAGCATTTCTCAGATGGGGTGTGTCAAGGTTACAGTCTCTGCCTGCCTGACCTGAGACTTGGAGACAGCCTTATTTGCCTTGTGGTACTGTTCAGAGTTTGGGGAGGAAGCCATGATGCTTCATTTTGAAGGCTGATGAACAGGAGGGGGAGTGACAGAAGGCCTTTTCATTCTCAATTCCCAGCCCATCCACGTTGTAGCCGATGCAGCAAAACGTAGAGCTGAAGTTCTCCTTTTACCCTAATGTGTTTGTGGAGCAGATAGGTGCAGTCGTCAACTGTTTTGCCAGCAACTGGAGGATTTTATTTTACACCAATGCTTTTAGTTTTTTCTAATACAATTCATGAAATTCCAAAAACTTCCTAGTGGATGTGTGGGTCCAACACAGTAAATACCAGACAGGCACGTAGCATTTCCGAGGATAAGGCTAACATACTGCTGTGTTGGGGAAAATGGGGCACCTTCTCTGAGCTGGGAGCTCAGAGCCTGGTGGCTAAAGCTAAAACTTAGGCAATCTACCTGCCTTCCTCCTGCAACTGCACTAAGCCAGTTCTAGCACACATCCTACTTTAATTGCTTAGACCTTTGTTTTCACAGGCTTTGTTTCTATCTTAGGGGAAAACCCTGGTGTGTGCAGCTATTACTTTTTACCCTTTTCTCAAAAAAGACTTTAACGTAACCCCAAAAGCACTCTGAGGGACTATACGAAGCTGACCCCTTTTTTTTTTCTTTTCAACAGCAGTGTGCAACAGGCTTTGTGGATTCTAGTCATATACAGAATTAATGTACTGATTTTTAATGAGACAACATATCATGATGAAAACACCAGTTGGTGAATGAGAGCAACAAAATTTTTAGAGGTTTATATCTTCTGAGTATTGTGAGCTAATAACCTTGGGTCTTAGGATGCTAATAATAATGCTTCGTGTTGCTAGGGAATGGTGCTGGATGACACATGGTAAATGCTGTGTGGAGAGGATATGCCTAAGGCATGATGGCAACTTGCTAAATTTTTTTATTATTTTATTTAGCACAAATACTCTGTGATGACCCACAAATTTGGATGCAGTTTGCAGTTTCTTTTCGCATTGGTTGTCCCGATTAAGTGGCTAGTTAAACAGCATTTTACTGCAGCATGGCTATTTTCAATATTGGTTGCTGATGACAGTGCTCCAGACATAATCCTAAACCCTAACCCTAAGTTAGCTGCAGTGAGTAGAGTTTTTCAATATCCTGGAAATTGTGTCCCACTAAATTTCTACATGCCTCAGTGAATTGTGTACTTCCTTGCACCTTTGCCTACAAAGATGATGTTCAACAGCAAGCAACTTAGGGCAAAGACCATTTCTTCCTCCCTTTTTATACTACTTACTGTCCAGGATTCCCATATTTACCTTGGGCAAATACTAATTTTCAGGTTTTTTTTTTTTTTTTTTCCAGAGATTTAATTTATATTGTCATCAGAAATGCACATTTACACTGCAGTATAGAATTTCAGTTTGACTGCAATGCCTCATTTTAAAAAAGAATTTAGACCTTGTAGTGCTGCTCTGCCTGGTGGCAGATACAGCTGAATGACAGTACTCTCACAGGTGAGGATGCTGATCCAATACCTCTGCCATAATGCAGTCACAAAACCCCAAAGAGGACAGTCATGATCTCAAAACAACTTGGCCATAGTGTTTGGGTCCTGTGGGACATCACAAGTTATTGCTTTCACTCCTATAGGGTATTAGTGTCTTGATGTACTGCCACCATTCCCCTTTGCTTAGGCCAAAGGGCTCATCTTCAGCTCTGTTTTACTTATCAAGGACTAAGGTTTATTTCAACATAGAGATCAGTTATGCAACATGTGATTTAATCTACTCTCCATCTAATGGTCCCTCACTGATAAAGATTTAAACTTGTTTGTTGATCTCCTTAAAATTAAAGAAAATTAAATTTCTGTAAACTTCTTAAAACTGATCCCTTGTCAGAGTAAAAAGGTGAGAGATTTGTGCTTTTAGTGTCAGAAAAAGCAGCAGAATTCAACTGCTGTTTGTGATTTGTTGGGGCTAACCCGTAATCTTGTTGCCAGACTGCTGGTAGCTCCAGATTACTTGTATGTTTTCTATTACCAGATTAAAATATTAAAGAGGACTGTCATGGTTTTGCTCTGGGTCAATTTGCTTACACCCCACACACACACACACTTACTATTAGTTGAGAGAAGGTTTATGCAGACAAAAGAGACCTGATTTGGGAAAATAACATGAACATTTATTACTAGCAAAATAAAATTACTAAAGAACTATATCTATAACAATTTTACTTGAGTAAAAGTGCTATGTATTTACAGAAAATACTTCTCCCCCCTTTATATCAGTTCAAGGAGGAGAAGCAGTCTCTTCCTCCATTCTTGAAGTTCCAGCTCTCTTCAATAAGTCTGCAGCACTCTCGTTGCAGCTGGAACTTTTTCTCCTTCTCTGTGTCGGCTTCCAGGGCTGGGCCTACCCCCCTCCTGGGCTAAGACCGGAGGCTGGGGGCTACCCAGGCCCTGAAGGGTCTTTTCTTCCATGGTCTTGCAAGGGGACACTTGCTTACCATGGATCTTTTTCCACGGGGTTACAGGGGATAATGGTTTATGAGTCCACCCCTCTTTCCCTGTAGAGGTCCCTCCCCACGGGAGAGTAGTCTGATAGACCTCTCCGGCATAGGTCTAGCACAGATCCCTTACTCGGATCCCACACATCCCACCCGGGCCGTCTCCCTCCAGCGTGAGGTTTTCCTCAGGGTTACAAGTTTTTAACAGGACTCTGCTTCATTTCAAGCCTTCTCATGAAGTCTCGGCTTCCTCAAGCATCAGCTTACTCCAGTGTAGGCTCCTCCATGAGCAACATGGGGTCTCCTCACCCCAACAAACTTCTACAGGTGGCAGGGATTATTTTTCAGTCTTTTCCCTGCTGAAGGGAGAGAGCGAAAGGGGAGAAACAGCCCCTCCTCCTTCAAACTTCCTTCTCTCTCCTGCAGCAGCTTCAGCTGCCAGCTTCGACCTTGCACACACTCTTATCTCTTTGCAAGAATTTCTTCTACAGCATTTCTCGTCCAAGCAGTTAGTCCTTTTCTAAAGTTTTTTTTCTCCACTCTCTTACATGAGAGAAGGGGGGCTTCAGTGCTACACCTGCCCCCGGCCCAGGCCGGGGGAGAAAGGGGCCTGGCCCTCCTCAGGCCTGCCACTTCTTCTACATGGCTGCTGCTCTTAATTTCAACTGTGCAATCCGCCTTCTCTTCCATTTTTCTTAAGAGTTTTGGTTAGGTTTTTGTCTGGAAATCCACCTGGGCAAAACCATCCACAGCCTCAGGGGCTGGTGGGCAAAACCACGACAAGGACCCAGGACAAGTGTTACCTTGAAGGAAAGGTAATGTTTGACAGACCAAGAGTGACTGCCGTAAAAGAGCAGGCATAAATAGTTCTGCTGCACAGAGAGCAGCTTGTCTTTAGTCTTACCTGTGTCCTTTTGCCCATTATTGTGAAGTTCCCTCTCAGTTCTAGCTGGAAACTTCCACTTCTTAGTGGTTACTTGATAGAGATTTATTCAAATATGTAATGTGGATTTGATTTTGACACAATCCTGGGAAAACACACCACTGGGCGCAGTGAGATCCTAAGGCAGGTAATCACCATCCATACAACTGTGTGTTGAAACAAATTCATTCTTATAGTTTGAAGATCAAAGCCTTGTTCACAGATTTGTCTCCCACAGGTAGTCCCTAACTTTTGCATTCTTCCCGTTCAAAACAGGCACTGAGCTTATTTCTTCTCCTAACCCTCTATGTTTTTCAAACAAGGTAAATTCCCAAGGTCCCAAGATTACTTGGGCAAAGAAATCATTATGGCCACAGTGCTGTAACCCTGTCAAGTGATGAATGCTCACTGGTCCCTTTGCAAAGCTGAACTGCAAGTGTTCTGTGCTACAGTAGGGGACATAGTCCTTCACTGGGACAAATGACTAAGAGTTGGTTAGAGGTGTTGACAGGGCTCATAGTAAAATAAAATGTTGCAGATTCTCAGCAAAGCTCCTATTACAACAGTGAAAATATATGAATGAAAGAAAGTCAAGGAGAATATTCTGTCTCACTAGCCTTTCTTTTTCCCCTTTCATACATCCCCATATAAAACTGTGATTTCTGTCCATTTTTAATGCCTCTGGGTGCCCAGAAATGTTTTTTTTTCTGAAGATGTGTTTCTTTCAAAGTAATGGTCAGTTTTGGCATACTCTTAGGTTGCATTAATATTGAGTACTTATCAAATTCAAATGAAGATATTTTGAAGATATGACTATCTGAAGTTTTCCACAGTTTTGGGATGGAGAAGGACAGCTTAGTGTCAAGGAGGAGAAAATCATATTTACATGAAACATTGCAATTTCCAAATTCAACAGCCAGGGTTAAACTGCTATTAACAGAGGTCATTGAATCGGAAATTATTTTCAAATCATTCTAGCTAGAAGAAGCAGTATAGTCACTTCAATTAATAATTAAGTCTTAAGCACTAGACAGAAAATACGGCTTTATGTTGTGTTATTAAACTCTTGAGTGTACTGCATCATCAAAGTTCCACTAAATACTAGAAATCAAATCACTTTCGAGTGTTCATCCCCAGACCTCTTCATCTTGATGTCTTTAGTCTTAGCACATGCTCGTCTGAGAAACACTTGTAAACAAATAACCCTCTTCACTGAGATGTCTGACTACTCTTGTTGCCTTCTGAGAGAAATAAGCTTCTGCTCATGCAGAACTCTTAATGGTCTGTAATGGAAGGTCTGCCTTCTGCTGCCCACTCTTGGACTAATATCTCCATTTTAAATATAATTAGCCCTAATAGAACAATAAGAAGTAAAACTATTTGGATGATGACTTTGCAAAGTAGTTTGGACATTCAAGGGAAACATTGCAGAGGAATTCAGAATCATAATTTATATAATTTCTGTTCTTTGGATGCTCTTTTCAATTATGCCTTTATGAAGCAGAGTGTGGGTTTCAGGTCATGTATACTAGTCCAGTTTTATTAAAATCTGTAATAGTTCACTGTAAAATCACATTTAATTTTTTTTCTTCCAGTCTCCATTATGCTAAATTAGCCTTAAAATTAGTCTTCATCCTGATTTCCTATTTTTTTCTGCTTTGTATGCTCTATTGTGGTGCAGGCACTCTAGTAATTTAGCCCTGTGGAAAGTAAATATACTTAGAACACCATCAAGCCGTTTACACTAAGAGCCAGATGAATTTTATTCTGTTTTCTTACAACCTTCTGTTAAGGGAGTCAGCTTCTCTGGAATCTAAATGATACTCAAGCTTCGCCTAAATTCAGTGAATAGCACAAGGAGGAAGAAACCAGTAAGGAATACTGCATGTGTTTCTGTGCAATGGTTTTACCCCAGAAATTCTAGTGTGGGTCTGGGTTTTCTTCTATGTTTTTGGGGGTTTTTTTTTGGCTGCCTTTTTTTTTTTTTTTTTTTCATGGAGCAGGTGAGGTGTTATCTAAAGGTTCAGAAATAGTATGTACTTTTTATTTTAAAGTTGACAACTTCTCAAGTTTAGATTACCTGAGATCAGTACATTTTGTTTCAAATTTAATGGACTGCTTTAAGATCAACTTGAAATAGAAATGCCCCCAAATTTTCTGACCCCTAGTTGACCACTGAATTAGAATGTCATTGTCCTTTATTTACCTCGAGCAGATATAACAGGTGCAGCAGGTAAAATGAGTGAGAATCAGGCCTCTTTTTTTTTTTTTTTCCAAATCCTCTTGTGCAAGCCATGAAATAGATTTTAAGCCTTTTATTACAGTATTGAAATGAATAGCTCATAGCTCATTTAAAAAAAATGCTATTAATTAAGGATTACTAGAGTAAATCACATTAGATTTGTAATCAAAATGATAAAAATAGCTAGAATTAAAGGACCACTTTGCATTTGTCTCTTCTAAAAATGGAGCTGTTGCAACTAATACTAGAGCTTGTTCTAAATTCTACAAAAGTAAAATCTGATGTGACAAGATGATGCTCCATGGCCATTCAAGCTGCCAGATCCAGTGGTCTCTCTTGGCTCACAGAACCCAGCTGCTCACCACAAACACAATTGTGAAGTTGCTCGTAATTTTTAGTGCCACTATTTAAAAATGCTGCTGTATCTTATAACAGATGACTGACCTTGTATGAGAGAAAGGGGGTTTCAGAGTAAATCTAAGCAATTTAATACATTTCAGATTTAGTCCAGTGTGTCTGATCATAAATTGTTCTTTGTTGCAAAAAAAGTTATAGCAAATATACAGTTACTTCTATGTTGGATTCCACAAACCTCTTTCTTATATCACTCAGGTGAAACTCCAGCCAAGATTCACATGGAATGTAATATTTGGCTTCAATGACAGAGTTGGGTGTATTGCAATAAGTGCTATCAGTAAATCAAAAAGACTTATGTCAAAATCAAAAACTGTAAGTGGTATTATATACAAAATATAATGTTAAAGCTTCAAGGATCTCTGTATCTATAGAAATACATTATGAAATAACCATGAAGAACTTTCAGTCTTAATTGTATAAGACTAGTTCTTGATCCTTCTGCACTCTTAAGCAATTATAGATTTTTCATGTCACTCTTGTACTCTTTATTTTTACTCCAACGGGGAAAATCAAGTCTGAAAAATAAATTAGAACAAGAATAATAGTAAATTAGCACCAGATTCAGGCAAAGCATGTTCATCCTTGCAGGGAGGGTCAAATCAGCATGTTAGGTCTATAAACTATTTGGTACTCAGTGAAAAATCCTGTAACTCTTTTTAAATTAAAAAAAACACCCCAAAATTCTGATTATTATAACAGTACTTGGTTAGTGGTAGACTGTGAGTCTACAATATGTAAACCATGCTTTTATTAAATACTCTGGTCTCATCACAGGAAACAAGGGGGAGACCTAAAACCCTGCCACGTTATCTTGCAGCCTCTAGCCTATATTACCTCTGCAGATGGGACAATTGAACTGTATTTGTTTCACCAGGCTGGTATGACAACACAGACTTCTGTGGGATAGCTTGGATGGTAAAGGCACAATTTTATTGTAGTTGCTCTATAGTTTGGTCTATACTCTGTATCCCGTTAACTTTTCTGTCCAAAGAGAGCATCACAACGGGTCACATGTACTGGCACAAATTCACAGTTTGCACTTCCGCTGACATCTTACACAAGTCCTATGTCTGCAGCTGCAGAGATGTGGCCTATTACAAACAGCTTCATAGGAAAGAAATTGCTCTCTGCTACTTGATCTTTCTGACTGGGTGAGATGAAATATGAAAGAAATCTTGAGAGGGGAAAAATCTGTAGGGATTTCCTGTCAAAATCTGTAAAAATGGACAGAAACTCGGATGGGTATTTTGTTTTTGTGGTTTGGTGTGGGCTGTTTTGTTTTTTTATGTTGCTCTTCACCATAACCTTGAATGTTTGTGTAACAAATCATTTTAACAGAAACATAAAGAACTTTTTTTCTTTAACTTGCATCATTTCCACTTTGGTCTGGATCTTGCCAGTAGGAATTAAACCTGGTCAGGTTGCTATGCAACCTATATGTTCTGCTGATAAAATGGTGAAGAGTATGGAAAGACAACCTAAAAATTAGTTTATTCCTAGCTAGAAACAAGATTTGTTCTGATTCAGCCCCAGGAGAGAGGCTCTGTCCAGTATTGGGCATCTTGGCAGGGCTTTTCTAGTTCTGGCCTAACACTTAGTGTAGTAGCAAAGCTTACTCTAAAAATGATAGCCTATAGAATCCTTGCAATTTTTCCACACAAAAATGCATGAATAGAAAAACACTTGTTTGAAACCTTTCACAAGCAGAGTTGGAGACTCCAAGCATTTGCTGCTCTAGGACGGCAGTCATGCACCTCCTCACAGTGTAAAACTGAAACAATTATTTAATGAGAAAACCAGGCTGCAGTGCATTTCTAGTGCATTTCTCCCTAATGTGTATTGAAATCCAAAGGTTGACAGTGCAGTAATAGTCAAATTCCGAGTTGTCTAGAGTGGATTTCAATGTATTAGATAAAAAAATGTGCCTTTTTTTAAAGCTTTGCCTTGTGAAGATAGGTTTTGCTGGATTTTGCATAACTTTAACTTCTTCAAGCCAGGGTTGCAACCCAGGCAAAATGTTTGTTATAGGTACTAGATTCCATTTGCTTATTTATTGCTGCTTCTAGAAATACATTTTTCCTGAACTGCAACTCAAAACCAGAATTATACCTGCAGGCACTATGCATGCATATCTGTGTGTTAATCTTGAGAAATAAAGCACATCATTGCTCATTTGTGCATTGAGTTCAGCAACTTTCAGGTTCAGTTATCAGGATCAGAACTGTTCATAGATGATATGATACTATGGCTGTGTCAAGGAAGTGCTTAGCAGAAATACCTAATAAAAGCAACGAAAAAGAGCAGTTTGGACTTGATTGAGCACTTGAAGACTCTTATGCAGACAGTAAAAATTTGAATAGATTAAAAGATAAACACAGGTCAGTGATCCTGATTAAATGTGTGTATCACGTGGTCATTTGAATTTACAGTTTGTAAAAATTAAAGGGCATATATGAGTGTTCACACAAGAGACTGGTGCAAGTTGCTGAATTTTGGAAACATGGAACACAAAGCTTAAGAGTTGAAATATATGGAATAACCATCTGACACGTGGTCACAAAGGATGTTTGTAGTAGACCTGCTGGCATTTTATGGTGCTTTTTACAGATGATGTCTCCGTGTGGTCTGGATGGCTTTGTTTCCAGAGACAGTGAGAATCACTTTTCCTTTTCATTGCTCATACCAAAGTGCCAGCTGTGGCAAATGGGTCTGCTGTTGACCAGCCAGATTATTAATGAAAGTCTCCCCTTTCTTAGGCCTGTCAGGCATGTGAGACACTACAGTTTTGTAGAAAACTGCAGAGTCTAGCTGTTTGGTTGCATCCACAAAGAAGGGAATGGGTGTCATGGAAACAAGTTGGTTACTCTACAGCCACCCAATCTCTCTTGTTCTAGAAGGAAGAAGAATCATACTGAATATAGGTGCATGATTACTCATTGCTTCCCGCTCCCAGGAAAAGTGGCAGGAAAAGCACAGGCACTAACATCTCCTGGGAAGGAGCAGCAAAACAAGGAGAAGGGATGATTCGAGTTAATACAGCTACTGTCAGATTTTTCTGGTTTCACTCAGTTTGATTTATTCAATACAATTTTAAGAATATGGGATTTGAGTTTGTAATCCAGAAATCCATACCATGTAGTTTTTAACTGCAAGCTCTTGGTCAGTGCAAGTAAAAATATGCTACACACAGATGATGAATTTCCTGGAGGGCACGTGTCTTTTGGAATTATTCAAGCATTTTAATACTGTCACACTTGGATATTGCATTATGTTTACATTTTCTACATGTTGAAGTACAGAGAGATCAAAGACACAAAGCTTCTCTGCAGGCAGACTTGACAGGCATTATCCATGAGGTTTTGCATAGCTGGGAACGTGTCTAAACAAAAGCTCAGCCCTTTGTCTAGAGTCATTCTTCAGTGGTATCGGAAAGCTGTTACAGAGCTTTAGAAAGGGCTCAGGTGAACTTCTGAGAAACCTGCAAGCCTCTGAGATTGCCACAAATCATTCTCTAGTTTGTTTTGAAAGTGCGCTTCTCTGAAAAGAGTGTCAGAGTGGCACAGGGCTACAAGCTGTTTGGTTTCTCCACATCTGGGTGAACCTTAAATGGACTCCAGTCTGCTTGACTGCAACATAGGGTTTAGTTGCTGCTCCTGTTGTTTTGTGAGAGCCTAAAATCTTGCCTCCTGTTAATACTGCAGGGTTGTGCTCCCAACAACAAGTATGATGAAGTGTGTTTTTTGTTTTGCATATGAGCAGACTTGCTTAATCAGTTCCAATTAAAAGGAACTGATAATAAATTTTCCTTAGGCTTATGCAAGAATAAGCTTTAATAAGTAGCACTTGATGTCAGAAAAGCTGCATTTCATTAGTCTTGCTCTCTTGCCTACAAGTCAGAATCAAGTTGTGGAATTGACACTTATGACCTCTCCACTCCAACAAACATGTTCTTGCTTCCTTCCAAAGAAGTGCTGTTACACTTTTATTTTAAAGGAAGACACAATTTGCATTTATGCAGTTGTTGTGGATTAGACAATGTCTTCTCTTGTAAGTAGGTAAGCAACTAAAGATTACACAGAAAATCTCCCTTACATGTGACAAGAACCATTCAAAATGCCCAAGATGGCTTCATGTCGTTGGAAGAATATCCAACTGTAAACTATCCATTGGTTTACAGTGGCAGGTCGTACTGAACTCTGCTATGGATGCTGTCAGCTATCTCTATGCCCCAAGTGAAAGTTTTGTAATAGACACACATTATAATTAATGCCTAAATTTCTCATTTTGGGTGCTAAAAATTAGGTCTGTGATGAAATCAGAAAGGTTTCCAAGATGCTTGAGGTTGCACTACACCATAAGCAGATGAAGCACTCGGGAGCAAAATTAGTGTGTGCGACTAAATTGTAAGGAAGGTACAAGAACAGGTACAATAAACACTTGAGGTAGCATGGCTTAAGTGTAAGAATGTTGCAGGAAAAATGTATTTCCTCTATTTCTTTGAAATACAGTCTAATGCTTGTAAGCAGCAAGTCACTTGATGTCCTTACGTTTGCACACCTGTAAAAAAGCTGCTTCAAAGACTTCTCACTGTAGTAAGGGTTTCACTGGGTTGACAGGATCATGTACTTGACAAAGGAAACTTCCAGGGCTTGTTCCAACTTGCAGAGAAAAAAATACATGTGACAAATATATGCCTTCTGTTATGAATATTTCAGAAGTTCTCTTGAAGCACTTAGAAACTATTTCATTCCTTTTGTGGCACAGAATATTTAAGAAATGCTGTAGGAAAAAAGGAAGTAAACTAGAAAAATTTTCATGGTCTTCAGAACAAAAATGTGGGAGTGAGGAAGGGGGAAAAGCCAACAGTGGTATGCAGCTGATGTGAAGTGAGGAAAAGTACTTCTCCCTCTCTCCAACCTCCCTGATTTTGCAGCACTGGATCCACTGGGCAAAATAATTTAGAAAAAATGTTGTATCATGGAGTATCATGTCTCTTTGGAGCCAGAGGATGATGGCTGCCTGCAACAGACTGAAGGGTATATGTGTGAGGAAACAGACCCTTAAATTCCACTTTCTTGTATTTTAAGATAATTAATGTACAAAAAAAATGTTCCTTCTGTCTAGTGCCATATCCAAAAGCAGTCTGGAATTACATGAGAAGCACCAGGAGACAAGATCTGGTGTTAGTGAGATGCCAAACTGATGCTTGACAGCATACACCCTATTTCCTGATCCACAGGAATGCTTGCACTCCCCTTCACAGCAAATACGCTTCTATCTTTTAGCAATCTGTGCATCACTTGCACTGCAGCTAACTGGAATTATTTCAAATTAATAATCTTTTATAAATATGAAGATGCAATTAGTACTGAATAAACAAAATGCTTAAAAGGTTGTTAATCATGCCTATTGCTTAAAATTAATGCTTAGATTACAGGCCAGTTCTTCCCACTGACCATATTAAAACAGATTAAGCTTTGGCATTATTAGCACTGTGCTCTAATCAACTGAGTACTATGTACATATGTGCAAGGAAGCAGTTCTTAAACACTCATTTTGGCTTTTTTAGGTCCGTAAGACTTGATCCAAAATTTCTATTTTCTCTTGCTTTTATTCCTTACAGTGCCTTTTAATTTGAAAGCTTTACTTTAGGGCAAGTTCAGTCAGTTAATGTCCTAATATTGAAATAATCAGTCCACTGAGAGTTTAAAATATTAAGACAAAGGCCTGTTGAGACTGTATGGTCATCCTGAAATACTGTGGAGGAATCCTCTACTTAACATACTTTTATTTTTAAAGCAGTCGAAAGATATATGTGCATACTACCAAAGTCTTCTCAAATGCATTTATGCTTCTACTCCCCCACAAAAAGTAGCAGGGGGGAATCTTATTTAAAAAGCCATTACAAAGATATAACTATTGAATCCAGGTTGCCAGAAAAATCATTTAAGAAGGAAAACCACTGTGTCTGAACAGTAAGATAATGCCATCAGGGATGGATGATTATCCATGAGATAATTTTATTCCAGAGTACTGTAAATCTCAGCTGCTTTCCCTTCCACACCCAGCACCTTGGGGCATGAGAGCTTATTATAATTTATTCTCTACTGTACTTCAAGCAAAAAACCCACTAGAATATAAGCTATCATTTAAAAATGCATGTTTTTTTTTCTTCCTCAGTTTTCACTGCTGGTAGGTTGCATATTTTCTAAAACAAAACTGAGAGGGTCTTGAAAAACAAGCGGAACATAACACGCATTTTGCAGTACCCATCTGATTATTACTTCTGGGGATGACATATTTTAAGTAGCCTTCTTGATTATGCAAGTCACCCCTACTTCTTCTTACTTAAGAACTTGCTTCACACCAGGTGGGGGTCAGAGTACTTTTAAAGGAAAGGGTGTTGTTGAAGCTTCACGATGATTAGGTCTCTGTTTCACAAATAATAATTCAAAACACTAAAACCTTCTTGAATCCTCACAGAAGTCTGGCATCAGAAATTTTTTAAAGCAGAGATTTTTTAACTGAGATTTTTTTTTTTCTAAGGAGAAAAAGCATTTTCCATGTTGTAATTTCTTTATGATGATCTCAAAACTAATTGAGAAAAAAAGGACAAGATTTTGCTGCCACAGCCTAACCTCCCGGTTACAGCTTGCAAGCTTTCCTGTTTTTTCAGAACACATTGCTGTCAGAATACAGAAATGCAGTCTCCTCTTTCAGGGCTGGAGCTGTATCACTGACTGCAGACAATCCTCTTTGTTCTTTAACCCCCAACTGAACCAGGGATGTGAATCTGAGCTGAAGCAGCACTCTCAACCTTCAGCGGGGTCAGCTTTTCTGAGAAGGGCAAAGTGAAAATAGTTTTTCAAACTCCAAATGCTGGAGAGGAAAAAAAAAAAAAAAGGCAATGGATTAGGTAGTCTCTGTTTATTTGCAAACTCTGATGGGGGTGTCTCTTCCCTTTAGCACAATGATTTTACCAGCTGACAAAGAGCTGGAAAAAGCTACGCTCAGGGCAATAGGAAGAGAATTCTGATATCCATACCTTTAGCCATGACCTCTATAGCAACACATGAACTCAGTCTCCTAGTTGATTTCCCTGTAGGCAAGCTGGAACTGAGTGGTAAGTCTGCCATTCTTTCCACAAGTACTTGAAGGGTATTCCCACTGGCTAATGAGCTACGGGACAACAGCTTAATTACTTTAACCACATCTGCTTTGGCAGCAAGCAGAAAGTTGTTATCCTCTGTATATACTTTAAAACCAGTTCTTTAAAACAAACAAAAAAACCCACAACAAAACAAACAAACATACAAAAAAAACCCCAAACCGATTCAAAAAACTAAGAGCATGGAAATACTCTGAGCAAAACTAGTCTTCATGAAAATCTATCAGTCAAGTTTATGTGCAAAGTATCCTTTATTAGAAAATTCTTGTAGGCAGTGCTTAATAGATGGTATGTAGGGAAAGACAGACAACAACCTACTGTGCTGTTTTCTTTCTTATCTTCTTTCACAATTTATTGTTTTGTGACTGGGAGTTTTTTTTGGTTTTTGTAGGATTTAGCAGGGTACAGCAGAAGATTCTTAGTGCCATGGAAGCATGGACTACTGAGGATAAAATATTTTATCAGTAGAGGCAACACAGCTGTGAATTCCTGCAGAATTCAGTTATTCTGTGCTATTCTTTGGCTCTTGCTGCGCTTACAGAAATATTTTTCAGTGACTTAAATCTCTCTCATCCTGAAATACCAATATTGACTGAAATCTGAGATCGTAATACAAACAGCTATTTTCTTTCCTATGGAACAGAAATAATGCTTTGATGTAACTTGACTGGGAAAAAAATCAGAATGTTTTTAGTAAAAGATTGAAAAAAATGAAGTTCTAGGTTCCTTTATCAATGGGTTTTCTTATTTACTTTGAAGGTTGTTTGCAGAGTTCTGGGAGAGATGGGTCTCTACAGAGATCAGTAAATTCATGCTTATCCAGAGCCTGGGTGATCAAGAGTGAATAATCGATGTTCAGGGCCAGAGGAGAATCTATCAAATTAGAGGATGCTTTTTGTGAAGACTTGTATGAAGCTTGCAGTTCAAGGCTATGCTATTACAAGGGAAAGGGAATCCATAAACGGTTTCATTGACTTGTCCCTCTTCCACCCACACAACAAAGGAAATGTGCGTGTATGCAGGTACGTAAATGTGTGGGCACTGAAAATAATAAGCAGCTGAGTTATGACAGTGGCCTGTTTCAGCAAAGATTATAGTTAAACACTCAGTGAGATCCGAGAGAGGGTTTTAAGAGATTTACTATCTCAAAAAGATGACAGTAAGGTAGCCAAATCAATTGCCTGGTTTGAGATCTACAAGTTGAACTTAAAAACGTACCAATATGTTTATTTCCCTACTAGGCCAGCTAAAGTGGTCTGAAACTTTCAAGATTTGTCTGCTTTAGTATTCGTGTAGTTTATCTTTATTGCACAATAATATAATTTGACAAATGAAAGTTCCAAAACCCGGTGTAACTGATGCTACCATACTGGTGCACTCTGCTGCATACACTGATGCTGAAGTTATGGAATAAATCCACTTGAAATGCTCCAAGGAGTCAAGCCCTTTGTCCTACCACCAGAGGTACAAATATTTAATAATAGACCAGCATTTGGAAAAGTTACACTGCCAACTGCTTTTGTAAAATGAGCTGTATATGACAGAAAAAGTTCCCAGTATGCTACCATAATTAAATTATTTGCTTTTAGTGTTTTGGAAACTAGCAGCATCCTTGCACTAAGGAATGTGGTTCATAGCCCACAAGTATTTGTCCTCTCTCTCTAACAGTGTTTAAGTTGGGGGAGGGAAGGAAGGAAAAGCTTAACTTTGTCCGGTTCTTTATACATTCCTGCATGACAACAAAAGCTACAACCATATGTTAAAATTATATATTTGACCATTTATATTGTTTTTTAGAATACATAAGGCAACCAATTTAAAACCATTTTCTCCAAGAAATTTAATCTGAGTAATGAACCCTATGTGACCACAGAATCGAGTGCAAAGAGATGCGTGCAGGAGGTCCTTCAGAGAGGCGTGGTGAGTCCCATGAGTTGTGGTTCATTTATTTTTGTTGTCTTGGTTGTGAGGCCATGTACAGCGCTACCAGACAATAGATAGTCCCGCCTATTGTTAGAGCCATTGTGGTCCGATAAAGCAGCCTGTCTGGCACTCCTCGTTTCAGGTGTACTGGCAATCCGTCTGCTCTCTGTGGGAACAGTTCAAAAAGAAAACAAACAAAAAAGAATTAACACCCATACCAAGGTCATTAAGGAACAAGCTACCCTGCATAAATTAAGAGACTTCCAAGAGGAAAACCCCCTGACAAATATGCTACAGTCAAGTGTATTCTGTGGTTTCTATTTAGCAAGGCAAATGAGCAAAGGCACGTTAATTTTGTTAGCCAAAGCTGTTAAGTGCAAGCAGAAAGAATATATATTGAAATATTTCTCAAGAGGACCTGGATGGAAAAAGTGTCACTAACAAAAGAACATGAAAGGATGGGTATAAAAAAATATTCACCAAGTCAGACTGGCACACCTGATGTGCAAGTGGCATGTAAGAGAGAAAAGGGAACATTATATGAAGCACATGCTTTAAAAAAAAAAAAAGCTTAACTAATTTATTTAATGAAAAATCCTAATAAGCCTAGAAATTGCATAGCTAACAAACTGGCCTTGAAAACTTTACTGTGTTCTTCTTATACTGCATTATAAATAGCTTCAGTAATATTCAAATAACTATGCACAGAATAGTAATGATCTGCTTTGCTCCTCCAGATCTGCTTTAAGGAAAACGCTTGGATTTCCAGAGAGAAAGAGCTTTCAGTAGTCAAATAATACAACAAACATCTTCTGAAGCCAGCAAAAAGACAATGTTACTAGGCTTTCCACTTCCTGTATTTATCTCCCATACAAGGCATATATACACTTTGTAGGGTAGTACCAGTGTACAGATTATACTGCACTTGGCATATCTTTAGACTTTACAGAATTTAGGTATTACAAAATGACAAAAGAAGTTAGCTTCATTAAAATAAGGACATTTATGTCCCACTCTCCAGTTTTCTGTAAGTTACTCTCAAAGTTGTCATTACCTGAAAAATTTTCTGTAGGTCTGGTACCTTGTTTTTAGCCAAGTAAGAATCAGTTGCTGGAAAATCTGAAGCAAGTTTACTTGTTGTCCCAGAAATCGGAGCTGGGGATTCAGTGGAAACTATTGGTTTGAGTCCCTGCATAAATAAAGATTAACATATCAAGGTATATAACACTTGCAAATGTACCAATTGTCACCTTAGGCAGGCACCCTGCCAGTCATTACACGGATATATTACAGAGACTGTATGAAGACCTGTGACAATGAGCTCCAGACATGCTGCAGCCCACTGATTTCTCAGCAACATCTTTGGGTCAGAGCTTAGCAAGGAAATTAGGAGCCTCCTTTGCAATTTCCTCATGGCATAAACTTATAGCTGTTGTTTTTCTGTGCTGGTACTTGGTCCAAATTACTGCTTGTATTTTGCACATAGTCAGACTATCTAGGACTCTCTCTGAGCAGTAGGATTACAAGCAAGGAACCCTGATACTAGGATTGGAGTGGCGAATGAACTCTATCTCCTGAATGCTGCAAGTAGTAGCCATAAATAACCTGACCTTAAAATATTTGGAAGCATATTTTGAGTAAAAAAAAAAAAAAAAAGTCATAAGTGGTAGTCAGGGACACTCCAGAGGCCCTGACGTGGTGGATATTTTATGTAGATGTAACTATATTGTGTAATTCACATGTTGCTGCAACTTGCCACACCTCTGTGAACTCCACATGAGCAGCACAGCTCTATTTCCCTTTGGTTCAGGTGGTTGTACTCTACTTTGCCATAACTAAAAACTACATAATCCAGTTCTGTGCCTAAGGGCATAAAGTCACAGCATCGTGACATATCCTCCTTGCCTTTATTATTGGAGTTAGATTTAAAAGTTATGTCTGGACACATGGCAGTGATTTTTATATTATGGCTCCTGAAACAGCCATAATTTTTTTTTTTCTAAGCTGACTCAGAATTAAAAACATTGTACAGTTAGATTAATGCAACAGGTTTTCATTACAAACAGAAGCAGCAAATGCTCTCCATGGGTCAAGTTCAGACTGCACTGAAATTCTAATTTCTGTTGAAAGGACTAGTTAATGCATTTTGTGTATAAAAAAACTGCCTGAACAGTATTTGGAGCTGGAATCAGACTAGCACTCTTATGCCTGCCATATACCAGACAGGTGTTTTCTGTATGTAAATTCTCTGCTACAACAGGCATCTTCAGCAAAAAGACCAGATTTCTCAACTTCCCGAAACAGCCTATGGAATGGTCATCAGTGCTCTATCCTGGATATATGGGTTCAGCTTCCCACTGTTCTAGTGCCTGAATGAATATTAGAATCCATTTGTGACCTTCCCGGTTACGTTTTGAAAGACAGCAGCCAAAACTGCATTCTCTGGCATGTTCAGTAACTACTGCCTTTCTACTGAACAGGCTTGTGCAGAAGGCAAAGACTGAATTATTTAAGAACTGTGACAGTTCTGGTCATACTGGTAAGAAGGAAGCATCTAAGGAACTATTTTCAGGCAGGGGAAGTTGCTGACTATATATCCAAGGCTAAGTACCAGCTATGTCAAAAGACTTGAAGAAAGCAATTTTGGACCACTGTTTTTGTCTGTAGGAACTTTTAAGAACTTGGTTAGATTTGTCTTTAAAAGGTTGGTGATTTGACAGAACTGCAGACCAGATGTTTACACTAAACGTGCAGCTGACTTTTTCTCCGAAACTTTTCTTGCCTTCTTGATTGTTAGTATCGCAACAAATGTGAAAACGTACATCTGTCCTCTGCCTTAAAATTTGCAATTCTGAATCTCACTTTCACCCTCCTGAGAGCCCACCTTCTTCAGCAGCAGTGCCATCTAGTAACTCCCCCAGTTACTAAATCACTGCAATTCCTGCTCGTTGTGATCATGTCTACTTTATTTCATGAACTATCTGTAGTATGTGCAAAATGTAAATATTGAGAATTGGAGTATGCTGCAAACTACTTCCAACAGCTTCAGGATAAAGATATTTCTTTGATCATTCCTAAACTCAGAGATAGGAGGCAAACCTTGCCATTTGTTACTAGCACTAAAACTCCTGCACCTACAGGAGACTGCCTGGATGCAAGACACACTCTATGGATTACTGCTGGAATAGTGAAATCAGTCGTGTTAACAACTATTGGTTAACTGCACACTATTGGTTAATTGCACACTTCTTCTGGCTTTAGAAATACATTCCTGTTCAGATAGTTATAGGATTCCCCTTATGCTGGAGCCATAGCAGATTCAGACCTGACTCATAATGGTCCAACTTCATCAGGAAATCAAATGAAACCATTTCAGAAAACTCATATAATCATCAGTGCACTGTTGTAAATTACTTCCACAGCAGTTAAGAACATCATATGGCACTTTAAATGAAAACTACTGATCTGGTTCACTGGCTCCAGGAAAGAGTACAATAAAAGACGTGCTGCAGAAGGAAGAGCATTCAGTTTGCCTAACACAGACACTGCAATAATCAGGGTTCCTCACTCCAACGTAAAATTCCACTTGAATTCCATCCATGAATTGTGAATCTTGTGGTCAGCTCCACCCAAGCTCAGCAGCTCAGCTAAATCAGTGTAACTGCCTGCCTGTTCCTACTGGATACTTGTCTGTGGTTATTGGCAAGTGCTTTATCTCAGACCCAGCTGCTTGCTAAGCTTAGCGTGACTGAAGAGAAATCCTCAGTATAACATCATGGCCGAATTTCACTGCAGATCATTTTTAAGTAAGAACTGAGACACCTTAAATGACCCTTGTCACTTGTATATTAACATTACTGAAACTGTATTTAAGAGATTTTAAAACATCAGTATCTGGCTACACTCTGGATAATACTGAGGAATTAATGCCTCAACACATTTGACCTAAGCTTCATTAAAAAAAATGTTACACATTGATAATTCATC
Source organism: Myiotriccus ornatus (assembly GCA_036023395.1). Classification (NCBI taxonomy): domain Eukaryota; kingdom Metazoa; phylum Chordata; class Aves; order Passeriformes; family Tyrannidae; genus Myiotriccus; species Myiotriccus ornatus. The sequence continues at coordinate 24,121,067 of JAYRBT010000114.1, forward strand.
TTCTGAGATTAAGGTCCTTATCTTTTATTTCTAATCTCTATAGCATGGGGTTTTTCCAATTCTTGGACAACGTACAGCAGAGGTAGTCATGCAGAACAGTCAACATCAGCTGATTTCATCAGCACACTACAGCAAAGACTTTTTGAGATGCTGAAGTCCTCAAAGAAAGGTCAAGACACGTAGCTAATCCAAAATAGCAAACAGAATTCTCTGCCTGCCCTGCTGTAGTGTTTGTTCCCCTCTCAGAGGTCTGATGGTCTTAGGACACAATATATCTGTCTGGCCATCATGCTCAAAGTTAAAACAGATTTATCCCTTTCTAGTATGAATCTGCAAGTCAAGTGGACATGTTCCCAGCTGCACAAATAGTTAAGGATTTGGAGCATAATTTAATAGAGACAGCACCACACTCAAGTTTTTAAATGTTAAGGGGATTGCTCAAACAGATTAGAGAATGAGAAAGTAGAAAAAACTGAGGTAAGGACCAAAAAGAAAAGAGGAAAGGAAGTTAAGCTGAGAATTAGTATTTCAGAACAGGCATTGAAATAACTTTTATGAACTTGCTGAACCTAGACACTTCTAACCTAAACAGCAGGTCCTCCACAGTAGAACCCACCCCACTATATGAGGTTAAAAATATTTGTTGTATCTGACACAAAGATGCTCTTAGGTAGGATCACCTGAGGCTTTGTTGATATTGGGATGACACACTTAAGTAAATGTGATTTTGTGCACCTATTAAGTAACACCTGTGGCATAAAAGGTTGACCATTATAGTTTCTCAACAAACTCCAAGCAATTCATAGGGGATAAAAATCCAAAGATCTGTGGTTCATGGGGAGCTTAAATAGATACAAGCAAAATAAGTTGTATCAAGTGAAGATCCGGTAGTGTAACTCAATTTCTACTTGGATCACCCTCAGCCTTGAAAAACTAGGGAAAAGTTCATATCCTTGTCCTCATCTGACATTTGGAACTGGTCCCACTGTTTGTACTTTAAACATAAACCACCTCTTTGAATTAATACTTTTCATTGCATTTGTAATGTTATGGCAGTCATTGTCCTACCAAATATGAGAAGTAGTTTTCAACCTATTTGACTCCTCAACTGCATCAGCTGAGGAAGTTCCCATTTATTCAAACAAGCTGAATTGTTCACACTATTTTATGCAACTTTGTTAAATGTAAAACTTAAGTATTCCAAGAACGGTAGGACTGAGATGGAAAGAACAACACACATTTAAAACTCTGGGAATTTTTTGTTAGAATACGCTGCCAGTTAAGTTACTGTGAGCAAAAGAATTTCTGAAAAGCATTTTGACTGATATTCTGCAAGCCCACAATTAGCCTAAACCTGCACAGAGCACTTCCCATTTCCACTGGGAAGCATCAGAATGCAACAGCACAGAACAGAGTGAATTACACTGACTATTTGACTAAGCAGACTTTGAATCATAGGATGCCTTCATTTTTCCAGAAACATCAAAATAAATAGAAGCATAAAAAGCAAACCACTTTACATTTTTTGTATGAAATAGAGCAGTGAAATTAATAGGAAAAAATTTACTTCATTTTGGACTTAACACCTACTTACTCATGGGATTCCTTTCATATTTAAATTGCTATTTATTGAAAATATTTTTATCAGACTGGTGCATCTGAATGTGTGATCTGATGTGGGAATAGAGTCAAACTAAGAAAAAAAAAAATTCTACCAAAAATCTGGCCTAGCCTAATAACACTGCAGAAAGGGACTGAAGGTAACTCTTTAAAATGTAGCTATTCTGTTGCACAGCACATTGTGTGACACAGCTAAGGACTAAGCTGTGTGAATGATAAGATGATACAAAAGATAGTACAGGAAAAGTGGTTTATTTTGCTTTAAACAAACTTCTCTAGATTTGTGTCCTCTCTCATAAAGGTTTTAACGCTTCCAGTAATTTTTTTGTCCTACATGAACAGAGAGGGGACTGGCTGCAGGACTGCTCTGACCTGCCAGCTGCAATTTACTGTCCTGTGTCCAGTTGTGGGCACCTCAATTCCAGAAGGACACTGAGGTGCTGGAGTGAGTCCAGAGAAAGGCAACGGGCCTGGTGAGGGTCTGGAGCACAAAGCCTGTGAGGAGCAGCTGAGGGTGTTTAATCTGGAGGAGGCTCAGTGGTGACCTTATCACTCTCTAGAGGTGCCTGAAAGGAGGCTGTAGCCAGGTGGGGGTCGGCCTCCGAGACGACAAGCAACAGGACAAGAGAACACAGTACTATGCTGTGCCAGGGGAGGTTTAGCTTGAACATCAGAAGGAATTTCTTCACAAAAAGGGTGATCAGAAATTGGAGGTGCCCAGGGAGATGACGGGAGTCACCGTCCCTGGAAGCGTTGAAGGAGAGAGTGGACACGGCACTCGGTGCCGCGGCTGACAGGGTGGTTGGTGTTCGCTCCCGGGCTGGGCTCGATGATCCCTAGGGCGTTTTCCGGCCTGACCGATTCTGTGATTCTAAAACACCCCCGGCCACTGCTGCAGCTCGAGGGCCGTGCCGTGCGCTGCCGGCGTGTTAATCCCTTCCCGCGACCCCCGGTACGCCCACAGCCGCCCCGGGGGCCGCCCCGCCGAGCGCGGCGCCCCGGCCCGCCCAAGGTCACGCGAGGGGCCGGGAGCGCTCCGTGCGCGGCGGAGCGGCCGCTCCCCGCCCGGCTCGGCCGCCGCCCCCGCCGGGTGCGTTACCTGCGGGCTGTAGGCGGCGGCCGCCGGGGCCCCGACGAGGCGCTGCGCGAAGCCGCTGAACTTGTAGTACATGGCGGGCGGGGGGCGCCGCTGCGACCGCGCCGCGAGAGGACCCCCGCCGCAGCGTTCAAGGGCCCCGCCGCCTCGCGGACAGCCGGCACGGCCGCCTGCGCGGGACACCGCCGGAGGAAGACGTTAAAAGAAAAAAAAAAAAAAAGAAAAAATAAATCCGGCAAAATACAGAAGCCTGTAGCAAGGCAGCGGGAGCGCCTCTCTTCAAAGCACGCCCGGCGCTCGCGAAGAAACCGAGCCGAGCGACAATTTTGAATCAGGCAAAAAACTCGGCCCCCCCCCCCCGCAACAAGCAAGCCGGGCGGGAGCGCGAGGGGCGGTCGAAGGAGGGGGCGTGTCTTCCGTCGGCCAATCAGCGCGGGCGGGAGGCGGGGCCCCGCCCCTCCGGCGGGGCAGGGGGCGGGGCCGCGGGGCGCGCGGGCGGCGCGGGGCTCGTGCGCGTGAGGGGCGGGGTCGCGTGTGGGCGGCGGGCGCGGGGGGGGCGCGGAGGGCGCAGCGCCCGGTGCGCGGCGGGCCGGGAACCGCGGAGTCAAACAGGATGGAGAGGACCGGTGGGGTCCATCCTGTGTCCGAACGCCGCCTTGTCAGCTAGACCGTGTCACGGAATTCCTTAAACGCCTCCAGGAACGGTGACTGCGCCGCCTCCCTGGACAGCCCATGCCAATGTCTAATCACCCCTCTGTGAAGAAATTCTTGCTGATGTCCAGTCTAAACCTTCTCGAGGCTGGCACGTCTTGAGGCCGTTTCCTCTCATCCTGTCACTTGTTGGCCGGGAGAAGGGGCTGACCCCCCCCCCCCGGCTACAGCCTCCTTACAGGTACTTGGAGAGTGTGATGAGGTCTCCCCTGAGGCTCCTTTTCTCCAGGCTAAACACCTCCAGCTGCCTCAGCTGCTCCTCGTAAGACTTGTGCTCCAGACCTTCCACCAGCTTTGTTTCCCTGCTCTGGGTGTGCTCCAGCACCTCAGTGTCCTTCCCGAAGCGAGGGGCCCAGACCCGGACACAAGACTCGAGGTGTGGCCTCACCAGTGCCAAGTACAGGACAGGTATCACCTCCCGAGTCCTGCTGGCCACACTCTTGCTGATACATTGATTATCTATTTCAGAGTTGTGCAAGTCTGGGTGCTTGGTGGTGGTGTACAAATCTAACACACCCACTATCAAAACTTTTTCCCGTTTGTACGTTTTAGCAAACAAAGGCATTAATGTTCACTGGCTGCAAGTTATATAATGTCCTTATTAATTCTATCGGTTAATTATTCTCTCGCTTCTCATGCTGATTAGTCTGCATGCTCATTCTTTCTCTTGAGTCGGTGGGTTTCTTGAGTTGGTAGCGTGCAAGTCGGTAATTCTGGTCACGCTCTCCCCCTGCCAGAATTACCTTTCACCCAGTCAGAGCTGATTGAGCACAGTTGCTGAGTTTTCCTTATTGGTTTCTTACTTATCTTGGGAGTTCTGCCAAATGTTCTTGTGGCCCATAAATTCTACATTCTTTGTGTCCACTCTTAGTGGTACATCCTTCTTCCCAAGCTTTGTTAACCTCCCCCTATGTCTGAGATCATTGGAGCACATTAAGCCCTAAACCTTAACAAGGCAATTCTCCCAACAAGTAGTTTCTCTTTCTAACACAGATGTCACTTGGAGCTTGCTTGTTAGCTGGTCTCTGTTTCATGGATTAAATCTCCTTTCTTGTCGATTAGGCCTGAAAGTACTCAATGATCAAACATCAAAGGACATCCTTTCTTAAGAAAATGCTACATATTCCACATTTTGCAAAAGGGAGAGCAGCAGTTTTGTTTTCTAAGACTTTATTTCCGTGTCTCTACTCTAACAAGTGATTTGAGTGTCTCTAGCATGTGATTCCCTTCTATCCCGCCGTCTTTCAAAAACATTTGAAATGTATAATTCGTTGGGTAAAATAAGGCTTTTGTTAAATGAAATCAGCATCATGAACCAGGGGAATGTGATACGACGCTGCTCCTGTTCGTGAGTTTAACATTCATGAGAAGTCAACAGCCCCCCGGCTGCAGTGGGATGTGGTGGGGCTTTGCCATGCGTACAGCCCAGAGGCCTGTGGTGTTCCTTGGTCACTCTGTGCCTGTCTAGGGCCACAGGCAGGTGCCAGCTGGGATCTTGTCAGTGATCCAGAACATCCTGCTATTATCAGTCTAACAGTGCGAATTCACGATTAGAGTTCGTGCTGTGAGTTGCCTGCTGTTGGATAAGATTAAACATACTTAGGCCTTACTAAAAGGCCTGTTATTTGTTGGTAATTTTTAATTATTAGTGACCCACACTGGTTAGATCATTGCCTGTTAAGAGTCCCACATACAGTTTGGCAGATATGCTTGCTATAAAAACATCTGTGGTCATGTACTGAGTGAAAATTATTAAAATGTACTTTGCTTATAAGCTGGGGGAAGATGTACTCATAGCAGATATTTTAGAAAGTAAAATACTCATATAAAAATGTGTGTGATGTTATTTCTTTACCCACTCGTGTAACGCCTTCTGCTTAGATTTTAGAATTTGAGTTTGGTGGTGGCAAAATGGAACCTTGAGTTGTCTTGGATTTATCCCCCTGTGAACAGACATGACTTACACAGGATAACCACTGCTCAGTAACGAGGAAAGCCCTTGGGAGCCCTGCACATCCATTTACTTCTGACAGCAGGGCTATGAACCAGAAGTGTATGTCCTTGCTGCACTGCTTCTTACCTGTGCCTGTTGCCCTGAAAGCAGGTTTTCTTCTTGGTGAAATTTTAATCCCTCAAACTCTGTCTGTGCTGTCCTCTCACAGAGAGAACCAGCTGGATGCTCCATACGTGATACCTTGAGTCAATGTTCTGACTCTGTGTTAGGAACATTAACTGGAGAGGATGTGTTATTTGCTCAGCAAGTAGGAAATTTATGGAAATATTTTGTAAATGTTACAGGAAGAATTGTGAAATCCCTGTAGCTTTCAAGAGTAGGCAGTATTAATGAACTGGAAGATGTGCTGCAGAATTTATGGTAGAAAAGAATTTATTCCCGAGAAAAATAATCTAAAAGTTATGTTTGATTACAAGTCTGCCTGTAATGGAGTAGAAGACCCTGAAGACGAGCTATACATATTCCTTTAGAGTGTGATGCTGTGAATCATGGCTAGGTTTATGTCGTAACAGTCCTGACCTATTGAAATCCATGGGATCTAGCTCGTATTATAATGTTTCTGAAACCTTCCCTGGGCATATTTGTCTGCAGCTGCACTATAGCTCCTCCTGTTCAGGTCTTTTTACCATTTGCCAGAATAAATACGTGTGCCTGGTAAGCTCACTAAGGTTATGTTATATCTTGCTTTCCTGCCCTTTTTTCCCCAGTATTAATACATGCTACAGTACTGGAGGAACAGAGCTTTGTGACAGGTCATGCATTGAGATAACACCTTTGTATAGCTAGTTCTTGCTTCATTGGTTTCTTGAATCAAGTTCTTGAAAAGTCATTCAGTATTGACTGAAAGCCACAGAAAAAAAAGGTTCATGCCCTGGAGCTCTGAGGAAGCTGTGAGAAATGTACAAATTTATCCTCTTTTTCAGTTAATCAATTTAAGTCTTGATGCTTAAAAGTAAGCTGTGAAACTTTGCTGCTTCAAGCTGTTGGAACAAAACCTAGGTGTGATCTCCCTCTTGTTTTAGCTCACAAAATTGAAGATGGGGAGTTGTTTACCTTGCAAGAGAGCTGCATGGGAGGATGACATGAATAAAATTACAGTTACAAGTGGAGCTTCTGCTGTTGTTCGTGTACCACAGGAGCATGGGAACATTCCATGAAAAAAAATAGCATGAAGTCTTTCCTTTAAAGGAAGAAACTTGCTTTTGTCTTAGACCTTTGGTTCATCTTTTGCTTTAGTCTCTACACTTTTGCCAAGACTGCTTTGCTTATCAGATTTGCTGACCTAATGGGTATTTAGGCTGTAAAACTTACTGCCATAGGAAGTAACTGGGGCAAAATGAGGCCACTCACCCTAGCAGGGTTCAAACAAAGACTGGGCATCTTTGAAGCCCGTAAAATTATGTACAGTTAACAGAAGCAAAGTGTCCTGGAAGGAAAAGCCTTCCTCCTTTGGACTTTAAGGTGAACTCTGACTTTTAGACTATGAGACGAACAATTCATGGCGACTGGCATTTTGACATGTTAGAGATTTTATATCTTTAACTCCAGTGTGGTATTGGCAGCGGCTAAGACAATAGGATTCTGTAGTTTATTCAATTTTTTTAAAGATTTTTAAGATCACTGGTTTTATACATGGAAGTTTGTTTATCACGGCTTGTTCTTGGAATAGCACTGAGATTATGTTTCAAGATGAGTAGATCTCTGGGAGTGAATGAAAGAAGCAGAGTATCTTGAGCTTGTTCTGCGTTTTTGTTGTTGTTGTTGCTGCTGCTGTGATTATAGTATTTATTTTCTTTCTGAGGATAAAGAACAAGACCTTAACCGGTTGCTTAATGAACAAAACCTTCATATGCTGATCATTATTTCAGCACAGATGTCTGTAACTCAAATTCTGTCAATCTACCCATGCAACTCTGTTCTTGAATTGCTGAGAACAACTGTGTGGGTGGATTTAGAACATAAAATTGCCATGTGCACTTATGTTTTGTTTATGCAGTACTCATTTTTAAGAGTACTAGATTGGATTTGCTTAATATTTGCTTTGTGTTGTGTATACATAAGATATACAATCCCCCAAACTAGAAGATGATCACCAAGCATAAACACTATTAATGCAAGAGACTGATATTGTAAACATGTTCCATTTGAATTATCAACTGAAAGAAATAAATTCAGTCTATACACAAACTAAGCTGTTAGTTACCTCTAAAACCTGTACCTGAATTTATTGGTGCTTTATTGCCCATACATACTGAATGCAGCAGAGATGACTCTTGGAAATAGGCTTCTATTGTCAACTAGGAGATTTCTCTTTCATAGACCTAACAATACTGAAAATTAATAAAAATAGTAGGTTTTTTATTTTAAAATTGTCATAGACTTACAATATTAATATAAATTTAACCAAAGGCTTAACTGTGTATCTTTCTCGTGTGACTATTCTTGCTTTTTTTGAGGGAGACAGTGTTAAGGAGGCAGCCATTTATATCTTCTCTATGAATTTAAAAATAATTCCATATTTCACTCCTGTTTCCTGGGCACTTCTTTGTCTTGAGATGAGGCTTCTACATGTGAAATACTTGGTAGCAATAGTTATTTAATAGCAATAGCAACTTTGGCCATAAGGGCACTGTGTTGACTGCAGTGTGATGGGGATCAGGAATCTTTTTTGAGGTGCTGAATCTCATCTGGGGATATCTCCCACTTGTTCAATATGTATAGTAGAGTATATATGTATATAATATAGTTCTCATGCAGAACCTGTCTGAGAAAGTAAATGAAGGAACGGAAAACTTTATGATGTAATTATTGTAAAGACTAATGACTGAAAAACAGTTCTGGACCAGTTATGTTGTTAATAGACTGTTCCTCTGCAGTTCGTTATTCTCTGAATAAAAGCAGAATAGAAATTGTGAAAACAATGGTTTGTTCCAGGTAAACAATGAAGTATTCTTTTATCTTCCAGTTTCCAGATGTGAAAAGCATTATAGGAACCTACAGTAAATATTACTTTTGCTACTTTTCAGCTTTGTTGTCATTTCTTTTTTTTCTCTTTGATTTTCAGAATTGCAGAAGCAAAGGTAAATTTTTCATCTGATTGAGACATCAGTGTTGGCTGTCAGTAAAATAATAATTACCTAAAAGCCCTATTTATTCTAGTCTTGAGAAAATAATCTTGAAATCCCCAGACCACACCTCTATGGCTTACAACACTTTCCAGGTTTGAAAAGCTGTACTGTAGGGTTTGATATTTTGTCTCTCTGTTGACTTTGATAGAGATAATCATAGCTCAGGGTTTCTCTATGTGTGCTTTCTGCTGCAACATATTTTTCCTTTACAACTATAAGGGAAATCTCATGAATGCAGTACCTTATTATTCCTGAACTTCTCATTTAAATACTATATGCATAGTAAAATAGACTCCCAAATAAATTGAACACTATGTCTGGAGACTGAGAGGTAAAATGCACCTGCAAGGTTTTCTGTTTTCACAAGGCTACCACAGTCTTTTTTTGTCTCTTCCTGGGCTGGAAGCATGTCTCTCCAACAGTCAATAGTCCACAGCAAAAGCTTATTTTTCTCAGATATGTTATAGATACTGGGAGGATCTGCCTTATCCTTGTGTTGAATTTCTTCTTGTCAGCCTTTTCATATGCAAATTCATATTGGATTGGAGTCCAGAGACAACCACATCCTAAGTGCAGTATTATAACAAACTTTCCTGAATAAGGCAAGATTATATTCTAAAACAAAACAAAACAAAATGAAAAAAAAGCCAACAAACAACCCTCCCTTGCACTTGTGTTAGAGGAAATGTTCTTAGACTGAATGAAACCAGGACCTTGCAGTGCACCATGGCTGCTCAGCCAAGATACAGTCTAAGAAAAGCCTGAACTTGCAACTTCAGTGAAAGTTCTGCAGTTCTGTGGATCCACAAATGTAAAACAAAAGTTGTCAAGTATGTTAGAGAGGAGAAACTGAAATATAAGGAGCAAAAAGAGAAATTTCTTCCAGATGTACTCAGCTGAGAAGCTTTTAATCAGTAATATCCTTTTGAAGTGAGCCTTGACGTGGCTTGGTTTTTATCACTGCACAGATCACAGATCGAAGCTCACAGATTGGATATCATTTTGGATGAAGCCGGACTTCCTGGTTGACTGTAAGATGCACTTTAGTAACAAACATAATTTAGTATTTCACTTGCCAACAAGCGTTCAGTGAATAGGACCAAACCAGAGCTAGTCTGAAGCAACGCCCTCAAACGTGTATAGTGTGAATGTCGGGTCCTCAACATCAGCACATCGCTCCGCTTGTGTCCACGGCTTTCAACAGTAGGTACAGTCTAGCAAATTGTGGGTGGATTTTCTAGATTCTAATACCTGCCCAGAATCCCATTCACAGGTATTACCTCTAAGCCTTTCTTCCAAGTAGTTCCATGGGATAAAGCCATTCAGAGGTGGCTAAACTATCACTATAGTTGGAGGGAAGCTCCATCTTGGCTCAGGTTATTTGTCAGCAGGCTGTATTCTAAGGGGTTTCTATTTGACTATTAAACAAAACAAACAAAAAAAAACGTATTTAAATTTAGTTATATTCATGTCAGTTAACTGGTTACTTGAGAAATCTTTCTCATAGGAAACATTCTTGTTTTATGAATCATTAAGCATATCAGAGGTAACATAAAAATAGATTTCTGCCATGAGATCAGTGTCTCCTGCATTGAAAATAATGCACAGTTTTGACTACATTTATTTTTGAGAATTGTATTCTGCCAGCAGCAGGAACCATTACTCTATGATACCTTTCATCTGACAATCTCCTAATTATCTTTTCTGCAGCATCGTAGGGTCTCACTGATATTCTGTATACTTTTGTGGTTTAGTCTCTTCAGACTGGCAGTGTAACCCAGGTCTGTTTCAGGAAGACGTGAAGGTTTTTTGGTGTGTTTCCCCTTTGCCTTGCCACATTATCAATGATGTATTTTCATTTTTAAATACTCTTTGCTGCTGTGTACCTGTCTGTGCTTTCTTACTGCCATCAGAACAGGGATACTGTAAAACTGGGAGTACAAGCAGATGAAAGAACTATGTACTACTTATCACAGCATTTCCCTGCACAGGAGAAAGAAGTTCAGAAGATTAGGTAACAGTGTGGGAGAACACTGATGAAGTCCCTCGTGAGGGGAAGAGGGAAGCTCAGTAGCAGCTCTGCTGGGAAGAGGAGTGAAGTGTGCTGGAGTGAGTAGAGTAACAGCAGGGAAAGCTGAAAGGAACTATTCTTGCACCAAGTCCTTGCACACTTTAAAGGGTTGGATAGTTGCAGAAAAAGGGAGCCCTCCAAGTAAATGCTGCCTGCAACATCTGCCTCTGCATTGTGCAGGAACTTTTCTTTGGCAAATCACACACAGCCTTACAGAGCCTATAGTTAGACTGGGGTTCTTCTTTGCATCTCTATTTATAGTTTCCTCCCAAGGAAGAGGCGACCTGTGCGAGTGCAGATCGGTGTATGTGGGTGAAGCAGTTGCTGACCACACAGTCTGAGTAAAACTTTGTTGAAAACATGTCTTTTGACAACATCCTCCCTCCTAAAGATTTTTCACAGTAAATTTTGCTGAACCATATCTGGCTCCCTTGTCTTGCGTGGGTTCTGTGATGGCAATTGCTAACGGAGAGTTTCATTTGGCTCAATATCTGGAAGCCAAAGTTTTTTAAAAGAGAAAATCTGAGTTCTGCTTTCGCAGGGAGTATTAGAGCTTGGAGTACCATTGGTGGGGCAGGCATGTTCATTTAAAAGTGATGTATCCTGTTCTGCAGCCTGAGGGAACCCAAAAGGAGTGGTGAGGAGGTGTGGAAACAAAAATTTGGCACCATGATTTTACTTGCTTTTTGCTTTACATACTCTTGATTGTTTCCCCTTCCTGATGTAATTCTCTTTCTAGATTTTGCAGTGTGGAACTGATGTGATCATGGTTTCCTGAAGGATTCCCCATCTTCTTTAGGCTACAGTGTTTGTTGCTCACTGTTTAAAGACAGAATGGAAACACTTCTGTGCATCTCCAGAATTGCTGGAGGCACCACTTTGACTCCATTAAATTGCTTTTCCCAGATCCAGTCACCACCAAACAGACAGTATCAGATTGTTATAATTCGAAACTGCAAACTCAAGCTTCTTAGTACTCGCTAAACACTTGCCTTGTACCATAGAGATCACACTGACATAACCGGAACCCAATTACTACAAGTTCTTCCTTTGCTTTCACTACGTTATTGAATTAATAGCACCATGTTTGTAGAGCTTCAGAGAGAAATGAATAAGTAGTGAGATCTACATGCTTCCCTTACAGGAAAGTTTCATGGGTAGAGACACGGGAAACATTCTCCAAATACTGTTAAAAGCATTTCACTTAAGGCCCCATATACTTTCAATGTAATCTAAGAGCTGGCATTGATTCACACATAAACCAGTTTGAGCTCTGGCACAATACCTATGTGTGTTCCTATTTGTTCATTTTTGGATGATTGCAGCCTAAAAGTTTAAAAAACTTCCTTAAATCTGGATAAAAAACCAAAACAAAACACCATAAAATATGATTTGCACGATAAGGAGGAAACAAAAGACCTAGTACAGAGTTTATGGATTATTGATGACTACTGTTAAATAACTGCAATTCTACAATGGACTTAACCACTTTTGCCTCTCAACTGTAACATTAGGGCTGAATATCTTTTGATTTGGGAGATCTGTATCTCTCATTTGAGCAGTGAAAACATCTAATCAAGTACTGTAGTGCTTATCTTCTTGCTCCAGTCTCCAAAAAAATTTATGCTGTTTTAGCTAAGCTTTTGCTTCATACTCTGTTTGAAAAGCAAAATAACAGTAGTATATTTTTCTTTAAAACAATAGGAGAAAATGAATAAAGATGTCACTTCAGAGCCCAAGCGACAGATCTGAACACGGGAGCATTTGCTGCATATGTCTGTTAGCCTTGGAGTGCAAGGAGTTGGCTGACATAGTGCTGGCCACAACTTCAGCCTGTGTAAGCAGCAGCAGATTGTGTTTAGTGTACCAGCTGTGACGATTACAGGCTAGGGTAGGGACCCTCCACACCAAGATGGCACACTTTCTCAGGAGTTTCCAGTGGTCATCTCTAAAAGGAAAGTATTTGACTTTTAGGGAGGTTTTAATTCGAAGCCCTCTCTTTGTGTGTATTTTGAGTTGTAGCCTGCAGGATTCAGTCCCTGTTTCCCCTTAGTGTGGGTGCCTTGTGCTTTTTGGTAGTCATTAGCACTCAACAGAAAGGGAAGCAAATGCTGAGTGGCACGAGACAGTGCCAGAGTCTCTCTTACTCTCCTGATCTGAGAGACTGTGTCTGCAAGCAGACACATTTGGAAAACATTTAGAGGGAAGTAGTAAAGCATAAATGTTGGCGATACAAGTTGTCACAGCATGTAATCCAGAGAAACAGGTGAAAGCTTTCTTTTTAGCAAAGTGGGCAGGTATTAGTTGGGTTACACTTACCACAGATGAGTGGACAGGGGAAATGATTTTTGGCACAGGTCCTCCAGGGACAGGTCCCTTGATTTAAATAAGCATGTACCTGTAGAAATGGTGGTAGCAGAGCAAAGAATGGTCAGGATGGGATGGCAGTGAGCTGGCACTGTGATTTTAGAAGTACTTGGTCCCAGTGCAGAAGCTTGCTGGTGTGGCTAGCAGAAGAAAGAAAATGGGGCAGAAAGGAAAAGGATAAAAACCAAAGGGGAAAAAAGTTGGATGGAAAGTCTGGCAAAGAAAGAAAGCAAGGATGCATTTACAAGGAGGGTATGGCAGGACAGCAGCAGTGACGGGGAAGAGGGCTGAAAAGTATAGCAAAGTCCTCTTGAGTTTAGTGTCAGAGAGTTTTCTCTCTTTTTTTCTATCTGCATTGCATGTCCTTAGTTTTTGGTGAGTCACTTAGAATGGGCTTCATTACACAGAGCCTTTTGAATTGTTTGGTTTAGTATTTTTAACCTCTATCTCTCTACCTCATTTCCTTTTTTCTCTAAAAAATCTTCCATGTGCTCTCTGCAGTGTTCCTTTAGTTCACATGACACTCCTGAACTCTTAAGTAGAGATAAATCCCCAAATCAGGGAACATAAATATAGTAATTCCTCTTACAGATCTTAAACTGGTTTCTTGAATACAACAGTGAAATCCTACCGGTTTCCAAGACTGGTAGTTGATTCTAGCGTGACTCTACTACATGCTGGTGGAAGTGGACCAGTCAGTGGAATTGTACTGTCCAAGTCTGGCTAATTTGCTTTACAGCTTCTTGGTAGAAACAGAAGTTTAGAGTAATCAACCAAAAAAGTAAAAATCTGTAACTGTGACATCCTATGGACAATTCAGCTGTCAAGTTCACACCTGTTGGCAGAAGCAGATGGCCAAAGGCAGATAGGTGATCTTTACTGCACAGTTGTGAATGGATTTGAATGGTCTATGGGATGTGAAGCACCAGGATAAGACTGTAGATCAAGGATGGGATGTGTATGATTTAGGCTATTTTGTATTGCTTTGTAAAAGCTTTGCTTTGCATGACTGTTTCTTCCCATTATATATGACCTTTCTTGTGGGGGAGGAGAGAGCTTCTTATCCTACACTGACACGGGGAAATGTGTGGGTATTTATTCTAAGCTATCTAATCTGAACTGCATTTGAAATGTGAATGGGACAGTCTATATGAAGAGAAGGCAAAGGTAACAGCAGCTTCAGTTCATGAATGTTAATGTTTAACCTTAATGTTTCTTGACTGAGGATCAGGTGAAAGAAGAAAGCTCTAAGAGAACAAGATAGAGATGCTGAAGATGGAGTGTGCTATAAAGAGGGAAGGAGATGAGTTTCATGGTCCCTGGTCTTGTGTTGAGGGCAACCTGGCACTTACATTCAGGACTTTGTCTTCCATAACCCAGATGAAAAATAGTTTTCTAAAACAAAACCAAAAAAAATCATCTCAAAGATGATATTCACTGCTGGTTGCCTGGCTCCCTTGAAGAAGATTTTTCTTTTCCAATGTATCTGGTTTTTGAGCCTCTTGAGTCAATGGAGACCAAAAAGCTGCTGTGATCTATAGGCTGAGTTTGTATCAGAGAACCCAACAGGTAGAGCCTAAAGATACTGCACCTAAAGGCAGAGATACTCAAGGAATCCATGTAAATTTGAGGCCTATAAGCAAGAATCTCTGGTAGGAACCCACACTTTTAGATTTGTATTTAATTTTTTTTTTATTGAAGTAATTTCGTTAGTGATGCTTTTCTTTTCAGTGGGCCTCTGCATGACTTTACTTAATGAATGCATTGTTGGAATTGTTTTTCTCTTTTAGTCTTTAATGGCATCTATATAATAGCATCAAGATTCAAGATGCCACAATAAACAGCCCCAGTTTTACTCGGTCATAGCATCCCATCAAATGACATCAAGTTCAAATATTAAACCCTAATGACAAAAGTCTTGGTTAGACACTGTGCTGCTTTGGCACAGCCAGTGCAGCTGATAAGGCCTTTAGCATTGTAGAAAAAAAATGTCTTCTAAGTGCTGCATTCTCTGGGAGGATCTCTAAACTGAGGAGAAAAAAAATTGTATTTGAACACTTGGTACTTAACAGTATATCAGACAGTAGATAAGCTATACTCATGCTACAGAGAACTGCCGTGTTGCTTGCTTGCACTGTTGTCTGCATCCTACTTTTGGTTTGTGTTTCAGTCTTGGATCATACTGTTTTTGGGTGCAGTATTGTAATTTTGATCGGTGGCTGTAGAGTCTGTAGTACAATGGAAACGTGCTCATCACTGTGGCTCCAAGTTGCTACTTCAATATTGGTAGAAGAGCAGTGCAAAAAAGTATAAAAATGGACTTGGAGCATTTCTGAAGTACGTGGGAAAGAATTCAAATATTGAACTTCTAGATTTCCTGGATTTTAGTGAACTCATTTACTTTTTTTTTTTTTTTAAATTCTTACCGCAAACAAATGTATAAAATATTCCCCAAGGCAGCAAGAATCAAACTTATTTTGGGGGGTTCTGTGTATTTACAGTTGCATCTCAGATTGATGGGAGGTGCAAGTGCTGAGCATATTTGTAAAATAGTGACTGTGTTAAAACATTAAGAAAACCCTTCTGCTTCCAAATATTTTAGAAGTTCTTTTAGGAAAAATGCTTGTAAAGCATACTTCTATGACTGTGTGGGCATCTGCTTCATTTCTTTTCTGATTGATTTTATGTAAAACCTCCAAAACTAATAAATAAGATATAAGAAGTAAAAATGCTCATGATTTCTAAATGGAAAGTCTGTTCATTTTCATAATAATGCCGCGGGCTGGTGCCAGTATAGTTCATAATTCAGTGATCTCTTAAAATATTGAAACTTTTTTTACAAGAACATTAATTGTGATTATTTTTGGAAGTATTTTGAAATGGCTGCATTTAAAGAATCAAGGCACTGTCTCAGATCCATTCAAAATAATGTAAGGATTGCATTGCTGAAATTTCTGGTTGTGTTGACATTCCAGAATGAATACTATGTTACTATGTCGATATTTGTATGTTTCTTTGTTTGGTTGTTTTTTTGTTCTGGGTTTTGGGTTTTTTTTTAATATAAGTAAGTTTCAGTGGACTTGAAGACAAATTCCATCCATTTTTCTCGACTTGTTTTTATAAATAATCCCCCAGGAATAATACATGGGTTGTATGGCTTCTTTTTCATTTTGTTTTGACAGTTCTGCAGTCCACAATTATGATAGATATTCAGTTGGTGAAGAATAGCCCTGTGTAGCTTTATTTTTTTGCTTCAGACTAATTTCTGGGTCAAATATGCAAATTTTATATTGATTAAAACTCCTAGGTTCTAAATGGCAGACTTCTCAGTAGTCAAAAACTGTTAAAGGAAAGAGTTCTTTCTGAGGTACAGTATCAATACAAATAGCCATGGAATTCACTTGTTAAAAAGAACACATTTTATAAACATTTGTGTTTTGACCACTAGTCCGTGAAATACAGCAACAAGGCTAGCAAATTTTGTTATGTGATTTTATCTATCTAATTCTGTATTCACATAAACCCCCCCACATTTATTCCCTCTTAAAATTACAGCATACATTTTTCTTTACAGATAAGCAAACAATATATAAAATTAATGTTCTACAAAATTATAGACATTTGCATTTGTAAAGAATAAAGGACTCTAAAATGTGTAGTTTCAAACATTCATATTTTATTAATTTGACCAAATATTTATATTGTCCTTATTCAGTGGCTCTTAAAATTTGTTGACAGATTGACAGTCTTGATTCCTCACTGTGGAGCCTTCTTGATGCTTAACCTGTCCGGATGTCTGCAAAAGATACTCCCTAATTTGTGTTGCACTTCGCGGGCTGTAAATCATATTAGTTTTTTACCACAAAACCAGTGTTTTGTTGTTTCTTCCGTGTGTGCTGGGGCAGCTCTTCAGCTAGTATAAACTGTTACAGCTCTAGCAAAGCTGGAAGATCTTTCTCACTAAGTCTCCATATTTTAAACAGGGATCTGTTTTACGTAGCAAGTTTAATTAGCATCACATATCCTGACCTGCATGTTTGCTTTCACAGACAAGTAACAGAAAATAAGAGCCAGCTTCCTTTTTTAAAACCATAGTGCTTTCTTTTAAATAAAATGGTATCTTTTTTGCTATGCACAGCTTATTTAATTTTCCAGCAAATGTTTCCTTAGAAGCTCAATTGAAATAACAATTTAAAAAATGTTAAGGTACTTCAGATGATCCAACTTTAATTATCAGTGTAATCCTGAACCTTTTAGGTGAGATAAAATTCAGAGCACAGCAGACCTTGTTCGTTATGCTGGTTCCCAGGAAACTGGCTGGTTTGGCTGCTGAATTTAGCTGGCTGGTGTGCACATATGACCACTTCTTGGCATACATTCAGATCTGGTAGAATTTTTGTAGCTGTTACCCAAAGGGGAATGAACAAGTGTTTTGAACCCAAAAGGACTTTAGTTTTATTTTTTTGGAATCAGAATAACAATTCCTTTATGGGCAGAAATTACATACATGATATTAAAACTGAGTGCCTTTTCCTTTAAATACATGGGCATCAAGATACAAATCTTACATTAACAGGATTTTTATCTTTCTCAAACTTTCTGCTATGCACAGCAATAGAAGCCATTGTACAGTAAGAATGAACATCACATTTTTAAATGGCTGATCCTTATGTTGATAAGACTACTTCAAATCATCAGTCAATCAAACTGATTTTTTTTTGTTGGTACTCATCAAGACAATACAGTTTCCAAGTCTTACATCAAGGGAAATGATAATCTTCCATTCTTTGTGAAATCTGGCATGATGTTTCATGTAGAACTATAGAAGGAAAGTATCCTAGACAGCTTTCCATTCCAGTGATTTCATTAATGATCAAATACTTTTAAGTGACATGCAGTACCTTGAATGATTACAGCCAATACATAGTTCCAAATAAATCAGTCCTAAGGTTTGAACCTAGTATATAACATATGATTAACCTTTAATGCCATCAAATCATACAATGGCAACTCAAAACTCACTGATATTGGTTTTCATTTTAGATGAACCAAAATGCTGGATCACAATTGTATAAGCTGTCTTTGTTTATCCCCAGTTTTATACTATTTGTATTTCCTCTAATTTGTTCCAACTGGGAATGTTTCGGATAGAGAGAGGTACTGCCCGTGAAGTCTTTTCTTGTATAGGTCAAACTGGCCATGATTAAAGATGAACCAGCTTGTCTTCCCTTGGCTTTAAAATGATGGACTTCAAAATGTTGCTGAAACTGTTTTACTAAAATTTTACTTGAGACTGTATTTTACACAGACAGTCTCAAGTAAAATTTTAGTAAAACAGTTTCAGCTGTTTACAAAAAATTAATTATATGTGTAGTCAAAAATAAGCGTAAAGTTTCACTAAAAAACCTGATCCATTGAAAATAAGATGACATATATTACTAGAGGTCAGGAATTTTATTTTAAGGCTACCATGGAGATTATTTCAACTTGGTTTGTAAGGAAACTAAAGTCTAATAACCTGATAAGTCACTGATAACCACACAACAATAAAAACAGAAAGGAAAAAACCAACCCAACAAAAAGCTCCACCCCAGTATCTCTCCCTAGGGTGCTTATATAGAGTAGTTTCAAAATATTTTATTATAACTCAAAAAATATATTAGGTCATTCTGTTCACATTTTACCATATAAAAATTGAACATAAACTGTTAAAAAACACACTATGACTTAAGATAATCTCCACAGACCTGTTCCTTTACACGATTACTTTCACTGGATTACCTTTTTACACTGGGAAAGGATTCTTTAGCTGAAAAGCACTTTATAAAAAGGATTGAACATTTTGTTTGTATACCATGTATAGTCCAGATAATTGAAAACTTCCTGTCCTTAATAGCTTATACAAAATGATTCATGGTGCAAATTGGTATTCACAAGTTATTATGTGCATTAATTTATATTTTTTCCTCTGTACAGGCATCTAAAGATTAGATTTATAGGTAGTGCTGAAATGCATTTTTTTTGGCTTGAAATCAAGATTGCAATATACTTCATTTCACATTCTGTATGGATTTCAAACTATTGCCATCATGATGATGGTTTGGGCGTTTTGTGGAGGAGGGTTTTTTGAGCGACCTTAAAACACTCATTTCAAGACAAAGTATTGGTTTGGTTAAGTACAATATATGGACAAAAGACAAAGCAGGTTTTAAGGAGTTTTATGAAAAATGGTATTTTTCCCAAGCATTAAAAACAGCACATGAAAATCTGTAGAGTTAAGTTCTTACATGGGATTTTTAACCTATTTTAATGGGAAAAAATTGGAGCAGAATACAAAAAAAAAAAAAGTAGCCATTTTCTCCTTGAAAATGTTTTTGATACTGTCAAAATAACTTTTCATTAGAGGATGAAAATGTCATTTTCTTCAACAGCTGTGTTTGGATTAAAGTCTGAAATTTCAATTTTGTCAAGGAGGAAATTTTTTTGAGCAGAAAAAAAAATTTCAACTGACTATAATATATAATATATGCAGGATATATATAGGTACACATGCAGGAATACAGAGCCAGCATCTCTGCTGGTGTAGAACATCGAAGTGTCTCTGAAGTCACAACTTGCCTAACTAACATCAGCTGTGAATCTCACCTAAGAAAGAAATTTTTGCTGATCTCATATTCACCTCTCTGTGGAATGCTGTTTTCTGAGCAACATGATTCTGACATAAAAGGCATAAATAGAGTAGTATAGGGAACTACAGAGCTAATCTTCTGAACACCAGAACACAGGAGTGTCAAGGAACAGAAGTATGGCTGTAACAGTTCCTAATAATGCAGTCTTAAAGGGAAAGTCAAACTTGTCTGTAGGAAGGCTACTAAGATTCTCTTCAGGTCTTCAGAAAAATTTTGTTTGCAATGTAATTCTTTAGGACTACTAAAGACTATGACCATTTAAAATGATAATGGATTTTTTAGAACTCAGGGTAGAGCCTTCAGTGTACTGGTTATTGACCAATGTGGCAGGTCTGTTTGAGTGAGCAATCACACAGATGTGTTCTCTAGGTGGTACTCATTTTAATTCTAAAGCTTTTAACAATTACATATATAAAAGATGCCTCTACAGCACATAATAGTAAATGCGGTATTTTCAGGCAAGCACACCGAATTCAGCTGTGCTGATGACTCTGAACTTCCATGTTAGTATGAAAGCTCCCTGTTGATGTTTATTGGTACCCAGATTTGTAAAGCTGTATCTTGATGTGTGTTAGTATCCAACTGCACATTTTTATGTAGTAGCCTTTCAGAATTGTACTGAATGATGTTGTTAAGCAGCACTACACAAGAAATGTAGTGAATAATATGTTAGAACCTTACTTGATTCAATTTCGTTTTCTGGTTACATTGGAGAATACACCACTTTGCCAAGTGCAACTCACATGTCCATATTTTACTTTCTTTGGTATGCTCTGGGCTTCTTCCAGCTGTTTTTAAAACATCCATTAAAATTTATCCTTCAGTAAGGATTCCAGAATTTGAAGATGATGAGTGTCATCTGACAGGGAGCAGCTACTCTTGTTTTCCAGTGCTTTCTCAAGTGATGAAATCTTATAATTTGTCTTGGAGAACTCTCATTATGATACCTATGTTTAATTAAATGGGGTGAGGAAGAAGGGGAGAAAAATCTATGCTTATGAGTATGTAATTTCACGTGGCTGGAGCTGAACTCAATGCATGTAAAATTTGGAGAGCTCCCCCACTAAGCTACCAGCAAATATGTGTATCAATCCCTGATTTCTTACACTGATCTTTGTAAAGTACAGCACTTGCTTCTACTTACAACTTGGATCCAGAGAAGAAATTAATTGTGACTAAGAAAGTCCCTGCTACGACATTTGGAGGTGGACTTCTTGCATTTCTTTGTGAATTATCAAATTCAGAGCAATGGGTTTACAGAAGATTTGTGTGCTTCATCAAAGATCAGAATCAGGCCTCAGCATTTTTTGTCCTACAGACCTATATTCTTCATCTTTCCTGAGTTACAGAACCAGCTCTACTTTGTTGCAAAGCTCAAAAGTAGCAGTGATTCTCCAATATATAGCTTGGTTATCTGAGTTAAAAGTGGAGATGCTTCAGGCAAGAAGTTATCAGTGCCTCTGTGGAGCATTTAAATATTGAAATCTTCGAAAAACTTCTGCCACAGCACTTAGACTGGTTTAGGATATAATTACAGGAATGACAGATCTCAGCGTTAAGCCCATTTTTTGTTCTGCTTTTGTGTGGGAAGGCAAACTGGTCTGGCTGAGGACTTCTGAATCCTCTTTGTTAATTTTGTTCTCTCAAATTTGAAACATCACTCCCTCTCCTTGCAAGGTGCCCAAGGCAAATGACCATCCTTCCTGTCTGAATGGTGACGGGCTGTCTCCAGGCTGGCGAGAATGTTGTTCCACAGGACCATCCAGTCAAGGAGGACACGCAAAGGGACCTTCCACCTTTCTCTTCTAAGACAAAGCTTAGCAAGTAACTACAACAGAATGCAAGTTTGGTCAATTTAAGAATTCAGCAGAGAGGCTTCTACTGTACCTAGCAGATCGGAACTTGAGCTCATGGTAACACTGCACAAAGCTGTGATAAATGAAAGTGATCGGCAAGGCTAATAAAACGATGCCACTAACCACACAAATTCCTCCAAGAATCCTTCCTGGCACAGTGATGGGACACATGTCACCATAACCAACTGTGGTCATTGAGATGATCACCCACCAACAAGCAGCAGGAATGCTGGCATAATCCTTATTCTTTGTTCCCAAGTCCAGCCCATTTTCAAGAAGCTGGGAAAGTGCACTGAAAATTGCCATAGCAACACAGATAAAGACAAGTAGCATCACCATCTCTCTGTAACAACGCTTCAGAGTCAGACCAAGTGTTTGAAGGCCAATGAAATGACGGGCCAGTTTAATCACCCAAAAAATCCTCATCATTCTTAAGACCCTCAGAGTGACTCCAGCCCTCTGAAGCTGTGAATTTTCCCCTGTGAAAACTGTCATTAGAACAGAGATGTAGTAAGGAGTAATTGCCAGCAAATCAATGATGTTGAGAGGTCTTCTGACAAACTCACACTTGTTTTTGGAGACGATGAACCTCACAATGCATTCTGCAGTGAACCAGCCTATGCAGATAGCTTCAATTATCCTGTCAAAAGAAACAAAGTACAATATTTATGCTCTGTGCAAATGCTTCGGTGGATGTTTGGTTTATTCACAGATATTACCAAATTGACACAGACTTTCACAGACAACAAACAGAAAGCCACACTATTCTTATCCTGCACATGCGGCACTGGATTTCAGCAATTAACCTGAGGATCTAGTGAGAGTTTAAACTGCTAATTGCTGAGAACTCACTCACTGATTGTTTTCCTTGAATTATAGATTGCTTCTAATCACAGTACTGGGCAAACATGACAGAAACTAGAACCCTACAGGAAACAGTAGGCCACCAGTGCCAATGTGTAACATTATCTAGAACACCTAGGGTTTGGGTTTCCTTTGTTCGTTGAGTTTTGGGAGATTTTGTTCATTTTTGTTTGTTTGTTTAAATCTGTGAGGTCTGATCCAGGTGGGAATGCCAAGGGCTGTAGGTCAATGAACTGACAGTCTGTGAACAGCAATGTATAGAACCAGACTGCTAAACTAAAATGGAAGTGCAGACGGAGTAGGCAGAAATCAGTTTTTGCATTGGATAATTCATGCAAATTACTTCTTCAGGAACCAACCTAAACCAGTCTATCTGATCTGCATCCCAAATGGGGCTTACAGAATCATATTCAGAACTTTATAGGTATTGCCACTAAATACAGATGGTATTTCATTTTTCATCATTGGGTACAAAAAGTACTAATCTTGTGTCCTCCCATTTACCACAATGCTCTGCACTACTGATTTTTTTTTTCTTTTGCTTTAAATGCAATTCCACCTAAACTACACTGCAGGAAAAAAATCAAGGTAACCAAATGTTAAGGTAATAGGCAAGATCATCTTCTTACCAAATACAGAAGAAATACTGGAAGGGCACTGCAGTATGTTCTTAAATATTTTCAAGTCCCAGCACATTGAATGAAACTTGAGAATATCTCAACTTGAAACCAGTGGAAGGTAGAAACAGAAGATAAAAATATTGCTCAAAGATTATTTAGTAACTGTTGTGCATGTAGTTGCAGATCTTAAGATTTCAGACTGTGCTCACTTTTTTGCTACATAATGGAATGGAAGCTAATATTTCTCTAATTCCTCTGTTTATCTTTTTCAGCAACACTTTAAGCAAAGAAAAATCCCATCACTGATGCCTTCTTGTACCAACAGGTCTGAAACCAAACTGGTGTGAGATTGGAGATTTGAAAATACTACTAGAAAATACAATCAAAGCTTTTTTGCTACTCGAAGGACCCTAACAAGGT
>JAYRBT010000114.1:24151509-24171670 GCA_036023395.1 Myiotriccus ornatus
TGCTTGTTGCCCCCCCCCCCCCCCCCCCAAATCGTAAGGCCTAAAATGATTTTCCGAGTGTCTAAAGTTCTCTGTGTCGGTAAGGACTCCCGTGGTGTCTTAAAGTGGGGCAATAAGAGCTCGGAGATCCTGCACGGAGGGAGGCACCCTTACTGAGAATAGGAGCCGTATCCCGATGGCCCGGCTACGCTGCCAGCCCACCCAGACCCGAGCGTGCCACCGGCCCCGGCCCGCCTGTAGTGCGGCCGCTCCGGGCGCCCCCCTGCCCGTGCCCTGCGCTCGGGGCCACCGGAGCTGCGGAGCAGCACCGATCCGCCGACACCCCCACATCCCCACGCAGCAGCTTCCGAGCTCAGGGTCGGCGTTTTTAGGCGCGCAGACGATCTGCGCCGGCGGCAGCTACAGCCACGGACGGTCAAGACGAGGGGCAGAACACACTGGACGTGACACACGGGGACCGGACAGCGGGAAAATAAAGGATCCTCCTACCCTGAGGGCTCCCTCACTGACTCTGCTGTGTACCTGCTCTGCTCCTCCATGCTGCGGTTCCCCGGCGCCCGCCACTCGGGCAGGGTGCTGGCGCACAGCACCACCATGGACACGATGACGAAGAGGATGGAGACGGTGGCCAGGACCTGGGCGGCCACGGAGGACGTGGGCTCCTCGAAAGTCCTCCTCATCCTCTCCAGCCACTTCCCGCCCTCGGCTCCCGGCGGGCCCCTTCCCTTGCCCTCGAGGCCGCCACCCGGCTCCCCTGGCGGCTCCTCCGCCGCGTAGTAGGTGTACGTCTCGGACATGCGGTCGTCGAGGCGGCGCTGGCAGCAGTAGTCGAGGTGGGAGCCCTCCAGCCCCCAGTAGATCATCTCGTTGTAGAAGGAGAGCTCGCACATGTGCGGCACGAAGCGCAGGTGGCCGTGCCGCACGTACAGCATGATGAACCCGAAAGCCTCCGAGTGCCGGTCGAAGAAGTACTCGTTCCGCTCCCGGTCGTAGTCGTCGCACACCTCCAGCACGTCCTTCTCCGACAGGCAGCCGTGCAGGCGGCTCACCCGGCGCAGCGGAAAATCCTTTAACACCTCCCGGGAGAAGGAGTACCGGGTGCCCCCGACGTTCAACACCACCGGGGGGCCGCGGCCAAAGTTCATGGCTTGGGCGGGACGGAGAAGGGGAAGCGCGGGCAGGGCAGGGCGGCGAGCAGGGGGGCAGCGCGGGCGGCGGCGGCTGCCCCGGCTCCGGCTGTGCGTGTACCGCTGGCGGCTCCCGCTCGGCGACGGGGCGGGCGACAGGCGGAGACGGAGGGAGGGAGGGAGGGAGGAACGGCGGGAGAGGCGCCCCAGCGGCCGCGCAGGAGCGGAGCGGGGCGCGGCGGAACGCGCGTCCCCCCGGCGATGGCTCGGCGATGCCGCTCGCAGGTGCCGGTGCCGGTGCGGGCTCAGCGCCGGGGGCGGGCGGGCAGCTCCGCGGGGCCCCGCCGGGGCGGGGGCGCGGCCGCGGGCATGGCGGGACCGGGGAACTCCGCACCCGGCGCAGCTTCGCTCCGGCGATGCCGGTGCCGGCTGGCAGGCGAGCGGGAGGCGGTGCGGCGGGAGGGGGACACGCCTCCTCCCCCGCCCTCGCACACGGCGGACCGGAGCGGGGAGGGGGTTGCCCGGGACTCCCCACGCCCCGCCGCGGACCCTTCCCATCAGAGGGTTTCGGGGCCCCGTCCCTGCCACTCCGCTGCCCGCTCCGCCAAGTGGCACTTGGCCGAAGTTGTCCACCAAACGCAAGTGGACGTTTTTCCCCCTCATCTAAAAAAGCTCGAAATGAAGCGTTTGAGCGCGACTCAGCTCGCTCCTTGTTCGCGGCAGCCGACGGCCAGAGCCTGTCGCTCCCGTCTCGTTTGTTTGCCTGCCAGGGCGGGCGGTCCCGGCTCCCGGTCCCCGGCATGGCGGGGCGGTGGCTGCAGCGCCGGGCTGCCCTGCAACTCGCAGGTTTCCTGTTACAGCCCGTCCGCCCCGGCCCTCCGCCGTGCACATCTGGATAGGGAGACTCTTCTCTTTTTACTTTTCCGATACTGTGTGGACACCAGGAAGAGTCTTTTTCCCCTGCTTCTGCCCATCTCCGTCTCAGGTCTCTGCTCCTGCAGCTTCCTGAGTTCTTGTTTCCTACACCTGTCCACAACATTAAACCAACTATTAGCTCCCACGACCCTGTCTGCATTCTAAAGCTTTAATTTCATTTGGTTGCATGAAGTACAGAGACTTAACTTCCGCTACTGAATTTTTTTTTTTTGATTCATTTTTTTTACCCCAACGTGACAATTCTCCAGGCTTGAGGTGTTTTCTAGGCTTATTAACGTCTGGAGCATCATGGGGTAAAAATCAGACAAGATACAGTTCTCCCTTTCAATGAGATCCTTCCAGTTGTCAGGAAAAAGGGCAGGTGAGTATATCTTTTCCAAAGTAATGCCGAAGATTTGTCACTCACTGTGTCTTTAAAAAGACATCCAGATTAAACCAGATTTTTGCCATCAACGTTGTTTTTCGCTCTAGATATATGCACTCTGAGTTGGGTTTGGTGATTTTTGTTGCCCTTGCTGTCCTGTTACTTTATCAGGTGATATTTTTAAGGCACATTTAGGAGTATCAAAATAAGTGAATAGTCGTCTAATTCTGTATTAAAAAAAAAGTTGTTTCTTTTTAAAGTAAAATGCGATTAAGCGCTACTATTTTTAAGCCTATTTGTCATCTTCTAAAAAATACTTCTGGAGAGATTCGAATAAATGTCCCCGTTACCACGAAGCGAATCCTACGAGCTCTTGTTGTTATAAAAGTGTTGCCACTAGAGGGCGCGGTTAGTCATTCTTCCCTGTTTGTTTCCCGGTTTTTATCAGAAACCCACCCAAACTCCAGCTGCAAAATGTAGTACACACACCAGGGTGTTGTTGCGCAGTAAGGTCATTTTTTTATCTCTGTTTAGTCATGCTGATGTCTGTTTTCACATAGCTGGAAAGGTTTTTCCTTCCAGTGGCTGCGTTCATAGAACCATAGAATCATCTCCACTGGAAAAGACCTTGAAGATCATCGAGTCCAACTGTGAACCCAGCACTGCAGAGTCCACCACTAAACCATGCCCTTAAACACCGCATCTACACATCTTTTAAATACCTCCAGGGATGGTGACTCAACCACTGCCCTGGTTAAGCTAATGTATCTTGGGCTGCTTGTTAATTTTATAAGCAACAAACACTCTTTTAAACCTCTTCACCCTCCTTTGATGTGTATGCTTCTGTATTGCATTGTTTCAGGAACAGTCACTAGAAAATCTGTTCGAAAATTAAGCAGCAAAACCTGACTAGAACTCTGACAGTGCTAATGAATTATCCAGGTGCTTTTGGCTTAGCAATTTGTCAGGCTTCCTGCTCCATATATTCTAACCTGCTCCATCCCTCACAGGTTGCTTGCAGGGGAAGAGTGCAGAGTATAGGTAACATGGCCTGAAGACGTGTGTTTACTAACTGTATGGAAACGTGGGTTGGAGTGTATGTCCTAGAAATCATTTCAAGATGAACAAAGCTTTATTGGCTGTGTTTAAAAGCTGTATGGCAGAACAGGTAAAGTGCTGGCCTGACAAGGCTTTATCTTTAAAATGCACTGCTTGACGAGTTATTGTGGGTTGATTTGAAGCCTATGCCTATTTTTGGTTTTCAGTTTCTTTTCAATATAGAATAAAATTATTTCCTCTTTCAGAATAACTTTGTCAGACATTCAATATAAGCAAAGCTAACCTGCCAGCAGGGATGTTTTCTTTTCCTCCACATGTTCAAATTTAGTTTTTTTAGTTATAATTGTTGACTTCCAATTGAGAAGATTTATTCCAGGGAGCTGGTGTCAACAACTGTAAAGAATATCTTTTTGCACCAGGAGCAGCAATTTATCATGACCAAAACCTCAGATTTTAGACAGAATTTACAGTCTTTCAATTTTGAGATTGGTTACCCCACTAGAGTTGTTGAATGGCAGGTTTATATTAAATTTGTAGTAATTCACGTTGTTTCATGGTAATTACTCAGAATTTACAAGTGTCAGTTCAGTAGTTGTAATATATATCTTAATTTTTTTTGTTTGTTTTGTTTTTGTTGGTGTTTAGTGATTAAATGTCTTAAGAAATTTGAAAAAATACAATGGAGAGCCTGAAAGAGACAAAACACTGAAGACTTTGTGTGATGATATGCAAAACATTTAGTAATATATTAAGCAAAAAGATCTTCTTAAAGGTCATTGTGTAAAAAACAAAACAAAACCAAAACAAAAACATGTTTGAAAGTGCCATCTGTATTGATTTGAAAGATGGTACCTAATTAGCAAAAAACAGGTGAGCCAATAAATCCATGTAAGTCAACATAGAAATTAATAAAGAATATTCAATCTATGTGTTAAATGGTAAAGTATGAGGTGTAAAGGGAATCTTTAGAAGGACTGAATGGGCTAGTAATCTAAAATATTAGAAAGACCTCTTTCAAGCAGTTGAGTTCAGGTGGTTAAGATGTTGGTTTGTTCTTGGTTGGGTTTCAGTTTTTAGGATCTGGATATACACACTGGGATGTTGAATCAAAACAATTAACACTTTTCCTGGTGTTATAGTTGTTATCATTTGCTGCCCAGGAGGAACTTTACAATTGATAGTAATTATGTAAAACTAGCTTTTTTTGTGTCAACATTTATTTTAAGGGCTTGTACTGTGCTATTGCGTCCTAGGGGTATTTAATGAACTTGAAATATTTTCTACAGCTTCCAAATCTTTCTGGCCCTGTGCTGAGACTGTTGCTCTGTGTTCTGAGTGCAGCTCTATGCTTGCTTTTAGAAAAGAGAGTCTTTACTTACATTTTGTATGTGAACCTAGGGGTATAGTTTAATGGCAACATTTTTTATAACTCAGGTAAGATTCTGTTCCTACTGAGGTAAATACTGAGTGCTGTTGACTTCAATACAAGCAAAATTGGCTTTTAATGGGTTGTCTTCTGTCAGGAATCTCAATTATTTTTATGACCACAACCTGCAGGAACTTTAGCTGTGGAGCAGGTTGCCATGATGATAGACTTGTAAACACAGAACAAAAAGATCTTCCCGGCCAGGGAGTATATAGTGTATAACATGTAAAATTGTGGGGTGAAAACCCCAGTGTTTTTTGGTATCAAACATACTGCCATATTTGGCCATCTCTATCTTAATTACTTGAAAAGGCGATACATAAAGAACAGAACAAATGCTTCAAAAGTTCTGCATGCACAGATGGACTATGATTTGCACTTATCTTTTGTTTAGGTCTTGGGCAAAATTGGTTTCAAATAGATTTTTTTTTTCTAAATCTGACCTCTCCTCACAAAAGCCCCCCTACTTCAGTGTGATTTGTGGGCTACTTAGAAAACCTTTCAGGAGATGATCCCATTACCACATATAATTACCAAACAAACAGTCTAATGACAGTTGCAGTTTGGATTGTCAGTGGCACCTGACATAAGAGTACAAGTTCCCTTGTCACGGAGGCACTTGTAAAAATCTGAATAATTTTGAATATAAATGTTTCTAAAAGTGGATGAATGACATTTAGTAGGGAGCTGGGTATTCACATATATATACATGTGCACAGAATACAATCTGCAGTTGACATTTATAATGAGACTAACTTACTTCATGAAACGTGCTAACAGTTTAGGAAATATGCATATGAACAGTTAAGATTTGATACTGGAGAGTCAATGTATTTGTAGGTCAGACTGAGCTTTTTTTAATGTGAGAGTCAACTGCCTTCTCTGTTGTCCTTCATCTCCATATCGAGAAAATCCCAGCAAAACTTCTTGTCCCTGATGCTGGGCTAATTACTGAAGGCTATTAAAGTTTTCAATGATTGTTGAATCCAGTGAAGCCCTCTCGGACAGAGATGGGGAGTAATCCAGTTTGTTAAATCTAAACTCCAGGCAGGCAGATACAAAGCACAGAGAGAAGGACATTGCTCGCCTGAGGAAGGTGATTAGAAGGAGACTTGCTAATGGAGAATTCAAAGGCATGAATGTATTCTCACAGGAGAATACAACATGTGAATGTGTTTTCACACCAGTGAGAGTCTGTTCTAAATGACTACCAAGGGGAAGGGAAACAGTCTGCAGAGAAGATGGAGAGAAATACTGGGATTTGGAGAAGCCATGTGTATGGGTCAATCCAAAGTATGTTCTCAGAAGAGGAAGAAAACTGGTCCAGGTAAATGCATATAAACATTATTTTCTTACAATCTTACCTTTTTGGTTTGGTTTTCTGTTTGTTTGGTTTTGGGTTTTTTTTGTTTTGTTTTAGGGCTTTTTTTGTTGGTTTGGTGTTTTTTTTGTTGTTTTGTTTTTTGACTAGCTAACATAAAGAGTTACTGTTGTGCTTTTTTTGTGGTTTGGGGTGGTTTTTTCCCCTTGCACCCTCAGCAAAGGCCATGAGCTCAGTTTTGTTACCTAAACATACAGAGTTAATGTCACTTGGAATGCCCTCCATTTTCTCCCCAGTAACAAGCTATAGGGCAAGAGAAAATGGCCCCAAGTTGTGCCAGGGAAGGTTTAGATTGGATATGAGGATAAATTGATTCACCAAAAGGGATATTAAGTACTGGAACAGACTGCCCAGTGTTGTGGTT
Organism: Myiotriccus ornatus; assembly: GCA_036023395.1. Taxonomy (NCBI): domain Eukaryota; kingdom Metazoa; phylum Chordata; class Aves; order Passeriformes; family Tyrannidae; genus Myiotriccus; species Myiotriccus ornatus. The sequence continues at coordinate 24,158,167 of JAYRBT010000114.1, forward strand.
GAGTCACCATCCCTGGAGGTATTTAAAAGATGTGTAGATGTGACACCTGGGACATGGCTTAGTGGTGGACTTGGCAGTATTGGGTTAATGGTTGGACTCGATGATCTGAGAGGCATCAAGATTCCAACATAAATGATTCCATGATTCTGTGATTTACCCTTTTCTCTGTCTGCTGCTCCAGTAGTGCATGAGCATTTTTTGTCTGTCCAACAGCCCCTGCAGATGTCCAGCATGCTGTACAGGGGACACTTCATGCCTGAGCTTAGGTAAATGAATTGAGCCCTTGGCATCTGTTATGCCTCTTTGAAGGACTGAACCAGGAACTTGAAGTTGTGTTGGTTGGGACTCAGGTCAGATGCCCTGGTGAATCAACCATGGCCTTCGGGAAGGGAATTCAGACATCTGGGACTCAGAAAGCCCATTGCTGGAGACTTTTGCAGAGCCATTGAAAACAGGACACAGCTCTGACTGCTTATTTAAAGGAGGTGATAAGCCTGGAGGTCTAATTAGCTGGGATGTAATTACAGTGAGTTAGTGTCTCACAAGCAGGATTTTACTGGATCCGTGGAAAAAATATTCTAAAGCAAAGTTTCTGGAAATGCTGGTTAATTTCTTTTATTCCTTAGTGAGAAATGCTATGCTTTTCCATTTTAGGTATCTAAACTCCTGGGGGAAGGAGAGGAGGGTTAGAAACTGTGTCTTGCTATTATACTGTCCTAAGCGTCACACTTCAGAGGAAATAAAGTTAAATAAGGCATTTTTGAAAACTTTTTCACTTTTTCCTGATGAATAGGAAATAGTCCCTCCTTCTGCTCTTCACAAATGCAGTATTGTTAACTACTGACCACTCGATTGTACCAAACTACAATAAATGATGCAGAATTAGGTCTTACATAACACTTGAGTGCACAAAATTCAGTCACTTTTATCCCTGACATGCAGATTTTTATTTCTAAAAGGAAGTATTAAGCATTTTAGTCTTACCATGTGTATTCTTGAGAGGACCCAGAAACTCTTCCTGTTTACTATACTAGTTTATGAAAATGATCAAGCTTGCCAACTTAAATATTTGCATGACTATTTAGAACTTAAAGATGATGATCAGATTCTTAAAATACTAAACCTGGAGTCAAATACTCATCCAGTAAAAATTAATAAACATTAGAGTAAATCCTTAAATTCTTGGTGAAAATGAGATCAAACCTCTCCGTAAAAATCCTTTTTTCCTGAGCCTTTCGGGGCACCGGAGAGTGCAGGGTGCTCATCTCATTCTTCAGGACACAGGAAAACCTGGTTCTGCAGTGAAACGAGGTGTTAAAACCTTTGCATTATCGGAGCTTCAGGAACAAGTGGAGCATAGCTCCATTACAGTTACAGGGAAGCCAATAAAGCCACTCTGTCCTGAGTTCACATCTTAGGATGCTAAATCGCAGTGTGCCTTTGGTGGCTGTGCAGGAATAAGTTCACTACCTTTTGTAACTTATCTGCAATATATTGGAGAGGGCTCTGGCTTCCAGCAAACGGGATGTATTAAACTGGGTTCCATGTGGGTGATTGTATGCAGGTCTCCCCAGGTGTCTACATAATCTTTGTCAACATCTAAACAAATTACATAGATGTTCCCGGCTGCACCACTGGTGCAAGCTGGTATCTGCTTTCAGGAGCAGTAACTTCTCACCCTTTACATCAAAAGACTCCTTCCTAAATGACACAAGAGATTGGATTATGTCCCAGAGTTGGAAGTTAAAGTGATCACACCATTATCTCCATTACACAGCTAGAAATGTCTCATAGTCAGAATGATTCTTTCTTTGCCTTCATTTTACGAAGGTACGATATTCCTCATAAGGGTATTTTTCAACTATGACTTCAAGATGTAACCACTGATGGTCTGGATCAGGTACAAACCCTCACGACAGAATCCACCAGAATGGTCTGATAAATTGATCACCTTTTAGACAGAAAACATAGTGAAATATCTGAGAGTCTGGTTCTTGAGATGAAAACTGCATGAGAACATATTTTTATGTATTTCATACTATGAAAATATTAATTCGTGGACAGTATTTATACTGTGCTGTTCTCTGGTAAAAGTTACTGCAGTTTCATTTTGTGCAAGTACTGATTTCATGTTTTATTTTTTTTAACATATATTTTTGCCTATTTCAACATAGTTTTGTTTCTATGCTGGCAACTGCAGATACTACCTACGTGCAGACCTGCCTCCACGTTTTAAATCATATTACTAACATCACAATACTTGAGTTGCTTTGTGGAAAACTGTAGTATGTTCACTAATTGTTCTTTTTCTGCTAATTACAGGAGAGAAAGGTAAACTCCACACCCTTTCCCTTGGGGAGGGAGGAGTGGGATTCGGAGAAGGAGTGGTTTGCCAGTGGTATCCCTCTATAATGTGTGCCAGATTTATAATGAAATTGAAGTTGAAAAGGATGCATTCTTTTGCCATTGCGGGGTGTGTTGGAAAGTGCTGCTGGTGGACTCTGCAGTGCTCAAAAATAGTTGCGTCATGCTGACATCAAACTGCAAATGGGCCACCTGCATTGCTGTAATGGCCACTACCTCTCTGACTCAGCTACTGATGTACCTGCAGGATGTAAAGCTAATCAACCGACATTAGCAATTTAGTCATCCCCTAATTTCCCTGCTTCCCATGGCGATAAACTGTGAAACCCAGCTGCTGAAGCTGGAGTGATTTTGGCACAACTTTGCCATCAAGTTAGAACTGACTCTAGCCTGGAGATAGCAAAAGAATTAAACATCACAACATTGATGAAAAACCAGATCTTTTCTGGCAGTGATGGCTAAGGAACAAATAGGTAATGCTGTCTGCAGAGCCTTGCAAACTTCTCCTCATACAAGTCTTTGGTAAATTTCCAGTACAACTGGGTTTTTGCACGTTAAGCTGTCCAGGCAGGTTTATAGAAGTGCCTTTCAATTGCAAGAGCCAGAATAAAATAGATTGCTCATTGCACATTCTAAATAATTTTTTTCCTTCGATCCATGGGAGTTTATTTTGTGCTTTTTCCTTTTTTTTTTTTTTTTTTTAACTGCTGCACAAACAAGGCAGGAGACATCAGTAATCTTGAAATCGTAGTAAGGAAAATTTTGTATGTGTCTCTTTAGAAAAGCTTAACATGATTTAATGAGATGCATTGCCTTGTGTTGCACTTCAATGAATATTATATTGGCCTGGCTCTCTAAAGTTGGAAATTATAGTAAATATTGCAGAAACTTATTTCAGAAGACTCCAACCCCTTAGCAGCAAGTGTCTGCCTATAGACTGCAGCATTCGGCTGGAGGAACTTCTTCCTGTTTGGAGGTTTGGACTTTTTCTAATTTATTTATTTATTTTTATTTATTTATTTTGTGTTCAGGTATTATGCTGACGACTGCATAAGACCTTAAGACATTTTGCTCCCTAAATTTTCTGAATACTATTCTTATCAGATCATTAAGACATTTTTTCCTCAGCAGGTTTAAATATGACTCTCTCTCTTTGTTCTCTCTTTTTTTAGAAATTTCATCTATTTAAACATTTGTGCTGCAAAACAGACTTTAAAATTGGAACTGACATCTCATGTTTGCAGTGCCTTATTTGTTTTCTTTCCTCCTATAGTTAAATCTTTAATTCAGAGATCTGTCTTTAATTCATCAATTTATACCACTGATTTTCTGTCTTCTTCCTAACTTGTTTTCTAATTCACATATTAAAATGACTTTTTTCCTCAAAAGAGAAGAAGAATGGGGAAAAGAAGCTTTTTAAAAAAAAAAAAAACACAAAAGAAAAGTAAAAAAAATGAACAAAATAACCCCCCCAAATACTGATTAAACATTGGATTGAAATCCCATGCTTCTGTTTTCCAGGAGATGTACTAGAAGCCCTACTTTTGAGTGTCCTTCTCAATAAGTCATACATTCATCCTCTCTCCTTCACTGTTCTTAGCCCCAAGCATCTTATCCCCATTTCTGAAAACCGATGGCGAGGACTTCCCCACTCAGCCTGGGCTGTGGTCAACCATTCTAAGATGTGTGCAGTTGCCATGGCCTGGGTACCATCAGAAATTAAGGATGTGCCAGAGGCTGGTGCTCTCTCTTATTATTTGCAGAGATTATTTGGAAAATATTCCTTAAGACCTCCTCATCTCTCAAGTTCAGCATTTCAGTGACTTCATAAAACATGAAAAATACTCACCCACTGCCAAGTATGTAGTTGGATTGTCTACTCATACAGTTTATTTTTGCAGTCTCTTACACTTCTGTCGTTCCCTGAGGAGCAGTCCTTAAAAGCTAGGAGGAAGACAAGCTTGTGGAACTGTGATTTCTAACCCTGCACTTCTTGGCCGCTTTATGGCAGTGACCCTGTTGAGGTGTACCAGTATTCCTCCTCCCAGCACGCCACAGGTCTGGCAGACCAGTTACCAATCTGAAGCATACAGTTTCCCATCCCATCCTGGGAGCAGAACAGAGATTCACAATCTTCCTGTCTTCCTTTCACAGGGTTGGGTCTTAAAGAGTCAACTGTCCTGAATTTTGTAATCATGTAGCCGAGTTCTTTTTCCTTCCCCAAGACTGGGATTCCTGTGGATTAACTCAAGGGCACCAATAGAGTTTTTCTGAATTTACAGAGGTGTGACAGTTAATTATGGCTTAGTATTCCTGAGTCTCTGTTGGCAAATAAAATAAAACTTTTGTACTGCTAATAATGATGATCTGTCTAGTATTCCAGTATTTTCTTTGTTTAAGGAATTTTAGATAATAAATTGCATTGAAAGTAATCTGTGTTGCAGAAATTGTGACAATTTAGGTCAACTGGCTCAAGAGACAGATATTCTGAGTAACAGGACAACTATTTCTCATGGACAAGTTGCTTGGTACAACTGCAGGCATTAGGTTCTTTGCCCGTTTTGTTGATGGAAAAGCAATCCTCTCTGTCTCCTACAAGAGAAAAGTAATTCCATAGTAAAAAAGAAAATAGCCCTTGGGTTCCTTAAACCTCACAGCACAAATTTCAACCTAGTAAGAACTTTTACTGCCAAGTTATAGACCTTGGAACAGGGGCTGGTAATGGAAATAGTGATGGAGCAAATTTTAGAGGTATGAATGGTGGCATGATGGATTCTCTGTGCCTTGAAGTCTTGCACTTAGAGGGTATTGCCAGACTGGTGTATCTGAAAAAGCAGCATCACATTTTGCTATTCAGAAGGGCAGACTCCAATAGGAAGTGAATACAGAATACCGGAAAGATCATGAACAACTGTAACTACTTTTGTCCTCTTTGGTGGGGAAATAATTTTGATGAATATGAAAGGTGAATATGGTGTAGATGAATAAGAAAGATATTCAGAAACAGAATTTTGTCCCATTTAAAAAAAAAAAAAAAAAAAGGAGAGGCTTAAACTACAACGTAATCCTCTCATTTTTACATTTCAGTGTATGAGGAAAAGTGTAAAAGGCCTTTCCAAATAATGAGTCCCCTTTAAGTCATGATTACGATTAAGCAGTGTACCTCTTCAAATTTTAAAGATGGAACTAACATAATATATTCAATGCTTTATAGATTGCACAGCTTGCTAAAGAGCAAGGTAAGAGCTAAGAAGAGCTAAGGTAAAATGTCAGATTAAGTTGTGTAAAGTCCATGGAGTCCACCCTACGCAAGGCAACACTATGCACTTGCTCAGGCCCCTTCTCCTCCTCCTTTGGGACAACAGATCACTGTGCTATATTCAGTCATTTGTTATTTTCTTTTCTAAACAGGAAAGGTTGGTAGCAAAAGACACAATAACTCGTGTTCGGAAGAAAATATTCATCAAACAATAAATAACCTTCCTCATCCCAAAATGTTGGGTAACTACCCAGGAGGACCTGATCAGAACATGAAATCTTAAAATATTCATTAAAAATGTTATATACTGAAAGGCTTGACAGTCACTATGGCTAGGATATTTTTATTACAATTTTCCCCTACCTGTTGTGGTGTACTTTTTTCAGCTGGTTTAATGGAAAAGTCCCTAGGGAAGTGATGTTATGAATAATTATTATGAGCACTTATCCAGTAGTCTCCAGCACGGAAAAGTTGGAGGGTCTTCTATCTGTATTGTATGTTGTATATCATCTGGTTGATGTCCATGAAAGCAGATGGCACTCAGTATCTGTTAGAACTGAGCCCTACAGTCATGGCTTGCACGTTGACCACTACTTATTTATGGACCCAGACAGTCCTCAAAGGGATATGAGTCTTCATTTGGGAAGAAGTCCAGAACTTGTGGAATCAGATCTGAGAAGCATGCATGAGCAGGCTTCTTCTGCCTCAGAGTATATGTGATTTAGTAGTATGAGCTGTCTTTATTTTCTCTGTGATGTCTTCTGGGCATTTCACATACACAGATGTTTGTACTTTGATTTGGCTGCTTGTGGTTATTCTGGTGAAGTTCAGGAATTGGCTTCAGTGAAAATAGTCCTGGATATCTTGCTGACTAATTTTGGTTGGGCTTTTTTGATTGTGGTCTGTTTGGATGTGCTTTTTTTTTTTTGGTGGGGGTGTTTGTTTTGTTTTGGGGGTTGTTTGTTTTGGTTTTTTGTGGTGGTAGGTGTTTTTTGTTGGAGGGGGTTGATGTGTTTTTATTATTTCTGTGGATATGCATTAGTTTAAAAACTTTTACAGATCCTAAAGAGGACGTAGCTGTAACAGTATAAAAGGGTTTTTTTCCAGTATCAATCATTCTTGTTTAGAAGAAAAGGAAAACAAGCACACTGTGTGCGTGTGAGCCCATGATTCCTTCCTGCTTTCTATAGTGTCTCTTTTTAGGAATTTTTAAGTTCTGTTCCAAAGCAGAACTTGCAGGATGGACCCTGAAGTGTTTTCAGAGTTGTATGGGCAGAACCACTGGATCAAGGAATCTAGGATTTTTCAAAGAGCATACTATAAGAGATGCTTCTCTGGTCATATTCTCCCTGAAGAGCAAGCATTGGTCTTTTCCCCTAGCAGTTCTCCCCATTGCCGATTCCCTATGTCAGAGTAGTTGGTTGGATAGTTTTGAGGAACACAGGGAAATGAAAACATACAGTTTTGACTCTGTGTATTTGTTAGTCTCAGCTAACTGTTGTACTCTTGCCTCCCATAGTAGCTTCATAAGGAGAAGAGGGCTGATGCACCCAATTTTTTTTTTTTTGTTTATATTGAAATATAAATGATAGAACAAGTTGCTTGTAAGGGTTTAAAATATTCTTTTGTATTCTAGATGATATTGTAGAATATTAAAACCTGGACACTCAGACTGTTAATCTTGGGTATCCAGATTCTATGGGTTTTCATTCCTAGCTGTAACACAAGCTGCAAAAGGGTTTAGCTGCAGAGGTTAAAGAATAGTGAAAGGCTCATCTGATAAATGGCTGCGAGGACTGTAGTCAAAAATCTTCAGTCTGCCAGAGGGAAAGTAAAATTTGTCAGACTGCGCATGGACATGATGGATTTATATGGTAAAATTGGCATCTGCCTTTCCTACAAAGAAGAGACTTAACTGCAATAGTGGGGAGGTTTTTATTGGATATGGATTTTTCAGAAGCAGATAATATGTTCAGGGGTTTTTTGTTTGTTTGGTTTGGGTTTTGTTGTCGGTTTGTTTTGTTTGTTTGTGCCTGTTTGGTACAAAAAGCCAAATTTGACACAAATTTGCCTATTGTTTTGTCTATTTTAGCACAAACAGCCATTACTAAAGAACTTGCAGGACCTATCAGTTCAATTAGGTTCCTTGCTGTAGAAAATATGGAAAATCTACCATTCCCTTGCTATATGGGGGGAATACTCACGGTATTCTGAGTGCACAAGTGTTCTGCATAAGTCCATTGTGTGCTATGTGGAAGGGGATTTTCAAGCTGTTTATTTCTTCTTGCCAAGCATAACACATAGCTGACTTAAACAAATCCCAAACAACAACAAAAAACATGCCAGCTTGGCAACTGGGGAGCCTGTAGTTATTGCAATATTTCTTGTGTTACCACCTATTGTTTGTGTAGTAACTCTGCCTGCAGTAATCTGGCTACCTAGAAGTATATCACTTGTTCTTTCCACTCATTCCGAGAAAATGCTTCATGAACTTCACTGGCTTCAGACAGGGATTTGATTGCCTCTAGGTAAAAGACTCGCTTAAAAGCGACTGCCAATACTTTCCAAAATAACAGCACTACTGTCATTGTGCTGTTGCTCTTCGTTGCCATTACCTAGACTGATTTCTGGAAGTAAGTCATCTAGTCAGAAGCCTGTTAATCAGGCAGACAAACTGACCTCCTTTGTCATACCACCTGTTGTTAGAAAGAGAGGTCACTTGAACGCGAAGTTAAACTCACTGTGTGTAAGCAGGCACGATGTCCTCGATTTAGGGGGGAGGTGTGTGCATTACAGCACTGATAAATATGTCCCTGAAATGCATCCAGCCTGAATTCAGAACTGAAGTTCCTCCTACCAACAGAACACTGAATGATCATCTTCTTGCTGCAATGACCTGGAGACTTGCTACCTGCATAAAGAAATTGTTCTGATTTTCAAAACTAGAGGTAGAACCTTTAGTACCTGAGAATTTCAGGTCAAAAGTGTCTGTAATGGAAACACCAGGCAGTATTTAGTGACACGGTAAGGCACTGAGCATACATATGTTCAGTAAGTTGCACTTTGGTGTCGCTTGCCTGAGATCATTCAAGCCCCAGAAAATCTGAACTGAACAGATGCTGAGTCCTTGACTTAAATTAATTCTGCTCAGATGAATGTACTGTACTCTACTTAAATAGGTGTCATTAAGCACCTTTCACAGCTCTTTAGCAGGTGTTAAGCACGAAAAATAGATCAGTTGAGAGAAAGGGAGAGATAAAGAGTAAATTCAGTGCAGGGTGTTTAATATCTATCCAGTATTGTGTTGAAACCCCAAATGGCTTCATTTTGGAGTGCTTCAGATGTATCCAACACTCCAGTGTGCTTCTAACTGCTCTGATCACAGTCTTGCCTACGACAAAGATAACGAAGGTTTATGATGGTCTTGCTTCAGCCCCACTGGAGTCAACCACAAAATTCAGATTGACTTTAATAGAAACTAGATCTGAACCTAAGTCTTCTCTAAAACTGGCAAACAGAATGGTGTACAAAACTGAATCCTAGAGTTGCAGGCTTTTTCTCCATTAGAATGTGAACTGCAAAGTAATGTGGTAGCTATAACAAAACCTCTAGATTGTTGTTTTTTTTTTTAATCTGATTAGAAAAATAAGATTTTTACTCTTTTACTGAGAAGACTATTATCAAAAACTGAGAGTTATTTCTCTGGAGTGGAAGAAATGCATTTTTCGCCTATCTAGCCTTTAGTAGAACAATAATAATAAACCTTAATTTACCATCCGTCCCTCCTTCTCTCCATCAAACTTGTAGTACTATTTCCATTGCAACGGAGTGGTTTTCTTTAAAACAAATTCAGCCATAGCAAGAAGATCAGTACATATAGGTCCAGATATGACTTATTTTGAAAAAAAAAAAAAAAAAAGAAAAAAGACCTTGATTCAATTGTATGATTTATGGGAAATGAAATTATGTATGGTGTCAAAGCAGTGCCATATGGTAGGCTATAGCACCAATCTATAGAGCAGTATGATAGTTATTAAAAAACCATTACCCAATACCTGTTTTTAACTACCCTCTCAATTAATAACTTGTTGCCAACCCATAAGCACCATTTTTGTCTGCACATTGATTTAGTGGTATTCCTATGACTTTAAGATTTGGATTGAACATCTAAATCTGCAGACTACTAATAATTCGGCAATTAGCTTTAAGCTATTGTTTAAATCATATTTAATGAAAATAGTGATATATTTAGCTAAGAGTCTCTTGAGAAATCTGACTCATAGAGTCAATAAAAAAGCCAACATTATTTCTGATGCCAAGAAAAGATGATTTTCTCTAGTGAGAGGGTTGGAATTTTTTTCTGATTTTTAAAGAAGTTGATAGGGAAGAATCTATTACAGACTGCACCTAGCTTCTGCTTTGTAGAGGCAGCTAAAAGTTTCTGTTGCTTATGATAATAAACACTGATTTTTGTATTCCTCTAAATTAAAAAAATCTCCACCTTATATAATGCTTGTTGCAAAATGGAAGTTATCTAAGTTCTTTTTTAATAAATATAATCATGAGTATTGACATGGAAAATAATTTTCTTCTGTGACTAATTAAACGACACCAGTATGAATTCTGTTTCTGCCACAAATTCATTAATGATGTTTTGCAAGCTATGGTGTGTCTTTGCATTGGTAAAAAAGAAAAAAAAAAAAGTGCATGTACTTTTAGCTGCCTCTAAGCCAGTCTGATCGATGTGCAACTGTATTGGCTGTCATGGTTGTGCACACGAGACAAAAGTGACTTTCTATAGACTACATATTTTTTTTTTGAGCTATGAGACAAGCCCATAAACTACCCAAGTGCACTGTGATCATGATTTATTCTCAGTGTAGCAGTTTAGGCTGACAAGAAAGGATCATTTGTATTTTTTTAAAAGTCTTTGCATGGATTATGTGCATGCAGATGGTTTATTCGTTGTAGAAAAGTTTTACTAGCAAGGAAGCCACATTCTCTTGGCATGAACTCATGAACTTACACTGCTGAATGTTTTCTGTGCTTCCAAATTACCTGTGCCAAAAACCAAACCAAACCCTCTAAGCTCAGCCACTCTGACTTAGGCAGGTCCCGTAGGTGTGACCCAAGGATGGGAAAGGCCTTTTCCTTTCTGTTGCATTAGCATGAGGGTGTCTCTATGAAAGCTCCACAGGAAGATGAACATCTTTTATTAAGGTTGAAGCAACTCTCTTCTTCAATGTTTTTGTTGATTTCAATAAGATGTTTCTATCTGTATGATCCTGAAGTATTTCAATCTGAAACACACCTCTATCAATATATTTTACTTTAGTCCTCTGGACTGTCAGTATAATCATTTGGCAAGTAACTTAGTAAGATTTGTCTTCAGTAGTGGTGACTTCTGTGAGTAATCTTATAGGTTGGATTTTTTTTGGTGATGGGGTCTTTGGTGTTGGTTAGATTCAGGCTTTTTGAAATTAAGGAACTTTTGAAATCAGGAACCGATAAAATTAAGTTCTCTGAACACAAAACACGATATTGTACAACAGCTGCAGGGGAAAGTCTCTTTTTCTGCCATTTTATGGAGTGATAAAGTTGTCAGAGCTTTTTTAAAGCTTCATCTTGGCTCTGCGATCGTGGGAAAAGCTCATCAATGGCGAGGAATTTTTGTTTCATGCAGGAATTTTTGAGGATTCATCCTAAACCTCTGAACTACCGTGAACAGCCAGAGTTCTGCTATTGACTGAATACAACTTAGAGTCTCTGAAAAGCTACAGAGAATCAAAAATGAAAATTTGAATAACACAAGTAATCTTAGTCTATAGCTAAATACAGTTCATTTACCAGGTTAAGACAAAGCTCTTACCTGAATCTTTTGTTCTCAACAGTCCTGTTGTTGAAACAAGAGTTTTCCATTGTATTTAATCTAGAAAAATGAAGATGTTTACATAACTTTAATTTTTCCCATTCTGTACATCAAGAGAGCTCTGAAAATAAACTGTATCCAGGCTTTTGTATTTGTTACACCAAAGTAAAATGTACTGCCAGTCCTGCAACACTGTATCCACTACCAAAGCAGTGACTTTGAACTATGAAAATACAGCAGGACGTCAGGTTGTGCTATTGGTGACTATGCAACTGTGTTACTGCGAACAAGAAGTGATTCAGTACTCAGGTCTATAAACACCATTATTTATCTGTCTGTGGTGCATGCTTTAGTCAGGCAACTGTAAATAAAGGTGGTTTTCATGCCATTTTCTTGCTGTTTGTCTTACTATTATTATTATTATTATTTATGTCTTATTATTATTATTATTTATGTCTTACTATTATTAGGCTGTCAACCTGAAAGGGCACAATGGGGCCATCGGCTTTCCTGGGCTGCTCTCCCATGTTCTGTATCTTCAGGAGCTGCTTTCCTTTTCCATAGGCCATGCCTTCAGCTGGTGGAAGGAACAGTCTTTCCATCTAAATCCACTCCTTGCTGGATGAGGATACATTGTAAACTTCAAAGTGTGGGAATTTCCCTAAGGTCGAAGTGCAGACTTAAGATGAGGAAAAGAGCTTGAAGGCATTTTGTTTAATTGATAATGACTGTGACAAACGTACTATTTGTTTTAACTGTTCTTTTGCCTTGAAAGTTTAACCTGTTTCATTTACCCAAGCAGTAAACCAGAAGAGTAAAATAACACCCCAGTTCTCTGCCAAGGATGTGTTATTGTGCCTCTGGAAATAACCAGCTTCAACTCTGAAGTACCAGAGTTGGTACTTCCTAAGGAGTTTCTGTGGACTTTATTTTCAGCTCAGATGTCATCAGGAGACAGAGGAAAATTCCCCTCTTCTCCTTTCAATGCTTGAATGTGTTGCTGTTTATTAAAGCAGACCAAATCAATGTATCATATGCCTGCTTTATGTGTTTCAGAATTTGGTACTCAATTGCCTCTTTGACACAAAGTACTTACTTGGGATATTAAAACTGTACTAAAAGTAGACAAAATCTTAACTTGATAGTCCTAGGTTTGCTTAAAGGATGAAGGGAAAAAAGGATATGATCATTTGAAACACCAGGGAAGATCATCCTCCTTCCAATCAGTGTGTTTCCCTGCAGCTCAGGATGAAGTGATATGTTAGCTTGGTAGTGCTCAAGCTACATACATAAATACCCAGGACATGAAACCAATAATAAATCATCCTCTTCCTTGCAGGAAGATGATAACAAGCGTTTCTCTCCCAAGGAAGCATTCCACAGCAGGATCAATTTGTTTGTAAAGTGCTTGGATTGTTTGTGATGGTGTGAACTTTGGTGTGAACACGGGGAAATGGCTCCGTGTTACATCAATATTGATGTTTTTGAAGTATCCCTCTCATCGGATGATTTGTAAGCGTCTCCTTCAACGCCTCCTGACTCCGAGGCGAGCTGCTAGATTTATCTTTATTTTGTCGTAAAGGCTTTTTGCTGCCTGTTGCGAGCAAGCTGCCTTCTCCGACCGGCGGAGAGCTCAGAGAGGGCTGGGGCCGCCGGAGCCGCCCGCGGGACCCGCTCCGGGGCCGAACAAAGAGGCCACCAAACCCATCACCAACAGGTGCTGCGCAAGAAACAAACTTTCTTCGGGATATTACCGAGAGTTGCCTGTGGGGAAAGGTCCCTCGGCGGCGCCGGGGGAGAGGCAACCACCACCAACTCCCCTCCCGCAAAAAACAACTCAGAGGGGGCTGGAGAGGGACAAAGCGGGGGGAGCCGGTGGGACGTGGCGGGCTTTGGGCACGGCGGGCAGCGGGGCGAGGGGCCGCAGACCCGCACTCGCACCTCCCCCGGCGCCGCCCGGCCCGGCCCGGCCCGGCCCCACCTGCGGCCGGGCGCTGCCCGGGCCCGCCCCG
>JAYRBT010000114.1:24172070-24249760 GCA_036023395.1 Myiotriccus ornatus
TTGGGCGGCGGGAGGCGGCAGCCGGTCCCGGCAAAGGGGCCGCCGGGCCCTCCGCGGGGCGGGGGGGAGGACACAGGTTCCTCCCCCGCCGGCCCCGTGTGCCGGGTGGGAGCCCGGCCCCCGCCGCCGAGGAGAAGGGCAGCGCCGCCCTCCGCGGGGATGGGGGGAGCGGCGCCACCGGCTCCCAGCCCCCGCACCGCGGGCCGGGCACGGCCGCCCTTCGCGCCTCGCCTCCTTCCCCGGCGGGGAGCAGAGGGGCCGCCCGCCGGGGCCGTGTGTCCCCGGCCCTGCCCCGGCGCGGCCTGGCGGGCCCGGGCGGTGCGGGAGGGCGGGCGGCGCCCACCCTGGGGGGCGCTTCCCTCCGCGCCGCTCCCCGGCCCCCGCGCCCTCCCTCCGGCCGCGGAGTTTCTCCGCGCCTTCATTGGTCTGCCGGGGATAAATAATTAATCCGGCTGTGTAGCCGGGAGATTTCTGTCAGCTTCCCTGCTCACCGACGTGACCCCTGAGAAGTGCGCTGATACGTGACCGCTTGGCACCGGGCGAAGGCCGGGGGACTGGGGGCGTGGGCATTTAGGAGGTGAAAAACAGGGCGAACGTTTGTCTTCCCACCCCCAGCCTCTCGAAATTGACACGGATAAGTTTCCCTCCCTCGCGGAGAGAGCGAACGTGGCGGCGTGCCAAGCGCTGTGGCTCAGGTGCACCGCTCACGTTCGGTGTGCAGTGTTGGGTACCCAGAAATGGCTTTATCCTCTTGGTCTCTCGACAGCCAGAACTGAGACTGAAGATGCGTGGAAATAAGGGGTGATAGTAGTTTAAATCTCTTTCTGCTCATGTTTTGAGATGTGCTGATATATCCATAAATCTTGCATCTGCATACTCCCTCATTAGGGCATTTAGATTGTAGTCCCATCAGCTTTTACTCATGAAAGTAATCCTTCTCTGAGCAGGTAATGGATAGAGTTTGCCTCTAAGGTCATCAATTCTCATTTTTTCCGTTGTAATCTGAATAAGCAGTCGTGAAAAATATCCAAAGATCATATTCTTTCATTAGAGCTAAGGGAGCTACCTGAAGCTCTGTTGCATTGTAATGTAGTGTTGAAGCATCGCAGAAGAGTTTTATACATCGTTATGGTTCTTCCTCTAATTTTCAAAAGTAAAGTTTGCGAGGTGCAGAAAGTCCAATATCAAATTGAAAGTGTGGTTGGCATTTGATGGGTACTTTATCATTTGACAAAAACAAGTTTTCAGAAAATTATCGAAGGAAGTGTGCTGCATGTCAAATCTTTGCATGTTACGTGGGACCCGCTTTCAGGATGCGAGTAAACTTCCATACGCTCTATGAAAATATTTTTACATTAATGATGCTGGAAGAGATTTTGTCCTGGAAGATCCTTACTAATTCCGTGACTATTACTGCTTAATATAGTTTGCATCTTACTGAACAGAGATGACAACAAAAGCAAGGATCGTAAAACGTACATTACTCATTTGGACAACTGTACTGCCAGAGCATGTGACAATAAATGTGAGGTGGCATACCTTACAGAAATATCTGTCTCCGTAATATAGAAACTCACTAAACTGCTCAATTCTTAAATCTTCCTTAATCGATTGTGAGAAATTACAACTTCTGTATCAAGATTTATGAAGTACGTGGCTTACTGAATTACAATGTAAGCTTCAACACTAGGCATTTAACTTTTTTCCCAGCATGATTTTTAAAGCCTGTGTAGTGCATTTATAACCAGAATTTAGGAACAAGTTATGTTAAATCTCACCATAGAAATACTTCACTTCCTTAACATTCACAAAGATATCTCAGCCCTTTGAGGGTTTCTAGGTTTAGAAGAAAAGTTTTGCACTAATAATTATATACATTTGCGCATTGTTTTTTGGCATTTCAGCAACTTTCCCTTTTTTTTTTAATTGCAGATTATGTTTATTTTGAAAATTCTTCCAGCAATCCATATCTCATTAGGAGAATTGAAGAACTTAACAAGGTACACAAATATCTAAAATTCTTTCTTAAGCTTTAACAACAGTTAGTGCACTTGTCAAAAAGTGAGAATTGTTTCCATCCTGTAAGATATCTATTGTGATAAGGTTTTTTTGTTTGTTTGTTCTTTTTGTGTGTGTGTGTTTTGTTTGTTTGGGTCTTTGTTTTTTTTTTCTTCTTTGAGATTTGTTATATGTGTTGTGTATGTTTCAGTTACTGAAATCTTGGTATGGGATGTCCTGTCATTCTGTCCTGTTGTCTAAGGAAACACCCAGCTGATCATTCCTGGTGAACAGGATTACTCTGCTATAAAAATTTTCAAACTAATTCTGTGAATGCTTGTGGAAGTGAGTGAGTTTAATTCTCTGGATGATTATGATGACACTGTGAATCCATCTGGAATGACAGTGATCATGTCATGTGTCTGCTTTTAGATATACTTGTAAAAGAGCTGGAAGGTATCAGTGAGACTTTGCAGTTATCAAATAACAGAATATGTGACTTCTGTGGCTGTTTATTGCTCTGTGCATTGGCAGCTGTGAATGAAGGATGGGCTTTTGAATAGAAGTATAGACTGTATTCTTTGTCTTCATCCTGAGTGTATCTTCCTGAAGAATGGAGGCTTTCTACATTGTCATTCTGGGGAAGGCATGATTATTTTTCTTCTCTCTTATACTGCTAAGAATAGGGTGGGATATTTTTTTTTTGTTTAGCTTTTTTTTACTGTTCCCTCCAAACTTACTGATGTATTACATCACAAGTTAATAATCAAAATGCCCTTCCTGATGTAAATAATGGTAAAGATAATTTTTTTCTCCACTGGTTAGAAAGTAAATTAAAAAAATGGTGGTCTGCAAATGATTTTCTTATTATTAATGGAACATAACACTACTCCATAGCAGACATCAACCACATTACCTGTTAGTGCTGTCCAACGCAACATCCACTGAACTTGTGCATGGCAAATCACTTTGGACTTTTATTGGAGAGGAATATTTTTTTATTTACAGTAATTGAAGTGATTCCAATCATGTTCTGAATGTAATGTTTATTATCTTTAAACTGCAGTGCTATAATTTAATCTTGCTCACACAGGGTAGAGCAGAGTCATGTATTGATTTTTTTTTTCCCCCCCAGATAGTTTGGAGGATGTAGTCCAGCTGTCATAAATGTGAATGTTTTGTTTTCATGTGTTAAAGGTATTGAGCAAACGTGGAGATGTTATGCAAATATATAATTAAATGCTTTGGTTATTGTTCTACCAGGGATAAGATGCTTAGGGGTTTTTTTTGTTTTTGTTTTGTAAGAAACTTAATTAAAACATTATACTTTTCAGTTTTAAATAAGTAATTGAAGGCAATAAACTAATTTTGTGCTTTTCATAATGAGAAAGAGGGTACAGTTCTTCAAGTATTAGTAAAATCTTTACATTATCAGGCTAAAGAGCTGCAGTGATTTTTTCAAATAAACCATGTTATATTCAATATGATTTTGAAAAAGAATGCTAGAGTATGTTGAAATTTACATTTCTGTCTAAAGCTGTGTTGTAAAGAACTGTTGCTTGTAATATTTCTTAAGGATTCTTATGTTAGCATGATATTGGCATTATATCTCAGAACAGCTGAATAATATATAAATTCTGAGGACTAACTAATTATAGTTAATCCTGTTGTCTGATGTGAAATTGGTACTGGCCTCTGTCAGGAAGTTTTTATTTATTGGAGTAATTCTGTTGACTTTAGCCTGACTAATCATGTGAGAACTACTGATACAAGGGAAAATCCCAAGCAGAGATCATTTAATTGTATTACTCAGCTGAGGAGGGATACATTCTGACTTGATTTATCTTTCTTTTGTAGACTGCCAATGGAAACGTGGAAGCAAAAGTGGTGTGTTTTTACAGGCGAAGAGATATTTCTAACAGCCTTATAATGCTTGCAGATAAGCATGCTAGTAAGTAGATTGTGTAGGGCATTTTGTCTTTCTATCACAGCCTGTTCAATTTCTACAGCTGCTTAAAATTGCAATTCTTTGGCATGTCAAATGTGTATTTATTTTAAGCAATAATTAATATCCAGTTAGGTGCTTAGCATTATCTGAAACTGGCCCTGCTCCTGGCAATTGCTTCTGGGAATTAAGTTAAGCTGTATTAGTGTGACTGAAAGTGTTCATTTGAAAAAAAAAAAAAATTTTTTCTGCTGAAAGATACAGCTGTATTTTTTTTTTTCATATCAAAAGTAGTGCTTGGTCATAAGTCAGTTTAAGCTTAAGAGCATTTGTGAGTATTTGATTTGGCTTTTTTGAGATAGACATAAACATGTATTGCATAATGCAAAGAATGAAATGTATCACTGGAGACTGAAAATCCCTGTAGATTGTAAAATAGCTGTTATGTGCTTTTATGCTAAATGTAGATATTAGTCAGAAAAGTAGTATTAAGCATCATATAATTGGGTTGGGTTTTTTTTTCAGGAAAACAAGTGCTAATAGGTGAAGAAAGCCTCATTTTCATCATGAACCTAACTTTTTTTTAGTAGCTGCCATTTGGTTTACAAGTAAAATACAATATTGTTCCATAATTTTATAATGAAAAATGTAATTCTGAAGACAAAAACAGAATGTAAAATCTGAGGTGTTTGAGAAAACGGTTTTGCAGAATTTATTTGCAAAATACTGCAGTCGTTTTTGTAAATAACTGAAGTGTGAAGTATGTGAACATCCAGTAGATTTCTTGCCATATACTGTTAAATAACATTTTGCTTATAAATGATACTTGAGTTTTCAAAATTAGTTGGTGAACAAGTTACGTAGGGATTATAAGTCTCTAATTTATCAGGATGATTCTCTTGAAAGACATTACCTAATGCCAACTTCTATGTGCAGATATATGATGGAGTAATTAGGCACTTAAAAAAATACGTTACAATTTGTTTAATGTCAAATTCTGGTAATTTTGCTCATACAGGTACAGTTAGTGAAGAGGAATAGCCAGCTTTCGGCTTTTGTTTTATTCTTTCACTGGTCCTAGAGAAGTGGAGGTGATTTGAGTATGTAATACTAGCTTGGTTTTTAAATAAAGAAGATACATCTTACATTCTTAGGGAATGATTTAATGTTTTTCTAAAATAGTTGGGCACACTTTATAGTTACTGATGACCTATTTTACCATCATGACCTCCTGCAGTCATTGCAGTCTTTTGGGGTTTTCCATCTGAAATGTATAGAAACACAAAACTTCTGGTGAGCTTCAATAAACCTTCCAGCTCATTTGTTTGTTTTTCTTTTCTAATGGAGGGGGCAAGGAAGGATTAAAAGGATAACAGTTTTACTGGAAATACACTTTTTTCTTTTTTTTAGTTTAATTTTTAAAACATGATTTTTGTACATTTCTTTTTCTTTTGTCAGCTTATTGTTTAGAAAAGGGTGTGTTAGTCCTGTGGGCATCATTTGGTGTGAAAAAGTGAATAAGATTTTTCTGTTTCCTTTGTGAGTTTGCCATTTTGTCAGCACTTTGATATAAAGGACTTGTTGACGGTCTGTTGCTCTTCTGCTATAGCATACTAGGGGTTAGTTGGTGTTGCTAGAAATACCGTGGAATCTTCCATCATGTGTTCTCTATTGAGATTCTCTTGCTGTTTTCTAGCAAGAAAATAGATATATAGTTTCCAGCTGGTTCAACAAATATCCTTGGAATGCCTCTGTCTCACAGGTTATAAATCATCTAACCCGGTGTTTTTATGGATTAGGTTTCTCTGTGAATGTTTTCTCTGGGCACAATGTTTCTTTTTCCTGACCAATCTTTGCAAACTGTACTGCCAAGTAATCTTACCAGATACTTGTTACAGTTTCAGGGGACAGCACATAGCTTATATCTTGGTACAGCTCACACAGCAGATGTAGTTAAATGTCAAATCAATTTAAATGCTTTGATTCTGGAATACCGCAGTGTTCTGTTTAAAAATATGATGTATGTAAACAAAATATTTGTATATTTATGAATTGAATGTTTTGGAAATGTTTTATGTAGCTAAACATGTTGATGCTACAACACTTCTACCTGGCTTAATATAAAATAAATTCTAAAAGATACAAGTTTCTTAAGGAATGGAAATGCTAGTTCAGTCACTGGTTGCTCCTGTCTGTGTACCTGTCTAGAGAAGTCTTTTAAGTATAAGATCTGCTTGATCTTTTCTAATGATATTTTATATTGCTAGCAATTCTTTTTTTTTCTTTATGGTAGAGAAAACTGTCCTGAGTTACTCACTTCTCAAGACTTTGGCAGGTGGGGATTGTTTTTATTTTTTCCCCATTTAATGAAACAAGAAAAAAGCTTTGTAAGAAAATATTTTAGAACTTTAAGAAGAAATTTTCAATAAGTTGAAAAAGCTTCAAAGCTATTTGAAAGAATGTTCGGGAAAAATGGAATGAAGCTGATCTCTGACTCTATCATTGGTAAAGAGTCAGTATACTGCTTCTATGGTTTGGAGTTTTTTTGTTTGGGGTTTGTTGGTTTTTTTTTTTTCTGATTGTCTTCCAAAAGGATGGGGGGAAATTGAGTTTTCCTTAGGCCATCCTAAGATACTCAGGGTCAGAAGAGTTTCTTTGATTTCAAAGAATGTCACTAATGTGTGAGGAAACTGTGTTGCCATCCTTTTTTCTCTGGTGTTTCTGGTGGAACTTAATTTAAGGAAATTTTTATTTGTCTACCAGCATCATGTATGACATCAGTCTAGATCTGGGAATAGTTCTAGAAGCTGACTGTAGCCACTGAAGTCCAGGGGTTTGGAAAGTTTAAGGGTCACTTGAGGACTTTATATTTTTCCCCCTTTGATTTCTGTTACTATAAAATAGAGTTTATGTTAAGGCCAACTTGAAAGACAAACCTTCAAGACATGCTTCTTGAACCTGTGCAGGCTCCTGAACTGAGCAGGAGATTTCTTCTGTAGTGTTAACACTCACCAGCTCTTAAGTTGTGGTTATCACCATAGGGTCGCTGCAGGGGGGCCATTCCTTTCTTGGAATGAAGGAATTGACCAGAAGAGTAAGGCTTGTCTCACTGGGAAAAGAAGAAAGAGAGAAGAACAGAAGATAGCAGGCAGAGCTATTGCAACAGATACCGAAGTACATAAGCAAATGAACTTGAAGAGGTGGGACAGAAACACTCAGCTCATTAAAATGGATGAAGCAAGGTGGCATAGAGATGTTTCCTAACCAAATGATGTGATTGAGAAATTGCCAACTGTAGCTGAATCTATAAAATGCAGATGTTTCTTTAGATAAAGTGGAATTAATGTAAGTATTTTAGGGCAAGGTTTTAATAGCTCTGGAGGGGAAACTGTATTAGCTGTGTACCAGCACTGGTTTTGGGTTACAGTGAAAGGCTCAAGTTCTGTATTTCCTTCTTTTGTAATAGATTTATCATGGAATCATAGATTATCTTAAGTTGGAAGGAACACACAAGGGTAATCAAGTCAAACTCCTGGCCCTGCACAGGACCACCCCAAGAATCACAGCATGTGTGAGGTTTATGTACTATTATTTTCTTGAAACTGAGTAGGGTGACCCAAGTGCCTGATACCATTCTTTGCAGTTCTTTATATTGTTTATCTGGTCATGTGCTATCACGTAAGACTATGTTTGGAGTCATTGTCTTATTGCATCTCCTCAGCCAGTTTTTGCCCAGTCAGCCATCAGGTGAGGGTATAAAAAATTACTGTTCTTGGAGACCTTTGTCTCCTGATTTATTAAGAGAGTTTGCTTTGACTTAGGTGTGCTGAGCTGCTGACTAAATGCCAAGAATGTTTCTGGGCCTGTGATAAGGCCTATGCAGAATGATTTTTTTTTCTCATTAACAAAGTTTATGCTCGTTATGAATGATACAGGGCACAGTTAAAAAAAAATCTGAGACATGCTGGTTCCAGTGACTGAAAGATCAAAGATAAAATGAGATTTTTCTAGATTACAGAAGCTGAAGTAAAAAATTTCTTTTTTTTCAGTCTCAGTTGCTCTTTGTAGAGGTCACTTTATTGGCTTTACTTCTTGTAGTTGTGCTTTTTTAGGACTTTTCTTATTCTTTTGCTCTTGATCAGTCATGTTTCATGTCATACTGCTTTGCCAAAGGGTGTTTCTGCTACAGAATTTTTGTACCCAGTAGATACCTAAGAGGAACGGAAAAGTTATGCTAGTGATTCCTGGTTTCATTAGGGTTGGAAAAGACCTCCAAGATCATCAAGTCCAGCCTCTGACCAAACACCACCAACCCCTCTAAACCATATTGTGAAGTGTTGAGCAGTTGGAGTCTGGACTCATTTCTGACCTTGGTGTGGCATTAATGTGTTGTGAGCAGAAACAAATCAAGTATTCACTTTGTACTTTAGTTTATTGATCTGTAAAGTAATGCTCTTATTACAATTTCTTATTAAAGTTGGTGGAAAATATTTAATATACCAACATATTTTTATAACTCCCATTAAAAGATCTTACAAATAGTAGGAGTTTATTTTCTATAGAATATCAAGACTGTTCCAGCATCCCTGAAAAATGGCTTGATTTTGCAGAGCAGTTTAGCTGCTGTTGCACCCTTCACTGTCATGTAAGGATGCTCTGTATTTGAGGGGAGGAATATTTTGAGTATTGTCTGTTACTTGCCAGCACTCCAGATACATCCAAGAGAATGAAGCTCTTAATTTTCCATCTGATTTTTGAGAAGTATTTTATTTCAGTAGAGCAACAGGCTAGCAGGTAGAGTAGAAGATGTCAAGAAAATAGCTTAACTTGAGCAGTAGCATTTAGCAGGTTACTCACTAATGTCCCTAAAGATACACAAAACTGAAATGTGAATTCGTTTCGTGTGCCACCAGGCTTTTTAATATATGGTTGCTGTTGCATGGTGGTATTCTTAATGCTCGATTCCAGAAAAAACATGAATTTTTCCTGTCCTCTTCACCAAAGAAATACAACTTACAAAGTTGTATGAAAAAAATTATGTGTGTGGAAACCTTGGGGTTCAGTAAAGAACTCCAGAATATTATGTTTAAAACACTTTGTGTTGTTCGGTGTTCTGTTATCTTGTCACATATTTGAGTCAGTATAATTCAAAACATTTGTAAACTAATATTACTGGACTATTTTTATCCAATCAGATTGTAACACAACCAGAAACTTGGTGGATATTTTTTATTTGGTCATGGTTCTTTTTCATCATAGTCTTTCTTGTACATCAAACTAAACAGTTATTTAGAAAGGATATAATGTTTCTTTAGTCACAATACCTTTTCTGAAAAATCACTTTAAGATGACTTTTCCTTTCACTTAATTCAAGTCATATAATGTCTTAGCATAAAAAGTATGTTTTGACTGGAGATTTTGTTTAAAACCTAAAATTGTCCTTTTTAAACCCATTAATTCCCTTGATACCTGTTGTCTCCACAACCTATGTTCAGTCAGAAGCACTTTTAGTGAAATTAATATGAGAGATGAATGTTAACTCTTCCACTTCATATGTAAGATCTGGTTTCTCCACCTTCGTAATTTCAAATGTTGAAATAATTCATCGTTTCTCTAAAAAAACCCAACCAACCAACAAAAAACAACGTCATGATGAATGGTTATATTGTTGAATCCTATGTACAACTTCAACAGAGCGAATTAAGATAGTTTGCTTGTTTTCCTAGTGGTGCTTCTAGAGGTTGACATCCATCCTACAGAAAAGGATGCTCTAAGGCATAGAGAGTCCTTAGTTACCCTTTCAAGGGAGTTGAAGTTTAAGGAGCTGCCTGCTGAGCAGGTGGTCCTTTGAAAGAAAAGATGATCATTGCATTGCACTGGTCTTGATACAAAAAAAAAACCCAGAAACAAAACTTTTTGGGTCTTACTTATGGTCATGTGGGTGCCAAAAAAACCCCAAACAAAATCGTCTTTAGAACTTAAGAGTTCAGTTGATTTGTCTCTTACAGTAATGTGTAAGTGACTTCCATGGAATTTAGTGGCTTTTGGAAGGTTTTCTCTTGGTTACAATTAATTTCTTTCACTGCACTTGGTGAGGCAGCCTCTTTTGGTTGCTGTTAGGAAAAAAGATAAGTTGATATTACCCTGTGATGAAGGATACTATTTTTCTGAATGTTAGGGAGGGAAAGGAGCTAAGGAGTGGAAAGACAGTTGGAAATCAAAGATAGGAGAATCTCTTGAAGTGTATTAAAGGAAGAAGGCTTGGCTGGTAGATATGCCTGAGGAGTAGGTGAGCAAACTTGTGTAACTGGTTCAGTGAGATACTACCTTGTTAATCTCAAGGCTTCTGTAAATATAAACTAGTGTTTCGTTTGCAGCTCAGTGTGTCTGGCTCTGTCATCTCTGTCCACACACACACACACACACACACACACACACACCTCCCCTGTGAATCCCCAAGAATCTGGAGAAAATTCGTTTTGACTTAATGTAGTGGTGGACCTTACATACTTAGCCTCTTTTCTTTGAGGAAAAGACAGGTCTTTCAAAAGTCTGTTTCTGAGCAAGCCATTAGAAGACATGGGTTTGTTTTGAAGATGGGGTGGTGAACAAAGACCATCCCAAATATAGTAAGAGGAATAAGTCAGGAAAGATTACTAGTATGAATTCCAATGGCACTTGTGCTGTTACATGTTAATGAGTCAACTAATAGAGACATGTAAACTAAGCACCAGCAAATTCAAGTGTGTTGTGTTGATTCTGGCAATCCTGAAGTCTGTGATGTGGGAGAGACACACCCTAAGAGGACGGTTTAAGGATGATACAGATAACAAATTCTTTAATCAGTGGCAAAGTAGCTTTTATGCTAAGGCATAAATATATTAGTCTAACTATCGCTTTCACTAGAAATGAGCTTGAGAAGTAGGCTCTTTTTTTTTAAACCTCTTAGATCTCCTGAGACAATGGAACATGAAGTTTTCCTTCGTTTACCCAAGAGAATGCCATAATTTGTAATTTATTTGGAGAGGGAGAGAAATTTCAGAACTTGCTGAAATACAGCAAGCCTTGTACAAAACTACTTCCTTGTCACCAAGGAGAAGCTTGTCTCAAGGCTCCCTATTATCCTTTTCAGGGGTGCTTTGGATAGTCTCATAAATTATGTTTTGTTCATTTGATTTTTGTGCAAGAACTGTATACTTGTGTTTTTTCCCCTCAACAATGAAAGCAATAAAGAAGCAGTAATGAGGAGCTTTTTGCTTCGAACAATATCTGAGTCTTCTTTTCATGACTGACATTTTAGAATTAGTAGTTATATTGTATCATTAACAAGTTTACTGTCAGCTCCAAGTATCTTGTGGAATTATTAACTGCTGTGGCCGTTCAGACTCTTCCTTTTGTGCAGAATGTCTTGTTAGACTGTGAATTTTAATGATCTTCTCTTAATGGAGTGAATGGATTTCCGACTAAGTTCATAATTCTAGGAGTTTTTAGGTCTTATGGAACTGCATCTGAATTTTTGCATGAGCTAGCTAGAGAGTAACTGCTAGGTTCATCTTTTCAGTTCTTAAGAATAAACATATAGTTTTGGGCAGCCTTATGTAGATTAATTTTTTTAAACTCAAAAATCTTATTTTCTGAACACATAACTTAAAAGGCTTGAATACATTGCTGACAGTTTTTCTGCATGTAAAAACAAACTAAACCCAAAATCTGGGTTAATTCTGTGAATTTGTTGTGAAGAGTGGAAAGCTTCAAAATATCAGTTCATATTTAATTTTAAAACTGTTTGATAGGTATCTGAAATAGAGCTTTTATTTTTATTGCTTAAATAGTGAAATCATTTATGTAGTATGTTCCCTTGGTAGGGAGGAACTCAGTGGGTACATAAGGTGCAAAAGGTGGCATTTTTTTGAGTTCTCCTACCGAAATAAGTTCTTCATATTTGAGGTTTTAGAAGGAGACAAGCATTCACAGGGAAATGCTAAAGCATCATGCGTTATCTTGTTTCTCTGTGTTCCTTAGGATTAATTTCCTTATGGTCAAGTTTAAATACATGTGTCAGTATTACTGTATTTGTTCAGGGCTTCTTTTGATATTTGGAAAACGTCTAACTGCTATCTCTCAGCTAGTAACTTTCTTGCCTCCTCTGTTTGTTAATTGTGCAGGCCAGTGATTCTACATGGTTTTGTTGGTACCTCCAAAATACTTGTAACATTTAAATTGACATTATTGATCATAATGTTTTGTCTCGTAAAGATAAATAGGATGCTTCACACCTCCTAGATTTCCATAATCTCACATGATTCTGCTTCTTTTTTTTTTTTGACTTTTCGCACTTTCTCCCCAGTGTACCCACACTGTACCAAATCACCTGAGGCATAAATTTTAGACTACAAAAACATTGCTAGGTTATCTCTCTCTGTAAAGCTCCAATTAGAGATGCATTTTACATCTTCAAAGAGTTCTCTGATAGTCTAATTGAATCAGTTGTTTATATAATCTATAAATCTGAATGATGTAAACTCACTATTAATATAGAAAGGCTTTTCTTTCCCATCATGCAGGGGCAATTAAATGTGTGAATCAGGAATCAGGTCTGATTTAAAGACTTAGCAGCACTAATTCTTGAATGTCTGTATCGTGCAGTGGAGTGAAGTCTGCAGTAGTTGCCCTTGGTGATACTCACAGATGCATGTAACTGCACACATGATGGTAGAGGTGGAGCTTTTTAGCTTGGGCAAGGCACTGTGTGGGAATGAGTGTAGTGCGTCTTACCCTGGCTGATTCATGCGGTGCTGAGTGTATATAAATGCATGGTGTGAGCTATTATGGATTAGGCAGAAGTAGCAGATTAGATGAATCTGTAAAGTACTTGTGTGGTTTGTCTGTAAACTCTGCTAAAGGCGGCCTGCACTAGTAACAGGACTCAAAGTTACCATATATGTTGTTTGACATGCCTTGAACCATATGGAATGGGTGGCTGGAATGGCTATGCTACTTGGCAGTGTGATTTGTCTTTTGATCCATACTTTATTTTTCACCTCAGCTACTGTTTGCAACCATCTCTGATCAACTGAAGATTTGTAGTGTGAGCCTGCTTTGATTATGATTTTGATATGCTACACAAATGATTCTGATCTTTTGCAGAGAGATTGTTTTGTATAATGTGGAATTCATCACTCCCATGGGCAAAACAAGTTTGAGTGGTAAAAGACACAGTTTTTTCTCAGTAAAAGCCTGTTCTACATTTATAAAATTCCCAAAAGACTTTGAGGAACTAAGTAGTTCATTTTGACTGTCACCAAAACCTGTTTGAAAATTTATTACAGTATATAGGATGTGTTTTCTGTGCAGGTTGCATAGTTGCTGGGTTACGCATAAAGCACTACGTATATATACATCCAAGGGTTATGTAAGTGCATGTGCCTTTTCTACTTGTTCAACACGTTAAGGATCTATCAAAAACCAGCACAACTAAATTAGCTAGCTTCCCTTTTTGATATGCTGAATGATAGACTTAAATTTTCATTTGTGAAGGATTGTGACGGTGACACAACACTGAAGGGTGTCATGTTTCACTTTCCTCTCTTAAAACTACAGCCTTGTTTTGACTTAAACCAGAGTAGAAATCGTTAGTGTTGGCAGAGTCAGTGACCTGTAACCTAGTCCTACAGGGTACTGTGTGACAGTTCCTTTAGGCCACATCCTTTGACTGATGTTGCTGTCAGGAGCGAAATCCTAATGCTGTTATTCTCAGTAGGGCCTCAAGAGGCAACGGCTCAGTTCCCAGGTATCATACAAGAAAGATGGTTTTGATATATGGACAGCTTTTATATTTATATTTGCCTTCAAAGGGGAACTAGTCTCATGTACTTTCATAATGCTCTCCCCCTTTTTTTTTTTTTAAATTTTTGTTCTTAGTGAAAGGGGGAAAATCCAGAATCAGAATTCTGAACATTTGCTATGTATGAGGTGAATAAGTAATGATTTTTGATATTTGACTTGATGCAAAAGAACATGGTATTTGAACGTGTTGTCTACAAAGCAAAGTACTGAGCATAGAAGAACTTAATTGGTTTACTTGACCTTTATTTCGATTTATTTTAAAAAATATGAGAATGGCATATGTATTAAAATTTGACTAGTTAATACAATGTGATGCTTATTCCTATGCTGCTTTGTTTGCTTATTTCCCCCTCCCCTGGCATCAGAATTAATAAATTAAAAGGTTTTAATAATTTAAAGTAATACATTTATTTATACATCTTTACACTTTTCTCAGTTCATATGTATAATTCCTGTAAATTATAATCTCAACATATCTGTACAGGCATCAAGGAAATAATATATGCTGGAAGGTAAATCTCTAACATAGTTGAAGATGCAAAAAAATTATCTTTTAAGTCTTACATAGATCATCAGAGTGAATGAACTCTCCTTCCTGCTTGTCTTGTCTGTCTATAGACAGAAAAGCTTTCTTACTGTGTTTTCGTTGAGCAGGCATTATCTTGGATAATATTCTTCTCATTTCCAAATCCTTTACACAGAACTTTAATGTGTCTTGATTAAGTTTACTCAAGAACAGGATATACAAATCCTTTTTTCTCTTTTCTTTTTTCTTTTCTTTCTCTTTATTTTCTCCCTACTTCTTTTCTTTCTGCAAAAAATCAAACAAAATTCAGCCCTTCTGTAAGGAGATATTGTAGAAGATAATTTATGTTTTATAAGCAGAATCATATGCCATTCTGAGTAGGGGTAGGAAAGTGCTTGTACAATCTGTGCCTCTTCATCTCTGCCAACAAATTTTGAAAAGTTGTTTACCAGCTTTTGAGGATGTGAACTGAATGTTAGAAAAGCAGTTTAGATATCTCAAACTGTAGTTATTGTCACACTGAAAGAATATGCCACTGTAGATCTTAAATCCAGACTTCAGGTTCTTACAGAAAACATAAGGTTTTTTGTGTGCTTAGCTGTCTACATGATACATTTAATAATTTTTTAATATTTACACTGCATTTTCTTAAGGAGAGGCAACTATGCAACTTGTAAACTAACTAGACCAAACAGACCTGTTGCCTATGCTAAAGGAAAGACAATCTTATTTTAACAAGATATGAGCAGGAATTTCACATGGAAATGGTGAAAATCTAAGTGATGGGAAAAGTTGTTAATAGCATCTGTCTCGTGAAAATGGAAGATACATATCTACCTTTTCTTGAAATCAGGTGTAATTATAATTCATGCAGGTTACATGACATTGTTACAGGTAGCCTTTGTATTTCATGAGCCAGGTGATGGATTTAAAAATTATTTCTTGGGCAGTGTCAGATTTGCCATGTGCACTTCTGTTCATGGCTGGTTTCCCACCCTGGATTTGAGGGTAGAACTAAAATTTTCTGCTTTCTTTCACACATAGCTCTAAACATATGTACACTTTGGAAAAACTACTAATTGACTTCTGATTCAGCTGATGAGCTGGATACCAGTTATTGGACATTGAAAACATTCATCATATTGCAAATAGCAGTGTCCGTAGCACAATTTTAAGTCTGCTGCTTGCTGCCATGAATGAGCTGCTTGAAAAGCATGGCACAGGACTGTTGCTTCACACATCCTGCAACAGCTTGGTGCAGTTCATACAGGTGTACACATGACCAAACACATCTTGAGCCCTGTAACCAGGATATTTTCTCATTTGGAAGAATTTGCATTTGAATAGGTCATACAGAAGCCAGGTAAAAAGGAAAAACCTAGTTTAGGTTTATGATACAGAATTGCCTGCTCTTTCACCATTGGCTGCATGTCATTGTTTTCGTGCTTCTACGGGACCCTTCTGTAGTGTTGTCATAAACTAGTTTGCATGGCTGAATTAATAGGGTTGGAAAACTATTGTGCTTGCTCTTGCATTCATTCATTTTACATTTAATTTATTAGGATCTATTTATTAATGTAGCACATCATGATTCATACTACTTACGAAAGTAATCCTTCCCTGCTTTCCACCCACGAGCTCCTTGCTCTGAAAAATCTCCAAAACCAGTTATCCAAAAAACTCACCCATCAAGTTTTGGAAGGTGGAATTTTATGGTAATGAACGTTGTGATAGTTTTCATTAAATAATTTTGCTACAGGCCTGTGATAAACTTGAGATTGTTGCCCACTGCTGTCCTGGGAATTGTTGTTATTGTAATGTGCTACTTGAGAGTACCCCAAAAATATTTGGTGTGATTTTAGAAATAATTTTTTTTATTGGAGAATGTGGCATATTAGTTCTTAAGGGTGGTGCAGTAGTTATTTCTTTGTTTTGTGACCTTCTTTAGAAAAATAATGAGGTAGTGGGGGAGGATCACTTGGATAATTGTGTAAGAAAACTGGATAACCCCTTAGAGACCACCTATATATCTGTGCTATCCAGCGGGAATGAAAACTAGACCTGTTTCCTGTAAAGGAGTAATCAGTCTGTTTTTTTCCTACCTGCAGAATTGCTCAAATTCATCCTTTAGATAGTAATATACTATCTGAATTACTTGTAATCCACGCAAATTGTGCTTTGGATTTATTATCCTATCTGAAAGAAACAGGAAATATCAAGCTGATGTTATGTATTCAAACAGCCATCTGAACATTGAAGAGACGTGATGTAAGTAAAGCTGATTCATTCAGCTTTGGGAAATGCTTCCTCAGTTAAATTGATAGCGTAACCATGCATAGTCTAGCTCACAAAGTTGATTAAATGCCTTCGCTAGAGCACTAGGGGGGTTAACTCTCACAACTCAGTACAATGAAACGTAGCAAGAAGCCTCACGCAGATGAGCAAATTGGCTAGCTGCTCACCTAAGAGAGCTCTTCATTCATAGTGTGAATAGAATTGTTCAGATGGTTAGACTTAATGTTTATATTTTGTACTCAATTTGGCAGTAAATAGATTTACGCCCTCTCCCCCAAAATCTATTTTGTAGTTCTTTGCTGTAGCATCTAACTACCAAATGCGCACTTGATGTTTTTGCCACAACCAGCTAAGCTTAAAATAGACTTATGCACAACCACCTTTCCTTTGATGTGTGGTAAACTTGCTGCTCTTCAGCATTCTCAGCTTTTTATCTGTAGGTTGAAAAATATGTTGTTGATACCTATGATGTGTATAGTTTTTGGGCTCTGTGTAAAAGAAAAAGGTATACAGGAAAGGAAAAAAACTTAGAATCTTTTTGAAAGTGAGGCTTAGTGGCATTTCTTGAATGTGAAATTCTAATCTGATACAATTTTAAAGGTATTTTAACAAACCTGGTGAAACTGCTGTAACTCCACATGTGGGGTGGTGATTTAAATATCTCCATCTAAGTTTGCATGAGCTGGATCCATCTAAGCTGAAGTATGATTTGAGCATTGGAAGCAATTAAGTTTAAGATGCAGAAAGTTAATGCACCATAGGTTTGGGTATTCTGCCATTTTAATTCAGTGTCAGTCTGTGCTGCTATTGAAAGGAGTAGTCTTGTTTTTTTGCTTTACATCTTCCCAGTTTGTCTTCTATTCCTGCTTTTTTCTTTTGTGCCAGCAGTAGCATTCTTGGTAGACCTACCAGGCCAAGCAATTGGAACTGATCTGGATTAAGGGACAACCAGGTGAATAAAAAACTAATTGCATGGCCTGAGTCAGAGGGTGGTGGTTAATGGTTCACACTGTGCATGGAGTCCTATAGGGATCTATATGGGGACCTGTCTTTATACTGGAGCAGGCAGTGTGGTGCACTCTCATGGTGTTTGCAGGTGACACAACATCAGGGGGGGATGACCAGGTGATAGGCTACAGCAAGGGAATGGCTGGTATTCAGGGATTCCTAGAAGGCAGGAGGAGTGGCCTGTCAAGAACATGAAGATATTCAGCAGGGACAAATGCCAAGCCTTGCACCTGGGAAGGAAAAGCTCCTGGCAGGTATGTAGGGAACAGAGGGGCTTGGGGGAGGAGCTCTGCAGGAAAGGTCCTGAGGGTGCTGGCAGACAGCAAATCCCTGGCAAGGAAGGGAGTTGGCCAACAACATCCTGGACTGTATCACCAGGCACATAGCCAGTAGATCAAGACAAGTGATTATCCTCCCTGATTATCAGCACTCCTTGCATCACATCTAGGTTGTAGGTCCACGATACAGGAAAGTTGCTGATAAATTGGAGCACTTTCAGCAAATGATGCTGAATGCCCACCATGATGGGCACTTGCTCTGCTAGAGAGTTTCTCTCTCTAGAAGAGAGAGCAGGATTGAACTTGTTCAGCTTGGAGAAGAGGTGGACTCCCAGTGCCTATGGGGAGGTTATAGAGAAGATGGAATTGACTCTTGGCAGTGACTAAATTGAAACAGGAGTTATTTAGATTAGATATAGAGAAAAGTTTTTTTCCCATGACTGGGTGCTGGAAAGGTTATGTGGTTTCTATCTTGAGAGAATTTCAAGACCCAGTTGAATAAAATGCTGAGTAACCTGGGCTTACCACACAGCTGAGCCTACTTTGAGGAATAGTTTGTACTAGACCTCCTGAGGCCCCTTTCAGCCTGAATTACTCTGTGTTTGCATAGTTCTTGGTTGATTTTCCAGATTCTGGTACTATGGATTTGTGCTCTGGAATGATCCTGCTTGAGAAGGGAGGTTGGACCAGATTACCCAGTGGTCCCTTCCTGACTGATTTTGTGATTCAACCTCTAGCTGGAAAGAACACTGTCAGCAGTTGGGTGGCAGTAGAGGGAGAACTTCCTCATTTCTTTAAATACTCAAGATTTACACCTCATTCCTAAAGATAGTTGTCAGTATTTAAACTAATCTCTTATTTTCTGTTGCAGTAGGCAAGGGGAGCACATGGTGGGCTATTTTGACTTAGTTAAAGAAGTGTAGTATGTCAGAAGAATTTACCTTATTTGCTAGCTGATGGTTAACAATACAGTTGTTGAAGTTGCATTTAAACCTTTAAATGTCTTTTGGGATTTACTTTTTTAAAGTTATTTTAAAACAATTTTGTGTTGAATAGGAGTATTGTATTTCTAGAGACTTGCCCTCAGTTTATTTTCATTTTAGTTATAAAAATAAGCTGTTCTTTCTAGTGGCAAGCTTGAGTCATCACATAACTATAAACAGAGACACTGTACAAAGTTTAGGTGGCAGGGACAGTTGTCTTTTCTCATACTCCCTAATATACCACCATTTTCTGACAGCAAATTCCACAAATAAAATGGAAGATGGGAAAAGAAATAATCATGTTTTTAAAAGTGGCAATGCATATGGAAAATGAGTGAGGATTACACTTTCTTCCCAGTATCCATTGCTTGATTGAGTCAGTTAAGTCTTATTTATATCAGAGGGAAAAGAGAAAGTCTGCAGCAGTGCCACTGAAAGTATCACTGGATGACTCTGGTTTTCAAGGTCAAATTAAATATTTACAACTGATGTTAGAAAGCCTGTGTATAATAACTGGACCAAAAAATTTAAATGGTCACTGGAGATGTCTGCTTTTGCTCTCTGTGATTTTTTCATTTAAATAATAAAATATTTCTTGTAATCCAGAAAAATTACTACAAAAAAGCATTATCTTAAACATAGCTCAAGTCCTAAAGGGGAATGTGTAATTTTCAAAAACTGATTATACTCATCTTTATAGTCATACCTAAGATTTTCAAAATGTTATTCAACTGAACAATTTTAATTTTTTTTTTTTTTTCTCCAGTTGTGGAACAGCAAGGCCTATGTATGTCAACATCATATTGCTTCATTGAAATATTTGCTCACTCTGAGCCATTGCTTTATTTCCCTTCCCAAGTGCTGAAATGTGCTTACCTTGGTGATACTTGATGATTTATTTTAGGTACCTCTACATTTCACTTCTTTTGATAGGAATAATCTCTCCTTGAATGGCAAGTTGAATTTCACATGTGCTTCAAATCAAGTCAAAAACATGAAGAGATTTCTAAAACTACTGCAAGTTTGTCACCACTTTCCTTTGGATAGTGTTAAGATCTGATCTGGGCAAAAACCTAGTTCAAAAGAAGCCATCTGAAGGTTCTTCAGATGCAGAATTCTTTGTGATGCCATCAAGCAGATTTAGCTTTCTCACTTCTTCATGCTCCCCAGTTTTTCCTTTCATGGTACAGGTTTGTGTGACTGCTGTGACAAACTATTACTTGTTTTACTAAACGCTAATCCTACT
The DNA here is from genome assembly GCA_036023395.1 of Myiotriccus ornatus. Taxonomy (NCBI): domain Eukaryota; kingdom Metazoa; phylum Chordata; class Aves; order Passeriformes; family Tyrannidae; genus Myiotriccus; species Myiotriccus ornatus. The sequence continues at coordinate 24,192,196 of JAYRBT010000114.1, forward strand.
GGTAGAGTCGGTTTTATATTATAATGCTAAAGAAGAAAGTTGTAGAATTATGCTGATGGTAAATTGTGTTGAGTGGATGGAACTGTTCTGTGTCTGGCCATGGTTTGTTCTACTTAGTACTGAGCTTGTCAGATCATCATGAGTAAAACATATGTTTTATTTCTAAAAATACAACATACCTTGTTTCATGTTTAAGTTTGGAGTGTTTTAAGAGACGGGTAAGAGACATTCAGCTTCAGGCTCTTAGCTTAACATTTTCAAGATTAGTGCAATAAATTTGATTTTTTAAAAATTAAATTCTTACACTGAGGGAGATATTGAGATGAGCATAGGTATCTAAAGCCATTTTAACCCTCTGGAATATCATCTCTGGATTCTTGCAACCACTTTAAAACAGCCCATATTGTCCTGTGTTTTGTGCCTTACCTGCAGTCAGACATTTTCAAAATGTCGACCTAATATGGCCCCAAACACTTGTGCTGGATGCTTAAATTATTTAGAAAAACACTAAAATGAGGACTACCAGAAGAAATATTCATGCTTGAGCTTTGAAATACAATTGTAGCTTGTAATGGTCACTTACTGTAATAAATAGTTATACAAATTACTTGCTGGAAACATTGGCGTGGTTTAACCCTAGCCAGCAACTAAACAGCACACAAGTGTTTGCTCACTACTCCAGGTGGGATGGGGGAGAGACCTGGAATTAGAAAACAAAGCAAAAGGAATTAATTCACCACTTCCCATAGGCAGGCAGGTGTTCAGCCATCTCCAGGACAGCTGGGCTTTATGACACATAACAGTGACTTGTGGAGACAAAACATCATCACTCCTTCCCTCTTCTTTCCCCCCCAGCTTTATATGAGCATGATGACATATAGTGTAGGATAGTGCTTTGGTCAGTTGGGATCAGTTGTCCTGGCTGTGTCACCTCCCAGTTCCTTCTGTCCCCTCAGCCTTGTTGCTGGTGGGGTGGTATGAGGAGCACAAAAGGCCATGAGCCAAGCCCTGCTCAGCAGTAACAAAAACATCTCTATGTTATCAACATTGTTTTTAGCACAAGTCCAAACCACAACCATATACTGCCACTGTGAACAAAATTAACTCCATACCAGCCCAAACCAGTACAAACATAAACTTTTAACATTAAATTCTATTTTTTTACGTAATTGCTGGCCTAATTAAAAAAAATGCTTTGTCTTGACATAGTTTGTTTTTTTTTTGACTTTATTTATTGTCAGTATTGTAGATACCAGAATAATTCTGACCTGAGTTATGGTCTGACTGGAACCTGTGCATGTGTCAGGTGAGGCTGTCCAGTGAGACTTGAAGGATTATTGTTTTCTATTTTGTTTTTCTTGTTCCATCTCTCCACAAAACATGCCATGACAAGGAGGGGGATGGGGGTGTCTTCAGCAAGACAGACTTACAGTAAATGGAATTAGGTTTGAAGAAGTTGCTTATATCAGGGTGTGTTGTTATATCACTTTTGTGTAAAGAACTATTCAAATTGGAATGAACTACACACAGGCATGATTAAAAAAAATAGTAGTGTTGCATTTGGAGAGAACTGTGGTTGCCATGAGGATGCAGGCAGGCTTCATTTTGAAATAGTGTCTGTAGGTTGGTTGTAAAAATGGTTATTATTGGTAGAGTGGATGATGTTATCTGTTGTAGGTAGTTACATGAAATACTACCTCATTCTGAGGTTCTATTGTTTAGTTTCTGAGAAGTATTTTGTGAAGTACACTTGGTTTTTCAGGTAATGGATAATTTGCCAAGTAGAAAATTGCCAAATCTCAGAGAAGTTATTAAAGGGTCTGTGTTTTTGCACCCATTATTCAGAGAGACTTTTTGCCCTTTCTGGAATGCTAGAGGAAGTACAGATTCAAGTTCCCCAGATTTCAGCCACTGAGATTCCAGGGTAGCTGTTTTAAAGAGCCTGTCATTGTTAGCAAGGCTCAAACACTGTCAACATTGCTCTTTAACTCTGTATGTGACTTCTTCTAATATCTGCTTTTATTTCTTCCTATCTTCCTTAACATAGAAATAATTTAAAATCCTACTTAAAAGTGAAAATACACTGCATCTGTTGTCAGTATCTAATAAGATTAATATAATGGAAGATAGTAGGCTTTTTTCAGTTTTCTTAGACTGTGATTTTGCAGTCTTAGACTGCGTGTTTAGTAAATTTCTGTTCATAGAAAGTATGTTTTTCCCAAGGACTTCTGTAAAAGTTTTAGTAATATTAATATTGGCAACAGAAAATCAAAACCAGAACTGTTCAGCAAGCAAGAAAGAAAAAGCAGATGAAAGAAGATGAATAAAGAATGAGCAATATCAGGATTGCTTTTAAGCTGTGTGAAAGACATCAATGCGTAGTACAGTAGGAGAGGAGCATAATTTTTTAAAGAGTTAAAGTAGAAGTGTATAATTCAAAATACTTAATATTCTGTCAAGTTACATAAACTGTAGTCTTGTTAAACTCATCTTTTCTTTGAAATACTAAAGGAGGTTGCTAAGGGGTGGGGGGAATGTCAAGTGAAATGGCTGCGATGATGTTATGCAACAGAGTTAATTTCGACCTACGCTCTGCTTCTCTGCAGAAGAAGTTGAAGAAGAGTCTGAAACTACAATCGAGGTTGATTTGACTGATAAACAGAAACATCAGTTGAAGCACAGAGAGCTTTTCCTTTCTCGCCAGTATGAGTCCCTTCCCGCAACACATATCAGGTAAGAAGTGGTAAATGCCATTTATCTGCTGTAAATATCTGTAAATATCTGTAAATACCATTGTTCTGCTGGGGTCGATTGCCCGCCAGTAGCCCACCTGCTTGAACACATCAGCCTTTGTCTTGCAAAAAGGTATAATTGATCTTACCTGAGTTGTGTCAGATTGTCCCATGAACTGCTTTACAAGCACCTTTGGGTTTCCCTTCTGTTACTTGATATTTGAGCCTTAGAAGAGACAAGAGTCTCAGAGCTCTGGCTTGCCAATTAGAGCAACAGTTGATAATTTGGTATAAAATCAGTCTGTTACTACTTTGGAGTTCTTTTTTTAGTCTGCTGGCTAGAGGAACTTGGACCGTTTTGTCTGGCCAGGGAATTTGCAGATGGGTTTGGAAAGGAGGCAGTGGCTCAATGACTGGATTTGAACTTTAGGGCTGCACACACTTTAAAGTAAAATTACCTGAGCTTACTTCAGTAACTGTGAAGAAGTCATGATTCTTTGGCTAAATGTTGCAAAAGCATTTCAAGTGTTGTTTTAAATTGTCCTAATGCTAATGTAGAAAAAAGCTTGCTGAAGCTCAAAAAGAATTTGTTGACTTCTATCTGTAAATGTTGCAAATACTCATGTTATCTCTGATTTAGTAGTCAAGCAAGATTTTTTTTTTTTGTGTGTGTTGGTATGGAGGGGATAATGAACCTAGAAACGGAAAAGAAAGAGCGCAGTGACAAGGGGGAGTGTAGCTAAGTGTGAAACAAGGGTTCTTACATTGCATTCTGAAGGAATTTTCATTTTCTTATTACATCCAACTCCCCTCAGCTATTTCAGGCCATAAATGTCTAGAAGCTACCAAAAAGAAGTATATATTATCCAACAGGTGAAACACTTTATATGTATATAGGTATTTTCTCTCTTAGTGGTGAATGTGTTGCTTATCTCTCTCACTGACAACACAAAACCTGCAAGTTGGTAATTTTTGTATTAATTTCCTGTGCTTGATTCAGATACTTGTTCTGACTTTGAGAAAGTAATTTTAACTGTCAAATCTCTGCTGCTCCAACTACAGCATGGAGATAATAATCCTGTGCAGTTTCTTTTACTTACTTTGACATTTAGATATCGAAATAAGGTATTCTCTTTGCAGAGGGAAGATTACATAGAAGAAGTCTTGTAAATGTCTTCTCACCTCACAACTCAGGGAGCAAATACAATAGAGGTTCTCCAGTATATACTTCACAAAGAAGGGAGAAAAACATGTGAATTCATAGTACATGCTGCACAGCACAGCAGGCAAATGCCCAGTGATGACTTGCATCTACTTTTCAGAACAGATGAATGTTGTAGGACTGTGCTGTCACGAGTTACTAAGACCTTTACCAGATGAACTCTGGAACAAGCTTGATGTAGATTAATGATGTTTTAACAACCTTAACTCTGCATTAAAAGGAAACAAGAAGAAAGTTACGCTGCAAAGTATTTCTTATTTAACTTTTTAACTTACTAATGTTCACATTCTGTGATTCTCAGTAGTTTTCATAACTTTTATTAGTTAACTTTTCCAGTAAAGAGTATAGAAATATTGGGAAGGTGGTACTCCTCTGTTTCCCATCAGTACTCAAGAATATTCAAGGATGCAGATTTCACAGCTTCTCTGGATGTCTGTTTCGGTGTTTGATGACTGTCGTGGTGAAATTTTTTTCCCAGTTATTGATTTGGGATTTCACTTATTGAAAGTCTACTACCTTGTGTCCTATCACTGTGCTTCTCTGAAAGGAGCCTGGCTCCATCTTAATTATCTGTCTTTTTTTAGGTAATTGAACACAGCAGTAGAATTTCTCCCTTGTACCTTAAGAGTAGATAAATCCAGTTTAATATAATCAGCAGACTTGTTAAAAGTATATTCAGGTTAACTAAGATATTAAACTGTTGATTCCCAGGGTCAGAAACTGGGGGATGGCCCCAGTAGCCAGCTGCCAGCTGGACTTTGTATCACTCACTACCCTGAGAGTCCAGCTATTTTTTTTCCAGCCTTATTGTCTACTTACCTGGTCCATGTGTTTCCAGTCTGGTTATAGGATGCTGGAACACAATGCAGGCCTTACTGAAGTCAGGGTGGATGACATTCTCTGACTGTCACTGGTCTACCAAGCCAGTTGTCTCCATATAGAAAGCTTGGAGATACTTTTGCAATAAAAGTCTGCATAGCTCTGTGTTGGGCCTTTGGTCTTGGCACCTTCAGATTTAGCCCCTAAACAGGAACAATTGGATTTACAGGAGAAAATAAATAGTACAGTGGTATAGAGATTGGCAGTTGGAAATCAGTTCTCTCAAGAGTAAGAACACAAAAAATCAGTCCCTTTGGAAGGAAGAGGGGAAAGTCAAAGGTGATTTTAAGAGAATGGAGGAGGGTTTTGGCAGCCACAGATCTTGAAATTTTACTGACATCTTCAGCCAAGAAAACTGAGTTTGGTTGCCTTTGTGTTGCAGTTTAGGAGATTAAAAGTATTTTAACTGGTATGGTTTTATTTATTTTTTACTAGTACAGTTTTCCTGCTTTCCTTTTGTCTTTCTTCTTAAATTAACTCTTTTTACATTTTTCAAACTGAATTGTAGAGGAAATTACACCTCTGCCCCTCCAAAAACTCTGTCACTGAGGTTACTTTTGTTCTAGTTCATGATTATGAATACGGTGATGTCTCATTTATGTAGCTGGTGCTGTTACTTCACAGTTGAGGTACCTTGAAGTTATTTTAGTAAGTTAGATTTCTATGATGTGTATGTCTAATTCTGAAGCTCTTTGGTCTGCAACTGTGAGCTTTGAATAATTTTGAAGTAATTTGTTTGCTCTTGAATTACTGAAATACAGTTTCATTCCTTATTCTGATACTTTTTATTTTGTTATATACATTATATGTAACTCTTTTGATATGTAATTTGTTTTGTTCAAAATATGGGGACTTTTTAGACTTCATCTTATTTCCCCTCTACGTTAGGTGTCACTATGCCATTTCAGTAACTTTAAGGAGTGCCGTAAGTTTTGGCGTAAAAAAAAAAACCTAGATTTAGAAAAGAATTGGAAGCAAGTAGTGTAGTAGTAATTAAACATGGCAATGATGCCTTGTGGATAGTATTCTTGCCATGGAATGTATTTAGGAAAGTGTAATTGTCTAGATGAGAGTGTCCTGGAGTCATGGCGTGTGGTAGAGTACAAACCGATGTACCGGTTTGGGAATCAAAGACAAGATTTGTTACCTTGGTGCCTACTTGTCAAGTTGCAAGGGAAACTGTTGCCTCTCCTGTCTGCTCAAATGTTTAAAGTCAGTTAACACCCCTCCAGTGGATTATCTCCTTCCTTCCTAATCCCTGCATGTTACAGATGCAGTTTTGCCAGGCTCTGTTATCCCCACTTGTCCTTTAACAGTTATACTCCCGGCCAGACTCACTGAGCCACTCTCCTTCATTAACGTCCCGCAGTGAATGCTCCCGGGATTTGTGCAGATGGCTCCTATAAGCAATGCCAGTCCCTGAGAGGGGCCCAGTTGAGCCAGTGCTCTGTACTTGAACTTGGCATTTCAGAGATTTGAGCATTACCAAATACAGCATTTTGGAAAGGCATGAAAAGACACAGGGGAGAAAAATGGTGAAAGTTGTCGGAAAGTTGAAATTGTTTGGCACTGTCATAAAATTCATCATAAAACTTAGCACATGGTAAAAATGGGTCCTTTTTATAAAAATCTGCAAATAGTTATCTTGTTGGAGACGCACTGAGTTATCTGACTTCTGACGTGGGCTTTAAATTTCCTTTTCATTCTTAACTCTTGAAAGTTAATAGGTGTTAAACATATTTAGATTGTTATAAAATATTGCATTAACTTCTGAGGTCCTTTGCAATTGCTCTTAAATTTCATACTTATATGAGTTGTGTAGAAAAAGTTTTGTCCATCAGGGTTCATCTTACCATTTTCAGTATCTTTGCTTAGTTTTTGCTTGCTAATAACTGTGTGTCAGTCTTGGGGTTGTGGGTTTTTTCGTGTTGGTTCATTATTATTATTTTTATTATAATACTTTCAAGTGTTTGGAAAGCATACATGGTCCAAACATTCTCAGATATCATAATAAAATCAGGTAATCTTTTGTGCTGCTTTATACTGCAAGAACAATCCCTGCCCACTCAAAAATTAAAAAAAAAAAAAAAATTCTTTTTGAATTTGTGCAAAGTAAAAAAGGCTTATATACAGACTATTTGACTAAAGTCAAAACAGCTTGAGAATAGAGAACAGTTTCAGGCTGACCATTTGTAAACAGGAAAGAGGATTTAAAATATAAATATATTATTATAATTATATTTGGTTGCTATCATATTGGTAATTTACTTGATATAATTGTCTGGGCTTTTGTTAGGGTTAAAGGATAAGCTACTACTTTCTCAAAAGCCTTTCTGAGTTACAGTGGGGTTACAGATATTTATCTTGAGTAAATAAAAATTAAATATGCTAACTTTAATGTACTAAATTACTTCTTTCAACAACGTTTCTAGTAGGTTAGAATACAGGCTTTTAAGAGTCCTACCCGGGGACCTGAAAGAGTGGTATTGTAATGACCTCTTTAGTTGTTCTTTTATCTGATTCAGGCCACACAAGTATGTGAAGGGCCTATTGATGAGATCTCAATGTTTGTTCTTGCATTAAATTGTATGTTGTAGAGAGAAGTCGAAGCTTGGTTCAAAAATTTTCAAGTGATGGATAATATACCATGATCTTTAAAGTTTTATCAGTTGCTAATTATGTGTGTTTACACTATTTCTTTTTTCTTCTTAGAGACTGTTCTCACTGAGAACTTTTTTGCTTTTCTTGGACACAATGCTGAAATTCTTGCTGAGCTTGATTTCTGGACTCAGCATGGGTGCACATGATACCTGTGCATTATGTGGATGTTTGTCATTATGGCGATTGTTCATATAACTAGTAAATCTACACCCTAATCTTTAACAGGGAATTTTTATTCAAATTGCCCTTGGATGGACTAAGTATCTCTTACACTCTTTAGAGGATTATATTTGTTGCTTGACATAAGCAGCAAATTCAATTTTTCTATATACCTGTGGCCTTTAAATCAGAAAAACTTTCTGAGCTTTAATTCTAAAATCTGCTCATACATATTTAAAAAAACTGACAAAAAACAAAAACCAAGCAAAACAAAACAAACAACAACAACAAAAAAAAAGAAATCCCCAAACTATCTTAAGATGCTCTTGGCATGGTTTATTACTTCTAACACAGAAAGGACTTCATGAGCCTTTTAAAGATTGTGATTGCATAAGGTAATTTTATTAAAAACTGATTAATATGATTGTGGAGAATGTGAGCATTGTTTCAGAATGCCTGTGCATATGTGACACTAAAGAGTGTCCAAATAGTCTACTTCTGAAGTATCAAGCTGCAAGAATCTGTTTCTGTCGTTTGACTTTATTGTGATCTGTAATGCAGCCCAGAGCATAGTGTCTAATTTTTTTTTTTTAGTTTGGTGTTATGTTGGTTTTGGTTGGTTGGTGATTTTTTTTGTGTGATTTTTTGTTTGTTTGTTTTTATTATTTTGGGGTTTCTGGTATTTTTTTTATTGTTGTTGTTGTTGCCGAATAATACCCTTTCTCCTGGGTAGATTCAAGTAACTTTGATTGGCACCACTTTGTAGACATCTCAGAAAAAGTAACATAAGCATATGTAGTTCATAAGAAAATGCCATGCTTACAAACTATAAGAGTGCAATGCTTTTTAAATGTGTTTTAAATGACTCAGTTTTATCATACAGCTTTCTTTTTTGCTGTTCTTTCTTCTTCATCATCTCATCAGGACTCACTGATATTGGTACCTCAAGTTACTAAGGTGTAGAGAAGTGCTTTCCTTCTGAATATGGGATTGCTTCACTTAAAACACAACAAATGATCTGAAGCTCAAGACAGATAAGTCAGATGAGCCTTATAAGCCTGATTTATTTTCTGGCATAAATCAGACTGGATAAGGAGTGAATTTGCTTTGCATAGACATGTGCCTACCTGATCATTTGGATTATTAAGTGAAGTATTCTTCCATTCTGGATTGAGTTTGTTTGGGGCACGGGGACTTTTGAAGCATATCTGACTTTTTCTTCTCTTTTTTTTCTTTTTTTTTTTTTTCTTTTCCAATAAAATTAGAAATATTTCTGACAGGAACTAAGATGAAAATTCAGTCTAGACCAAAATCCTATTTTCAGATGTGGTCCATAATCAGTTCTAGTTACAGTGTAAGAAAAAATGTATTTATCAGTGGAAGACTGTCACTCAAATACCTGAAAATCAGTACATATTTCCCTCTAATGATACAATTGCAAAGTAGGAGCCTTTCATATGGTGCGAAAGTTTTAAGTTCAGTTGCACAGAGTGATTTGCATTGCTTCTGACCTGGGGGACCTTCTAACGGACTCAATGATCTTAAAGGTCTTTTCCAACCTAAATGATTTCATGATTGTATAAAAAAATCATTCTTGACTAGCCTTCTCTCTTTTTGTTCAATTCATGTGAATCACTGCTGCTGTGCTGAAATGTAACAATTTTTTTACTTTTTACCATGAATTAATCCCTGAAGAAAAAATATCAATGACTTAAGTTTCCGGCAGTAGTTTATAGAAGGTACAATATAGAGTTATGCTTGTTATGAGATATCAAAATATGTAGTTTTACTGTGTCCACACCAAGAAAATATTTACCTTTTAATTACTTTTCAATGCATGTCAGTTGCGCACAATTTCTTCAAGAGACTTTCTGTCAATCCTACCTGTTTGGAGTGCTCAAAATCAGTACTCCAGCTCTAACACAGATCCAAACTCAGAATTTTTTGACGAAAACCCACATGCAGTGTAAAAACCTTGGGCCATCCGTATGAGCTATGCATATGTTCAGATGCCAGTTCATTTAGATGTGCATAAATCAATTTGCTGTGCATTCTGTTTTTAGTTTTATTTGATCAAGAGTGTGTTAATCATGCAATATCAAGTTTATTGGTTTATCTTTTGGTCACAGATACACAATCTTGTACTCTTTAGGAGATCGGTATTGTTTGTCAGACACAGATCCCAGTAGCAGTCACCTATCAGGTGTTTTTTGTTTGTTGGTTTTGTTTCCCCATGTTTGAGATGGCCCTGTAAATGAACAAAGACAATTAAGTATGAACCACTACAATGCAAATATTTTTTTGTGAATTCATTGATTGAATATTTTAAAAGTCAAACTGTAGTTAGGGATCTGTTGCAGATTTAAATCACTCTGATGATGCTATTATTTTCTTGCATGTTATGCAATAGCTTGCTCCCCAGTTGTTAATCTCTTTACAATCTTGAGAACTGAAAATTTGCTATAAGGACATTGGTGTGTGTCTGTTAGCATCATTTTGTGCCCCTTAAACTGTGTTTCAAAGTAAAATACACAAGCACTTTTAGTATTGGCTTCCCATAACTGGGAAATCAATTTCATATAATTAGCAGAAGCTCTTTGGACTCCACAGTTCCTACTCTGGTGATCGTCACTGCAATTTAGTCTGCTTGTAAGGGATCAAGACTTGGCTAACCGTGGGTGTTTGATTGGAAATCTTTAAAACACTTTCTCGTTTAAGACAGTTCATGAAAATCTTTGTTATTTAAGGTAGCTATCTCCTTCTTTACTCAATATCTGTACTTTTTTTTATGCCTTTTTTCCCTTTATACTGAGTATGGGAAAGGTTACTCCCAAATTCTACTCCTGCACATGCTTCTTTCTACCCCTCTTCAGTATGCATCTTCTTTTTTGTTTAATCTCTGGTTGTCATTGAAGTAACAGCATATGCTAAAATAAAAAAATAGATTTTTCTCACAAGCATAATATTTCCTAATATTCTTCCTGTTATTTTATTTTCTGACTGTCTAGTTTGTGACTCATGCTTCTGTGTTCCAAATCTCAGCTGAGAGATTAACATTTCTTGGTGCAGATCATCAAGATACAATTGGTATATCTGTACAAAATTGCCCAACATAATTCTATCATATTCAGGAGGGCAATTAATAGTTGCTATTTCCAAGTCTGTAGGGGCATGCCTGCATATGTTTTTTTTTTCTTCTATTTGTATCTGAATGACCAATGCATATCAAGTTTCACTGACTTGATGGGACCCCAGAGCAATGAGTCCTGAGAATTCTTGCACTGCATCAGTGTCACCCAGGTTGCATTTACATTCCAATAGGAGACTTGGATGGTATGTTCTCATAACATTACCTTTTCCAGTCCTATCATTTGTACTGGTTGACAAGCAGTAAGTGTTATGTTTTGTTCTGTTATTTTTTTTTTCTTTGCATGCCTCCAGTTCCAAAAAAATTTAAGATTTGTATGTTGTGAGCTGTCTTACTCATCTGATGAAAACATGAAGAAACAGCCTGCAAGAACAGCAGAACAGGAACTGTAGAGGTTTCTACTGGTTTAAAAATCAGGGCTGTGCTGAAACAAACAGGGACCTTAAAAGATGAAACAGTTGCTGTTATTTTGAGTAATTTTGGTAGTTTTAAAACACAAGTGTTTGCATCAGCTTTTGAAAACTTTGGTAAAGCCTTTAGTCTATATTTCTGATTACTTTAAGGAAAAACTCATTAAAGAACAATTACCCAGACAGCGCAAAAAAGAAATCATTGAAGTCTATCTTCTGGACAGTTTGTTTTGCTCTAGGTTATTTAAATAGGCTATATTGAAATCTTTTCATAACATTGTCTTGTATAATAGCCTTGGTACAACTATTTGCATGCCACTTAAATTCTTGAGCTGGTTATCTTCATCTTTTGTCTTCATTGGAACAGGTTAGTAAGGGCAGTCTTGTACTTCTCTATTCTAAATATTGATTGTTGCCACAATCTTTTCTGAAATATGTTCCTACATGTTTTTCATTTCTCTGTTGGGTCTCACTGAAATGTGGCTCATTTTTGTCTTTAGTTTTCAGGGTTTATTAGGCCCTGTCTCTGCTTACTGTCTTTGAAATCTCTCTTTCAGGACTTACATACTAAATGACTTCTCACATGGAGTGTTGATTTCCATTAACTCCTTATTGAATTACCCATTACTTATGAGGGTCTCACAAAGCTGCCATTTATTTTTTAGAATTTGTTTTTATTCTCCTTTTCTTTGTTCCCCCGTAAACAGCCCCCCCTGCCCTCCATGAAAAATAGCTCCCTAAAATGGGGGGGGGGCGGGGGTGGGGGAGATATAAATCCTTATGTTCACTGCACTGACACTTCTATCTACCACAATGATCAGTATGTCTTATAATTTCCTTATAATCTTCATGTTAGTGTCTCTGTGCTTTGCACTTTTGGTTGTAGATGATGAGTGTTTTGGTTTTGGGACTGCATGGTCCTGACTTTCTTTCCAAGGCTTTTGAAGAAATCCTTTCCTACAAAATCGTCAAGGCATTTTTTCCAAAGTAGTTTTTTTGTGGAGAATGTGTGGTCTCATTTATATATTGGAACAGAAGAGCTTCCCTGAGGTATGGAAGTACATTGTAGGCGTGGAGAAATAGCTTATCAGGCATCCCTTAGCTCATGGCTGTAGATGTTCAGGAATTGTCAACCCACTGATGGTGTCACCTGAAACAGACAAAAAAAAAACAAACCAAAAAAAACCCAACAAGCAGACAAGAGCTCCTAACAAATGAGAGTGAAGGAAGGTGTAGCATATGAAAAGAGCATTCACCTGATTAATGTTTTAAAGAAAAAAGTTATGAATTGTGGCTCTGGTTACTAGGACAGGAGAAGCAAATGAGTCCTGAGTGGTTTATAGGATAGATGTTGGTAATACCATGACCATATATATAGACAAGTTTTGTTGTCCCCTTTTACTGCAAGACCTCTAAATTACTTTTTGTTGCTGGCTGATTTAATAATATTACAAGTTTTGTTGGCATTGTTGTCAGCTCAGTGGAATAACTTTTGTGACAAGTTTAAATACAAAGTACATCTAAGAGCAGAAGGAATTCTAAAGGCACAATGTAGTCTCATGAGAATTAAATTGTAAGTGAAAACATAAAAGCTAACTTATTTTTTCTGATTACTGTTATTTGTGCGTTGCTGAGGTTGCTGAAATTTTACCTCAACATTCATACAGGATAAATTTTTCCGAAATCTGTGGGAAGTAAAAAATTTTCTGAATATTTTTAAATTGAGGAAAGGGTCAAAACCAGACATGCCATCTTAACATCGAGACCTTATGATGCTATTTACTAGTAATTCATCCGGATGATACCAGTTAAGTCAAGAATGCTGCTTGGTGGAGGAATACAGCTTAAATCAGACAATCAGTCACATAAGAGGAAGGTTTCTTATGTGAAAAAACAGTAGACAACTGTCCACTTTTTAAATTATTTTTATTTATTTCTCAAATGCTGCATAATTTAACATTTCAGGCAGGAGACTCTAATAGAACAATGAAACTATGGCTTTGTACACTACCAGTCTAAATAATACTCAAATCTTTCAGAAATCCTACTGTCTTTGTGAAAAGAGTATAATTTTATTTTGGTGTGTTACTGATTTTATAATCTGGTAAATGCAGTGTACATTCTTTTTCATTTGTTTTTGTAGGCAGCTAGCTCCCCCTTTCTTTTCTGTGTCTGGTTTAGAACAGTCAGATTTTATCCTGTTACTTTGATTATTTATTTGATATAGCTCTATCTGTCCCAATTATCTGAGACTGTTTAAAAGCATTAATAAATGAAGTTCCAGAACACTGTGAGGAGGAAAATATTTTATATTTAAATCTGAAGAAACTCTGGGTTTTCAAATACATGCCTTAGAGAAATAACTTCCAAGTCTTGTTGTAATGTAGTTTCAGTGATGTTGGCTTTTTCTCCAGGGCATTTTGATTATTGGTGCTGGAAGAAAGGGTGAAAAGTGCAGTGGTGGTTGGAGAATATTAAGGGACATCACTGCAAATCGATATTCACTTAAGTCATTTCCTCAACATCCATGATTGAGAGATACTGGAGACAATATAATGAACTATATGCTTGGTTCAACCCAGTAGACCATTTGCAACTAGACAGATAAGATTTTCCTCTGATGGGGAGGGGGAGGAAGAGAGGAGATATATAAACAGTAGGCTTTTATTCATTTTGTAAAGATTCAAAAATACTTGTTTTAAGTATTGCAGGTTTCTAGATTATAGAAACTGGTAACTGTAATATTTAGAGTAAAAATTAGAAAAAAATTCTGTAATTTACCTCTTTTCAAATGTGGGGGGTTTTGGTGGTTTGTTTGTTTTAGTGTGGTATCTACTACTGTATGTCTAGTGTTATCTTTATTGAGACTCTAGTCTATGCATGTGAGAGGTCATATATGCATACAAAATGTTACCTCTGTGTGGCTCCAGCCATTACATGGTTAATATGCTGTTCAAAGAAATGTAGCATTCAGATAGAAATTCACTCCCTTAAAAGACATACTGGGGAGATTAATCTTGTCTCTTAATGAAATTGAATGAATTATTTAGATTACCAGCAACGAAGTCTGAGGTCAGTCAATAAAGTGCTCCTGCAGTCGTGATGGCAGTGAAGCAATGAACGCCTCTGCAGTAATTGGAATTAAATAAGGGTAGGCTCTAGTGAAGACAGATTTTTCTAGAGGTGTATGGAATAGAAGCAGACTGGAAAGGTGAACTCTTATTTAGCCTTTTACTCTAAAAAGACACCAACAAAACATTAAAATAAAGTTGGTAAACTGACTTCATGGTACAAAGTATAATTAATTTTTAGAAGTGAATATTCTGGAATTATCAAAGCTGAAAGCATCAAAAAAACCTTCAAAGACCTGGTGGAGTATAGAGAAGGTTTCCTACTACAGGAGTCTTTTCCTTTGCTCTTGTGTATTGTGCTCAGATTTTTCTCGCTCATCTTCCCACCATTTCTCTTTGGTGGTGTGGTTCTTCTGACAGGTATGACAACGAAGGGAAATTCAGGAGGTTATGGACTGCAATCTTAATGTGTGGATTAACCCCCTTTCCCAGGATGTGCAGTGGCAATGAATAAAACATTAGCTGGGTATATTCGCCTAATGATCAGCCCTTAGCCACTGGCATCCAGCGTTTCTGGTTGAGTTTAGCAGTTGGCATCCACTGGCAAGAACAGACAGGTTTTTACAATACCTTCTTTGGTGTTATCTTAAAATCAAAAAGATCTCTGCAAACAATTATTCTTTCTATATTTGTATGCTTGTCTGTTCAATGAGAGAAGGAGATGGGAGATGAGTGTTCTGGCAGAGGTCCTGTAGCCATATGTGTAGTGCCACTGGAACCTCCTGGTAAATACCAACTAAACTGAAGGTTAGGTGCGTGAAATACAGTAAGGTGCTGTATGTAAAAGGTAATAAGTATATATTATAATTATCTATATATAATGGTAGTTTGGTTGTAAATGATAGCATAAAAAAGCCAGTTGCTAACAAGATGATTCAGCACACTTAACATTTTTCGTCCAGATCCATGTGTGTTTCTTTAAAATACCATTTGTTAAAAATAATTTTGCAGATTATTTGCAGAGAAGCTGGAGAAGAGGAATTAGAGGCCAAGGCAATGTTGGGGGAGAAGGGGATGAGAAAGGGGTGGGGGTAGTGGGGCCAAACTCCCGTTTCTTTAGCTACAGGTGTTACACATGGACAGGTCTGTACTGCTACTGAATAACAGGAGCCTGCACAGAAATATGGTCATCAGCATTTCAATGTGGTTGTGGAAGAAATCAGTAGAATTCCATGATTCGTTATCAGAAACAATTCCGTTCAAAAGAGAAAAGCACTTTATTTTTACAGGACATCGGTAAAACCTTATATTCTTTCTAGTTTGGGTTATTTGTTTTCAAATTAGGCACTGAACTTACGGGAGGTAAGTCACTTGGAGGCGATGTTTCATTGATTCAGACCATTTTATTAATTGAGTGTGTGTATTGTTTGCTGTAGTACCTCTTCACCTTCTTTGCTTCTCCATTCCTGAAACTATTTCCCAGTTTGATGGAATTCCAATGTATCTGAGTGTGGGTCGGTACCGCCATTTATTCAGTTGTTTTGTTGTTTATTTTGGTATCTTTAAAGTATGACAGTGTTCATTTTTATATCTTATAATATTTTTATATTTTTAGTGTAAAAATTTAAAGTATATCTAGATAGTTTTCTGGTAAATAACTTTTTCCGTAATAAAAATTTGAACTTTTTACAAAATAACCTTTCTTCCTTGTGTTTGTGTAGGGGAAAATGCAGTGTTGCACTTCTGAATGAGACAGAATCTGTACTGTCATACCTGGAGAAAGAGGTAATATATGATTTCTATTTGGGTAAATATTTTTTTTTTTTATTTAATGTATGGAAAGTATTTCCTCAATTATCATTTCCTGTGGCAAGTACTTAGGATGCTTAGCTTTACCAGAAGGGAAGAAAATTCCCCAAGAATTTGAAAGATAATTGCATAATGTAGTCCAAAACACCTTCAGAATAAATATATTTTTCTTTGGAGTGTCTTAATATAACATCAGACAGACAGTGATTTTAAAATGAAATCAGCATGTCTTTATTTTTTAATTTCTACACCAAAACTACTGATAATTGGTAAAATATTTTAGGTACTGTATCAGATTTGCCAGTACTATTTTTATGTCTGAGAAGGGTTTGCACAGTGTTTAATGGGTTTTGACACTAATTTATCAAGCAAAGTCAGTATGGTAGAGATGCTTATGAGTGGAAACACCTTAAATTCAGAAAGAAAGTAACATTTTCAAATCCACTGATAAATTTTTGTATATGAATCTTTTCATTATTGCGCAGTTCTGAAATAAGTCCCAGCAAAGACAGAAGCTTCAATTACCCTTTTTAAAAGCACTCATGAAACATCTGTGTTATGTAAAAGTAGGATTTATGTACCAAACCTGCGTTCTGTAAAGTGTGCAAATTTCCAAAAGGAAGGTGTTACAGGTTTAAAAACCCAGTTTTAAAGAGGATTATGCTGTTGCAAATGTGTCTTCTTTTTTAGGATACTTTTTTTTATTCACTGGTATATGACCCATCACTGAAAACGCTTTTAGCAGACAAGGGAGAAATCAGAGTGGGGCCTAGATATCAAGCAGATGTGCCAGACATGCTTGCAGAAGGTAAATATGTGATCTTTGATTAGTGAAAAAAGTAAAAATCCTTGTCTTGAAATATTGCTCATGCTGACTCTGGAACTAAACTTGTACATAGAGCAGAGAAAGTAAAAAGGTAGATCTGAGAAAATTCATGGATACTGCTAGATATTAGAAAGGAAGAAGGAAGGAAAGGGTACTTGAATAGCTGTTGAAAAGACACTGTGCATTTCCAGTTTGTGCATAATGCAGTTTAGGCATTTGATATTTGTTTATTTAATTGTATGGTCTGGTTAGTTCTTTAATATAGGCTGCATGGAGAGAAGATGTTGAGGACCAAACCATTTTATAGAATCATAACACAGCAGTGAAATAAGTGAAAAATAAATGTCCTCTCTTCCTCTTTAAACAGACTATGCATAGAGAATATTTCTTTGTGTCTTCTTATTTTAAAATACTGTCTTTCATCAAAGCATCTTCTGTGTTTTGTAACATTTGAAACAAATGTTTCTAGCCTTGGCATAGCTTTAAAATCGCTGATAGTTTTAAAATTTTATTTTATTTATTTATAATCTAGCACAACTACCTGTGCCTTAGTATTTTGCTACATAGGAACTATTGTTTTAAACAAAATTTCAAGTACAATATTTATTTAGTGTTTGGATGACATGAAAGAACTGTAAGCACCTGTGGCTTATGTCTGCAATTATATTTACTTGGTAAATTTTAAAATGAGTTGGTTTCATCGGCGTAATGTGCACTCTATATTGAGTGCTAACAAAAGAAAGAAGTTTCCTCAGAAGCATCCAGATGTAGATACTATTTTCAAGAATCATGGTATTTATTCCTTAATGAGAAAAGATCATGTGAGAAGAGTATCACTTGCAGTAAGTCCGAGGAGTTCTGAATGCCCCATATATATATATTCGTAACCTTAAATGTGTTTTCCTTTCAATGTGGGCTGCTTTTTTTGCTGTATACCTTTTTTATTAAAAAAAAGGCATTATTTCCAATTTCTACAGAGCTTATTTAATAAACATATGAAACGAGAATAATTTGTATAAAACAAGAATAATTTGATTTCTGGCAAATGGCAGATTATTTTACAATGAATGCTCTCTAGTAGATCACCTGCAATTTTATTTTGACTTTTAATAACCAGAGATAAACTATAAGAAGTCATTTCCAGATTTGTTTATAAGGTGTACAAACTTGTTTCAGAACAAGTTTATGAATAGAATATGATACACTGCTATTCTTGCTGTAAAATGGAGCTGTCACAAAGAAAAAAAAAATTATGTAGACATTCATATGCTCAAGAGGAAAACTTGCCAGAGGACTAAAAGCAAATGACTGTCTCAATGTGTGTATCAAGTAGCCAGGAAGTACTGATGTGATTCCAAAGCAGTCGATTGAACTGTAGGATTTTCAGGATAAGCTGGGGTTGTCTGCCAGGCAGGAATTCTTTTCCTACTGAGTTCTGCTTACTTAAATTACTCAAGACAGAGCCTAATTATGAAATAGTGAATATTACATATAAAGTAAATGTTTTTCCTGTTGAAATTTTACCTATTTGATTTTTTTTTCTAAAGTTTTTTCTAAAGTTTCTAAATTCCATATTTATTAAAAGTGAATTACTAAGTTCTTCTGAAGCTTAACATTCTGTGTTAAATACTTAATTTAGTTAAATGAGTAAATCATCTCTCTTACATCATAAACACACAATTTCACTGTGTTACTGTTTTCTTTTTCTCATACCCTCTTAATCCCCAAAATGCAATAAGTGATGCAGTTTTCTTGCTGTCTCTAGAAGCAAATAATAGTCCATCAAAGTTTAGAAACACCAAACCCGCAAACCAAGGATCTGTTGGTACATGGAGCACTGGAGCAGTTTAGCTGGATTAATCTGCACTTATTTCAGGTGGCTGGTGGAAAAAAGGGTTTGGTTTTAGGAGGATAAAAATATCTGAATTATGGTAGTTTTGACTGATTGTTATCTAAATGTTTCCATAGCCCTCTGACCTCCAGGGAAAAACAAAAGATGATTCAGCTGTTACTGTTTCTTTATGTAAACTGATGGCCTGGAAGCTAATCCATTCACTGTCAAGTCTTTTCATTCATGAAAGCAAATATAAACTATTTTTAAAATTAATAGAATAAAATAGTTATATGTGGAATTTATGGGATTCTGTGAAGATTTTGAATCTTTATGTAGATTTTTCAACCTATACTGTTAATAGTGGCTAGTGATCTGTATCTTTAAATTCTTATGCTATCATGTATGACTCTTTAAAAATAAAAGTTAGAGCAATCACCTTATATTAAAGGAAAGAATTCAGACAACTTTAGGTCAATTAGGAAAAATCGGGTTTTATATCATCTAATAATACTATAGTATAATTAAAGAGAAGACACTGCTAAATTTATTCACACATAAAATTTGTCCTCTAATGTAAAGGAAGAATAACTTTTTGAAGGTGACTGATAGGCATATTTTATGTTTACAGAAAATCCCCACACCCATTAAAAAAAAAAATTAGAAAAACCCAAGATTCACACACCATCAGTTGTTTTATTTTCAAAGTTACTGATATATAAATCCAATTCAAATAACTGAAGACATGCCAATTCTGCCAGTGCAAATTCCAGACCAGTCACAACGTGGCTGAAAAATAAAAAAGAGTTCTGTAACCGCTAAGTTATTTTGATGTAAATACATTGATGTATTCTAATAGACTAAAAATTCAAATTGCTTGCACTTTCTCCATACTATGATAACTTATGTTCTGTCTGAATGGACTATTGTTTTTTTGTTAGTGGTGGGGTTTCCTTAGTGTTTACTGGAGAAATACGTGGATTTTTTTTGTTAGGAATAATTTTTTTTCTCTCATGCATTGATGTTACCATTTTTGTGTTCTTGAGTAAAACATTCTCCAAAACTGGATGTTTAGGCTTTGGATAATGCAGCATACCTTTTTCCCCTTGCCCCATGGGTGTAGTGGATAACTTTATATTTCTTCTTAGTTTTTGAAAAGAACGTTTACTTTTAAAAGACTAAAAGTTTTATTAAAATCAAGATGCATAATGAGGTATTCCAGATTCAACTGTTTTTCCACTTTGGAGATGCACTGAATCACTAATCCTTTACATAGTTGCAGTAAACAAGTATAAACAAAGTTTAAATTTGGTTCAAAATGCATATGCCTTGTATTTCTTTGCCCCTTTTGTTTGTAGTGGTTTAGCTACATCATCTAGATCACACATTTAGTGAAGAAAGACCAGACCAGATTGCTTTCAGCAGTCTTACCACTTTTGTTATCAACATCCTTGGGAATAAAACGTGGGAGTAAAAATTGTCAGATTTGAATGATGTTATGGTTGTGTGAAACCCTTCCGTCCCCCCAGTGCCAAGTGTTCCAGTTTGTCTAGACTCTGGTTTGAAGATTTTGAGTCTTTAGTTTCTTTTAATACACTGGAGAACAGGAGGCTGTGTTCTACAGCATTGACTTAAATTTTGGCTAATAGGATATTGAAGAAAGTCCTTTCTTTATTTTAAAAACACTTTGTCCAGTAACTTATTTTGTGGATGTAGCAGGTTTTTTTTTCAAGTCTGTTACCCCACACTGGAGACTTTCTCCTCTTCTGTGCAAAGTAAGAATAAAAAGGTTTATCTCTGATAAGGCAAAGCTTGAATTTGGACAAAGAGTATCTTGTTTCAAGCATCTCTACAGTACAGGAGCAAGGTACATGGTTCTCTGCATGCGATGGCCAGAAGCTTCTGTCTGATGCATCCACCTATTGTATTTCATAGAATTATAGAATCAGCCGGGTTGGAAAGGACCTTTGAGATCATCAAGTCCAACCCTAGGTCCACTACCACTGTGGTTACTAGACTATGGCACTAAGTGCCACATCTAGTCTCATCTTAAAAACCTCCAGGGATGGAGAATCCACCACTTACCAGGGCCACCCATTCCACTGCCTGATTTGATCAACAGCTTCTAAAATGTGTGACAACAAAGTTCAACAAACAAAACTGAAAACCCCAAACAAGCAAGGAAAAGAAACCTATACAATTTCGCTTTGGGCAAGTAATTACTATCATTGTTATTTAATTACAAGGCATACTTTAATAAATTCTTCTGAATATGATCAAATTCTTGTCACCTTTAACAGCTTTTATTTAGTTCTGTTTTGTGTATAGAGAAATTGCACCAAGACAAATCAGTTTAGATACGTGGTAGACTTTTATGTAACATTGATTCCCCCCCCCTTCCCCCCCCTCCCCCCGTCTCACAACTTTAAAATCCAAATGTTTTTAAATTCTGGCATTTCAACCAGTACGGCTCAGCAGTGGAACTACTGACGCAGTGACAGGTTGTCTTACATGGTTCGCTAACAAGCAGAGAATGACAGAGAGAAAAGTGCTGGCATAGCATTAGGGATATCATTTAGCAAGTAGGATAATGCTTAAGAATGGGAGGAAGTGGGAATTTTTTGCTCTGCGGGACTTCATATAATGCATAATTATTTCTGTCATATGCCTGTATTGATCTTTCTGCCTCATGTGTGCTATTGTAGGCCTAATTGTAGTTGTCACGCACTGTCAATGCGTTTACACAAAGAAAAATGCATGGCAGCTTAGCTACACAAATACAGTCAAAGTGGTGTTGCAGATAGGGAAACCAATTGCTTACAGTAATCTCAGTAATTTCCTAAGTAATGCTTACTTTCATTTATTCATAGAGTTGTGGAGAGGCTGCAAAAAAGGCACAAAAGTCAATAATTTTTTCTCTGTCAAAGCTCTATTAAAACTTCTGCAGCGAAGGATATTTTCTAAATAAACCTAACAAAAAACTTTATGTTGACTGCTTTGTTGTCATGATTTGGTAGTCTAGTGAAAATATTTGCAGTAATACTCTGACTAAAAATACCCCAACCAAACAAAAAACGTACTAAATTGTATTTTCAAGAAAGCTAATACAATTTATAGTAACTACTTTCTATTATTTAAAATAAAATTAGATAATAACTGTAATTTGTCAGAATAAATTTTCTGGCATTAAATTTGCTTTGTGAAGCAATAGTGAGTGAACCATTTGTGTACCAGGATTTGGTAGAACAGTCCTGTGTTAGGCAATGTAACATGGTTAAGTGTTGAAATCGTCATTTTCAAGCAAACTTAGCCCACCAGTGTAGGAGCAACCACGCTAAATCAGTCCATCCTCTGTCTATCCATGTAGAAGATCTTGCCTCTTGTTATTTCTTAGTTTTCTTAAAACTTGTTTAAAGCCTATTAGAGACCCAATAGGCTGTCACCTTGAGCTTCCTTATGCACCTCTATGATCTTTTTGAAGAACTTTAGTAATTATGTGAGGTGTGATTTTTCTTTTTAAAAGGCCTGCTGATCTGTCCCCAGTGTGTCTTTGTTGCAATTTCTACTAATTTGGCTAGTATAGCTGTGAGCCCTGACAGTGCTTAGTTGCCCACATTCCCTCCTTCACACCTTAGGTATAACACAAATGTCTTAGAGTTCATGTGTCACTGTTAGTAGCTGTTGTATCCCCGAGATCCTGTAGAAGTTTTGAGCAGATGCTTGTTCAAACTCAAGTAACATGGTACTGTTCAGATTGTATAATTGTTCTGTGACCTTTCAAACAGATGCTTCATTTTAAGGTAGATCTTTTAGGTCTCTTGTGAAGCGTGTGAACATCTCCAGTTCTGTCCACTCATCACAAATGCAGAAAACCAATTTGATTTCTTTTCCAACGGTTAATTTGAATTTCTCTTGCTTCCTTTTTAAACAGATAACATTGTCAAGGTCTTGGATCCTTAGGTAGTTTATAGACCTTTTAATTCTATTGATGGTCTGAGAAGACTTTAGTCATTTGAATGCTCTCCGGATCATGTTGTAGCAAGTACGAAGATGAAAGTAGAGGGACAAGAAAAAAAATTACCCCACATCTGGTAATGTGTCTTGAATCACAAAGACAGTATTTTTCCTTTGTGGCATGAGATGCCCATAATTTTTTCTGAGCTGAAGGGAAAATTATAGCATATGAAGGTACTTTTATTCATATATTTCATAAATGTATGAAATTTATTTGGGTATGAAGGAACTGAGAGGAGCAACTCTGTGGGAAAGGCCCTGGGATACAGGCAGACAGCAAGAGGATGTAAGCCAGCAGTGGGCTCTGGTAGTGAAGGTGGCTGCCTGGCACATAGCCAGTAGGTCAAGGCAAGTGGTCATTCCTCTCTACTACATTCCCCTCCCCTCTAATTACTGCATCTGGGTTTGGGTCCCTCAATATGGGAAAGTTACTTGTAAACTGAAGTAAGACTGTTACACTTGTTAGGGTTAGAGCACTTGTCCTGGAAGGACAGGCTGAGGGAATCGAGCTTGTGCAACTTGGAGAAATGGTGATTTCACAGCAGGAGACAAACGGCTGCCTCCCAGTGGCTGGGGGGATATTGCTGAGAAGACAGACAGGTTCTTGACAGGGTTGCGTAGTGGGAGGATGGGATAAAGCTGTCGTAACTTTCAGTGAGTGATTCAAAATGGCCATGAGCATAATTTTTTTTCCCCATGAGGATGGTCAGATGGTGGAGCAAGTACACAGGGAGGTTGTGTCATCTCTGTCCTTAATGGTCTTCAAGATCCAAGAAGATACAGCTCTGGTTGATCTTAGAGCTGAATCTGCTTTGAGGAGGAGTTTGAGCTAGAGACCTGCTGAGATTTCTGACATGAAACAATCCTACTATTGTGCTCCTGAGGGGCACATACTACTGAGGAGATTCAGGCCATGGTCTTCTGCCTTTTATCCTGGGATAGTGTGTCTTTGTAGAGAAAGAGTTGGGAGTGGAAGTTTACCTCTTAGTAAACAAGCACGGGAGTGGACAGTTTAATCAAAACACCCATGCTTCAAAGATGATCTTAGGATGCTTCTTTTTCTGTGCTTACCTACAGTCATTTCATTAAGAGAAGCTGCAAGAGTCACCTTCCCTCCAGTGATGATGCTGGGTAGTAGATAATTTCTTTGTGTGTGTTCAGTCAATGCCATTAGCATGCTCAGTTTCAGCTGACTTTTCCATAAAGGCTTGAAAAAATATGTTGAGCTTTTAGCAAATCTTAGTCTAAAAATAAAAGGAACACCTGAAGATTAGGAACTGCAAGCACTAATGTTAAGCTAACAGCATTAATACCTACCAAAAATTTTCAGTATAATAGGATTATAATACTGCAATATAAGAAAAAGTATAACATATGCATAGTATGAGTCACTTAACAGAGCAGCTACTAACCTTTAAAAGTTTTGTTTCTCTTATGAAAATATGGAATAATTTTTAAGATTTAGCACAGAGCCACCAGCTTGAAAGTGCACTGTACAGGGAGTTAACTCTGAACTTTCTCTGCTTAAGTTGCTCAGGTGCTTGAATGGTGTCTTTGGGTGCACAAAGATTTCCAAACTGTTATCCTGGGCAGCATCACAGGGGCAGCTGTCCACAGCTAGCAGCGTGCACATGTTTATCTGAACAGTGGGAAGTGCCTGCTAAGAATGGTTTCTGCAAGTTAATTGCCTGAGTGTAGCAGAAGCTCCTGTCAGCTCATCTGTCTCTGCTCCTTGTGCCTGCTGTAAGGAGGCTGAGTGCTGAGCAAGTCTAGTAGAACCAGAGATCACTGGGCGAAACAGAGGCTTGTCAGAGAGGAAAATGGGAGTATGTTAGGATTGAGTTGGGAAGTGAGTTTTTAGTTTCCGTGCAGAGGTATATGGAAAGAAAAAAGCATCAAGAGATTGACAAGTATGATGTGAAATGATTCGGTTTAGAGGTTTATCTAGAGAACTGGCTGCTAGTCTTGCTTGAGTACTCCTACCAGCAATGGCAGACACTTTGCAAGTCCCTGTTTTAATTAGCCTGGAGGGACGATCTTAGAGCCACTGTTACGGAGATGTCTGTGTACTGCTCCATGGAATTTTTCTCATGCTAATGGTCCCCTCCCAGCTGCAGTCTTGTTCCCAGCCCAGTGCTGCTTCTCTTGCACCTGGCTTTAAAAGGAGACCACTGTGTTCTAGGGAATTCTTTATGGAGCAGTTATCTGATACAATTGGGTACTCTGGCCATTTAAAGGGATATAGGAAGAATGTGGAGTGGGCAAGGAAGAAGCCTGTGCCATTACTAAGACATGCAGAAGAGGAATTAGAATCTCTGAAATGGAGGAAGAAGCAGCCTGTAGGGAAGATGTTCTGTTCAAAGCTTTTTTTTTTTTTTTCCCTTCTAGTAGATAAAATAATAAACTATACTCAAAGTATTTGTATAAAAAGCTAGAGTCCCCCTTGCACAATTGATATCTAAAATGGATCAGATGTTTAAGATTAGATGAGACAAATCTTGACAAATCGTAAAACTCCTGTTTGTATGTGCTCAAATATATTTTGTTCTCAAGTGGAGTTTCTGTTGGTTGCACTTTTGAGTTTGAGTTAACATGAATTTTTTTCTGTAATACCTTCTAAAAGAAGGAGCTGTTTCTTGAGGGTTATCCAATTTAAACGTGGTAGTCACTTGTCAGATTTGCAGGGTTTTTTTCATTATTAATCTCAGTAGTGTAAATTTTGCATAATTAACTGTCAAGTGCTTGCTCATCACAAACAATAATGTTGTTCATGTCAAATTTTAATAGGATAATATCCTTTACATCAGGATTGCCAATCTCACTTCTAGGGACCTGAATTAATGATGTATGTACTAGGCAATTAAATGCATGTTTATAGGCTCTTATTGGTTTTACTATAAATTAAACAAAACCACATGTAAATGGCCTTTCTCTACCTGCTTTCGGTAAAGACTTTGCTTCTGCCTAACCATGCAGTTGCAAGGAAAATCTGTAGTTTAGAGTTGCAGGCACATGTACTGCAGGAGCTCAATTAGGTATTTGAAGCTTTGCATTATAAACCATAGTGTTTTATGAAGTTTTTTCAAGGTTATTTAAAAATACTCGCTGCCTTTTGGTACAATTTGTTTAGGTATTAAGTGCATGTATAATTTTAAACATTCAATTACGTGGATCAAGTTGGTTCTTTTATTCCTTATATAGGAATAGTACAAGTATACTAGGTATATAATATGGTAACAGAGATTTCTGAGCTTCAGTTCTCACATCATTCACAACTTCTATGTTAACAGTCAAGTGATAAGTTGGAAAAGTTGGAAACCCTGCTGCTTATCAATGAGATTTTATAAAAACTGTTCCACAGTTGAGCTGTGTTATGGGGATTGTTCTGCTTGGGGATTGGTGGAGTGTGGGTAGTTTTTTTTATTATTATTTGTTTTGTTTTGATTGTTTTTTGGGTTATTTTTTACTCCTTCCCTGAACTGTAAAAGCAGGGGCTGCCTTTCTGAAGTTTGATTTATACTTGAAGAGAAGTCAGTCAGAGTTTTAGTTTCATAGAAAGAGAGCCATGATGTCCTGCTGTCTTTAGCTTCTTGAGGAGACTTAAGCTTCTGTTCTCAGTCTTCTGTTTGTTATGAACCTCCTATATTTCATCAGCTTGAAGGAAATGGTTAAAGTAGCTGTCTTGTCTTTTGCCTTCTGTTTGCACCATGAATGGTCTGTGCTGCGATGCTGGTGTGGAAGGTTGAGTATGACTGCTGTTGGAAAGATTTTGTTATCAATAATAGATGTAGAGTCTTGGCTGAGATTGGTCAAGTACTAAATGAGTTCTGTCAGGTAGTCAGTCTTATGAAGGATACAGTTTTTTTTATTGTATGCTGTGTATGTGCTAATTATCCCTGTGAGCACACAAATCACCTTTCAAGCAGCAACGTCGCAGGGTTTAATTGACTTTGCTGTATTTTCTACCTCAGTAACTTTGCCTAAATGGACTTATTCTAGGTTCAGATTCTTGCTGTTTTATTGAAAGTCTGATTTTTCTTTTAAGTTTATTCTGTAGAAGATGAAAAACAAATAGCAGATGCAGATGAAATGTGGTTTTTTACATTTGAATAAGTCGAAATACTTTGCATCCTAAAGAAAAAGTTCTTCTCTAAATTGTTTTGTTTCACATGGAAAGTCCTATTTATCTTTAGAATGCTGAAGTCACAGTTAATTTGCATATTTATAACATTAAGGGCCTTTTGAAAAAAAACCAAACCAAAACTGCAGGACCAAAGATTTCATTTTAATTTAGTCAGTTTTCTGTGTGTTTGCTTGGTTTTGTGTGTGTGTGTGTCGGGGGTGTTTGTTTGTTTTTTTTTAAAAGGGATACAATGTCTAGGCATTGTTGTAGCCCAAATATTTTAAATATTATTATTTATATATGGTATGGTACTGTTATTATTTATACACAGAATCACTTTCACTATGCTTTCCTAAAAACTGTATTGCCCTGTGTGTTGTTACTTCAGGAATTTCAGAAAAACTGTTGCAATCTTCCTGTATTCGGATGGGAATAGGTGCTAGACCACTGCACTCTGTCAGTCAACCAAAACATCATCTGAAGTGGGGGTGGGGAGTGTGGAATCACATCGTTCAGGTTTATTTACAGATCTCAAAAGAGTACAAGAAGCTAATTCCAAAATAAAGATGTATTTCAGGTATCTTTTCATTAGTTGAATGTTTACTCTTGCCCTTGAGTGGTAGGTGACCTTGTAGTTTCATGCATGTATTGAAGTAATTTCCTTTAGTTTTGCCATAAAAAACCCCTACAGTGGAAGGGTCTTATTTCATATCTGGGACTGTGGGGTTTCTACCTGAATGTGATTTAATGTAAGGACTAAAAAGTGAGGAATAGTGTGACTTTAGGACATTATATCTCCGTGTTCTCTGATGTATGTAAGTTCCTTTTTGCAGACTGTTCTGCGGGGATTTGGGAAAGCGGCAGCCTCATTTGTTCCTTCCTTCCAGCACTGGGCATTTCCATAAGCCAGCCATTCCTGATGCAGCATTATGGAGAATTTGGTCACTAATGCATGGTTACAGCTCAGTTTATTCTGAATGTGTAATTCCTCCTGTTTATTTCTAGGAATTTAAAACACAATTATTAAATCTCTTATGTCTGTTTTGTGAGTCTTGTTTTTTGATCATCAGCGATTGATTTATAAGCACTGTAAGGCTGAACACTGAGAGAACTCTAAGGTCATTGGGGGCAGTTCTATTTCAAAAGAGATTTTTCAAGTGAAGAATTACTTTTCTTTTTTTCCCCATAAATTCAAGCCCTAGAGAATAAGAGGCGATTCAACTATGCACGTTCTATTGGCTTTGAAAGTGCTCAGTAGCAGTTTAAATGTCTGTAGACAAGTAACAGGCCTATATCACCTGATATCTTTCATTTGTAGCCTCTATATGTAGCCTGTTTTTCATTTCTAGTCTTTATACATGTGTTATGTTCATAAATTGAGTTTTACCGTGAGATTTGTGTAAACATACAGCTCATTATCTGAATGACTAACTGAAATCTGAATATACGTCTGTCAGGCAAGCTAAGGGAGAGGGGAGATTGTTCTGAAACTGAAAGGTAAACAAATTATTTTCCTTTTGCCTGCACTTTTAAAATGATCTAAGCTTTCCCATGTTACTTTCAGAGAAGTTATTTGCACATAACTCAGTTTTACTTTTTGAAGAGTTGAGTGCAAGTTTTTGAAGTTTTTTTCTGGATCATTTTTGATTATCAGTACTGGTGAGTATTAGAAATGGTAAAAAAAACTAAATAAAAATTACTTGTAAGAATTTTATGCGGTATGAATATGCTGATTGTTTTAGTGGGGAATAGAAACTTTTCATCCGAGGAAAAAGTTCAGATTTTACATTAGACAGACAGGCTTAAGATCTGGAACTTTGTTCATACCTAGACACTACAAGAAAATACACTATGATTTTATTTTTCTTCTCAGTAAGTTAGAGAAAATGTTTGCAGACAGTTTAAATAGCAGCATGAGAATGTGGTTCGTTAATTGAAACCTCATTTTCACTGATTAGTTCCCTATTTGTGCAGTAGTGGCACAAAATAGCTCATGAAACTATGTTCAAAAAACCATTTAGGTTTTCCTGCAATTTAGGATACTGCCAAACAGTTCTGGAAAAAATCTGCTAATTGCTTTATCTACTGATTCTGAACCCATATTTTATAAAAGCAATTTCATTGTGTTAGGTGCTGAACTGGGCAAGGAGAGGATGAGAACCCAAGTCCCTCTCTTCCTCATCCTTGGAGCTTTAGCTAAGAGATATTCCTGTTTCACAAGAAAAAAGCTGACACACAAGGATGAGGACACTGAGTTACCTTCTTGTTTATGTGCTTGGATATCTAGTGAGTCTTAGTAATTGATATACACATCAAAACTGGCTGATTTCAGGAGATTGTATTAAGTCCTGAATGACTTTGCTTAGTAGGAGGAACTCTGGGGTTCAGACTATCGGTCTGGTGTCCAACTGCTGTCCGTGGATATGTCTGCCACCTTACTGTGACCAAAAACTGCAACTACAGATTTTCTGTCCCGTGCAATTAAGGATCCAGCAGCTGGTACCTCTGTTTTGCATATCCTGAAAGGTGGATTCACTCAGACAGCTGAGAACTGCAGGTGTATAGTTTGCATGTTTGCATTGAATTGACCACTAACTTACTTTTTGAGAAGGAGAATAAAAAGGTATTTTGAAAAATAGTGCAAATCATGCAAAATACAAAAATTAGACTTTATATCTCACGAGTGTCTTTAAAAACTGTCCTTCTGACTATTTCTCTGTCAGATACCTCATCAAGTGTTTGTCATTACAAGTGAAATTTGTATTGTTTCATTGCAAAGCATTTTTTTAAAAAATCCAACTTTTATAGATTCATATTTCATTTTCTTAAAAGGATATAATATTGCAGTACTGTTATATATCTGTTAAATTCAAAGAATTGCACTTTAAAAACCGTTCATAGTTTATATTGCAAATTGTTTTCTTTTAGCTGGATATAAGAACAACACAGAATCATGCTGAATCTAAGGTACTAGTTAACTCTGGGGTATTTGTCTGCAGAAAGTGAAGTCTAAAAGATCTATAATTTCTTGTACTTCATCTTTATTGCATTTGGTTAAAAGTTTCACTTGGTTTACTTTTGTAGGTTTTTTCTTACACTTGTTTTTGGGGAGGGCCATATCGTGGTTTCATTGTTTAAAATGACTAAATGAAGTGCAAATTTTTTATTTTTTTTTAAGAAGAAAAAAATTAACTTTTTTTTTTTTTTATTAGAAGAAAGCCGTGAGAAGTAAGGCATTGATGAGGCATAAACTAGGCATATTTCTTACCATCTACTAGTGTTTTCAGGAAAATTAATCATCAGGATTAGATTGGCTGTAATAAAATTATAAGCAGCACTTAAAATAAGTTGGATACACTGGTATGTCATACCCACTGTTCAAAAAAATGGCTCAGCATTTCTCAGAAGCTGTAATTGGTATGGTGGTGGTAGTGAGGGAAGGTGACACATATGAAACTGAACCTTCTCAGATGCACTGAAAGTGTTAAAAGTTAAACTCCCCCATTCCATTTGTGTCCTGGCTTTTGCAGTATAAGAAATTAATACTATGACAACTTTATCATCTGTTCAATTTGAATGTCTTGTACTTCGGTATCAAATTCTAACACTATAGAATATAAATGTTGATGTGTTAACAGAAATTGCATCTTAGTTTTAAAGGGGTCTGCCACATTAGAAATCCTATAGTATGTGGATGCCTCCAGGTGTGATTAACTAAGGATAGATAGTCAAGTAAAGCAGAGGGGGTATATAATTATTATTTTGAAATAAGATTTGTTTATCTTATGTGATCATCCTATACTGATACTTTCAGCACGTGCAAATGAAGTTTACATGAAAGAGTGTTCATTTTTACTCCTAAAATGAACTTTCCAAGGATTTCTTCAGCACTGCATGACTACCTCCATGATTTGATCTGTTTAAGGTTACTTTTCCTCTTTAAGTGATAATATCCTGCCATTTAAGTGGAAAATCTGAATGAAGCTTTTTTTTGAAGTGCAGTTTGGCACAGACCACTTATTTTATGGAAAGCTCTATCTGTTTAGATTCTTCTGGTATAGGTATTCTATTGCTTGTATCCTATTTATATCTACTGCCATTATAAAATACCGCTTGGCAATAGTTCAGAATCATTTTTATCAAGAGTTACTACAACACTTTGTAGTAGCAATTGTTTAATTACCTCTAATTTAAGTAAAAAGAGCAGTATTGCAGTTTCTTTTGGTCTTCTTGCAAACTTGAATCAGGAGAGTGACATGTTTGGAATACTCATGCTGTGCTTGTATAATGTTTTCTCTTTGAGAAAAGAGAAGTGTGCTCTGCCTGAATATTGTTATGATCTCCACAATAGGATGTCCTGAAACAGTTAAGTAACATTAAAGATATTTAAAAAATATATATTAACAGATTGAAATGAAGTGCTCAGAGATTATTTATAAAATGTAGAACATCACCCACAACGTGTCTGTCACAGATGGAAAAAATGAATGTATTGACAGGTGTGTAATCCATTAAATAAGTTTATAGACCTAAAATCCTATCCAAGATTGCCAGAAATTAACAGTTTGTCTCCAGTACTAGATGTGAATTAGCTTGAACAGAAGCAGAATTCCCATTAGGAAGCCAATTCTTTATTATGTGTGTATTGGAAGAAAGTAATGTACTTTGTTTTTCTGAGAGTGTGACTATGAAATTTGTCCTGAAACATTAGCCAGACAGCATGGTGCAGTTCTAACTTGTGTGTTTGGTAGGGATAAATATATACCACATTTTAATTTCCTTTCAGAGTGAATGTGCTAGAGAAACTCACTGTATATGATGTGATTTCAGAAGAGTCAGTGCATGGTTTGCAGTCTGCTTCCAGACTGCACAGGTTATTTAATGTCTTGATGATACTGGCTGTTTTCATTAAGTCATAAGAAATAGCACAGACTAAAGTGATCTTCTGTGTGCTCAGAGAGGCACCTACGCAGCCTAGATTTTCAAAGGGAGTGGAATGGCTGTGTCTGATAACAGGTTTTTACTCTCATAGTAGCTCATAAAGTCACAGATAAGTACCGTCAACCAACTAAACATTAGTGTTTTTCACATGTTTACTGAAGGAAGAACACATTTGTATTTTAAAACAGCAAGGAAGACTATGATTTTAACTTTACTTTTCTCATCTATTGTGGCACAGATGTGTTAGCTGCATCCCACAGGTAAATCTTCTTAGACTAGCAGAATACATGGTGCTTACTCCGTCAGACTCTGAAATGTTTCTTATTTTACAGGAAAATCTATTGGTGTAGTAGGCAAGACAAGATCTATGCTTCCATATGAATGTGAATCATTGTAATGAATTCACACTTCACGGTTCTTCCAAGCAGTACAAATGTCATACTCTTGTAGTAATGAATAAAGGACAAATTAAACTTCAGAAACAACCACTGTTGTTTCGGCCAAGCGCATGCTCACAAATTGCTCTGTTCAGATAAATGGAGTTGGGAAATGATATATATAGTAAATTTCTTGTGGTGTAGCTTTATGTATTGCTTTATAGGAGAATATAACTAATCAGTGTACCCAGCAATTTTAATAGTATGATTTATGTTAACAATACAGATAATGTAGTGGCTGAAGAGGTGAAAAAAATGTTTAAATGTACTAGACAGCATTTTTGCCTAATGATTTGTATTTTGGGGGCATAGAATACAAATTAAATAGAATTGAATTGCTAAAGCTGGTTAAGTGTAAAATTAATTTTAGTATGGCTTAAGTGAAACAGTAACTTTGATGTAGTAGAGAATTTAAAGAATCCACGGGTTACTTAGGTTATGGTTTCAATTTTATAATCACATTTTATTAGAGTTCATTTATACTACACCTCCTAAGAATGTCTCCTTAAATTGAAATGTTGATGTTAATGGAAGAGATTTATTTTGATGATGCTACATTATGGAATTTAAATGGATAACAGCTGATTGTAAAGTACTCTGTGTGTATATGTGTTTAAAAATGTACAATGTCTCTTTTAAACGTAGTACAAGAACTACACAGAGAAAAACATTGTGAGTAATAAGTGTTTTGTCCCATCTACCTTTTGACAGGAGAATTAGATGACAGAGAACAGGCAAAGCTGGAAGTAAAAGTATGGGATCCAGATAGCCCCCTTACTGACCGTCAGATTGACCAGTTTTTAGTTGTAGCACGGTAAGATTAAAATCCTCTAATAAAAAAATCCTTTTCCTTTTCCTGCTGACTATTTATTCCCCTATATCGTGTTACTCAACCTGTTTGCCATTTTGTGAGCCCTACTCTTTCCCGAAATTAGCTAAAAGAGAAAACCAGACCATAACTTTCTGTTATATTTACTGAAGCTTCCAATACAGGAGAGAGAAAAAGAGAGTTTTGGAATAATGCAACACTCCCTGTATTTCAGGTAGAATTTGATACTTTGAATGTAGCCATCAGTCTGTTTTCCCCTTGGAGTAAATGAAACAGGATTTCAGTGCTAATAATTCAGTCCTGTATTACAGTGCTTGAAATATAGAAGTTAAGAGTAGAAATAACGAAAATGTTAGCAAATTAAATTAATGCAGAACTTGCCAAGTATGCATATAAGCTGAATAATACGTGGTGCAATTATTCTGGATGAATGTTGAAATAGAAGTTTTGAAGTGATGCGTTTCATTAGAGAAAAAAATCAGGTCAGCCCAATTTTATAAATTTTATAAATTAATGTGATTATGCAGATTTATGAGAGGAACATCAAAGTGCTTTGAATTCATAAATACCTTTAAAAACTATTTCTCTACTTAAAAAAAAAACACTTCAGAAAATCTATAGACTTCTGACTGAAGGATAATGCTACATTCATGAAATACAGCAGGCTTTGCCTGTCCTGTAATTCCTACTTACAAATGTAGTACAAAAGTAATGTTCTAGCGATAGCAGAGAACTGTTAATCACAGTTAATGCAGGGACTTTATCCTGAATCACTCCATGTCCTGTGTTTTCTGTAACCTGGTTGCAGAGTGTTGTCTCAAATCTTCTTAGGCAAATAATCCTTGTACATGGTTTCTAGTTTTTGGTTTTTTTCTTTCTCCCTTTTGAACAAAGCATTTGAGGAAGGAAATGGAGAAGTTGCTTTATATTTTCCAGCCTATGTGCATGGTAAAATAGGTCGCCAATTTACTGTTTTACAGGTTAGATGCTGATCCACCTGTTTTTTTCCTTACTCTCCCACTTGTAGTGCTGTTTCCTTTCTAGACAGTGCTAAAACTTGCCTGCCTTTGTTTAATTTTCAGGCAAGCCAGAGGAGTTTAGGTGTTAACGTGCATCTGTTCAGAAAGTCACAGTGCGTGGTAGATGCTCCATAGAACAGAACACAGGGAACAGAACTACTTCTTCACCAGCGATATAATACCTAGACATGTATGGGCAGACTATTATGGGGTGCCCTACAAAAACATCTGCATGAAGATTATATGAGTTTTTGAAGAGTTCACTCATTGCTTTTAAATTACTACTTACTATTTTGCAGTCACTCTGGGGATCTGAAGTATACTGTGGAGTCCAAAAATGTTCCCAGAGGAGTGTAGCAGTAAGCAGTGTGCTGAAAGTGACAGAGAATAAATTAAATACATAGGGAAAAGCATATTTCTCTCTTCTTTGTGTTACTTAAGACATCCTGTGCAATGCTGTGCCCTGATCAAGACTGCATTTGTTTAGAAGTTGATAAATTTCTGTAAAGAAGGCTTCTGTTATGGTGGGTCGTGGCTGACCAAGCTATTCAGGACCTTGTGGTAGGCAAACATCATCTATAATCAGATGCTACTCAGGTGCATCTTTATGGATGTTCTTTCACAGAACTCTTCATTCTTGTAAGTTGCTTTTTAACTGACAGAAACTGTTTCCAAGCTCCCATATACTTTCATTCACAGACTGCAAGATCGTATTCCTGTTGCTTCTCAGATTTTCACCAATTTCTGGAGAAAGAATTCTATGATGATTGTGGCACCTTTCAATTCAGTGTGTTATGTGCTTGCAGGTTTTATACTGAACCATTATATAGGACCATTAAAAGCTCTTGAGCAACAGTGGAGTTGTTATTATCATCTGGTAAACTGCTTACAGACAGCTCTGCCCTGGCCTAACTTCAGTTCACTGGGCATTACCTGTGCCTGCTGCATTTCCAGTTGGAATGGTTTTTCTCTGGTTATATTTAGTTTTGCAAATTTGAAAATCTGACAATAAGAATTTTTTCCTGAATGCTTTCCTAGATGTGATTTTGTTTAAGGTTGTGTAAGCTATCTGTATTTGACAGTTTAAAAGCATTTTCAAGTGATCCTTTTTACATGCTGCATCAAAGGCATCAAGTATTCAGTTTCTTCAGTCTGATCTGGTTGAAAGAAGAGTTGCTTTTGTCCATAAATGCTTTAGTTCTTTCAATCACACAAGCGCGCTTTGTTGGTTTTTCAGAAGGTGTTTAAATGCTTTTTCTATTTGTGTTGCCCATTTGCAAGAACATTTATATTTGGCTTTGGGCACATAGCTTTCCCAGTCTGACAAGGTTTGCTTACTGCCTCGGGGATGAGAGGCGTTTTTCTAGGTTTATATGCTTGGTCAGTCTGGGACTATCACTAAGCCCTAATATGCAATAATTTGCTGCATAGAAAGATAGAAGAATATGCCTATCCTGTCCAGAAATTGGAAGTAGCAGTGCCAAGAAAATTGTTGGGAGATTTTGAAAAAAAAAGAGGTAAGAATCCATAACCGTGGTCTCCCCAAATATCTTGCTTGACTTAAAAATCTTGAAAGTATCTTATTGCTACTACTGAAGCATAATTTGGGTAAGGACTCTTGCTTGAACTAGCAAAAACATCTGTTAGGAGAAGCTTGAGGCATCAGACTAATGTATTCTGGGTTTGAGTTGTTTTTCGGATAATTGTTTTTTGGCAATGAGAAGTCCAACAGCATTTTCTACTCCATTCAAGTAAGATACAACTTCATCAACCAGTTTTTCTTCTGTCATATATGTTGGCAACATTTCTTCTGTGTCTACTATCTTCAACGAACAGGAATTTGAGAAGATGCAACAGCCACTTAGATCTGTCCACATTAGCAAATAGTTCAATAGAGCAGAAGGTGATTTATAGAATTGAAATGTTTGGTGCTGAGGATCTAGTATCCAGACTGTGCATGTTTTGAGTTTTATTTTTAGTCTAACTCTAATCAGGTCCCATGGACTAAATATCTATAAGTACATGGAACTACTTTAACAGAAACTCAGTTTTTGTGCTATGAGATACTTTTTGTTGTTGGTTAAAGTGCAGTAGGAAAAAATGGTATGGACAGTGGCTCTGAAACCCCTTTCCTAATTTGAACTAATAACTGATACAGATGCACCGTTTCCTCCAGTCATCAGTCTCTATCATTCCTAATATACAAGGCATACTTCATTTCAATGTCAGATAAATAGTCCTGCCTGTTTTTCAGTTTGTCAGAGTCAAAAATGATCCTGCCCAGTCTCAACTGCGGTAGGAGTTGTGGGATCTGGTCGGGGCGGATGGTGAGAGCTGTAGACATTACCCTTTTTTTCTTTCATTTTCTTTCTACCTGGTAATTTGTTCTGTAATTCAATGCATGATACATTTTTGGAACATTCTAGTCCTGTTCATCTAACCACATTATCAACATAGTCTTCTGGAAGGAATATATCTCTAAATTAAGCTATTTTACATTTGTAGTCCCAGTTTATTTTCAACTAAACCAGAGTTTTGAAATCTAATTAAAGTAGCCTTGAAGCATTGCATCTCTGCCCTAAAGTTTTGTACTTTTATTTCTATGAAATTAAAATGGAATTACATACCTCTGACATATTTCTCTTCATTTGAATGCTTATTTTTTGATGTAGAATCACAGAAGAATGGAAAATTACTTGTTAGTCATTTTAAATTAGAGCTTGATTCTTCTTGTGTTGTTCCCACTTTCCCTAAGACAGTGATTATATTAATTTTCTATCAGTTACTGTTGATTTACTTATAAGTGCTCATGCTATATTGGTGTATATGGATGTGTTCTATGATACTATGTGTATTTGTTACATGAATTTATCTTGTAGTGAGGAAGGGACCACAGTGCAGCTTCAACTGGCAAGCTGTCCATCATATTGAGGAAAAGAAAACACTCATCAACTGAGAATAATAAGTAAAAACATTTACAAGTGTGATCAGATATTAATGCTCGGTTCTTGCAAAATAATTCAGTGTAGTCAGTGGCAGTAGACAAGATTCCCAAGGATCATAAATGAAAATAAATACATTAAAGTCAGCAGTTTGAAAGCTTGAGTATTACTTCTGGATCCTCTTCAGGTGGTGAGAAGTAAAAGAAATTGGAGTTCATTAAAGAGGTAATTAAATTTAATGGCAGAATTGCAACATAAAATAAAGCAGTAAAAATGGTGAAAAATCTTGATGCCAACACCGCACTCGCACAACTAGATGTTTGCTAGCAAGGTGAATTACAGCATCTAATGGTAGGGAGATTGTTTGGCAATAAAAAAGAAAAATATGTTCACATCAAGTTTACTAGGCGTAGCAAAAACTCTACATTTCTGCCTGCCTGTCATGCTAGGCCAATATTTATTTATTCCTTTGTGCATTTTGTATTACTGCACTCTTTGACCCAGATTCATTTGAAAAGAACTAATTCAAACTTGGAGCTGAATTTCTTTTTGCATTTTTTTTTTAAATGTATTTTGATCTATTGAAGTATAAAGAAAAAAATTCTGTAGCAGCATTTTCATGGACCTGCTTTTAGGGGGCTGTAAATCTCCTCCTCTGTGACTGTGAAACTGAAGAATGGCATACAGATGATAGCTTATATAACATCCTGTGAATTAAACTACTTCTGTGTATCAGATTCTATTTCTGTTGAATAAGAAATATTTCAGATGTTTCATTTCTTTTCGTATAATAATGAAAGTGAAGGTTGATTGTAGCATACATTGATATATAATGCTATCCTTACCTTAACTTTGAAAGTCTTTCAGCAAAAGTGTAGTGGCAGGTAACTTTTCATGTTTATCATGTCATCTCCTTTTGAGCTGTAAATATCTGAAGTGATAATAATGAAGCATAGCACTGTACAGACAATTTCTCAGAAAGGCAAGGAAAATATGACTTCTGGAACAGCATCATTTTGCTTTGAATATGTTCTTCAAGTCAGATTTTGCAAAATTGACTAGTAAAAATCTCGGGGGTATTTTCAGCTTTAATTATTACAGTGCTACTGACATATATCTTCACTGAAGAAGTATTTTTTTCTTTTTTTCCAATATTTCAAGTATCACAAGACTCTTAAAGAGCAATTGGATTATTAATTGGCTTAAAATTTACGGTAGTCTAAGAGGTCATCTTTTAGGAGTGGTTCCAGTTCACAGTGAAGAGGAACATTGGAGTAATACTAAGGAAAACAAAAAGCTTTACTAATATGTAGAAAACCACCAATGATCACCTAATTATTTTCCTTAAAAATATTAGCTCTTAAGTGAGGCATAGGTCTCATTCATTAGTTTACCAGTATCTGTGGAAAACTGTGGATTTGCAGATTCATGTGTGCACAGATGTGGTTCACTTCAAACAGTTTTGGCCAGCGTATACCTGCTACTTGTCTGGTATTGCTCAAACAAAGAAACAATGTATAAAAGTGAACAATTTTAAAATATTCTAAGATTAAGAAGGATTTCTGTCTCAGCTGCATTTTTGAGAATACAAGGTAGAAGAAAATTAAGAGTTACCGGTCTGGATCCAGAACTTTCTGGATCTGATTTGATGCTGGACACTGGGGAAAGCAGTGGCTATTTTTATCCTACTATATAATCACAGTGGCTCCAGATTTTCTTTGGTAAATAACAGCTGTTTTCAGAACTAGTTACTGATGAGCAACTGAATCACTGGCTACCATTAATACTAATCTTATGCAAAAATTTGAACAATTACTTCCTTTAAGGTCTTAGAGTTGAGCTATAACAAATTTGGAGAAATATATTTTCTGTGTTCAAAATCTAATCTAAAGTTTTTCCTAAATGTAGGGCACACAGGTACAACATCCTTAGAGAGCTCACTCAGTTTTTTTTGGACATAGATCTTGTTGAGTTTTGCTGAATTTGTGGATTTATTCCACAGTTGTAGATCCTGCCACTGGATTATATCAATTTGTTTTATATGTATGGTCGTTGGCTGCAATCTGTTATAAGTCCTTGAGAGAATGGTATTGGTTCTGGTCCTTAAGATAATTAAAACAAGCAAAACCTAATTAGAGTAACACTGGATCATTTGGTCTAACCTTAAAGCTCTTATAGCAGCTTGCTGATACAGGCTGTGCAGAGAGTTATCTCTCTGCTGATAACACCAGTTATTGGTCTTGTCCATCTCTCTTCCACCTGCATAATTCCCTGTCTGTGTGCCTTTTGGCTTTAACTTATTAAGGAAGGTGTGGGGAGTATTGGTTTCTGTTTGAAGTCTCAGTGTTTTACTTGCTTGTTGAGTAATTTGCAAGTAGCTTGCTGAGCACAGTTTTTTAGGCTGACTATTATTTAATTAAATAGAAATTCAATTAAATATTTATAGTTATTCTTTGCATTCTACCAACTTAATGGGATATCAATGTTGAAGAGTTTGTTAAAAAGAAAGAAATGAGTACTTAAGGTGTGACTGTTCAACCTTATAATATATATATAATATATATTTATATATAATACTGAGTTTTTTTTGGTATCTGGTAGGTGAAAACGGTTGTGTGGCTTCTGGAAATGGCATTGGCGAGTTACTTGTTTTTTCCTTTTAACGTTTTTTAAACAATTCTTTGGTGATATTATTAGAAAAAAATGACAAAGGAAATGTTTTGACCTTTGCATGAACATGTTACTCATATCTGTATTTTTAATTGAAAACCATAAAAATTAGGGTATTTCAATGATTTCTAAAAATCCATATTGAATTAGGATCTGAATTGCCTAGCTAGATTATACAGAGCACTGCATATCACTTTTAAGTTTTGAGCGTCGTTACTATTAATAGCCAAATGCTCTAGAATTTTTACACTTCTTTGGATTGTCTGAAAAATTCACTGTTTTCCAAAAGTTTCCAGGGAACGGTGAACTGGAAGTTACTTTGATTTCAAGAAAGCCACAGACATGCACATACCCCCTGGTTTGTGTCCTGTACCATCTCCGTCCCCTGTCCTGTCCCTGTTGCCCCCCCTAAATGGCACACTGCCTGTGTTTTATTATTATTTACTTGTTTTGGTTTTATTGTTATTAAAATGTTGGTTTTATTATATTGTTTTTATTATTTTGTCTTTGTGTGTTTGACTTATTTTTGCCCTCATATAACCCATGGTTCTTGGTTGTGATCTTCACCCACTCAGTATAGCACTGGAAGCAGTGTCAACTGGTGCATCAATTCTTATCCCTTTACCACTTTTTCAAAAGAAACCATATATCGTGACTTAATTTTTGACTTTACATACCGGGCAACATAATTCACATGTACTTGGGCTCTGAAATCATCCTCAAAGGTTTGATCTGCCAGAGTGACTTGTGAGAACATGTTCTTGTAATGTTTATAGTGTACTCTGATTTTATTTTAGAAATGTGGTCAAAAGAAAATAGTGTTAATTATGCAAAAGGAAGCTAAGAAACTAGCAGGTAGCAGCAAAAGGGAAATACAGTCATGCCACATTCACTGGTTTGAACAGTAGTGACAGAAGGATCACAGGAAAGACTGTTCAGCTACAACCATTATCAATGCCAACATGTTGAAAGGGGTTGACTGACTATCAGGAAATGTGTTCACAATAGAGCCTTATTCTTGGGTCTGATTTGTGGACAAATACTGTTCTGTGTACTGCCAAGCTTTAAAACAAAACAAAAAGGCAAAATAGAATGTGTGTGAGTGTTCTTGTCACATATTTGCCATTTCTGCAAAGAGGGAACAAAGATCATGGAACAGTGTTTGAATATCACTTATTTATTCCACAGCCTTTAGAAGTCTAAGCAGTTAATATCAGGAGTCTGTGAATCACTGCTGTTAAATCTTAACTGTGTCTTATAAGATTTTGTCAGCAAGTATTGAAACATTCAGTATTAAATCTTTGCAGATTCAAGATGAAATTGAAGTAACAGACATTGTTATCTGTTTCTCCATGATCCATTATGCACCTCAGTGGGTTTAAGTCTTGAGCACATTATTTTATTAATATCGGATTTTTAAGGTACAGTAATGTGTGTTGATCTGTCAGTGACATTCTCCATTGGTGTAATTCTGCCAATAATTATTGGTATAATAATAATTATAAGTTGTGCAGAGTGTAATTGCTGAGTGAGGCTTCAGTCCTTAGTCCAGAGGTTTACACTGCATTAAAAGTGTTATGTAACTAGGCCTTGAATTTAGAAGGGCTTTACTTAATAACTGCAACAAATAGTTTTTCTGAAATCACAGTGACACAAGGCACCTCAAGAGTCATTATACAACTCCAGATACTGGAGCAACTTCTCTTCTGTTAATTAGTAACCTTTTGTGTCACTGCATCTTTGGTCATTTCCTATATGCGCTCAGCCCAGTTAAATTCTCTTATGCATCTTTCCCTTCACTGTGCATGACATATAGATGTACTTCCAAGAAATGTTAACGGTTTAGAACAGTCATATTCACACTAATTCTCCACATCTATTTCTTTTTGTTGCTCTGCTAAGTATAATAAATGCCATGTATAATTAATCAACAAAAGTGGAAAAAAAAAAAGAAGTAAAGGTTTGGAGAAAAATGTGTCCATTTCAATAATGCTGGAATGCTTTTACTAAGCATGCTGAAAGATCCATTTATTTTATTGTTACTTAAAACCTATGACAAAAATAGGATTTTGGTGTTGCCTTAGACTAAGCTAATATACTTGCTTTGGATCGCTGATGGTAGTAGTAGATATGCACTACTGAAGTGAATAAAATTTCCTCATGGGGACATGGTGAACTCCTTTTTAATTCGTATTGTAATTTTTTAAGCAGTATTATGGCTTTTAAACTTCAGAAATAAGTCATGGTTGTAAAATCCAAACTGTGTAGAATCTCTGACTTCGTAATTAATTAAAAAATTGGTATATTAAAAAATGGGTACGTTGCAATTCTCTGAATATCTTT
The DNA here is from genome assembly GCA_036023395.1 of Myiotriccus ornatus. Lineage (NCBI taxonomy): Eukaryota > Metazoa > Chordata > Aves > Passeriformes > Tyrannidae > Myiotriccus > Myiotriccus ornatus. Next base: position 24,234,262 of record JAYRBT010000114.1, read on the forward strand.
TGTTTCTATGCTGTTGTTCGTACATGTATGTTGTTACTTTAGGGGGGAGAAGGTCAGAGTTTTTACTGCAGTGTTGAGTGTTTTTTCCTGAGTATCAAGTTGTTCATTATTAACAAAAATCTGAAATCTTAACGGTTACAACTTGTGACTTCTGTTTCTAAAAGGACATTTTATAGATATAACATAGTCTGATAATAAAAAAGAGGTTGCATCTTTCTGTGTATTTACTGTGTCTACTGTTTCTCTGTTGTAGTGCGGTTGGCACATTTGCTCGAGCACTGGACTGCAGTAGCTCTGTCAGGCAACCTAGTTTACACATGAGTGCAGCCGCTGCTTCCCGAGACATCACACTGGTAGGTGGCTTCTTGAAAACCTTCAACTTCTATATCTGTGAATTCAACACTGGTACTCCAGAGTCCCTATTTTCCTTCTCTTGTCATTTAGATACCTGCAAGGTATATATATGCGTGCATGTATATGTATTTTTATATATATACATTTATTTATGCATGTGAGCGGTGTGTGTGTGGTAGAAAATCCTATGTGTTTTCTCTAGGCTTGGTGGTACTGCCCTGTAATCATGCTGTAAATCACTTGACTTTAGTTGTGGGTTTTTTCCATAGCAGAGTGGTTAATACACATTGTATAGGGATTCATTTGGTATAACTGAGCAACAGTTTGATTTAAAGTGTGTGGTGGTAAAGCTGATTGAAAATTGTATAGATTTTTTACTTACTAGATATGTCATCAAATTTTCTAAAGCTTAAGCAATTTGACTTTGTAAGCATATTTTTGAAGAACATTTTAATTAGCATATTCTTACTCTGTTTCCTTAGTTTGTTAAAGTACTTGCTGTAATGTAAGCATCTGCACCTTTTAGAGAAAGTTAAAATTGTGTCGATTACAGACCAAAGGTTTGTCTCTAGATTCATACTGGCTGAGATGACAAGATGTGCTACAGTAATACAGGCATGCCAGGAAAACTATGTGAGAACAAAAAATATTACTGTTTCATAGAATCAGGTTTGACTTACAGTTCCAAAGACATCAACAGTTGTTTATTATTTTAAATATTTATGTACAAAATAATGAAGGTGATAGTTTAGGCTAAAGTAGACCTGCTATTCACCAGATACTGGACTATTAGAACTAGAGGACACTTGATAAAACTGAAAGATCAGTTTGAAATAGTTAAGGCACTGCCTTATAAAGTGGATAGAGAGCCCCTGAAATCAAAAGTTTGTGGGAATGTGCAGTACCAGCAGGTTAAAAAAAGGGTTAGAAAAATTATGGACCAACAGCCATGAATGGGTACTGAGGACTATAGGGAAAGGTGTTCCATCTAAACTTAATTTCCAAGGTTTGTAGATAATGGTCAGTGAAATGGGAATTGACCTCAGATTGTAATTAGACTTATCTGCACATCAATGTAACATTCCTTGGTGCGACTGTAAGAGAACACTTGGCTAGATGGATCAGATTCAGTAGGGCAGTTCTTGTATTCCAGATAAAATGTATTCATTAGTATGATTAGAAAAATATTTAATTTATTACCTTTTGCAATGTACTCAAAGGCTATTGAACAGGAATTGGATTTAGTCTCGACTATGGTGGTTATAGTAAAGGCAGTGGCAAAATGTGAAGTTTTAAGTAATAAACAAAATGAGTTTTCTGTTTCACACTTGCTGATATGACTTTACAAACACAATTCTATTCACATTAAATGCTTTATTTCTTTCATCAAGATAGTTATTTAAAATTTTTCATTTTATTAAGATTTAGTTAGAATAAGAATTTCTAATAAGTTTCACATATTGCATATCCTTCTTACTGTATTCAGTGATTAATAGAATAGATTCATCCTTATAGCAATTTCTTCTTTGAAAGTACATGTGCAGTGCTGCTAATAAAGGGATACTTTCAGTGTTTGAGTGCCATGTAAATGTTTCTCTATTGCAAATGATCCATTAAGTTCCATTACACTTAATGAAAGGCATATCTTATAATGAGGCACCAGAGGAGCCACCCTAGGCTTAATTATTGTGTCTGTCTCTTCTCATTTTCCTACCCCCTCAGCTTTTTAAAACCTTCTCTTTTGCTTTTTGGCAATGCACTTCCTTCTAAGTTAAGAAAAGACATATTTGTCATTATGATAGTTACTTTTTCAGACATTCCCATGCTAATTGGGAACATATTTTCAGCAGCAGTTAAAGTTAGTAGAGACATTTGCAGAACCTATGGCATATCTCAGTTATGCTTTGGAAGGGATATAGGTGCATAACACTAAGAAAATTATACTGTCTATGTTCTTAATGCAAGGCAGATAACCCTTGCACCTGAAGTGCTATTAATGGGATTTCTGTACACCACACCTGTGGCTTTCCAATATTCCTAATTAGTTGTTTCAGTCAGAGATAACTGTAAACAGACTGATACTGAAAAAGAAAGAAAGAGAAAAGCATAGGTTATAAACATGACTAAATTCAGGGTGGATGTACACAGCAGGGAGGTCTTGCAGCAGAATAGCAAGTGAGAAGTGTAATGAGACAAGGCAGGAACCTACCAGTGCTTTTAGAAAGCTACTGAAGATGTGAAACAATGTGTGTTTAGCTTCTTAGATGATACTAAATGTGCTTCTCTTACAGTGATAAAGACTTGTGAGACAAACAAGTGAATCTTGAATTTCTGGCCTTCTCAGAGGCAGAGTTTTATTATATAATGTAAACTGATGTCTAACAAGAGAAAAAGAATGGGAAGGCTGTTTCAGATTCTTAAACATTGCATAGTGCATATACATAGAAGTTAGAGCCTCTTAAAACAAAGCAGGCTGATGAAATCACTTGTTCCTTGTGGTAAACTTGTTCAGAAGAGACCATGCTACTTTACTGTAAGGACTTCAATCTGATTTTGGATGTCTCTTCATAATGAAATGTATGAAGGTTTTTTCCTTTGTATTTTGAATGATGTAGTTTTAATGATTAGACTTCCGTATATGTGGCTTATACAATAAGCATACTTAAAATATTATTGAACTATAGAATCCATACTCTGTTTCCAGTCTGAGTGCTTTGTTGGAGAGAGTTCAGTCTAGTTGCTTTAACTGACTACGGAAATTGCAGCAGGGTTGGGAGCTCCGTGTTGCAGCTTGTTTGCAGCATGCCCTGTCATGCCCTTTTTTCACTGCTCCATGCAGCCCTTCTTTAGCTTTTAGTGGAAAGTTTCTTTCTTTACCTGTTTATGTTTAGTCTTGAAGTTCCCTCTGTCTGTGTGATTAGTACTTTTCCTCTGGTGAGACCCTTTGTCTGTGCTGGGCAGTATGCTCTGGGCAAGAGTTCTTGTGGAAGGACAGTTCTTCCTCTGTCCTTCAGGCTCCTATTTGGGCGAGGCAACACCAGGTCTCTCAGCCATACTCCTTAAGTAACAGGTTGCCACTAATTGTTTCTTGCAGTCCTCTCATCCTTGGATAAAGAAGATACTCCAGGACTACTACTCACAATTTCTAGTAATGTCTTTGGGCTTCTCTTGTTTTTACTACCACAATTTGCTCACTGCAGTGGGGGAATTTTATTGCAGGTGAGAGGTGGCAAACTTGTAGAAGGCAGAGAGTTGTTATCAGAGAACTTGTCAGTGATCTTCTGTCACAAAATAGCTCAGTGAAGACACCAGTTATCCACAGAGTTCATTATGAATATTTTCTTCAGTAATATCAAGAAAGTTTTATGGATTCAGATGTTTATTATAGATGAAAGACAAACATAAAACAGGGGCAAGATTCTGATTTATTTACTTCTCTTGTAATTTCTAACAAGTTGGTATCAGTGAATAGATCTGGATTCAGCAGCTGCCTGAAAAATGCCCTATGGCTGCAGTTTGAAAAAAGATTAAAACCTTGTTAACGTGTCTACTGTAAGAGTTCAATCTTTAGAACTGATTTACTCATTGCCTGAGTGATAAGCAATAAACCAGCGATTTCAGTATACATTCCCTAGTATGAAGCTTATGGATTTTAGACATTATGTTACATATTTCCATATTAGAATACTTAAAAATAGCTTTTATCCAGGCTGGTAAATTTGAACTATATGTCAAATGACATATTGCAGGATAATAGTGACATTGCTTCTTGCAGACAAAACAATTCCAGAGTCTTGTGCTTGATAGCACTCAAAGACTTATAGTGAACTCTGGAGAAAGACAATAGTCACTCATAGAAGATGGAAAAAGATGAGGAGAATCCACTAGTTGCAGTACATTTGGATGCAGAGGCTCAACTGGAATTGCTACACTGACACATAATACAGGACTGTTCCTTCCTTGCAAGGTTTTCTCATGTGAGAGTGTGCATGCTACGCTCGCAGCTCAGCACTGTGGTGGGACAAATAGGAAAGAGACTGATGTTATACAGTCACATACAGTATTGTGCCTTATAACTCTAATACCTCCTCCAGCAAAACAATTTATGCTTGTGGTGACGGGGTCTTTAGGGACGCTGAGTCAGAAAGGCTTCTTGTATATTGCTCATTTTCCCAATGGGTGGATTTGTTTACTTTTCTTATTCCTCATCACTGGTTATCAATGTGAGCATTCAGTGTTACCTGTAGTGTGAAGAATGTTTTAACTTGTTTGTTTTCCATTTTTCTCTTTTATAACACAAAAGGAATCAACCAAAGAAACCTTATTTACCTGTATCTGACAACAGTGTTTACTAAGAGACAAATATCTTGCTTCTTTTTTAGTATGACGATAATGAAAACAACAAATGTCTTCCTTCACCAGCAATGAGAATATTGAGCACATAGATGTCTGAACAGCTGTTTAGTTACTATTTAGAGCTTCTTTTAATTGAAAATGGCCCCTCAGTCAATATATGCCACTGTCTTTATTGGGTTACTTGGAACCAATTTCTACCAACTAAAGATTCTTTAGAAATGTTTGCTAGTAATTTGCGGGAACTAATAAACTAATGTCATTTTTGGTAAACATTTTATCAAGGCATTTCCTTTCCCAAATTAAGTAATAAACAATTTATTTTCCTTATATTCTACAACAGTAAACTATGATATCAAGATAGATTTGAAACTTAGCATTAGTTAAGGCTACTTGCTTGGCTTATAGAGAATAATATATTGAATTTGCATTAACTGAAATGGATTACTGTCTGTTTAAACATATCTTAATTCTGTCCTTGTCCTTGCCAGTTTCATGCAATGGATACACTGCATAAACACAACTATGATTTGAGCAGTGCCATCAGTGTTCTAGTGCCACTTGGAGGGCCTGTCTTATGTAGAGATGAAATGGAAGAGTGGTCAGCATCAGAAGCTAGTTTGTTTGAAGAGGCATTGGAAAAGTATGGCAAGGACTTCAATGACATCCGACAAGACTTTGTAAGTGTGCAAGTAGTATATGTTCCTGTAGCTGTGTTTTCACATGTTTGAGCATAACTGCTTTCTATAGGTTTGGAAGATTTAGCTAGAGGAGAAATCTGTGTGGCTTATGTATGTAACTAACATACATTTTATCTGGCTGAAAGTCAATATGCTTTCTTGTCTGATGACATTCTTTGGAAAAATGGTGACAATAGATAACCTGTTTAATGGTTTAATACCAGGTACGATGTCTCATGCTGAGGTGTTTCAATCAAGACTTTTACAAGGATTTTACAAGCATCTGAAAAAGTTCCTGGAACTTTGCAGAACATTTCCACAATTTCCAGTGAAATTCATTAGCAGCAACATGGCTGACTCCCCTGGGTGTTTTTGAAAAGCAGGGATTTCCTTCTATGGTAAACAGAGAGAAATTTATATTCAGATAGCTTTTAAAGGGAACTGCAGGGAGTTATTTTGATATATTAGGTGTTTTGGCAGTTCTGAAAAGTAAAGGAAATGTTTTCCAGTATATTCTAACTACACTGGTTTTGGTATTGAAGTATCACACTAGAGGGCGGGAAAGCTTTAATTTGGTAATTCTAATGCGGAGTAATGAAATAAAATGGATTCTAACACTGATTACTAGAATTGCTGCTAGTTTGCTGCAGACTTTTTTTTGACATTTCTTGGACAGTCTTTCTTTCAAGGGAAAAGATTTCCTCTGTTTTACCATGTTCAAACTGGGCTTCATGAAAAGGTTAGGAATAGAACCAAAGTAATTCCATTATTTAAGACTGAAGTTGATTGAAACATTTTCACATTAATCTCATTCTGCTTGACTCTGAGAGCTCATTTTTGTTTTTCTTTCCAGAATTTTATTAAAAATCTTTATTAGAGGAAAATGGTATATGGTAAATGTAGGAGTCCTTCCAAGACAGAGTGTGGGACAGTGGGAGGAGGCTTGGCAGTGTGAGCTAAGCCGTCTTTCCTTCACTTTCACAGTCCTGAAATGAAACATAGTTGACTGAAGGTGGGAAGGGAAGGCTATTGTTTTTCTGAAGAACTGACATTTCAATAGGTGTATTATATCTGTGTGCTTAATTCTGAGATTCCCAAGGGAGAAAATGTTCACTGCATTCATGACATTTGGTTGAAAGTTGCATCATGGATAAAATAGCTCTGTAAAGTTCAATAAAGTATTATTTAAAAATAATATTTTATAGAGTTTTAGAAGTGAAATTTTAATGTAAACCACAGTTCCTTTTAATTTCTCATACAGATAAGCGGTTCTCAGCTGTAATTGTACAGTAGTTCAGGAGCTATGCCTTCTAGTTAAATGGTTGCTAATATATGATATTTGGCTTTTCAAAATATCTTAATCATATAACACGTGGCTGTTTACAAGTTGAGTCCTAACACAATTTGTGACCAAGTATACCTAAGCCTTGTATGTGGTATTTATATAGTATTTTTATTTTCTGTACAATATTTCCGTTATGTACCCAATTCTATTGATATCCATACATTAAAATGTTACAATGAAGTAATGTGTCTCATGAATTGCTTCTGCATTTGTAATATTCACATGGTAGATATTTGAATGATTCTACTAGAAGCTATTTACATTGTTCAGATTTTATCTTGAGTAGATTCCTGACACCCTCAATCTTTCAATGAATCTTCCTTCCCAAAACACAGATATTTTCCCATCCTCTCCTCCCGAAGCAAGAGACACACACACACACACACAGATCAAGTAATAGTATTGTGTAGCCTACTGAGGTTATGTTCATGATGAGTCAGAGTTCTGCACAAATGGATGTGGGGCACTAATTTATTATAGCCTCTTTTGGTTAGTACAGGGATGTTGCCTATTCTCAGTCACTTCTTTAATCTTTGGAAGAGTGTAATTTTTAAAATATAATTTATAACATCTATTTTTTATCTCAGTTTATATGATACTGGTAACACTGCAGTCTTGATGTAATTCTATTCTATGTAATTTGAAATCTTTCAATTATGTTTATCATTGTGTAGTCTTAGGATATCTTAGTTTCTCTAGAGTAAAATTTATCTGTTCTCACTTCCCATGTAGCATTCTAAAAGTATAGGGATTTGAAAACACACATTTGGTTTTTAAGTAATCATTGAAAATAGTCCTTCGAGATTTAGATCATGGATATATGAAAAGTGTCTGCAAGGTTAGGTAGGTATAAATATGTAGCACTTAAGGAGTGATTTTCCACAATAGTACATTTATCTATTATCATCCCTCTCTTCAGTGGCAAGTCATTGATAAGTTTAAGAACTCTTAGATGTGTTGTAAGAGAAAGGATGTAGAAGATAACGCACTGGTGTGAACTTGTTTGATCCACATAGGATCTAGTGATAACATTAAAGTCTGCACTGCCTGAGATTAAACTCAAACCTAGGCAGCCACACAGTGATGCCACAGTACAGGCAACACTGTCACGTTGCATGGCAGAAAGTGGTTGGTAGCAGCCTCCTGGAGCAGAAGGGTTATGTGCTACCTGCCTGAGTCATTATATCCCAGAGGAGTTGCCTTTTCTGAGTCGGCCCAGATTTGCAAGACATGGCAGCTGCAATTGCAGCCCATACGTGATAGTTCTGTAAAGGGCAGGTTCATTTACTTTTCCAGCAATTAGTAAGAACTGGCGCTATTTGGTGTTCAATGTGCAACTCAAGTATTAAGCTATAAACACTAAATATTTAGTAAGCAAGATAATATTATAAATTAAATGGTTTAAGGGAGTTTACCTTTTTTATAGACAGGAGAAGCTCATTTGTAATCAAATTACCAGTCTAGCCTTTGAATAATCATTTTCATCAGCTGTTGACTCATCGACTCTTTTAAGAGAGGTTCTGCTGGCTTTAAGACTTTCTGAATTCTAATCAACCTAAACTTTATAAGCTAATTCAATTAACTTGTACTTGATGTACTTGAATTATTTCACATCCCAGGGTAGTAGAGTGAAAGAAGAATGAATATTTTATGTTCTCCAAATATAACTATTTTCCTAACAATAAAACACAGCTGTTATGCTTGTTAATTCTTAGTTTTTTATTATCAGCAGTTTTCACAAATTTATAACTATTACATCTTGGATATGGCAGGAAAGGCCTTGGTAATCAAGACTTTGAACTGTTTATAGAAAGCAGGAGCAACTGTTTTCCAGCTTCAGAAAAGTGTGGAAACATGCCTTAAAATTACCATGTTCATTTTAGGATGCTTTATAATCCTAAATTTCTCTTGCTTTTATGGTTTGAGTGGTCCGTTCTTATCCTGAAGAAACTAAAGAAACGTAAAACTCTCTCTGTTTTTGTAGAGTTGATACTTTTTGCTAATTTCCTCCTGCAAAAATGTCACACAGATGAGCATATTTGCTTCTTTCAAAAATAGAATTCGGTAATGAGAATACATTATTCTGTGGCTGTTCACAGCTTCATTGGCAGTTCAGAAGATTAAGTGCAGAGGTAAATGGAATAAAGGTTATCCATGCTCAGTCTGTCAAACAGGTTCTTCAAGTTCTCAATATAAGTTTAAAAAAGTTGTGAATCAAAGTATAAAAGGATTACAGTTATTCAGTCCAAGCACCTTAATTATCTTTCTTTATTCATAGTTGTCTCCTGAGTGAATGAACATACTGGTGTCACAATCATAGTTAAAACAGATTAAAGTATTTTCTAGAGAAATGGCAAGGATAATCTGTAGCATGAAGTCATTAATTTGTGTTCAGGATGGAAAATAAATATGGATATGCTAAAATGTACTAATTGGCAATCGCAGAGAGTTGGGATGGCAGCGTTTCTTCTGGTTGGTGGAAAGAATATGGACCTGGAGACTGAGAATCAATTCATCTCTTACCCCACACCGAACGTGTTTTTGTCACTGGCCTTTTTTTGGGTAGATTTCTCTTAAGGCATAATTTACCTGAGAGAGTAAAAGGATTTTAGGAAATAAACTGTGTTGCTATTTTTTAGAACATCAACATATGCATTTCTTACACTGTTACTTTTGAATTACATGCAAATATGCAGAGATTTACACACTGTGGTACACTGTCTGAGAAAGAAATCACAGCTGAGTCTGAGCGTAAATCCCATTTCCTGAAAGGCAGAGGTGGGAGCCAGACTCGGTTCCTCTAAGTGTCTGCAAGCAAGCAGAATGAAAAACTAGCTATGAACTCCTGTGTGCAGGGAGAAGCAGCTTGATAAGGTGTTCCTCTGTTGTTTTAGGAATTCAACTAAAGGTGCAGGAAACTATTCTTTTGGCTTAAGACATGCAGAAAGCCTCAAAGTGGAGTGAGTAAGGTTGGAAAGATAAGTTTCCACACCAGAACTTTCTGGGACTTCCTAAACATCATCCTCGTTTCTAGAAAGCACAGCATATTAGCATTAACACATTCCTCTAGAAAATATCACACACAAATTAGTAACATGTTTTCAAGTTATGAAGAAAAAAATGCATGAATTTTGTAAGGGAAGTACTAATTTAAATTATAGAAAGTCGTTATGGAGTTGAAAAGATTATTTGGTGGTTGTTAAAAATGGTGGCTTAATTTTCTTCCCGAAACATAGCTTAATGCATTTTTATTTTACCAGTGAATATGTGCACCCAAAATACTTGTCACTGTCACATGCACAAAAATGTTTGTGAAATATCATTGTCTTGTTATTTAGGGTAACACATCCCTCACATCCCTTTGTTTCTTGATAATGGTCAAGAGTATGTGGGGATTTATGCAAAACTAGTGGTATTGTATGAGTGGCTGTGTTGTTATGGGACTGGTAAAACCTATGATCTAAGTCTTGCATCATTTGTGTTTTTTAAGAGAAAAATACATGAGACTTGAACACAGTCTTGTCAAGATGATTTCTTTTAGTTGTCATGTTGTTCTCCTTCTAATACACTTTATAATAGAGACATATTACCTTCTGTGTTTCCTAATGGAAATCTGTTTTGATCATTTTGTTTAACCATATGGCTTCAACAGAATAATTTACATATAGATTTTGATGTGTGATATTGTAATTCTGCGTACTTCTTAACTATAGGGAAAGGTTGTGTATTATTAATAGCAATATGTGTTTGTTTGCATATGGATTTTAATGTTATTTAATACATTCAGGATTTAGTATTTGTCTCAACTATATTTGATTTTAACATGTGTTTAATAAGATGTGGACATTGCAATTTTTGGAACCACTTTAATCTGTAACAAATGTTTTTCAGCTCCCTTGGAAGTCACTGACTAGCATCATTGAGTATTACTACATGTGGAAAACCACTGACAGATATGTGCAGCAGGTAATTTAATAACTATTTCAGCATGAACCAGTCTGCGACATTCTTAAAAAAATGTGATGATGTTAAAGCATAAAAATCTGTTTGTGTTTTTAAAAAGAAATATGGGGGAGGCCTGTGATAACGTTTTGGGATATAGACCAGTGGTTCTGTGCTGTTCATCACATACCTGTCAAGAGCTTTTTAAGCCATTTGTATTGTATGCTGGTTTGAAGTAAGAGGATTCCTGGTTCCTATTGCAGTATGGGACAGAAGGAAATGGGCTGCAGAGCAAATGCTTTAATCTGGGAAGCTCTGCTATGGGACTGAAGGAGAAGGGAAAATACATTGTGTTACAGTGGCTGCTACTGTTATGAACCCATTATTGATACTTCCTGACAAAACATTACTTTGGCATTACCAGCATTTAAAACCAAAACTGAGACCATTCTGCACACGGTGGAGGTGTTCATCCTTCTATTGAGTGTTCAGCTGTTAGGGTTGCTCTGGAGAAGAAACATAAGATTATATTGGGTACCAATACTGCGATATTTTTAGCAGGTTTAGGCAAAATTTCAGTGTTGGCGCTTTTTGTATATTGTACTCTGTATATTTACTCCTTGGTTTAGTCATATAAAATATTTTTAAGTATTCCATTTTAATTTCTGATTTAATGTTTAATTTTGTAGCTCTTTCATTTACTGCATAATTACTGGCAATGTTACACGCAGTGTGTTGAAAATATTTTTTTTTTCTGTAATAACTGCAGCTGTATTGTTAGATGGATCTTTGGAGTTGTTGATTAAGTGTGTCAAAAGGATGAGTGCTTCAGGTTGTTCAGGTTTATTTGAAAAGTGTTTCTACATCAACTTGTCAGTGTATGGAAAGTAAGGTAAAAGTCTTACCACATAGGAGTGTCTTGGACTTTCATGAGGACCTTTTAGTTCTATGGATAATACAAATAATAAATAATATGTTCTATATAAAAGCATGTTTTTCTGTGTTTGTCACCATTCATTTCACTATTAACACTTTTTTTGCACTGTTATTTTTTGTTCTAGAAAGGTACTGCCAGCAGAGATTTGCTGTGCTTGTCAGCTCTTAAGGATTGGGCAAGAGAGCATCTTTAAGAATCAGATAAAAAGATTTTATCCATACTGAAAACCACAGAGTAAGGATAAAATGAAGTGCAAATTGTCCTTTGTCAACACTCTTAGCTTGCTCAGAGACTGATCTTGTTTCCTGTAATTTTTTCCTGGAATACTGGCTCTGGTGCAGTTGGCAAAAGACTAAGATTCCCTTTTTAGTTCTCTAGGGCTCTGTTATGAGTCTGTTGCTACAATGATCAAGGTGTGGGATGTGTTGGGATTGCAGGTCCTTTCACAGGATTAGGTTCTATACAAGAAAAACACATGGGCTTTAGTGTTGGTTATCTGCAACTTGAATGCTCTTGTAAATGCTTGTGTTTTACTTGTAACTAAATAAATGCACAACATCCTACCGTAGAACACGCCAATACATCCGAGGATTGAATGCTTTACACATGTTCTTTCAGGGTCACTTATATGATCATCAATAACAAGACCAGTGTAGGCCAAATACCTATTTTTTTATCCTGATTAATGTTTCTGTAATCCTTCCTAATAAGGGATCAGAACTTCATTGTGCCCCTATTTAGTTTGTTGTGGAATGGTAAAAATTAACACAGATCAGTATTAATATAGTGTGTAGGGTTTGGTTTTTTTTTCTCCAAAAAGAACAAGCTGTGATAATTTAATGTGTTTCAGGGAGAAAATATGTTCAGTAAGAAAGGGGGGATTTCAGTGTCATTCTTCTCTAAATCTCATGCTTGAGGGGGAGGGTGACTTGTGAGAATGGGAAGACAAAAAAGGGTCAATGTACCCACTTAAAATACAGTCTCTGAATCATAAATTTGTCTGATTTAATATGAAAATTTGCTTTTAATTATCTCTGTTTCTTTGTTAGAATTGGATACATGATGCAGGCACAAGAAAGATTTCATTATCATAACTCCTACTAAATGTGATTCTTGTTAGGTAGCTAAAGGTGGTGATAGCAGTGGAGGTATTGCTGCCACCTTGTTTTCAGACCGCCTTCTTTTCAAGTCAAGGTGAAGGGAAGATATCTTGAAGTTCTCTGAACTTGTCTAGCAAAACTAATTCAGGCCTTGAGTAAACATTCTTGGTGATACGGCACTTCTCATGACCCCTACTATATATATATATATATGTAGTTTGGGGAAGGCCAGGTGATTGATTCCACTGAATGAAAAGTCTTCTCATTATTTTTGGTGTTCTCCTTATAAATCTGATTCAATGCAAAAAGACTTTTACTGAGACTTCATAACAGGAAAAGGGTGAACATATTTAATGGTAACTGAATTAGTGTTCTGCAACAATATATAACATTTGCCTCTCATTCATTTATTTCCACTGGTGAAAACAGTATTAATTTAGGGAAATGGTCAATTCTTGGGGTATTTGTAAGTTGATATTCATAACAAAAGTCTTTAAAAAACACAAACACTCAGTTTCAACGCTAATAGATTGAAAGTAGTAGACCCCAGGTAAAAAGCTGGGTTAGTGCAGTTTGACCTCATCTAAAATGTGGTCTGTAAGACCTGTTTGAAATACTGTTGAAGATGTAATTTTTTTTTTTTCCAGGTAAAGCATCAGCTCAGTTTGTTACATTGCTCCAGTGATTTGTTACAAACTGGTGCTTTGTGTCTTGTCTAAATGTTTTCAGTTTCAACTTCCAATCTTTACCAGTTTTCATCCTCTAAATTTCAATAGGCGGGGATTTCATCTCAGAAACTGCAGCTGTTGATAGCTTTCTTTCTGCATCCTTTCTTCACTCTTGGTACTTACTAGTTGATAGGTCAGTGTGAATTCAAGCTGTGACATGTTCCATTCCTTTTAGAGAGCAATGTTAGCCATAGTTTTAACACTAAAAAAATAGCTTGTACTGAAATGGCATTGTATGACTGTTTTGTTTTTTGTTTTTTTAAGAAGACACCGTATCATTTGCTTTGGTAAATAAAGGAGGAAAGCAGTTGTTAAGTTACATTCCTTACATTCCCCCATATCAGTACTAAAAGTATGCTAAAATTTAACTAATGTGTATATAATCACTTCTCACTGACACTGCAATCAGGCCTTAATAAAGCTTCCTACATGCAGCTTCCTTAATACAGCCTTTATGTTTTGACAGTGCTTCAGGGCTACTTTCCTTGTTTCTTGCCCTTTGTTGTGTTTTCCTCTTTTGCTCCTGCTTGGTGTGCAGTGAGATTTACCCGTTCTTTTTGTAAAATGGAACCAGTTTGTTAGGAACCCCTGTGGAACATGTGTTACCTGCTGACTGGCAGTTTTGCATGCTTTCTCAGGCTGAAAACAAATTCTGTGTTGTTGGGTATAATATTAAAAGGAAGGAGAGACAGCACTGGAAAGCCTGTGGCTCGCTGTGAAGCAGAGAGAGAGTTCACCGTTGAGATATCCTCTGCAGGCAGAGCAGACTGTGTTTGCATTTTTGCTATGGGCTTGTTGCAGGTAGAGAAGTGTTGCCTGGCCTGGCTCTGGGGAGAGCTGCAAGTACACCAGCAGTATTATTGGAATTCGCTTCTGTAGCTCCAAACACAACCAGGCACCTGTGGACGGCAACAAACTGCTGTAAATAAAAGTGGGGGAAGCCTGTTTTGGAGATAAACAGAAAAGGGCTCTATATTGCAGGAGAATTAATTAATGGTGGCATGGACTGCTTAGAAGTCTATTTGTCATACATTGCTCCTTAAAGGTGCAGGTTTTATAAATGAGAGTTTTGTCAGTGGACAACACAGAGGCGAGTTTCCAAAATGGAAAAGAACAGCAGGTTACATGGTGAGGTTTACTCAGACTATTGGACCAGTAAAGCTGATTAACCCTGTAACTCACTCAGGCAAGAGACTCAGAGCAGAGTTGTCTGATGATGCTGTTCCCAAGGTGGGAAATTTTCTCCTGGATTATAAGCCTTGCAAAGATTGGATATCAGAAAATAGGTATAAAGCAGAGAGGAGGATTGGCAGAGAGGAGAAATGAAAGAGAGTATTGGTAGAGAGGAGAAATGAAAGACTGAATTTTAATTACCTGATAAAGAAAGGCAGGTAGTATTGATTTAATTGACTATCAGTGTGTCTCCCCCTTTTTTCATCGTCAGTAATATAACTGACCATGTTTCAACTCCTTTTCTCTCTCTATTATTTTTTCAAGGGAACAGAAGTAATGTCTGAGTGCAGGGAAATAATGTTTTTTCTTGATCTTTTATGTATAGACAAACCTGTAGACATCTGAACTCTGTTTTGCTTGTGCCATTGCTGAAAACAAATACCATCTTAGTTACCTGTATAATATATGGTAATAATTAAAGCTTCTCAACATTTTTAAAGTTAGGACTACCTACAAGGTGGTTTGACTTTGTTGCAAGTATGTAGAACATAATTATTTAGTAAATTCACATACTATCTTGGCAGTAGCGTAGCTGTCCTGGTACTGTGATATGCCCAAGCCACAGTTTTAATGGCATTTAACAGAAGTAGGTATTTAGTTATTTCTAACAGTCAGTGGACTTTACTGTTCCTTATAAAATACCAGCCTCAGGCTGGACAGAGTGCACAGGAAGTATTGAGGTACATAACTGATGAGGAACTCATCGGGTGCAATTTCATTAATTTATTTTCTACTTAATTTTGCAATGGTGAGCCCCTGGTGGTCTAGTGGTTAAGGACGCGGCGCTGTCACCGCCGAGGCCCGGGTTCGATTCCTGGTCAGGGCCA
>JAYRBT010000114.1:24249860-24358747 GCA_036023395.1 Myiotriccus ornatus
AGTTCCGCGCACACTGTAACTCACCTAAAAAATCCAATGCGCAGGCTGGAAGGTGTAAAGACCTTCCCTGGTTCTTCATTCACGAAGACTGGCCATTATATTATTATTATTAATTTTGCAGTGAGGGTTAGCCACATTGTCGTACATGTTTATGTAGATGTAATGTATGTAAGTTGTAATTTATGTAAGTTGTAATTCTTGTTTTTCCAGTTTTGTTGTCATATGTGGGGCCTATGAGTTTTACTGGAAAGGACAGTATAGTATAATTTCAAATTAATAATAAAAAATGGAAAACTTTGTTTTTCATGGTTTCCATCTTGTAGATTTCTGCACTTGTTTTGGAAGCTCTTGTGAAATCAAAAAGTAGGAATAATTTTAAGATGGATTGTGTGCAGTATTTTGAAATCTCATTCCTTAATATAAGAAAATATTTTAATGTGTTAATTTTTCAACTAGAAACGTCTGAAAGCAGCTGAAGCAGAAAGTAAACTGAAACAAGTATACATCCCCACCTAGTGAGTATAACAACAAAGTCTTTTTTTTGGAATAATATACAGGTAAAATTGAAACTGTAACATGGTGTTACATGCATGGTAGTTTCATAGTCATCTTTATAATGGTTACTTTCATAATATTTGTTATATACAGAGATATAATGGTAGAAATTCTTGTCTTAAGTGACACCTTCATATCTAACTGAACCATTTGTCCATGACCTGCAAACTGCCTGTCTGGAATGCTGAGAAGTTTTACAAAAGGTGATCAAATGCTATCTGTGGACTACTCACAAGCAAGAAGAGCCCTATCATTTAAAAAGCATTTTTTTCAAGAATAATCTCTTCCAAATCCCGGTAGCTTCATATATGTGTAAATACTTCATATTTCTGTAAATGCAATATTTCAAAATAGAAGCAGTTGTTTAAGTAGTTACATAAAACAAAATAAACTCAGATAATTTCCCATTACAGTTTTGTCTTGTGAATAAAATCTATTCTTCAGCTAGAGACAGGAAATGTTCTGTAAATTAAAGGTAGCACACAGCCCCAAATCTTTCACCTTTGAACAAATCCTATTAATGCAATCTTGTTTTTTTCTGAGGGGTATTTAGTCTGGTTTTTTAAGATTTAAAGTCAGTGCTATATCTGCTTTTGTTAACATGTAGTTTACAGAAACAAGATATAATCCCTCTTTCATATTCATAATGTCCCCAAGATTATAAGAAGACGAAGGATTACAGTTGACATTTTTTTAAGCTTTCTGTGGATATATTCAGTTTACATATATGTGAAGTTCCTGTTATGAGTGTTTGTATAACAGAAGACTGGAATACCAAAGGAAGTACTTTGCAAGGCTTTTGGTGACTTGTATAAATTGCATATAATAGAGCTTCATTTCCGTATTTCATACAGACTTTCCTCTCCCCAAAAGATGTAATAATGCTAACAGCAGACTGTTAAATTCATTGTTTTAATCTCATGTCTGAAATAATTTTGTGAATTTTGAAGCTCACATCTCTAATAAGTGGCACTTTAAAAAGAGAGCTGAAAAACTCTAGTATGAGTGTTCCATAACCTCTCAGAAGTGGCTGCTTTAGGAAAACCATATGGTGCTCAGTCTTTGCATAATGCTTTTTCAATTTAATTTCCTTGGTATGTGTAGGCAATTCAGGATTTTCACCAATATGTTCACTGTAGGGACTAGCTGTATTGGATGACAAAGTGTGTTTTGAAATTATGGATTTTTGAGTTTTTATCTTACTGCCTGTCTTTTGCCTCCATTTCAAGGCAAAATCCCTAGTCAACAGTAAGAGGGTGGTAGGACTTATGTCTTTTGTTAACTGTGCAGTCTGGGGTGGTGGATCACTAACGCTGTTTCAAGACTAATTTATTGCATTTGAAATCTGAGTAGAATTGATTCTCAGAGCTGAGTACCTTTTTGAACTTGATCATAAAGTATTTCCTGTAAATGCAAGGTTCCGTGCTCAATACCTTTCAATTCATGGCTTTTCTGGAAGGTAACTAAGCAACAGATCATAATGTGGGAGACTTAATTGTCTCTTGATCCCTTCTCTTGTACCTTGAGCCCAAGGTACTTGATAAAGAGTATGTGGAAATTGTAAAAGTGTCTCTTGCTGGATATAGTAAAAAAAGAGAAGGAAGGAGACAGACTTGTTGGTATTTGAAATAGAGATTTGATACAGGAAAGGTTTCTTCAGTTAGCCATTTTAACTAATCTTGAATATATTTTATGTTGCCTAAAATAACTGTTAATCATCTTAGGAATCAATGTATCCAGCCTTGCATTATATTGAGAGTAATTAACATGCACAAAGTTGAAGCTTTGAAAATACTGTACTTAACCTAGTGAGGAGTATATTAACCATGTCTTAATTAACTGACCTGTGAAATTCTACTTCTCTGAAGTATTAGTAGTTACAGTAATTGCAAGAAAAATAAAGTATAATAATATTTAAAAAGCCAAACAATAATATCCAAAACCAGTTATTGAGCATCTCAGAGAGAAAGATGTTTAGAACAGAACTCAGATAGAATAACCTGGTATTATATGGGAAGCTTTGCCAGGATTATAAGACATTCACTTTTACTGCAGTTGGTGGAAAGGTGTGTACTTCTGCTTGAGACAGGAAGTTCTTTGACCTTCTTCTGGGGTGGACAACCTTGTCATATTATAGGTAGTGTTACTGCTCTTGCTCTTTGTCCAAAGTCCAGCCTCAACTTTTAAAGCCTTATCTTTTGACTAGAACCACCTTCTTAAATTCTGTGCTGGGTCAGACTTTTGTTAATGCTTTGACCCTGACACTTGGTCTTTTACTAGCTTGTCAAGTAGCTTAGAACATGGGAGCACACTAAAGATCTGTAAACTGGGGTATCAAAGCAGCTCTTACATATCAGGTCTCTGAAAATACTAGAGGAGTACAAAAATTAGTCTTGTTTAGAGCAGATTTTATACATGTGTCAACAGACATCAGAATTACAGAATTATATGGCTTGTTTTCATATTGACTAACCAGTTAGTAAAATCACCTTTTTTTTTTTCATTTATTTTTATTTAAAGCAATAAACCAAATCCCAATCAAATATCCAGCAACAATGGGAAACCTGCTGCAGTCAATGGAGCAATGGGAGCCTCTTACCAGGCGCAGGCCTCAGTAATAGGTCGGGCTTGTGAAAGCTGCTATAGTAAGTGAATATCTTTTTTAATAATTCAAGACTTTGGGTTAACTTTAATATGTGCTGTTTTTTAAAAACAAGTGCATGTACGTTTGTTTGCATGTTATAGAGGATAAATTCCAATTACTTTTGTGGCAGAAATAACTTTAAAATTATAGCTACCTTCAGTATATTAATTAAATGTCGATATTCAAATCTACTTTATTTTTTTCTTTTAACAATTCAGAAAGTACAGAAAGATTGTTATATAATGGCATTGACGTGTTCTTCCTTTACCTTCAGAATGCTAGATTCAAGTTTATTTTTGTTTTTTCTGTTAGGATGAAGGGTTTTTGAGCTGGGTTTTTTTTGGTTGGTTGGTTTTGAAGTATCTTTACCCTCTTTGCTGTTGGGGGGCAGGGGGAGGGCATGTTGGTTTTTTCTAGTATTTTGTCTGTTTTTGATAATTCTTGACATAGCAGCCTTCAACAGAGGTTTTGTGAGAATGAGATATAATAAAATCCAGAAATGGAAAGAACTGAAAAGGCCTGCTGTATAAGAGTTCTTGCTTATCATTCCTATGGCTGCCCATCTCTTAAACAACAAATAAATTAAAAACATATTTTGCATATAGAAGATTCCAGTTCTATACTTAGTTGTTTTTCAAATCATATTTTTTAAAGAAGAGTTTTCTTATGAAAGATTACAAAAAGAAAAGGAAAAAAGTTAGATTAGTGTGTCCTTCTGGGGTCTCCACATGCACAAGATAAAAATACATATGTATCTTCAAGGTCAATAAAGGATGTGCTTATCCTTTTCAAATGTGGATCTTGACTTATAAGTATTCAGTTTGCATGACTTGAGCATTTCCAAAGTTTCCATTTGGAGTTAACTTATGTGGTGCTTTTGTAAAAAATAAAGCAACTAACAATTCAAGTTTTTATTCTCCATGTCAAATGTATTAAACACTTATCCATGAAGTGCCCTTATATTTTGGCCATATTTAGCCACCTATTACAGCATTTGGATTTATTATAGTGAATGTAGCATGCACCAGTTCACCTGTGCTGTTTTCTCCTCTTTAGCTCCACAGTCTCACCAGTGGTATTCTTGGGGCCCTCCTAATATGCAATGTAGGTTGTGTGCATCTTGCTGGATTTATTGGAAGAAGTATGGTGGCCTGAAAATGCCTACACAGACAGATGAAGATAAACTGTCTTCCAGCCAACCTACTGAGGTAGGATTGTGTAGATAAACTTTGCTAAAATGAAACATAGGGCTTTCAGAAGTCTGCTGTGATTTGAGTATTTAGTGGAAAGGGTTTTTTATGTATGTGTGCAACTTTGATTGAATAAAACCCAATTTTTTTAATCCCTTTCCTGGGTTTAAGTAGAACTGTAAAGTGTGCAGGCCCTGCCATGTCTTTATTTGACTAAGCCTTAGGTAAACAAACATCTGCTTCATGCATTTTTGGTGGACAAATGTCATTTTCTCAATCAAATGGTGTGTTATGTATGAAATGTTAAATTGACTATGCAATATCTCATCTGGAATGGCATTATATATCCATTCTTAATAGAGTTCTCTACTCTGTGTTTTACAGCTTCCTACATAGGCCCCAGATTTTTGTATAGTGCTTATGCATATTATTTTAATAACCTTGAGAATTTGTCCAAGTTGTCGATATTTTAATGCTGTAATTCAGATGTACCTGTTAAAACTTTTGTTCCTTTTTGTAGGAATCGCATGTTAGAACTCACATGTCCCGGCAGGCCACACAGGGAACTCCAGTTCGTAACACTGGAAGTCCAAAGTCGGCAGTGAAAACACGTCAAGCTTTCTTTCTTCACACGACGTGTTGGACAAAACTGGCCCGTCAGGTCTGCAAAAATACCCTCCGGCTGCGGCAGGCAGCAAGACGTCCCTTTGTCCCTATTAACTGTGCTGCCATTAAGGCAGAATGTAAGATGTTTTTTTAATTCTTAGTTCTGTGTGCTGTGCTCTCCACCCATTTTTGTCTTTTAATTTTATTTTCTTTTTCAATAAACATTTCTTGTCTATACACTTTTGCTTTTCTTTTTTTTTTTTTCATTTGTCCAGCATATCACCTACACATTGGATTTCTGGCTACCTTGACCAGATTTAGGCCAGGGAAACATTTCAAATTAATTTAAAGGGGATAACTGTTATCCCTTACAAAAATTGCCTTTAAAAAAAGTGGGGTCAGGAAGGGGAAATCAATGCCATGACAAAAAAAAAAACATGCTTCCTACTAGGCATTGTGAAAGAAGTTTGCTTTTATATTGTTCATTTATTCTTTAACTGAGCAGAAAGTATAGATCTGAACATCCACTTTTTCTCAGTGAGTTGGTAAAAGAATCAGGAGCTGGGGATTAGCTCAGTTGGTCAGAGCATGGTGCTGATAAATCAAGGTTGGGGTTCAATCCCTCTATGGGCCGTTCACTTAAGAGTTAGACTCAGTGATCCTTGTGGGTCCCTTCCAGTTCAAAATATTCTGTGAAATCTGTGAAGAATTTAAATGTGGTGTGTAATCACAGTGACAGCCCCTTGTCACTGTGATGATCAGGTGGTGGTGATAGCCATGTTTATTATTACATCATAATGACATCATTTTGGTTTTGTCTGTTCCAGTTTTAAAGTTTAGTTTTAAATAAAATTCTGTATTATGCTAGTTCTTTTTATAACAAAAATATAAAGAACTGATGAATTTGCTAGTAATATGACAAAAGGATATGAGATATTGTAGATAACAACAGTAAGTCTCTCATGTGCATATATGTGTTAGTTCTGCTGCAAAGTCACTGAATATTTCAACAGCTTTTGTATCTGCACTAAAGCACATTGTTTTACTGTTCATGCTGTCTGGTTATGTGTCCCAGTCTTCCATAGATACAGTTCTAGGAGCAGATGCTTGATATTCCGAGATGAGCCATCCTGTCTCATCGTACTGTCAATTGTATTAGAATTGAAGAGACCTTTTTAGAATATAAAATTTTATAACCATGCTTATTAGATAAATGCCAAATGTTTTCCCAACATATTTAGCCGGGATGCTGATGATGTCAGTGTTGATTATAAGAAGTTTACTCCATGGAGGCTTAAAATTTGATTTTGAGTAATTATTTTCCTTTAATGTACTTTAACATCAGCTATTATTCACATGCAAACTCTTCACCTGCTTCTACAGGCATCCAAAACTTGGTGAATATTTCTGTTCATTGTCCTTGTCTAATTTTTTAGTTGTCCTTTTGGCCATTTTATGCAAGTCAGGAGCAACTTTCAGATTTAAGGAAACTGTGTGTCCACTGTGTGAATAAAACGAGCTGTACTTCATGGAAGAAGTGTGTCTAAGGGTGGAGTAGGATTATATTTTCAATTCTCAATCCAAAGTAAGAGTTACTTTCTGAGAGGAAAGCATAATACCTTTAAATTTCTGTTTATTCTGAAGCATAGGGGAAAACGTATGATTTCGCTTGATTCTTTTTTTCCATATCCCTATTTCTTCTCACCTACTGCAGTAACAGAATTCAAAAGAAGAAGAAATCTTTGGTTAAGGAGGAGAAAAAATAGAAGAAAAAGGTTTCATTCAATGGTTAATCCTCATACTAGAACAAGTGTTAAATACACAGTTTAGCTTTTAAAGAGAGGAGTGAAAAGCTGAGCTTTTCAGCAGGAAACATTCTTGTATCAGACTGGCATTACTGCGAGTGCTTCCTCTTTGTTTCTTAAAGTGAAAAAGTGCCACATCAAAGTAACAATGAGCAAAAAGATTTTTTTTTTTTTGCTTGTAATCTCAGTCTTTCATAATTCTTTTTGCTTAAAGCAATTTTTGGACCTTGTAATTTGTCTTTTTGAATTCTGATGCTTCCTGATTAGACCTGACAAGAAAAAAAAAAGTCACACTTACCAGGGCTTTTTGAACACAACATTAAAATAATTTTCTAATGATGGAAACCACATAATACCTCAACTAATATAACTCCCTTTTCTCTGTACACACACAGAGATATGCACACAGACACACACACACACAGAGATTCTGTTTCTGGCAGTCTCTCTGTCTGGAATAATTACAGTGTTCTTACCTGCATTGTCATTGCCATGGTCTTGGTCTAGTAAAGATTAAAAAGTAAGTAAATTAAAGAAATGGTTTTGTAGTTTTATTCTTGTACTTATATCTGGTGACCTCTGCTCAGTGCACTCTGTAGATTTTAATGTTAGAACTAAATATTCTCTTTTCCTAAGAATGCCCTGAATCTTTTTCTAAGGTAATCTTGAAGCAAGTAATTTAAATTTTTAAATGAGATACTAAATTAACAGAAATTATCTCCTATGCTGAATCAGCGGTGTAGTTACAATATTGAATGAATATCTGTAAGTTACAGATAAAGTTACAGATATGCTTAGATAATAACCTGGCCAGAGTAGCAGGTCACTCATAATGTGATATGTCATGAGATGGTGTTAGGACGTTCAAGACCTGATTTGGAATTTGTTTTCCAAGTTGTTGGTGTGCTGAAACTTGAATCTAATGACTGCTTACATGCTATGTGAGACTCACCTGACGCTTTGTGTGTGCCAAACCGGTTCTTGAAACTGTAACTGCGTTTCACAACTTTATTGCGTTAGGCACTATAACAACACCAAGAAACCATAAAACCTGAAGATGGAAGGATTGGTAGGGCACTTATGCCAGCAGTGTAAGAGGTTTTATGCCCCCTTGGTCTTGTGTAATTTGTTGAAGTGCCAGGTTGTAAATGAAACTAATTCCCAGTTCTGAGGAAGACTGACTGAACCAGCATGTCAAAACTTACTCATAAAATAGATAGATTTTTGCATTCCACCTGAAAGCATTTGCAGATACTTCTGTTGTCTCAGAGGAGCATGAAAGCCTCTGAGAACGCAAACCTCAGGCCCAACCATCTTTTAGGTAAAACCAGATTTCGACAGAACACTTTGTATTATTGTAATTCCACCCACATCAGCTTGCTCAGCCCATTATATCCACTGGCAGAAAACAAGGTCCTATTTTGTGTTCTTTATTCCCTCAGTTAGTGTAGAGAATCAGATTTTTCTCATTAATGAACCCTATAGGATGACCCCTGCTCAGATGCCAGCAGGAGGTAGTGGAGATGGTGCATTTACTTCCCAGCTGAATCTAGGAATGGCCGCCGAGAGGTTGAGAAGGCACAGCACCTCCTGCTGGGAGCACAACCCATCATGGAAACGTCAAACTTTGTTCTGCCTGAACATAATCGACTCTCTGTAGCTGTTGACAATAAACTTGTCTGATGAATTTTCGGGAATGATTAGAATGGGTGAACTGCTTTGGTAAGCGGAAATTCTAAGGCTTTAAATCTCACGTACTACCTACCTTTTAGTTTGCAATCCTGTCTGTGGAAGGTCTCTTAATTAGAAGAAAGCAAAGTGGGCATTCTTCTTGACAGTCACGGGCAAGATTGGATCTGTTCCCAGCTTACAAGCGGGTTGATAAATGCCTGACAGTGAGCCATGCGTCTGCAAGCATTATTACTTCAGCGCAGGGATATTTTGATGGATTGTTTTATTCCACTGTTCGGATGTAGCTTTATCAATATAGATATATGTATTAATTATAGCAAGTTAAATCTGGATAACTACATGCTGTCTATGTAGACATGATTGTTGAAATGTTTTCAGTGCATGGTAATACATTGCCTGTATAATATGTATAGTTACTGGGGAATGGGTATACCGCTCATGATGGAAACTTATCATACCTTTGAGTCTTCAGATTTATTAACAAGTTTGGTACACAGGACTTGCTTGTGATCTAGTTTGATGAAAAAAAGACAAGTCAAAACTAGGTAGAATATGCAAAATGTTACTGATTTGTCTTTGTTAGCATAGAGCTTATATTTTACTGACGTAAAACTACCCATTCATCTGAAGTGAGTAACATTTATGGGTATTCTTTCACAAACTGCGTTTTGATTTTGGTAACTGCAGAAGAGTTTTTGGCTGCATCTAGGATGAAAATATTTTCCTCCATTATCTTTGAGTACAATTTGTGCCACATTTGACTAGCCAGAAAAATAATGGAAAGGGCATGCTATTTTTTTCCCAAAGTTTCTAAGAAGAATAGAATTCAGGGAATACAGAGGGCACAGTACATTCATTAGATAATCGGAATTTTGATAGAAGGATGATGAAATGTCAGAGACAAATAACTTGACAATGAGAGTCTTTTTTAAGAGACCTACAAATTAGTTTGAAAAAAGGGAATCATTAAAAAAGTACTTTCAGATCTAAAAGCACAACCTCATTTGATATCATCTTCTTCAAAGCATTCATGATTTCATTCACCTCTGTAATACCCACAGTAGTCATCACTTTTCTAGGTTAAGAACTTGTTCTGTTCAAAACCTCATTAAGAATGTTTCACACTGGGGTTTGTAATGTTGTTTCCTGGAGTTTTTCTGACAGTACTGTACCTTCTTTAGGGTTATGGTGCCCCAAATTATATGCACTTCAAGATACAGGTTTCCCATAATTTTAGAGAGTGCTGACTTCATGAATTCTCATCTACTTTGTGATGGTGTAGAACCCATCATTATGTGTGTGTGTTACAGGCATTTTACCCCTTAAGAATTAATTTACATGTGATGTTTGAGGCTGATTATATCCTTTGCAATCAGTTTTAGCTTTGATTATGCTCAGAAATTTCTTCATCAGGAAATTTTAACTCTCTAATCCCTCTTTTCTGGATGTTTTATATGTTGAACAGCACAGATCCTTTGGGGATTACATAGACAATTAATTTTAATAAGGTTCTAATCCCTGAAAAAGAACTTTTACCCTGTAACATCTGGGTAGCAGAGGTCTTTAGTGACAGAGTTTGTTAAAAGCTCATTGAAATGCCAAGTTGAATGCCAGATCAGCTGCATGTGTACATGTCACGATCCCTTCAGAGGATCCTGGCAGACCTTTGACACTGGCAGTTACTGGTTTATAGGACCACGTACGTAGGAGGGGACCCCTGGAGGTCTCTAATCCCACCTCTTGCATAAAGTTCATGTGCTCATGAGCCTTTTGTCCAGATGAGCGTTTTGTATCTCTAAGGATGGAGACTGTGCGACTTCTCTGGGCACCTGTTCCAGTGTTTGATCAGTCTCTGGGTAAATAATCTTTTCCTTAAGTCTAGCAATTTCCTGCCTCCCAGCTTGTAGCTGCTGCCACAGAGAGCAGTGGTAGGTTATCGTATCCCTGCTTTCCTGTGAGAAGGTGCCGGGTTTTGGTGTCTCTCTGCTCCACTGCCAGGAGGTTCCAGGGGGTAATCAGGTCTCCCCTCGTGCTTCTTGTCCCAAGGCTGACCAGACCCGGTCCCTTGGACTCTGCGTATGTCCTGTACTCCAGCTCCCAACCAGTCTGGGGACTCTCAAGCAGATGAATGTGGTCCAGTGTGTCCATATATCTTCTGTAGTGGGGATCCCAGAACTCAGCATGGAGTCTGGCTGTTGTTTCACATGGGCTGAGGGGACAGGTGACGTCCGTGGCTGTGCTGGGTGTGCTTGTGCTCATAAGGCCCCATGCACTGTCGTCCTTCTTGTGGCAAGGACACACCACTGAGTCATGTGAGCACATTAAACATGTTTTCCCCTTTGCAAGGTCTTTGTTGGCTCCCTTGATGTTTCCGTATTTAACTGTGTGCCTCTATTAATAGTGCAACCCTTTTGCCACTCTGCAGACCTACTTACTGAAGAATGTTATCACATTTGCCCTTTTTTTGTTCTCTTGAATCAAGACTGTTTAAGCATTCATTAAACACCAGCAACGTATGTCCTCAGCAGAATTCCACCTGGTCCTGGTAACTTGTTTTTATTCATTAACCTGTTAATTTGAAATATTTCCTATGGAATCTTTGATGTGACGCAGTTCTCATACTTTCCTCGTAAAATTATTTTGAAAGTGATCTTTAAGTGCTTCTGCAGTGAATGCTGATGCAAGGAATGCATTCAGCTTTTCTGCTGTGCCTTTGTATTTCCTGAAGATTTTCCTCACATGTTCATCACCTATTGCTACAGGCACTAGCACATTTTCTGCTTTTGCTGTGTCTGAAAAATATATTATAAAATATAATACTTCTTTTTTAATAAATACATTTTTTCTCTTAGCTTCCACTATTTCACTGATCTTACTAAGAATTTTATTGCATGTGGATGCTCATATTTGATTTTAGGACTTGTTTTTTATTCAATGATTTTACACTTGAGAGTGATGCACAACCTAACTTCTGTGGTTTTCTGTGTGTTGTGCATAGAGATCATAAACTTTATTGCACTTTGTATGGGAGTACCATATTGTGGATCAAAGTTTGCTGCTGTTAAAAATACTTAACAGCTTTAATAGATAGGTGTGCTTTGTAATACTCAGCTTTGGTGAACGTGCTTTACCTCAAGCTTGGAAATTGTGCTGTCTTTGCAGTCTGTATTCCCAGTTACCATATTAATACATCTCCAGGATTTAATGCCTTTTTTTACAGTGAAGACACGTAGATGGAAAATGTTCTTGCTAATTACTTCTTAGGCAATGCTTTGGTATTCTCAAAGTAACTATAAAATTCTGTATAGCCTGTGCTTGTTTTACTGAGGGAGTCAGTGGAGAGACAGTGTTCTACCCTGTCACTTAAAATACTTCAGGTGTTGCAGAATATTAAAAATATCCAAGGCACCAGGTTTGTGCATTTTTTCCCCCCTATGTAACAGTATATTTTGTTATTAAGAGAAAATAATAAAGGGCTTCATGTACTCAGCGTTAAGGCTCAGGAAGCTTTGGGCTGCCCAAATACCAGTTGGCATTTCCAGAATTTCAAGTAGTTTTCCACATATATTGAAGTAAGCTGTGCATCATCTGCTGCACTGAAAACATCTCTGAACATCTGAAATATTTGTTTAAGTAATTGTCTGTGGATTCAGAACCTTCGTGGTTTTTGCACAGAGCTCCATAAAATATAAGATTATAAATAATTCTACGTAGTGTCTTCTTCCTGTGACTGTGTACTCCATCTCATGTGCTGGAATGAAGGAAACATGAGCAGTTTGATAAAACACAAGGTGGATTTGCGATTATAATCTATTTATAATGTGTACCTCCTGTAAAGCTTGTTAGGAAATGCAGATCTGCATGTGTGAAACCTGTACAAAGAAAGGAGTACAGGTAGGTAGGTATTTGTGTGACATAATTCCATGTGAGAGAATTCTCAATCTACACAATCACCATAGGAGTGCAGTTTTCTATAGAACAGGATACCTCTGTTCTAGGGATACTGGAAAATCTATATGGGGATTTCTTATGTGGTCTTGGAAGACAGATAAACACAGTCGTTCTGAACAACTGGAAAAAAAAAAAAAAAAAGGTAATATGTTTCCAGTAGTTTTGGAACTATTTGCTGAAACCCATTGCCTTGTAAATTTTTGCCTTGATTGACTTCATTGTCTAAATATGAACGTCTTCATAGTAACACTTTATGTTTGGGACAAACATGGAATCTCTGCTTGTCTATTCGGAGTGCTTTAGAGGTGTGAGTTCATAGCAGTAGCATGAAATTTAAGGCAGTTACTGCACTGCTAGTTTTCGTGTACTTTGCAGAAAGTTACGATCTTTGAGACCTTTGAGCTTTTCAATACTTGGTTACAACTGGCCACGTTGTTCAAAAGTTTACCATGAAGGAGTTGCTTTGGTTGGTTGGTTGTTTTTTCCTCAAGCCATGATAACCCCTGTGTTCCATTTTACTTATTAAGCATTATATGAATCACCATTATGCAAGTAAGACATATCAAAAGTCAGTAGTGCCAGCTTTAAATCCTTACCTCTGTATTGCCCCTTTTAGAGACAAAGAAGGTTGTAAAAAAAAAAAAGAATTCAATGTAAATTATTTTTAATAGCCAGAGCTGTATTTCATTTAGTGCTCATGTTTTCATCTGTGTTTCATTTACCTAGCTTGCTTTTCATTTACTTTGCAAGCAAAAAATGCAATCAAAATGGTGGTAAAACTTACATTAACTTTTTTTTTTAAAAAAAGAATAATCATAAGATCACTTGCATGAATGAAAACATGTCCTGCCTTTAAAACCATCATTATAAGTACTGATTAAAAAAAGGAGAATATGGGCTAAAAGGAAAAGAGAAATTTGTGTCAAAAATGCAAGACAGAAAGTGGTTGGTGTGTCCTAATTCTATTTGTAATGGTAAAAAAATTAAACTGAGTTTTATTCTTTAAAATTCTCAGATGCAGATCGACATTGTGAACTTGCTGGAAATCCTCTGAAGATTAAAAGCACCAGAAAACCCCTGTCATGTATCATTGGGTATTTAGGTGCGTATCTGGCTCCAGAGAATAATGAACCAAACGAACATTCAGTGTGTACTGGTGGTTTATAATCCTATGTGGATAGAAATAGGGATTTATGCTTTGAGAAACAAAAAAAAGCTCTGAAGTTAATAAATTAAAAATAATGATCGTCCACTATCAGTTGCACAACTGCATGATTGAACTTGCAGGACGTATGGAGAAGTTCTTCTGACACTGGTTTAAAGTGTCAGAGTGAAATCTGATCTAATTTGGCACGTGAAAAATAGTCTGGTAGTCTAAATGGAAAAAATAATTGCTCAGAGGGGAGATATTTAGTATGCTCAGTGGTGCTCTACTGTGCCCCTTGAATCCAATAGCAGTACTATATATTTAAAAGAAGGGCACCGTAGCCACACCAGGTCACCAATCTTGTAATCTGATGACCTAAGTTTAAAAGGTGCAGTGAGATCTGCACTGAGATCACAGCCAAGAGGACAATGAACCCTTCAGTTAATGGGGAGAGGAAAAATTCTAGTAATAGTGATTCCTTGCTAAAACAAGTGAAAATTATTCTCTTTTCAAGGAACTATCACTGACTATTAAATATTTACACAGTCATATAAGAACTGTGATAACCCAGAGGCTGTTGATTCTCAAATGAATATAGAAATTAAACCATTGATCAGAGAAGCAGTGAATAATTCTGTTGTTAATTCCATTTTGCAGAAGTGAAGCTATCGAGTTCAGTCTAGATGTTTTGCTCAAAATTCCATCAAGTTTTTTTGTACTAGAACAAAGTAAACAGTAACAGTCTCTTACCTTACTGAAACAGAAATTAGCTATTAATGTAGTTACGTCTGCTCTTCCAGAACATCAATTTTATCAAAATCCGAACTTCAGAAAACTGTTTAATGAAGAATTAATGCCACTCTCACTGAATTTTGATCCCTGCTGCCCTGGAGTTTAAGAAAAAAGCCAGTGATAATTTCCTACAGGCACCTTAGCTGTATGTGTTGCCTGTGCTGAAAGGACTGCTTTGGTTGACTTGAGGGAGCTGTGGTTGTAAGGGAGGCAGATGGCAAGAGATGGCTTATCCAGTTGACCTGTCTGTGCAGTCAGAAGAAGAAATGGTAACATGGGTAAACTTAGAAGACACTGCATGTTTTTAATGCCTTGTTGTTTAGTCGCTGAGGGAGCATAAGGCTGTAGGTTTAATGGGAGTAAATGCATGAACAGTGTCAGATGGTGTTTTGCATGCTTAGGTGAGTGTGTGGTAGAAGATTAACAGTGCTAAAATATACCAGGTATCGGTAGAGTCTGCTTAGCATTTGACTGTCTGGGAAGTGAAGGTATCCCACTACAGTTGAAGGCAAATTACGTGTTGCAGGGATATGAAGTGTACCCAGTGCAGTTGAATACATGCATCTGAATTAGCTCGATAAGGGTGACTAGAAAATGGCTTTTTGTTTGCCATTTAGCTTGGTGGGTTTGTTTTTTGTTTAGGGCTTTTTTTGTGGTTTTGTTTGGGGTTTTTTTGTGGTTTTTTGGTTGGGTTTTTTTTTTGGCTTTTCCTTTAGTTTGTGATCCTTTTTTGTTTATTTGGGATTTTTGCATGTTTCAGCAAATGAGTAATGCTTGAATTATTTTTCTCGTAAAAATGAGTATTAAATATCATGTCATAGCTTATAGAGGAGGCATTTGTTTTCTTTTTACAATTCCTCCCATACCATTTCCGCAGGCATTTATTGGCATACAGCTAACTGTGTGTCTCAGGGCATGACTATTTTCAACCTTTCTGGTGATGCAGAGAGGATTTCAGTGCCTTGCACATCCTGGGTCATCACTTACCTTTATCCCTGTTCTGCTTCTTGGCTGCCAGTTCCACAGGTGAGGCAGGTTAAGCGTTAAAATTAGGCCCTGACCTCCACAGAGCGAGGGCTAATCCCCTCTAATCCCTTCAGTCATCACTGTGCTTACTAAGACAAAGCCCCTAAAGTGAACCCTGGGCTAATTAAATGTCCTTTGTTACCTCCTGTCTATGAGGAAACCAAGCTCACATTTCCAGCTGTGATACATGTTGAGGAGATGAGATGAGAGAGGTGCAGCTGCTTAAGCACCTCTGGAATCCAGGATGCTTATTTAAGTAACTCAGTAGGAGACTTCCAACTTCTCTTTTTTTGCTTCGGGCTTTCAATTTTTTTTAGTCTACTGACATGAGTGGAAATGGGAGAACCTTTTGGTGTTGTTTTTGTTATTTGCTTGTTTGAGGCTGCATTTTGGTAATCTGGTCCTCTAAAATGGTTTCCTAATACATTGTTGAAATATTGTTTCTTACTGCTGTCTTATTTTTATTTAAGAATATGGCTAACTGATTATTTGTTATGTGGGTAAAGGGATAACTTGGGTAATTTGGATGCTATAGCCATTTCTCTTGAGTTAGCAAAAGGTGCGGGTAGCTAGAAGATTTTCAGTGAATTACTAGGCAATAGATCAAGGATAAGAGCAGAAGGAATTAAAAGATTGATAATTACTATTATTCCATAATGCAATTATACAATGCGATAATAGAATTCAGGTGAAACCACTGAAATGCCTCATTACCCTTCTCAGGTGTGATGAAATATCTGGTTAGAAAGTGTTGATCTAAGGCATGAAAATATTAGTCTATAAGTCTACATGTAGAGGAGGAGTGAGTATGAGGTATAAAGACCCCAAAGGAAGGATTCAGTCCATTGGGAAGTGTGCTGGTTGCTTAATTAAACTCCTTTTTGGAATTTAAGTATAGAGCTTGTTCTTGTTACATTCCTCTACTGCAGAAAGAGACAGCCTTTGTGGTAAACTAATGGAGGATTAGTAATTGCTGAACTAAGAGAATTTGAAGGAAGAAAATGCTTTCTTACTCAACTGTTTGCTCACCCTGAAAATATAAAAATGCATCTCCTATATGCTGTAGATGGACGGAGCTTGAGTTCTCATATGTTGACACAGCTGCTTGGGATTCTTGTGGCTGCTGCTGGAACTGTTCTGCAAATAAAATCATATTTTAATGGTGTTAGCCCTGAAAATTTACCATTTCCTTCAGAAAATTGGAAAAGATTGCCAAATGAACATTTTAGAATCCAAATTCCAACCATCTACGGCAAATGGCACAAGTGTTTCTATTTCAGTTTAAAGTTTTGCCTTAGCAATCAGTAACGTTCATAACATTAAGCACGCCTCAGTTCCCATTTTAGTAAAGAAGCAAAATACAAGATGCTTGTTCCCTACATCAAAGATGGGACATGTTAGAAATCTGCTGGGTGCTTGGTGTTCTTAAACTTTTTTATATGAAAAGCAGATGCATACTGCAGTGAATGTCAGGAAGAAGCTTTCGTCTAATTAAGTGGTGAGAAATTTGGTGACACTAAACTAGCCTTTAACTGCACACCCAAATCTACAAGACTTCCCCGAAGAGATCACCTGTACCCTCTCTCTCCATTTGCCTTTGCATTACCCTTATCTGTCCCTCCTGAAGCTTCTTGTATGAGGGTGCTCATGCTTTGAGAGTGTGTTTGCAAGCTCCAACCAAACCAGTGGTGAACAACTAAGCAAAGTCTTTTCCAACGTGAAAATTTGTTGGCGTTGTCTCCTTCTGGCGTGCTGTTCCCAGTACAGCCTGACCAAGCCACTGTGGCCATCCTATTGCTTTCCACTCCTTCGGATACCGATGAAACTGTTGGGCCTTCTCACCTTTATGTACCTACTTTTTAAAAGTTATCATGACTTCTTGTGGCTCACCCCCAGCCTCCCCTGCAGCCGTGGCCAGTTCCCTGTGGGATGGGCAGGCTGGGTACCTGCCAGCTGCCCATGAGGGCTCGTCGTGAGAGCGAGAGCATGAGGTGGGGCAGGCAAGTGCTTGGATGTCAGGCTTCCTTCAGAAGTGCCAAGGAGGAAAAACACATTATTGCAATGGATTTTGACTTTATGCAATGGTTTCTCTTCCTCTGGAATGATAGCTGTGAGTGGTAGAGGCTGGAGAGCCTTCTTGGATATCTGGCCTCACTGTAGATTTTGCTTATTCCCAGCTTCTGTGCTTTTTGCATACAGAAAAGCAGAAAGAAGCACTCTTCAGGAGTTGTAAACCTGGGCTGCATATGAGAAAGTATTTAATTTTTGTCTTCTGATCTTAGCCCCTTTGGGCAGCTGACTCTCCTGATGTGTGTTTCAGCCCCTCTGCCCTCACCTTCTCAGCCCAGAGGTGAGACAGAGGTGTCTTCTGCTGCGTGGGGACATCAAGTGGCTGGTGTAATTGTGCTGTGAGTGCCTCATAAGCTGTGCTGTGCTGGCAGCTGGTGCTCTGTGCATGTGTCAGAAGGACAGGACCTGCCCTCGGGCATCTGACTTCACACACGAATTTGGTCTGCCCGAGGTTGTGCACAGTGGTGGCATTTTGAACCCAAATGTGTGATGGGAATAAGTTAGTTGGCTCAGCAAATTCCTGATGAAGAACAAGCAGACTCGACTGAGGCTTCCCTTTGCTGCTTTTATCTGGCAGATAACTGAGAAATTTCCATACAGCTGTATCAGCTCTTGGCAAACACAGCAGCTGCCACCCTGAAGTGTGCTGGCCAGATGCACTTTGCTGCCTCTTACCCTCTTTATTCCTCCTTCTCCTGCTGTATGAAACATATTAGGATGTTTGAAACTCCCCAGTAATGACTGTATTGGCGTGTTCCTGTTGCAGTTTTGGAGTAGTCTGAGCTGCAGAGCCCTACAGTGGTTGGCCCCCTGACTCTCCTGCACCTTGTGACTTCTGTGTAGGAAGATCCCTTAAAGCTTCTTATTGTGAGAGAAAATACTGAATAGCTTGAGGTGGTTTCATTATAGTAAAATGCTTTTATTTCCTTGCTAAAAAAATCTGTAGGCGTGTAGCTTCAATACAAACCTCAAAAGGCTAAGAAAATAAAAACATAGACCTGTTTCAGATGGTTTTATGTTTATTATCTCTTCAACCTCTCAAATCTTTATACATCTACACCACAGTATTGAACTTGGGTAATCTAAAGTGATATAGATTTTTCTTACTTGGAGGACCTGTGGGTATGAAGACTTAAGTTTGAAGTGTTGTTCAAGGTCCTGTAAAGACACAGGTGGAGAAGAAAATTTCTTTCCTTGCATTGAAAATCAAAAGTAAATTTAATATGTGAAATGGACTCGTTTTCTTTATTTTAAAATCAAGTACATATAATTTCTCTCTCTCTTTTTTTTTTTCTCAGAGATACATCCTGCTGTGAAACCAAATGTAATCAGGTCAACCCCAAGCCTTCAAAGTCCAAGTGCAAAACGATTGCTTGCACCCTCCAATCACTCTTCATTAAGTATTTTGGGAAAAAGAAACTACAGCCATCATAATGGTCTTGATGGTATGTGAAGGAATATATAAGAAATACTCTTTTAAGTCTCTGAATTGCAAAACTTTCTATGAACCTGAGATGACATTAAATAAGAGGGTACAGAGTTAAGAAATGTAAGGTAGGGATAGCCTGTTTATCGCATCAATGCAGTGAATAGTGGTGCTTATTCATCAAACAAGGAAATATTAATGCCCTCTCTTACAAAAACTCCACTTACCATTTTTCTTTCTAATCTTGATGAAAAAAAGGACAAGAAAAGAATAAAACAAATTTGATAAAGGCAGAGATGCAGTATGTTTTATTTTGATGACTCAACCCTTTCCCTTGACATCCTGTTCCAGTGCTGGACAACCCTTTCAGTGACAAAATTTTCCCTGATATCCAACCTAAACCTCAACTGACATAACTTGAGGCCATTTCCTCTTGTCCTATTGCTTGTTATCTGGGACAAGAGTTTGACACCCATCTTGCTACAACCTGCACATTTCTACTTCAGAGAAGACTGTAGCAATAAGATCAAAGTAAACATTATTATGATTAAGTCCCTCCTCACGTCCCTGTAAGGGGGCATGCTTGGAAGTCTGTAAAATTTTTTTTCTACTTAGTTCTCTTCAAAGGGAAGAGTGTATAAAACCAGTCATTAGCCACACTGATTAGTTTGTATCAGTCAGCTAACTGTGTTAAGGCAATTTGCACAAAATCACATATAATCTGAAAAATCGGTATTGAGAATTGTAAGTCATTGCTTTAGGAGATAACTATTTTTATTAGCTATTTTCCATGAAAACAACATACTGGAAAGCATATATCCTAAATAACTGAAATCTGTATTATTTTAGTGCAAAAAAGACTATTTTAGTACTTGAAAATGGTTATTTTTGTTCTTATCCTTGCCCATTTCTTTACTTAAAGATGGTGAAGTGTAAATAAAATGCAATGAAAAAGTAACGAACCGATAGTAATGATACTCAACAGCGCAGGTCCTCTGTTTCTTTTGGCTTAAAAATTTTTACCATTAATATTTACCATTCACCTAGTCCTCTGGTTCTTGGTAAATATAAAGTATATATTTTTGGTAGTAATTTATCCAGCTTCTCTTCAGAACACAGCAAACACTCAGTGACCAGATCAACTCGGGAAATGGCAGTTTCTATGTAATTTCCCTGACCACAGTGTACTATTTGTGCAGTGAAAGGTTTTGCCAACCCCCAGAGTTTTTATGTTACTATAAATATACTAAAAAGCTGTTTTGGTTCCAAAATACAATTGATTGCTTAAGGGCTTGTTGTACTCTATCAACTAACAGTATCCAGAAAGCCTGCTAATGGAGATGATGACAGGTTCTGTCTTTCAACGTACGCTTTGATGAAATGAACTAACAAAAAAGAGCACAGGAGACTTACATTGTCTCATTTCTTTCTATTTTCATATTGTTATTGACATGTCTGCATGTTCAAGTTTACTTTTTTTCCACCAGTATTAAGAATTTGTTGTAAGGAAGCCATATAAATATGTTTACTTAAGATATACAATAATTTACATCATTCAAGTAAATGTTGTTTAGGATTGTGTAAATATATATTTAGATTAGCATAATTTAAGTCAGTCTTACTGCCTGGTGAGTAATATATTTTGACAGAATTTTTTATTAAGCAAATTAATAATTATTGGTTTAGAATATAGCAGTGCATTATGGAAATGGCACTTCTTTATGCCTCTATGGGGAAGTGGGGCAAGATTGAGAAACATCATTAATATTTAGTTAAATGCTTTTAAGACTAATGAACAAGAATATGTTTAGCATTTCTTAGAGAGATCTTATGTTGGCTTGAGTTTTGCTTTTAGCCAATGTAGCACAAGATTCTGTGCTGAGGAGTCAGAAATTTCTGACCACGATTGCTCCATCTTTATCAAGACTGATGAAGGAGCTCATTTATCTCTTAATAAACGGGGGTGTTGTGCCCTGATATCTTGCTGTTGAGTGTCAGTTGTGAGAAATGCAGTTGTAGTTGTATGCATGAACCCTTGTGTAAGTCATGGACATAAGTGAAATTGCTCTGTGCATGTGTATGTATGTATGTATGTGTGTGTATGTAGCTAGACAGATAAAGGATTTTGTAGATTTTTGTGTCCCTTATTGTAGGAGGAAGACTTTTGCTGGCTAGTATTAGAAAAGTAATTTTTGTTTTGTTCTCAAACAGCACCAAATCTTGCATTCTGTAGGATGTAGCAAAAAATGCCATAAAGTGGTTTTTTTGTTTGGGTTTTTCTGTTTGTTTGGATTTTTTTCTTTTGCTGTTCTGGAAAAAACAAGTCACAGTACTTCGGGAAACTTTTGTGTAATGAGCTGGTGCTTTTAATTACTCTGAGGTGCAGTATTTCAGTTGCTGCTGAAATTAAAGCCAGCATAAGATATTTAAGTGGTTCTCTGCAGTTGAAGACAACCTCTTTCAAACGGGAAAATTCCATCCTCAGAAAATCACGATGCTGCAGAATGTTACGTGTATCCAGTTTTATGTCTGGAGTTGGTTATGGGAAGATTTAGGTGTGACTGTAAAGTGCTTTGTAGATATTTTGAGTCTGATCTTTAAATTACAGTGTCTGAAATTATTCTGAGCAATTACTTTCACCCACAAGCTGCTTAACTGTGAGCAGCCGTACGTCCAAGCAGTCATGTTTCACGTCAGCCTATTGTTTTGGCAGGGTGAGTAATGATAATTTTGCTTATAGTATTTGGAAACATCAGGTAGAGATATTTTACATGAGAATAATCTCCATCATCTGGCACAAATTTCCTTGCCTTTACATGCATCAGAACCAGAATATCCACAGGATGTCCAAGACATCACTAATGAGATACAGAAATCAGCCTGTGCCTGTTGATACCAATTGCGTGATTTGTGGGCAGAAATAAGAGAACTGATTGTTCTTAGCTGAAGAGACTTGAATCAACAGCCCTGATCCTCCTTTGATCAGAGGTAAAGGTCTGTCCAGACCTTTACTGCTGTATTTCAGGCTGAGATGTCCTGGTGCCTTCAAGAGGATTCTTTCAACAGTCAAATTTCTGTTCCTGCGTATACTGAAGTGTGCAGCAGATAGATGAAGTAGCTAGGAATGAGGCAACAATTTTGGGCTCTGTTTTTCTAGGATCCCACAGATATCTGGCCCAGAAAGATGAGGTGATTGGCAAAGGGAGAAAGACCTCCAAAAAATGTACCTTTTCCCTTAGATGCTTTTTTGGTCAATACTTCTCTCCCTGCTTATGACTGATAATACTGGCTACTCAGGAGATAAGCAAGGAAGAAAGGCTTATTCTTCAATCCTATTTTGCCATGGGGAATTTGAGAGTCTCATTTGACAAACAAATAAAAATGTTAGCAGCCTAACTGACATGCAGGGAGACTGGAGCCTCTCCTGCCACAAATTTTCTCGGAAGAGAAAAAACAATTCTAATATGTGTTTCATTGTGTGTTGATGTAACTCTGTGTGAGAAGACATTACAGGAAAGGAGTTTTCACTGTAGGACGGATTTTTTCAACACTGTTGTTTTTTCTCAAAGATGTCTGATTGTTTTTATCACAGTACTGCTTTTCGATAGAGGTGGAGATGTTTGGCTGAAGTGGCAGACTATAAGCATGGATTGCCTACCAAAAGCAGCTGGCACTCTATTACTTTGAATTTTCTTTTACAGAGTAAGAAACTATAAACCTACCAAAATTGTTATAAACCTCGTTTAACATACCAGTGATTTCCAACTGAAAAAGAAAAAATGAGTTGTGATAAACAAGATACTGTGTGAATTTGCTTTTGCCATTTCTTCCATGCTGAAACACAAAGTATGAATCATGTTGAATTTTGTATACTAACTCTTCCCAAAAGTGAGAAACAAAGGCTATATATTGTTCCATAGTCAGTGTTCCCTCTGAAGTTTACTTAGGACACCTGCATTCTATTTTTGGTCCTTGATAGAGCCAGAAAATGTTTTCAAATATTTAGCTACAGATCTCTTGGTCAAATGTGTGCACTGATATTGATGTAAATGTGAGCATGGAAAATAGATCTCAGAAAAAGTTGATGGT
Source organism: Myiotriccus ornatus (assembly GCA_036023395.1). Taxonomy (NCBI): domain Eukaryota; kingdom Metazoa; phylum Chordata; class Aves; order Passeriformes; family Tyrannidae; genus Myiotriccus; species Myiotriccus ornatus. The sequence goes on from JAYRBT010000114.1 coordinate 24,272,854, forward strand.
CTCTTACTCTCATTTACTGGAGAAGCAGAGGGCTGTGAAAAGGATGTTTGTGACTCTTAGTTATTTTCCCAAATATATTGCTATTATGCTTATATGAAAATGTTAAGAACCTTGTACTGCCTTTCTCTACAAAGTCATTGAAGCCATCTCTGACCCTCGAGGGATTAACCTAACAACCTTTTTACCTTTAATTTTTGCAACTTGCACAAGAGTAGCTAATTTCTGTCTATTTTCCCTGTCCAGTTGAAAGCAATAATTTTAAATATTTATTAGAAAACTAAAATGCTCTACAGCTTCCATTACTGTGGTCAGTATATTCACTTGCTTTTGCAGAGGTACAAATGATCAAACTGAGGATGATGAACTAGTGACAACTTCCAGAGCCCAAGTAGTGTGCCTGGAAAATGATACAGACCCTAATTAACTCAGGGTGTTACTGTTGACATTGTCAGTCATTTATAGAACTAAGCTACTTCATCTCATGCTTGCATGCGTCTAGTAATTTTTTTCCCCTTATTTAAATTTTTGTATTATAAAACAATGAGTTGATGATTCCCCACTTCAGTCTTCATTCCTCCAACCCCAGTGATACAAATGGTATTGTGACATAACACAAAAAATAATCACCTCAGAGGAAAACATTTTTGTCCAAAAATATAAACCAGAAATATCTTTTCCCCCTAGAATTTCTTAAAATCGAGAAAATTATTTATTATCTTACAACAATAAATGTGTGGTGATCATTTGCCTACATTGAATTCACTTTACAGTTATCTCCCAAGTATTTAAGATTCTTTGATTACAAATAAAAGGACAGTCTTCCATTCTGAAGTGTCTGAAGACTGCCCCAACTGCAAAATATTTTTCAGTGGAGAAGGTAAGCAGTGAAGTGCTTGGGAGGAGCAAAACCATTTCTGCAGACCCATGTTCTCTTGAATTCCCTGTGAAAAAAGTGGTTCCTAAGTATCAGCATAGTACTGTGTTGTGGATTTTTTAAATATGTAGAGAGATTGTTTTTGTTTTGCCAAAGTCAAAATACAATTTCCATTCAACTGAAATGCTCAGCTTTACTGTGTCTTGAGAAATGGGAGTTATTTCCCAGGGTGTAAGTACATTAGGAATTGCATAAGGGACTATTACTGATTTTTTTATTATTATTTTTTAAAATTTATTTCCTTTCTTTCAAAAAGGTTGCCTTTGGTTGTGTAAGGCTTCTGTGCCTAGAGTTAATTCACAAAAAAAAAAAGGCACGAAACTACAATCACCTTCAGGCTTTAATGCACTGCTTTGATTGTACCGTAGATCATTTCCTTTTTGTTGTATGAAGGAAATGAATGCTTATGAAAAGATTAGAGTGTCGTATCCCTGAATTCACCAGTGCAACATGTGCTTCTGATAACATTGATGACAGCAGGGATTAGAAAGAGCAAGATGTGTGGGATGGCAGATGGAGGAAAGGGCACTTCATGGTGAACTGCCCCATTTCTGCTGTTGAATCAGTGCTTCTTTTTTTAATATACAGGTCATGTGTAGACATGAAACTGCAGTAACACTGGCTTTTCTAATTGGCAGAATAAATCAGCCTTTAAACCAGCAAACTACAATGCTGTAATTAAGTTAGCAATTAAAATACAATGCAGATAGCCAGAACTTAATTCCTGGAATCACTACTTTGCCCTAGTATTATTTTGAAGAATTACAGTTGCAGAAGGAGAATCCTGTCTGTTGGGTAACAGGATTAGCAGCATATTACCTCATGAATTACATGCTCTGGATTCAAGATCTGGAGTTCATACTCAAAGAGCTTCTGTGTGTGATTACTGTCAAGCAGCTTGATTATTTTTTGTAAGATGTGATTGCAGAGCAATAGTTCTTAACAATTTTAGTACATAATGCAATAGGGGAGACACCTTCAGAAAGTGCTTAGGCAGTGGAACTGGGAATTTCCTGCGTCTGGGGGAAATGCTTTGTGATAATTTTGTATGCTTTTTGTTTTGTTTTTTTTCAACTGTATTTTGTTTCTCCAAAATTTTTTTAATTTTTAATTTAAAATTTCTCTCTTGCCAGAATAAGGGTCTTCCTCAAAATCATTCTTAGTATAAGACATATATATATGTATTTATTTATTTTTAATAATGCTTCTGAAGTAAAAATGTCACTTATTCCATTGCTACAAGCTGGTAGGGAAAAAATATTTATGTTTGGTTACTTAAAACATTCATAACCCTAATGGAGAAGAAATAACGAAGCACTCTTCCTTCCTCAGCTTATTTCCCGAGGTGGTCCATCCTGGGTGAAAAGAACGTTTAAAGTCTTATGCACCATGATAAGTTGAGATGTTACTAGGATTAAACAGCTCTACTATTGCCAGTCTCCCTTTGTTTTACATGTGTCAAAATTACATTATCTTTAAGCATATTTATTCTGGAAGGTTTAGAAATAGGACACCTTTTACCCATGAGTATTGTTGATGACCCCATTAACATAAAAGAGAAAGAGAATTATTAGATAATTAAGTTTTCTGTCAGCAGAAATAAAGAACAGCACGTGTACAAATAACATATGAACAGCTGGAAAAGGACTGGAGTGATATTAAGGATGTGGGTTCTGTCCTGGCTTGAAAAACTGCTAAGGCAATAAAAAATAACATGTTACTGGGGAATAATATGTACACTTGAAATAATTCTGTAGCTGACACCATCCTTTAGCAGTGCACTTTTTCTGATTTAGCCTTAAATGGTTTCCCAGTGGGAAATTTTATGGTCTCATAGTGCCTGTAAACAGGGAGAAACACTTGATTGATCCAAATGGTTGGTAAGGCACGTTTTAATGTGAAAAAAATTCTTCTACAACTTACTCATTTCTATTTGAGTTCAAATAAATGTGTTATAGAAAGAGCATAGAAGCATCTTACGGAGTTTCAGCCAGTGGTGCATCAGTTTCCCCATAATAATACACTTGCAAACATTTTGTCAGCACTGAAGTTGCATTTACTATAATTCACATGACCAAAAGCCCTTCTTAGTGATGATGATGATGTCTGGCCACTTGTGTTTAAAGTGGAGCAATCCACTTCACTGGCCGTAAGGTAAGAATCGTTCTGTGTGCTGGAGTTCCCTTTCTGCTGAAGTGGTGCAAGTACAGGTCCTTGTTTTGCACAAAATCATTTGCTGTAAGAACTCATTTATAAACCAGATGTCCACTGGTGCCAGTTTCACTGAAATTCGAACCCGATTATTTCAATTCCCTAAGGCATTCTGAAACTTGGCAGGTAAAACTGAAAATCCAAAGTTTTGTTTTCTGTTCTGTTGAACACCAAGATATTTGTGGTTTTTAAATAAGCTCTGATGCCCTTAAGCTGCACTGGAGTTTGCATTGGGGTGCAGACCTTTTGTAGAGGTTTCAAATGCTGCGTGACTGCCTTTTTAAGCAAGGGCTTTCTTTCTTAGCTGCCTTAATTAAAAGTCTTCCACAGAATTGGCTGGTGTGTGTTCATGCATAATGTTTTTCAGAACCCTGCCAAATCAGGGTGTAATTATTTTCTGGAAGAAATCAATATCTCCTCAATTCTAAAATCTGAATGTTTGTGTATCAGAGTATGCAAGAGTTTAATTTGTGTAACAATGGCAGCTTAATTAGTAGTCTCTGCTAGACCCTAGAATCTTTTGACTATGTCTACTTATTAAATAGTTCTTTCCCTACATTTTTATTTATGGATATACTCAGGTCTTTGATGTTTTGCAACTTAGATGATATTTCAGTATCTACAGCAAGAAAAATATATGCAAAAAACTGAGAATGATTTTTATTGTATGATATATAACACAGAGATATTTACAAATATTACAGATCTTTTTTCATTTCTGAGATATGTTAATAGATTATCAATATGGTAATATCCTGAAGTTAACAGTTGCTGGCATTGCATTAGCAGTGTCTGTCAGGCTTTCTTCAGAAATACACTGTTTAACAACTTCCAGGTACATTCAGCTGTTCCTCAGTTCATTTTAGGGGGATACTCTTAGTTGTCGGTGGAACTGAGAAGGTATCTGAGTATTTTGGGACAATCATGGCTAATCATTGTTTTTATAGATTTGGCATAAAAAGCTATGCCAAAAGTATGGCACCCCTGAGTAAGAGGGCATGTTTTATTATTAGTATCTGAATATAAAAAGTGTGGATTTTTGTTTGTTAGCTGTGATCATATTGGGGGTGACTGAAAGTGCTGTGTAATGTGTTTCTTCTATATTTCAAGAGAGAAGCAGCCTCTCTTTTTTAACCTGATAATCCTAAGTTGAGGATTCCTCAGGAAATACAGTTGTGGTTTTGGAGATTGATTGGGGTTTTTTTTTGGGTATTTAGGCTTCTGAATGGAATGAGTCTTTGTCTCAAGAGTTTTTCAGGTGGTTATACCTCCATGAATGCAGTCTCTGGGTTTTCTCAGGAGCAGTCAGATGCTGAAATATTGTGTTACCGTTGTGTCAAAAAATAAGTAAAGTTGTAATAACAAAAATAACTTTACTGTGAAGATAAAAACAGATTATAGAGTTCTTCACTACTGAGATCTTCTCTTACTTTATAAGAATGCCAAATATATTCAGGTATCAGGAAACAACAGACTGTCACAGTATTTTTTTTTTTGTACTAGTTTAAAAATTGTCTGGAAGGCTGGTGACCTAAATGTATTTTTATATACAATAATTTTTTGTGTGAAAAAAGAGAGGAAAAGAACACTGGTAGAGGAATTCACAACTAAAATATTGCTGGCTTTAGGTAAGTATTCACACTACAGCACCTTTATCAATGTAATGTTAGTGATGTATTTTTTTTTTTAGAGTTGATTGAGGAGGAAGACGTACAAATGTAAATATGAACTAGATACAGGAATTTATGTTGAATATTGGAGTTTCTAAATACTTCGAGATTATTAAAATGGTTTATCTTTGTTTCTATCAGTGATCGAATGATATCTTCAGACTGGTTAAGATGACTCCTCAAAATGAAAGAGAAATGTCTGTTTGAGAGTGTAATTACCATATTTTTTTTCCAGAAAAAGATGTGCAGCTGTTCTTTCTCATGTCCTTTTAATCTCTTTAATACTATTTTTAACAATAACAAAAAATCCCCGGAGAATTCTTGGTCTAAGTGATGCCAGTTGGAACCCATCTAAGACTGGCAATTTGAAACCAAGGCGAGAATAACAAACCTATTGTAATTATTGTACATTTATCTCACTTTCAGGACTGAGACTCTGCTAATTCAGTTCATGCAGAATTGTGTACATTTTATGCAGAACTGAACATAGTGTTCATAACTATCTCATCCTTAAGAGCTCTATCTGCTAGACCCAAATTTGTGAGCAAGTCTCCGAGACTGCTAGTAGCATCATCTTGTATCTTATAGATCAGCAGTGAATTTTCTTGCAGGTTTTTAAACTGTTTATGAGGATGTTTAGTTGCTGAAGTTGCACTGCTTTGAAAAACAACGCTGTCTGTAACATGAAACCTGTAGTATTTTAAAGCCAAAGAGAGATTTCTGTTCTTGGGGAAAGAAAAAAAGCAGAAGTAATTTGAGTTAAACAACAGGGTAAAATCTGTTTGCTATTTGTCTAGTAGTGATTCTTCTGCAATTTATATAAATATAACCATGAGTTCAGTTGACTGACTCCAAAGTTATCATATAGGAGACAACAGTTTACATTTTTGGATGTTACATTTCTCAACATACTTGTCAATTTCAAACTGAGCATCCATCTAAGAATTCTTGTAAAAATGGTTGTCTAGTTTTATAAAACCTTTTCAAATGGGAACAGAAATGGAATTATGCTGATACTGTCTGTATTTCTTTCTGCAGAGCTAATCCTCCATGTTAGATGATGCCATATGTTAAAAGCAAAACGAAAAAAACCCACTTCTTGAAACATGAATTATGAATTAGTTCCATTTTTATATTTTCTTGCAGAAGAGAACAATTAAGCAAAGGGAATGAGTGCAGTGAACAGCGTATTATAGTGTGCCATATATATTCAGGACCACTGACGATTCTCATGCTCATTTCATGAGAAATCTTTCCAGTATCTTAGTTTTTGATATGTTAATTGTTGTAGCTGAACAGTAGCATCTTAGCCTTCAGGGTGAGTATCAGAAAATAGGGCTTTTATGGATAAAGACAATGCTCTAATATGCTGTGCTTCTTCTGCTTTCCAGAATCATCCAGCCACACAAGAACAATAATGGTAAGTATAGAGGAGATTATGGGTATTGATCTGTCTATAGTTACAATTTTTCCTTTGAAAATGAAGTGGATATAGTAGTGTCCCAAGACACTGACTTTTTTTTTTTTTTTTTTTAAAGTCCAGTATCACTGTAGGCATAAAATGAGTCTGTCTTTATTTCAAGAGAAATCTTTGGGGGGGGGGGGAGAGGGGAAGAGGTTGAATAGCTTTAGAGGTACCAATGCTGTCAGCTTGAGTGGTGAAAGATCCAGTTACAATTCTGTGTTATATGTTTAAGTCATTTTTGATCATGTCAAATTAATGTTGATAAAATCTCTTAAATTTCAGAACAATAAGTGGGTAGTTTCTTGCCTCACATTCCTGGGAGGCCAGTTTCTGACTTTACCTTGAGTTTGATAGTTCAGGTTCCAGATACAGAGAAATATTTAAGCAGACAAACCTTCAGAAACGAAATTAGAAAGTTGTATGTATGAAAGTGTCATGCACCTAGTGTCTGTCTTGGGTTTTTATAGGGTGAGAAATGTTATCAGTCACTTTCTGTTTCAAACTCCTAAATAAAAGTTAGGTAAGGACTGGCCAATAATTCACATAAAGAAAATCTTTCTCCGGGAATGATTGATGCCTGTCCTGTGGGTGTTTGGGGAGAGGGCTATCTGTTTTTGGAAAAACACCAGTTTTTGAGGCAAGATTTAAAATTTTAAAATAAACCTCAACAAAACATGATGTGAGTTTGTTCATTACTACAGTTTTAGGGTGTCCCCTCAAGTTTATTTACCTCTTCTGTATGTACAACATTTGTGGGATATGTAAATTCCCACACAGATCACTTGATTCTACAGGGGAGAAAGGATTTATATAGTTCGTTGCCTTTATCATCAATAGTCATTAATAATCCAGTACAAATGGATTATAAATAGATGAGGACTACAGACCACAAAATTTCGTAATAGTAGAGATGTCCGAAAACAATGATGTTTCTGTAGTCGTTGTTTGTTGTGAATTTGTTTTAAATAGACCCATTTCAAAATAAGATGCCTAGTTAATCAAGTATATTCCTCTGCTATAAAATTTTGGAAGGGATTGAAAAATTTTTCAAATTTTTTCAATTTTGCATTGGTGTCAGGAAAAGAGTAGGACATTAATGGTGAAGCTGGTGAAACCTTTATCCTTCATTTGCGTTTACTTTCTTTTTCTATAAATTTTATTTTGAAGTTTATCTATCTCTCTTTTCCACTAGTGTATCAAAACACTTTCAAAAACTGACCCGAAGGAATGAGGATAAATTTTTCCTCACACCAAAACATCTCCAAACTTTTAAAGAGATAAGCAAAAGGTTTTTAAGCTTGAGTTCTCAAGGTTCCTGTGTTGTGAACCTCTCCAGATGTCTCTGCTGACAGCTCAGACCGCTCAGACTAATGTTCTGCAGTCAGCGTTCGGTGATTGTCCATTGCACTTAAATAAAAGTAAAAATAAAAATAAGTATTCTGTTTAGTGTGAAATGGTTGTAGCATTTCACACTGGCATGTAGCATTTCATTGCATTCTTTGCAATTAAAACAAATTCAATTGAATGTGTAAAGGAAAATTTCTTATTGCCCAGTGAGTAGGTAGAAATTATCACTAGAGCTGAAAATGTGCTATTCCTTGCATTAGAAACAGTGTGAGATTATATACTCAATATGGATATCCCCCTAATTTTTTGTTTCAGTTTCTTTTCCGTATAAATTAAAAAATTGAAAATTTTTTAAGCATCTCACAGATGAGGGAGAGAGAGGCCATGTTCTGTGTTTTACCTATCAAATAAATTTCTTATTCTATGGATAGTTCCCTAGATTAGTCTTTCATTACTAATTTACTGATTTACATAAATAATGATTTACTTCAAAAGGATGCATTTAAAGACATAATTTATTCAGAGGTTACATAGCTTTTATGTAACTTTTATGACATATAGAGGCTATAAACATGGTAGTATTTTAGCCCAGATGCTTTGGCAAGTCACCTCTCATCTTCTGGGGAGAGCTGTTTCCTTTTGCCTTTTTTCATGGGTTTTTTCCCTTGCACAGAAAAGTGACTTGGATTTTCAGCATTACAACTATTCTACATATTTTGTGAAAGGTTTCATAGCAAATCCAGAAGTTCCAAATTTATACTTGTGTTGAATTTTTGGTTATTTTCTTGTATATTATCTGTTGTTTAAAAATATTTTATTTTTAATAGCCTTTGGGGTTTTTAAATGAAATTCTATACCCAAAGTGAATGTGTGTCTGCATGCCGCTATCAACAGTTGCAACTTCGTGCTGTGTAGAGACTGTGATTTTTAATTTTTGCATTAATCTTACATCTCTGTGAGTAACTAAACCAGCCCCAAACCTTGATGCTTACTAAGGTATAACGATATTGCCTTGCAAATAAGAACGCTTCAGGTGTGGCAAAACAGAATCAATGGCTGATTTGAACTTAAGGTAATTCTAAACTTGAATTATACTGTATTCTGCATAATTCAGTCAATGCAAAACATATTGAACCAATTACTATGGATTATTACCAGTCATCTGAGTATATCTGGTTTCTTCCAGTGATTATTTCTTCATGTAAGGATCTTCTTTTTCTCTGCTGGATTTGATTTTTTTGTTTAAAGATGCAACAAAAAAATTAAGAATGCTAATTTAAGGCAATGGGATTTTTTTCCTTTTGAAACAATGGAGAAAAACATAAGAAATCATAAATTCAAGTCCACATAGGAATTTACGATAATCACGTTAAACATTCTTTTAGCCACAGCATAAATGTTCGCTGTTAATTTTTACGCTTTGAATGACTGTTGGTGTTATGTATTTATATCAATGCTGGATGCCTTTTCAGAGCTGGATGTCTTTTCAGAACCTTTAGTGGCTCTCAATGAATAAATGCTCAGCCACTTGTATACCAGGACAAGTTGAGAAACTTATAGACAGGAACCTCTACTGTGACTTGGGATCTGAGTCCCATTTCTGAATTTGTACAAGATTCCTCTCTTGACTTACAAATATGCATCTTAATGTCCTTGTGCTTGAAATTCCTCTGGGAGCTAGTGAGGACAGGAGATTCACCCTCCTTAATAAAAATGCTGTCAGATAATGCCACTTTAATATAAGGTGTTTGTGGAGTATCTTTGTAGGCGTCTTTGGAATGATGTTCAAACTTTGCTGGATTTGTAGCTGCCGCCACATCACATATCACGTGTATACTGATTCTATACGGCCAATTCCTTGGTTGCCCCGACACAGAAAAGCCTTAGAATCATAGAATCATAGAATAGATTGGGTTGGAAAAGACTTCCAAGATCATCGAGTCCAACCCCTGATCCAACTCCAATTACTATATCATGGCACTAAGGGCCACGTCCAATCTCTTTTTAAAAACCTCCAGGGATGGTGAATCCACCACCTCTCTGGACAGGCCATTCCAACGCCTAATTACCCTCTCTGTAAAGAATTTCTTCCTAGTGCACCTTGTACTGAAAAACCTGGATTTACAGTTAAGCAGCCAGTTGAATTAGTAACTCTGTGCTGCTGCTTCTGCGAGAGTTGACAGGAAGAGAGACATTGTTATGTAGCTTCTTTATGAAAGGATCTATTGCCTTCCTTGAACATTGGAGATGTCTCAGTTGCCCACTGTGAAAGGAATCTGTATGCAGATGGGAAATCCATGCCCCTGCCAGGTGAGTTTTGATGATCAGCGTTTGCAAGCAGTGGAAAAATATTTTAGCAAGGGACAGGTGAAGCTGTATAACAGTCTTCACATAAACTCCTCCTTGCTGAAAACCTTGAAAAGATTGCCTTTGGTCTCTGATGATGTGTTCAGTCTGAAGCATGGAGACCCTCTATTTGGCAGATGAAACTCTTCCCAGAATTAATCCTGTGCTGACTCAAATATTTGGGTTCTTTTCTGGATGCAATTTTCCTGAATCAGACCTCCCTTTGTCTTGAGAAGTTTTTCTTTCAAATGTGCTCAAAGATAGGTTTTTCTCATGATGTCATCTGAGCATGGGACAATTTTGTCCTGGAGGTACAAGAGATCTCAACAAGCATACCCAGACTGAGATGAAGAACTTGGCAGAAGGGAGTCACCCTGCAGGGAGGAAGTTTTGTCCAACATGCAGCTAGCAAACTCTGGGTAAAGCTCCTGCTGCTCTGGTGCTGCTGTGTGATGCGCCTCTGGTACGGGGACCCTTAATTCTAGTGGCTCTGTTGCAAACTCACAGCACAGCTTATTAGTGATGTACGTGATGTTCGCAGTCAAAATCAGAACACCAGCGGCTGATTGCACACAGTGGAGTTATGATGCAATTACTGAAGCTTTCTGCGTGCGGGGTTTTGAATGAGTAGGGCTTCTGTGGTAGCACAGGTGATATTCCTGAGGCTTTCATAATCCTTCTAGCGTAACTCTGTCCTGGAGGGAGAAAATTTGAAATCATCATCATTATCATAAAAAAAGCATTTAATGAGTGCTTTGTATGAAAGTTCATTTTGCTCCTGGTGTTGATATTAGTATGACAGTGGGATTGAATGTTCATTTTTATACACACTGATGAATGTATTTTTTGAGAGGAACTAATTAACTGATTGCCTGGTCAAGAACTTCAATTGTTTTGACTAACTTGAAATTAAAGATAATGTGGTCCCTAACACCAGCTGGAGAACAACGATCTTATTTTCCCTTATCCTTACGTGAAATGTAATTAATTTTTTCAAATAGCTTGAAAAGGCCAGGGGAGAAAGGAAATAAAAGAGAAAATTCTAACCAGTTTGCTGCAGCAGAAATGAGATTATATTGTAACTCTTGCATCATTTTCTCTAATGCTATACCTTGCCTGGAATGAAAGGTAATAAAAGCAGAAAAACCAGAAGTTCAGAACTAGTAACAACATCTGCCTCTGCCAGGGCAAAAAGTATTATGAAAAACCATATCCTTTTTCCATCAGGCTTCACTGTTCTTCAGAGTTTATGCCATAGGAAATACACTTTTATACCTTGTACATTTCCTTAATGTTTTTTGACTGACCGTCTTGTCTTTAGTAACGGAAATGTTCAGTGTGTATTAGGAAGGAGCCTGAGAAAAGATATGGACTTAAACCTTTTGATAACGTAAACCCATTTCTGAGTAGGGAAGCACAACAAACAAAAATACCATTTGAGCCCTTGAATGTTCCTCTGTAATGCTGTCATTAGCACTTGTCAGATACAAATATTTGGTGGGAAATCTTATGTATGGCAGCATTTCCCATGCATGAATTCTTACTGGGTTTTTTGGGCACTACCCACTTTGTACACTAAGAGATCAGCAGTTAGATACCTTCATGAATTTCCAATTTTATCCCACCTATGTATTTTATCCTGAATTTATTCTAAATAACAGCAGAATTACTTCTAGTAGCATCCCCTTTAGTTCTTCATCCCCACCAAAGTCAATGCAAAAAAAATGTGAAAGCCAAACTGCAGTTTAGCCCCCGAATGAAAAAAAAAACAGAAAAAAAAAAGGGTGAATATTTAGGGGGACTACAAAGATAGATTTATAACCCTATGTGCAACAACTAAATTCACCATAAACCTTGTTTGTTTCTATGACAAAGGAAAACAGTTTAGCTCTAAGAAAGATTTATATGTGACTCACTCAAATTCGATGTCTTGTTTCTCCTCTTCTTGTTTGGTTTTATTGCGTCAGATTAAAGGAATCACAGAGGAGATGGCTCTTGCTGCAGCATAATGAACTTGCTGTGCATAATGAACTTGCGGTAGTATAATGAGCACTGGAATTTTTTGTTGAATACATGAAATTTATCCTACTGAAGGGAACAAATGATGTGGATCGGGGTGCGGTGAAATTTGTGTCATAATGTGAATTTAATGCATTGCATATGAGTGTAAGAATTGTTCAGAAGAAATAAGGGCCTTGTTTTTCTTTTTTTTTGAATGTTTTTATGAGATGATTTCAGAGATCAGTTTTGTGTTCTGTTCTGCAGGTCTTTGTGGGTTATACCAGCCCCTTCCTTACTCAGTGGCTGTGCTAGTGGTCCCCTAATTAGAGGGTACTCCCATGAATGTGTAGCACTGTGTGCATTGTAGGAATATTGCAAAAATGCTATCAGTAATGTGGAATACTGGTATTATTTCACTAAGAGAACATGATGTTGAATCTAAGCAAGATAAAGTAAGCAAATTTTCACCTTTGTATAATGTCTTCTTTCATATATCAAAGTTTTAATCCAAGTTAGTTATTCCTGTTGGTAGTCAATTATGTGGTAAACACGATTCAGATTTCCATGATTAATATATTTGCCATGCTATATTCATGGTATATTTATCCAAAACATTAGCTCTCTTCAGGTATCAGAAAACAGACTCTCTTGTTAAATCTGAGTACTTGCTCTTGTTGCAGTTACTCCAGGTAAAGGTTTAATGAAAATTAATGCATTTTTATTGTTATCTGTTATAAAATGAGTGCAGATGTATTGCAGTAGCTCTAGTAGATAGCGACTGGTGAGTAAACCTAAGAACCATGGCAGTGGCATGGTGGTATAAACCTCTGCTTTCCTGCTTCTGTTTAGGTCAGCAGCAGGTCCAAAGCACTTGTCTTACTTAGTGACTTCTATTTAAAAAGAAAGGCAGAGTAAGGATCTGTGAAGTGAGAAGTATGGATTTTTTGAAATTAGTTCAATGCCATATTTGGATGAAAAAGTGGGTCTTGTATCTCATTGCTTGGGATGCTAGTTTTTTTGCTCTGAAAATATCAATCCTCTCCTAAAATCAACATGTTTCTGTTTCTGAACTGTTCAGATTCATGTCTCAGTGTCTCTTTGTATAAAAATAGCATTAGAGTTAGTTTAATTTTTAAAGACCTTTAAGACCTGTGGATAAAACATGTCGATGGGCACAGGTTGTTTGTTATCTGACTCTAAGGCACTGGTTGGGGAAGATGAGCTCGTTTTTGAGATGTGTGTAGGCTGCCCTTTACTGCAGAGTTAGTTAATAGAATTATCCATATTCTCAAGCAAATACCTTTCCCTTTTGTTATGATTTCAGCATGCTGCTCCCCATATCCATATGACCAATGGTAAGGCCTTGCAAGCCAGTGCAAGTGCCATTAAGACAAGCACCATTCCAGTGATCAAGAGACAGAGACAAAATTGGCTTGATGCTTCAGAAGATGGTTTCTTTATAGCTACAGAAGAGACCAGGTAAGAAAAATGAAATCTTAGCAGGGAATGAGGCTTCACAGCATATGTGTTACTGATCCACTGTTTGAATAACAGTTTTTGACATTATTGTTTGAGGTTGTGTTACAACAAAGAGCAGTGTTATGTCAAAGCTTATGCCAACCTTTGCATCTTCTATTTACTAATATTATCAGTATTTCATTAATAAGATTTAAAGATAATTCTCTGTGGCAAAGATTAGAACTTTTTAATTATCATTAACTGTAGTTCATATACAGTGAGACACTTTCTTTTGATCATTCAGTAAAATGTAAATGCATCCACAGTGTAGGTTATACTCTAAAATTTTCAGAACTTGAAAAATAGCATACAGTGGAGAAATATACAGCCAATAGCATCTTTTCTAGGCTAGAAATTGATTTCCTTTAAAAACAACTAAGATGATAATCTTCTTCAGCTTTTCATTTACAGATTAATTGGTAAAATTTAATGAGCTTTTGCTTTTCCCAGTAGAGCTTGATATCACAGAAGAATCACTAGTTTTCTGGAGGTTCCTCTTTATTTTTCTTTCCCTGTTAAGATCTGACCACTCCCTGATTTAATTCAGACTAGACAAGAAGTTGTAGTCTGTTTTTGTAAGCTGTGCTTGCTGGGCCTGTTATTTAAAAGCCTTTAATATCTTGCTTAAGCAAGGGGATTATTAAAGTGAGTAACATCAGACTGCTTCTCACTTCTGTGATTATTTCACAAGCCTAGAAAAGCTGGTAGTTGAAGAGAAATGTAAATAAAAAAAGAGGGAAGAGAAAGAACATATGCAGATATGGAGCTAACACAGGAAATTGTGCACATTTAGTCCCTTTAATGATAGATTGATCTAGGAAAATTAACATACTAGCACATGAAGATTTGATGGTTATTTCAAGATCAATTCAATATGACACTTCATTTTGCTTTAGTATGAGGAATGCAACAATTCAGAGAGAGTGGTAGCAGGCTGATGAACTCTTAGGCTTCTAGTTCTAGCCCAGACTGATGGCATTCACTATCTTGAGAGCTGTTTGATGCAAAGAGCTTAGTACTATCAGACTAATCCCTAGTGATTGTATCTTGAGACTGGTTACCTTTTGAAGCTTTACAATTTTCAGTTTAATTTTTTCCCAATTCTTATAGAGAAATGTCTGTCAAAGGATGAGATGAGTCTTACACTGACAGTGACTTCCCAGTGATCTTGGAGGCAGCCCAAACAATTTACCTAGACTAGATATTTAAATTCAAGGTGGTCAAGGCATGGTGAGATGAGGCCTGCCTTTGCAAATCACTCATCTGTGATAGCTCTGCTTGTTCTCATCCCAGGATGTCCCCCTCCCCACTCCCATGGCTGCAGATACCATACCCAGGCCAGGGAGCAAGGCAGAACTAGCACTGTCTGTCCTTCCACACCTCTGGGTGTGTGCAAACAAGGGACTTAGTCCTCACGGCTCTGCATCTGTGGCTCTTCTCCAAATAATGAAAAGTTTAAGCAGTAACATTTGAAATCTCCTGGTATGGGGAATGTAGGACAGTTAGACCTCACTGATATTCCTCAAAGAAGGAGGTGCCTGAGCTTGTGCTGCTGCATCACTCTGGCAGGTGCTGGAGCAACACAGCAGGGAATGCTCAGGGACTGGTGTGGTTGAGCCCTCCCAGTACAGCTGTTTCTGGTCTGACAGGAGCTGACCCCAATAGTTTGATGCCAGTACATATGCACCCACCTTCCTGCTGTGAAAACAGCACACCAAGAAGTGTTAGTGCCTCTCTCACATAAATCTTCAACACTATAACTAATGGGAGACAGCAGCTTTTTATCCTGTGAACTCAGTTTCACATGAGATCTGTTCCTTCTCTCTCACAGGGCTTTTCTGGTTTTTTTCTTTTTTTTTGTCTTTTCCTGTCCCCATCCTGTCCCCCTTGATTCCTTCCCTACCTCAGGTGTGTTTTCTTCTTTCTAAGTTTTTCCTTTGATTCCTTTCATCTTTACTCCAAGATTATTTAAAAGAGACAATGAGGCTTGTTCTTATCTGGTGTCACAATTGTCTCCAGCCTTTAAAGCTCCAAGTGGAAAGCACTGCCTGGTTCAGCTGCTAGGAAAGCACTAATGTCCAAGGTGACAACTGAATGCTCTGCTCTCTGGGGGAAGGTGGAGGAATACACTAGTCCCTGACAGCCGACCTGTCCTGTAATAGATCACGTAGCTCAGCACCTCCATGATGAGTTGAATGCAATATAATTGCAATGGGAAGAGATATCTAGAGTGGAGATGTTTGAAAAACCAGCACACAATTTGCCCAGTCCTGACAGAGAATGAAAAAAAAAGAAAAAAAATCAGTTGCCAGGTTGCAGCCATTAGGTTCTGAACATGTACTGAACACTCAGCTCAAACATAGTCACCCCATTTAAGGTAACAACTCATTCTTTAGGACACTTGTTTAATGTCCAGTCTGTTTTATCATGTGAAATTGTTCATTAAAAATACATACAAGAGAGATACGTGCTAATTATAGCAAGAGGAAAAAAATATTTTTTAGTATAATTGAAGCCTGCAAAAGGGAAAATATTTTTAGTATAATTTTTTAGTTTGCAACAGACTGTTTATATTATCTGAGGAAAAAAAAGAATAACACTATTGCTCCTAAACTAAATGAAGTACCAGTCTATATCCAGTTAATCAAACCAAAGATGCACACGAGCATTCTAAACACTATTATTCATCAATAGATTAGATAAATATATGTATTTATGACTAAAGCTCCATTTTAGAAGATATTTTTAAAGAAATTATCACCCTTTTCCTCTCTGAATTTAAGCAGCAATCTTATTTCTATAAAGTTAACTCTTGTGTATCTAATTGCTCACAGATTCGAGATATTTGTAGCAATGGATGAAGAGGGAGCTAAATATTCAGAGCAGTGAATATAATTATGGAAATTATATATCATCTTAACTTTCCAAAGTAATCCTTGGAGTTCCCCCACAATTTTAGGGCAGTCCCCTTCACTCTGCACTCAGGCCACGGTTCAACAGTGCCTGCAGGTGTATTTAAAATTTAGTGTGAGCATATGTATCATTGAAATACAAAGACTGGACTTTACATCTGAAGTTCAGCATATTTTTAGGTGCTAATTTGGCTTTCAGAGTAGAATAGGAATGTATTTTATATAAGTTGTAATGTGCATCCTCATACATTTCAGCTTTTTTTTTTTTTTTGAGTTTTAGCTGTTTGATTGCAGTTTCCTCCCCTGTTGTTTATCAGTATCTTCACATCTGGGGAAAAATGGCAGCATAATTCTCATTTGTATTTCCTTCTTTCTCAGCCCAGATGCCTCTGCAAAGCCAGTCACTGTGCACATTAACACGGTGCCAAGCCCCAATTATTACAGTCCAGGGCTAGTCTGGGGAATAGAAAGTTTTTCCATCTGCCTACATGTTAGTGGCATGAAGGAATAGTCCTTATGAATTTTTCTATATATATGTGCTGATCCCCTTCCTGAATACCTATCAGCATGCTAGTGAAGTTTGCCAATAAATATAGAGGTCCCTAGTTTTCTTATTTCATCTCTAGTGACAAGCTGCACTCTCCATTCAGAAAACTTCCGGGCACCTTTGTGCATCCAGCTCACATGGGATTTCCACTCCTCTGTTCGGTCACAGGCTCACAGCAGGGATTTATCTAGGCAGAAAACCAGATGACAGTTCTGAAACACTTAGCTTTTGACATTGCATCATAATTTTTTATGTTGACCTTTGCTGGATTTAACATTTTTGTGGTTTTTCTTTATTTGTACTCTTTTTGAATGAAAAAAGGAATTCTCATTTCCTATTGTGAAATAACTTGCTCAAGATTTTAATCTGAAGTGTAAATCTGTTTACACAATTAATTGAAAAATCAGTCTTTAAAGAGCCTCGTGTTTATCACTGCTCACCAAGACAGTCTCCTTATTTCTTTTTAGTATACCTAGAGTTGCTAGGATTCTCCTAGCACTAAGTGCATGCTCTAGGATTAACCAAAAGTCTCATAACTATAAAAGAATTTTATTCAGGACATTCTACTAAATCACCTTTGCTATAAGGAAGCATTTTGGGTGACTAGCTATGATGTGGATTCTGTCGTAGGCCTGGTTAGAGGTTAATGCAGCAAATTACCATATTCTGTGGAGTGAAATCCTTTATGCAGAATCACTGTTCTGGGAGCTAAATAATAATTGAAAAAAACCTAACAGTTCATATTATGGTCTTCAGAAGTTTAATAAAAATGTAATATATTGGCTTAATATCACTTGAATTATAAAAAAACCATAACTATAATCTATGAGTAAAATTAATAAGATAACTGTTGAACTGTTGGCTGTCAAGGTGAATGTATCTGTTGATTAAAACTTTTCCTACCAGTTCTAGGCATGCAGTGTGCATACAGACCCCACACGCATGCTCTGTCCGTAACAGAGCGCATGTGCATGCTAATGATCGTACTTGTGTAGGGACAGCTGAAACACTGGTTGGTAAATGAGTTTTTGTTTTGGTTTTTTTTTTTCAGCATTTTCATTATAAGAAATGTGTGGAAATGTTTGGCTGAATGTGTTACAGCAGCAGATTCTATATGCTTTCCCTTCATGGGCCAAAAAGCATATTTGCATATAGATCTGCAGTTGAATGACTCAATGCTTGTTTCCTTTCAGTGCTGAAGCAGTTAGAAACCTTCTCACGGTAAGTGCAACTCCATTGGGAATGAGTTAACTGCAACTGCTAAAATTAGAACATGATCTTTAGCTGTTACCAGCAGACATGGCTTCCTTTATTGCTGATAAAATGATTTGAGAGGCATCCCTGTGGCAGCATTATGTAGGCAATTTTCATATTCCTCACTTCATGTTCTGTCTCCAAAAGGAAAAGCTTCCCTTGATTTGTTGAGATACTACATAAGGATATCACAGTTGCTGTGATAATTACCTGAAACCACTCATTTTTATTTATGCATGTCTCATAGCACTCACAAAAAAGCTTAAAAGCCAAAGTTGCATGTTCAGAAAGAAGAGAATGTGAGGCTGATGACCAGCTTCTGCAAAATGTTGTCTTGTCGTGCTGTCAGTGGTCCGGTTCTCTTACCGAAGTGGGGGAGAGCTGTGCTAGTGCTCACAGCCCTTCATGCTCCTGCTCATGCTGCTCTCACTCTCTGCAGTGTAGCCTTATCAGTGTAGACCCTAACCTGTACCTTTACAAACAAACTGAAAAAGACTTTCGTGAACCCAAAACAAAACTAAGAGTTGTGAATGATCTGCCCCTTCTCCCTCTCACCAGGGTGTTTTAATCAATGCTTAGACAAGGTTGTGCACGGTTTTTGAGTTACCACTTGTAGCATGTGTCTTGGAGAAAAGGGAAAACTGGAGGAGTAAGGCTTCAGTGCCTGGGGTCTGATACACAGTGCAGGGGTCTATGTCCAAGTCAGAGTTGCAGTGCTGTCTTCTCTTCTTCTTCCTCTTCACATGTGCAATTTCTATCCCAGAAATGTCCATGGGTATGTTTGCTCTTTCTTTTCCAGTTGTCCCCAGCTGTGCAAAAAAAAAAAATTGTGCATCAAACCCAGTATTTTTAATATACACACAGGGCTGACCTCTGCTTTTCATAAAGCTGAGGCACTCTGATTTGAATTGGGATCCTGGTTTTTAGCTACACCATACCTGGATCCAGGGCATAGTGCATTTTCATTTTCTACCTGCATGGCACTGTGGCCATTAGACCCCAGTCCTGTAACTGCCTGCAAGAAGATACCTGCCTGCACTCGTGGAGCATCAGCTGCAAGCCTGAGAATGTGATGTACCAGTTCTCTTAAAAAAAAAAAAAAAAAATCAGCCTCCAAGGATATAATTTTCTGGTTCCTTTACTTCTGTTGTATTATAGAGCTGTCATACATCTTGAAAAGCAGGGATTACAGAGCATATCCGTCAGAATTTTGTCTAATCCCCGCTGATAGGATTGCAAATATCTTATTGATTGGCCACAGCTAAGCACAGGTGAACTGCCAGCTATCTCCAGTCACTGTGACAATACTGCATATGGGGAATTTTGGGAGGAACTGTCCTTGCTACAGTTTAGGAGTTGTCCTACTTGGCTAGCTCCTGTTCAAAGTTGTTATATACTCATGAGAGAGAATAATAGTTTCTGGGAACTGTTATTTTGACCTTATTTGGTGTGAACTATTCATGAATGCTGCACACCGTTCGCAGCTTATAAATCATGCTTTTCTGAGCCCTACTGAGGTACTGTGATACAGTATCGCAAGCAGCAGTGTAGAAATTAGACCATAATCTTTTGCCATTTCTCATTGAGCAGTTTTCATGGGTACTACAGAGATTTTCTTTCAGTATTTACCTACATGAGTTTTTCCTCTTGGGCCTTTTATAGTACCTACTAAATCAAAGTAACACTACTGTGATAATGCAAATGTTTGTTTTTAAAAGCAGGATCATTCCATGGAACTAAAATCGACTCATTTGAAAAATGTGAATATTTTTTTTAACTTAAGGAATCATAGCTATTTACAGGGAAAACGTACATAAAAAAATCTCAGAGCTCATTATAAGATGTGCCATTAGACAGAAATGGTAGGTTTGAAAAGCATATAGTGTTATGAGTTTTGCTTTATCTGTCTTCAGAACAAATAAAATACAGTCATTCTGCTTTGGAGCTATGTATTAATCTTCTCACAGTTTAATATGGAGTTTCAGTTACATTGTAGTAATCTACTTGTCCTATTTAAAGCTACAAGGTAGGGGAAGGATGTTGCCATGGTTGGAACACTTGCCTATGACTTAGGAAAACGTGATTCTGTTCCCTGCTCCCTCACAGACTTCCCAGGAGACCTCAAGCAGGTCTTTTAAGTCTCTAAATCCAAGCGTTTATATACCGAACTCCTCACATCAAAATTAAGAGGGTGCCTCAATACTTTGAAGATCTGGAGGCAATTACCAGTGTACCTTCAGTTCTTTGCCTGAAGAATCAGATGAAGTGTTCTTCACTCTTTCACAGGGCTGCTGTATGTGGAGCAGGTCAGAAGCCTGATAGGGGATCTTCTTTCAGAGAAAACTCTTTATTTTTATTGGTAATAAAGTCTTACTGAAATGCCACCCAGAATAGTCCAGAAACTGTTGACTAAAACTGGATCATTTGTTAGCTTCAGAGCTGTCTCTGCTGATTAGCAGGTGAAAATTAATTAGCTCACAGCTTCGGTGATGACTGCAGGGAGGCTGGGAACAGATGGTTGTAAATGACCTAGTTACTTCTGCCTGAAAAGTCACACTGTTGGCTCTTGTAAAATGATCTTGTCTGATCCTACCCTACTGTGAGCAGAAATTCAAATATGCTGCCTCTCTCGGGTGGCTTAGATACCAAAGTATACTTTGCAATTGCATGTGAGGTAGGAGCTTGAATGTGGTTAATTCACATGATTCAGCTAAAAAGCAGTGGCACATTTAGAGGTGTTACTCAACCACCTGCAATCTTCTCCACTGCCTTTGACAAAAGTTGCTGCCAGGAGATTATGTATTTGGGAAGGGAAATACACTTTCTGAAATGAGCCGAATTTTATTGTCTTGGGAAACTTATGAGGGGGAAAAAACCCAAATGAAATACAGGGTTGATAATAAGTGCATTAAGAATTGTCTGAAACACAGATGTTAGCAGAGAAGCTCCTGTATAAGCACTTGACTTTTCCATAAACCTTGTTTGCTTTGTTAGATCTTCCAGACCCAATTCAGCAAAGCTCTTAAATCCATTCCTGACTCCCACTGAGCAACATCCATCAGCTTGAGTACATCACATAGTCCATGACACACCTTTTGTTTCAGGTGTTAAATTGGGATGCCATGCAATTTTTTAACCTGTTTTTCTTTTTTTTTTTTTTTCTTGACAAATTTTGAGTTTCCTGTGATGTGGTATGGCTGGCCATTTTGAAAGGTTTTTCTCCAGAAGCTGTCTTTTGTGTTTGCACAGAGGATTTGATGTAGCTGAACCCAATCCTCTTTACTGGATGTTTTAGCTGAAAGTCTTAGGGCTTAGCTTTTTGTTAGCTTGCCGCTTAGCTTTTTCCTAAATCCACATCCCCAGTGGGAATGTGTCATCTTGTAATATTTGACCGTCTTCTATTGTGGGAGTTAAAACCAATTTGGTTTTGAACAAGAAGAAATTTTTCTATAAGGAATAATCTTTGTACGGGAAGCCAATTTCTCTTTCAAAGCCTTGGGAAACATGCAAAATAGCAATAAAAAATGCGAACTTGCCAGACCAACATAGCCATCTGCATCTTTAGGTATCAAAGAAAAGATAAAGCCAAGATTAATTATGCATTTGTTACCTATAGCAAGGCTAGAGTAACACTAGTTTAGGGCTAAAATTAGTCTGTTCTTACCATTCCTATGCCTATAACCACAGAGGTTTATCAATCACATTAGATCTTAGCCATTGAGGACTGTAATCCTCACAGACTGCACAGTATCAGTCTTCAGAGATATTGTTCTCTCTTTACAATTTCTGTCCTATGTGAGCAATACTAGTAGAAGCTGGACAGAAGGTTAAGAGTTATTTCATCTAAAGGCAGAGAAATATACAGCAAAAATGTGCATATAGACAGAGAAACTGAGTCCAGTGGTGAACACACGGTTGATAAAGTTAAATAGCAAAAAGGATGATAAAACTGTACTGTGATGAATATGTTCAAAAATACTGTGTCAGTGATCCTCACAGTCTTAAAATTCACACAGAACTGCCCACTAAATTTAATTTATAAGTTGTCCCCTATTGGAGTCTTCATTTCAAATTACAGAGAGGGTTTAATTCTGAGCTAGTCCATATTTCAGTGTATGTATTGAATAATTTATTCTTAATATTTTCCCTGATAGTTTGTTTGGTTTTTTTTCTTTTTTTAAATCATGACCCTCTGGCATAAATGTAAATAAGGTTGCAGAAAAACAAGTATTAGTTGGTCTCTTTTTGTGAAAAAGTTTGCATAAGTAACTACATGTGCATTTTAAATATAAAATACCGAAGAGAACATAATGACTGTGACTGTGAAAGTCAATCACAAAGACAGCTAACTGCTCCTGTCAAACATTTAAGGAGACCTGACTGGAACTTGTGCCATGGGTAGAGGCTAAAATAGTTACCTGACAAAAATACAATAGAACTGTTATTCTAACGGAGAAAGCACAGATCCAAACTTTAAAATTCCTCTCTTGCTTGATGTGAGACACCAGGCAAGTAATTAACCTCTGGGTGGCTCCACCTTTTTGTTGTTAAGCTTGAATAATACTGGTGGATACCTACTCTTTAGGATGCTGTGCACTTTTAAATGAAGCAGTCCGGCAAGCACTGTGAGATACTGACACGAAAAGTGCTGACCATAACAGTGCAGAGCAGGATGAGTGCCAGAAAATGAACTCAAATAGACCTTCGGTAACATGAATTAAAAATAAAAAAAAAAAAAAATAAATCCAGTCTTTGACATGAAAATGACCTTAGAAATTAACATCAAATTGTTCTGTGGTAAAGCTTTCCTCTGTCAACGGGGCAGTACAAATTTCCAATTGGTATCCTGCGTTGGAGCTTCTGTGCGTAGAGAAGTGCTGATTATGCAAGAGGTTGATGGTGTGGAGCAGAGCCCCAGGGGATGGTCTTGTGAGGGAACTTTTGTTCTCCAATTGGTTCTGGTAAGACTGAATAACTTTTATTTTTCGGCTCTTGCTTAAGAGCAAGTAACCCAGGATGCCAAGAAGCTCCTCCAAATATACTCTATTGGTACATATGTTATTCCAGGAACAGTATATGCATAATTGATAAAAATAAAACATAATGTTAATCTTTATTAGCCTTAGATAATATTATAAGCTGTAATACTGTAAATACAGTGTTCAGGCCAAAAACCTCAGATGAAACCTACCCTGAAGTAATCAAAAAGGTAAGGAAAAATAGATAGAAAAATAGTAATAAAAATGTAAAAGTATCTCTTTTTTTCCCCTATGGAGCATATTATGGAAAGTTTTATCTTGGACTTAAATAAGCCTATTTAGTTAACACAGTATTTTTGAAATATTCAGTATTTAATGTTGCCAGGGAAATGGCAATAAATGCTTGTAGCCCAAGGCCAGAAACAGAAGGTGTGTTCTGAACATTTTTTGTCATCTTAGAGTCTGGCATAAGGCTGCAATTGTGAATTAATGCGCAAGGTACTTGGGGAGTAGTTGAAAGCAGCATTGCATTCCACTTTACATAGCCAGCTCTGATGAGTCTTCTCTCCAATCTCTTGCCCATCTCAGGAAAAATTATATGCTGCCATGTGGGTAATTTTTTCATCTCATAGCAGGTGATATTAAATCAATATACAGAATGGCCATCCTTCTGCAGAATAAATAGATGGTTTTGAAAGTTCCTATTGGTAGAGTATAAAGTTATGTAGTGTAGGAATTCATCCACAAGCTGCTCAGGTAGTTCGGAAGAATAAAGGAGTTGCTTTGAGATCTGCTGGCGTTTGTGCCTGTGAGCTGTAGAAGGCTTTCTGGCTCTTTGGATTCACAGGGTGCCTGTGCATTGACAAATCTTCAGTGATCTTGTGTGTTTGTTCACAGGGAGGAGAGGATAAGCAACTCTTTCTTGAATAGAGAACACTTCCTGCCTTGCAGCCTTTGCAGTGTAAGGTAACTAAGGAGAGGCTAAAGAATTTCAGATAAGGTGCAGAGCAGCTGCTCTGTAGCTCAGGTTACAAGTCTGTTGAAGCCTGAGACATTGTTTGGTTTTAAGGAGTATGAATAATTTACTTTTTTACCCATTCTGTCGAGCTACCTTTGCTTGGACTTGGCAGTTCTACTCCGCTCTACAAAGTTGGACACTGTGATGAAATGCCATGAATCCAAAGACAAGTTTTCCTCCCTTCCTTGAGGGAAGGACTGTCTGAGGAACGTGGCTCTGTGCATGGCTCTGCCATCATCACTGCCACATGGTGAGTGATGTCAAGTACTGTCCCTGCTGAGCTTACAAAGCTCCACCCAACACACAGTCCGTGCTGAGCTCTGTGGTGTCCATCATTTAACAACTTGATCAAGAGTTTGGGGTTTTTTGCTGTTCCTACCACAAATGACCTGGTAGGACCTCCGTGCTTCTGGCTTCTGTGAGAAGTCAGTCCTGCACCGAAACTGGTGTCTCAGCAGTAGGTAACCTTAGTCTCTTGGTGGAAAGTACTGAGCTTCCAGATGAACTGGGAAGATAATCTCCTTGCTGATGGTTAAAATTTAGATTTAGTCTTCATGTGATGACTGGTGTGTGACAGCATCTCTTTATAATGTTTCTTAGGGGCTAGAAGTTTTTCTTGGTTCCAGCATTCAACTGAAAAATGAATAGTGATGCTGAGAATAAGACTTTTCTTTAATACTTCCCTCCTAGCATCCTAAACCACCTTAAACTATTAATGAAATATGCTATTTTTCAGGGGAAATGGAAGCATGGAAAAATCTATCAAATTAGGTGATTATTCCAAAGGCATGACAGTTGTTTGCAGTAAAACTGAATAGAAATCATTCCTGTTGTTCTAGGCACTCTAAAAATGCACACAAAGAGATGTCTTCTACTCTGAGGAGATTTTGATCTGAGTAGATTTTAAATCAGCAGTAGGTAGGAAGAGACAGTGGCTTGTGCCATACAATAGGCATGACACAGTCAGAGAACTCTGTACTTTAAACACTTGACCTGAACTTTTCCTCCCAATAAAGAAAATGCTTAAACCCCATTATTTATGGCTTTCTATATATACATATTAGCTATAACCTGTTGCTCCAAAACACAAAACATCAGAGAAACCCTCAAGGTGGTGCGATACTTGCAAAAAATGCTATATTAAGCTGCTTAGGAAGACCTGACACCTTGATTTATAACTGGTGTGTCTAAAAATTATTGTTCATAGAGAACAGTCTTGCTCCATAAATATTGATAACAAATTTAAAGATAAACACCAGCAAAGGAAAAAATTTCCTTGCTAGCAGGAGAAAAATAAGATAAACTCTTAAAACATTTAAATGATGTTTCATGTCTGCAGCGGCACCTCTTTAATCTTATAAAGGTTGTATCACTCTATCTACCGTCTGTGTGAGTTTTATAATGCAGCTATATGGCTCATGGCAACGGGTTTCTGGTAGCCCCATGTTGATTAAAACCTTTGAATTTGTTTTTATAAATTAACATCTCCCAAGGACCTTATTTTTAAAAGTGTCAACCCACTTCTGCCTTTCAAATGTGTTTTTTCCTGGTTTCTGTTGTTTTGGGGTTAGATAAAATTTTAATGGAATATGGGAAAGTTTTATGCTGAAAGTGCTGAGGAAAAAAATGTCTAAACCAGCTAGCCAAATAGTTAATTAAAATACTTCTAATTTCCACACAGGTAGAAATGTAGGAAGTGCTGTGAGTCAATCTTTGTAACTTGTCAGGTTTCTAAGGATCTGTGCCTACAGCTTTATCCCTGATAAATTCTCTTTGAGCAGACAGCACTGGACACATTTGGGCCTTTTACTTCTTTTACAAAGCCTGTGGAAATTAATAAAAAGCCTATCAGCTTCCTAAGATAGTGTCCCCTCCTGTAATTTAATCCACTGAATAGTTATAATGTACCTCTGGATACAAGAAGCCCTCAGAGAACTGAGAAGTAATTTCACCTAATAACCCCTGAGGAATGATGGTTATTTTTTAAATAGTTGTTTTTGTTAACTGGCCTTGAGCTTGCACTGAAAATTTACGTTGCACAAAATTTACATTGCCTTGGAGCAGCAACAACGTCACGATCCCTTTTTTTCTTTTTTCCTTTTTTTTTTTCTTTTAGTTTAGTTTTTCTCTCTGAACAGCTCGATGGTGTTAGACTGATTTCAAGTTTCACATAAAATTTGTGCCAGAACACAAAATCTCGCCTTCCAATGTTGGCACTATTTCATGCATCCAGCACATTTAAGTTGCTGTTTACAGTTGGCAAGTCATAGCAGAATATTTTACCCCAATTGAGAGATTAGGTGGAATTTCAACTATGATTGTCCAGGGAATCAGTTTTCTTACTCTTGCTGCTGACCTGTGCATGTTCCTTGTGCTACCAGCAACAATTAGGTAATAATACATTTCCACAGCACTAGTTCTTATATAGAAGGATGTT
Source organism: Myiotriccus ornatus (assembly GCA_036023395.1). Taxonomy (NCBI): domain Eukaryota; kingdom Metazoa; phylum Chordata; class Aves; order Passeriformes; family Tyrannidae; genus Myiotriccus; species Myiotriccus ornatus. The sequence continues at coordinate 24,299,493 of JAYRBT010000114.1, forward strand.
GCTCAAATGGCATCAGTGTAGCAAAGACTCAGGCAAAAATATCAAATTAATTTAGGTAGAGTGTAAAAAATAATACTATGTCCACGTTTGTATTAGGTCATTAATATATTTTTAGTGGAAACAGAGAATCAAAAGCAATTCTCATTGTTGGTATTTAAGAGGAGTTATGGACATCACACAAGTGAGTATGTGTTGGGGACAATTCCTCCTCATAGGAAAATGTTTGTTTCTTTCAAAACAAGGTTTGCCATCTGCTGAAATGTCAGTGAGCCTTTACATGCAATTAATGTCTCTCACAGTAAAAACTTCTGCCATAAATTGTATTTATTATATTACTTCTTAAGTACAGTTGTTATAGCTGGTAAGATCGAAGTCGGTTTTACCATCACAACTCTGAGTCTAATGCAGAGGAGGCAAGACTGATGCACAACAGTTTATATATAGTAGTAGATAGATATGCTTGATATCAACAAAGCTAAAGCAAGTAATCCCTTTATCTCCTACTACAAAAGGCTTGAGAAACACATTCTAGACTAACCTCAATTGGAGGTCACCTCTCTTTATTGAAGTTTAAAAACTGATATGGTTTTAGTGTGGGGCACAGTTAAAGAAGGGAACTTTGAGTCAGCTTTTACAAATGTGAAATTTTGTTATCAGCTATCCTATTCCTGAGAAATCTGGATGTAATAGATTATATAGGATTGTGCTTAACTTCACCAGATGGTTAGTTACATGGAACGCACTTGGATTCCAAGAAAGGGTTGGTTAATTGAAATGATTCACCTGATTAAATTTAAGCATGGCATAAATGCCCTATACAGCCTATTACTTCTACCCAGTAGGTTTCAGTCTGTGTATGAAACTTGCAAAGAGATGATAGGTCTTCATCAAGACCTTTATTAAGACTTAGGTACATTTCCGTATTTCCCTGAGGAGGTGCCAAGGGTCTTGCATACCTTTATCTGCAGTTACTAATTGAAGTATCATGCAGACATAAAGAATTTTTATAATTCCTGCATTAGCAGCAATGCATCACATTTGGCATAAAAATGAGCACATTGGGCTTTATGTATTGATCACCTTTTAAGAGTTTATTTCATTCTCATGCCTTTGGTCTCGGGAGGGCTGGAAGTACAACGCAGAGGCTTTAAAATACTTTTGAATTTGCATTTCAAGTCTGTAGTGCATCATGCTTCAAACACTAGTACAAAAGTCAAAAGGGAAAAGAAGCAGGGGAAATGGCAATTACTGTTTCATAACAACTGCAGAGGATGTTACCCACGATACTTATATTAAAGCCATTTACTTGCCATCACCAAATAAAAGCTTCATGTAATGAAAACATATGGCTGGTATTGAGTGAAAAAGGGACAGGAAATTGAACATTAAAGGTGACTCTGCCTTTAGTTCAGTGTGTCCTTGCAGGAGGGAGAAGTACTCTGAATGAAAGGGTGACAACAACTTTATCTTTGAATTTCCTGCCTTTCATCAGCTACTATTACAACCTGCATGTTTAAGTGTTAAAAAAAACTCAGAAAAATTATAAAACCTGATGAGTGCCTCTCAAAAGTCTTTACTGTATTTAGATGCTAAATTGTCAGTTTAAAGAATCCGTTGCCTTCACCTTCTCTATTTTTAATTTTTTTTTTTTTTCAGTAAAAAGAACAGTTTTGGTTTTTAATGAAATGGTTGTTTAAATATAATGTTTAATGAAGTCAGTGGAAATTTCCATTCATCCAATTTTATTTCTGAAAGGCTGTATCCCAGAAAGCTAATTCCTGGAAGCATTTTCACAGTCCTGTTTAAATAAAAGTGCTGGATTGTCTTGGCAGGGTCCATACCAGATTAGTTCTTCTGACAGCCTACATAGGGCTACTTTCGTTTATACTTAGTGAGGAGTTTACTCTGTTTGTGGTGTGCTTGATGTAATGATGTGATGACTTTTTTATTCTGCCTTTCTTCATGCTGGTTTTGAACCAGTAATTAATGAGAAAGACTACATGTTTTACTTTACTCTCCTTACAAAATAATCACAAATTGTAATCTCAAATACTTTACTGTCCTTACATTTCGTGTCTGCTGCAAATTGCTTTCATAAGTAGGACCTTCTTGGCAGTTTATAAAGATACCTTATTAAAAATTCAGAAGGGCAAACAATTATCTGATATTTTTGTAAACTACGGGCTTCTCAAATGATTAATAGCCACATTTGTTCTGTAAATAAATATGAAATTTTCCAAATAAATGTATCAAAAGGGATCCAGTTCTGTAAGCTTTTGCTGCAATCATCCCTATCTATAATCAGTGTGGATAATAACTGTGGATAATAACTATTGTCTATTCACATGAATTTCTGAAACTCGGTGTCTCATTATTTTAGAAATACATGTTTCTGCCAGTCTCAGGTTACATTTCTATGATCTTACTGTTCTGGAAGGTATGTGATATCTTTTCAATCAGCTTAATATCTTCTTGGGCCTAATTTAAGATGACCATGTGAAGTAAGTACTTAAACAGTAAGGTTTTTTTTTCTCTGTGGGATTGCGTGAAAAGCATAAACTTAACTTTCTAGCGATTCCTTTCCTTTTCTTCTGTTGTGCTTATTGCTGAATGATGCTAAACTGTAATTTGTTATTCCAAGCCATGAAGACATCCTTCCTTCAGGTAGTTAAAAGGAATACACTTCTGAACCTTCAAAATATATTAACCGAAGCAGATGTATTTTTCAGGCTTTCTTTAACCTCTAACACCAGAGTATATTCTCCTGCTTTGTGCCTTTTTTTTTTCTTTATGTTCTCTTCTGTGGCCCAGTTACTTCACTGGAAGCTTACATCCCTGAAGAATATTCAACCTGTAACTAAATATGTGTTTGAATTTAATGTGCCAGTTGTTATTTTAGAATTCGATAGAATTTATTTGAAGCTGATCCTTTATTTTCAATGTTGCGTGCCACTATTTTTCAGTTTCAGAGGTAGCAGCCCATTTAGATGAAAGGGAAAAACCTTTCTTGAGTTGCTATCTCAGAACCTTGATGCAGGTGGGCACTTTATCATCCTGTAGTTTGTACTACAAAGTAGTACTCTCAACCTGGAAAGCTTGAATTAGAAAACCTGGTCTCATTTAGTGTTAGTGGCTCCAGTTTGCTCTAATTCATTTCCAGAAGCTCAAAATCCCTGTAATTTATAAAACTACCTAAATGGAAGCTGGGATTCTTGACTTGAGTGAATTCAGAAAATAGGTAGTTTTCCAGTAGCATCTAATATTCAGGACTCTGCCAATGAAGATGGTTGTTGGCATACTTTGTGTGTGCCATTTCTGTGTTCTCTGATGCTCTACCCTGGATACACTCAGCATTGTGGTTATTGATTTATGATATTAGAGAGACAGAGCAGTCGAAACATAGCAAGACTATGCTTCTTGGATGTATAAGATTACAATACAAACAACATGGCCACCTGTAGTTAATATGTTTGATTTATCATCTGAAAGTCTAAAGTGAAAGTTAATTTACTGCACTTGAATGGCACTAGTTAGAAAGCCCAGAGATCCGGGTTATGTGTTATCTGCAGAAGTGATACAGTGCAAATAACAATAAATGCCGCCACTCCACCACTTTTACAGAGGTACCACATTCACTTGTTTGCTAACAAGGTTTCTTCTTCTGTGTTTTTTCATTCCCACATTAATAACGTATGAGGATTCACCACTTGAGCATTCTGGCCCAAGATTTCATGTAACTAAATACTAATGTCCAAATATTGTCTAACGCCAACCCACTTTTCACTGAGTCATTATCAGACAACTGTGAATCATCAGTTGATGAACAGGGCTCACTCTTGTTGACTGCAAGTCTTTTCCAATGAACTAACGTTCCTGCTCTGGTAAGAGTATTTGTTATGTTTGTTGTTGGCTCTTGAGCAGTCTTCTGTTAAAGACTGAGATTTATCTCTTCTGTTGTCTCTCTCTTCTTTCCCTCCTTTTCTCCTTCCCTCCTTACAGAAAAATCCGTAAGAAGTTCACCAGATCACAGCTGAAAAGAGCTTCCAGAACACCTTGTTCTTCAATCATTGCAAAGACAAAGTCTCTCATGAGCCATAGGCAGGCACGAACAGAGCCAGGAATCATCATGCACTGAAGATATAACAGCATCAGCACCATAATAATGTCAAAATCATGTTTAATTGTGAATGCAAATACAACAGTACTTCGCACATCTTTGAGACAGAAACACTATATGGACATATTGTGGTTGGCTTGTGTGCTCTGGGCAGGATCCAACAGCAGCCCTTGTTTTCCCTCACCTCTGCAAGGGCTACTTCTGGTTCACTCCGAAGGCCTATCCCAGATTTCCTCTATTGCCAGTTATCAGTGTTAGCTGGTGAGGGAGGAACTGTTTGCACTGACCACACTGAAGGAGTATGGATGCAGAGTCCACCCACCACATTTGTCTATGCCTCCTAGTGGTTCAATACAAAAATATGCAGCTTTCAAAACTATTGCAGTGTCTTTAAAGTGGGATTTAGCCTTGAGGGGTTGCATTTTCAAAAACAACTGCTAACTTTGAGCGTTCATATTTTTCAGTATTGGTTTGAGTCACCTTGGATTTGATTTTCTGAACTGCTGAGCATCCAGACCCTGAAACAAGGACAAGGTGTTGTTTAGCAGTTCTGAAACTTAGATTGACTTAGGAAGTGCCCATAACTAGTGGCCAGTTTTTAAAATGTTGGCTGTATTAGCTTTGGTTAAAATCCTGGAAAGTATTATGTGTGGCAGTGAACGTCCAGCTGGACTAGTTGCATGTGTAAGAGCTAGTCCTATCGTCTATATATTTGCAAGCATCCACTTATTTCTTTGGGTATTTTTTGCATTTCTTGAAGCCTATTCTGAATAGTTAAAACCAGCAGAACACCATTCCCAGAAAACATGAAGAAATAAACTATTTCCTAATAGAAATGTCTCTCCACAAAGTAATTTCTACATTTTGATATGTCTGGATAAAAAGATGTCTTGCAGAATGCTTTGAAGTTCCTAAATGTAAGGCTACTGGTGGATACTTACCATGGAGAGATGATGTGCCTTTTGAAACTACTTGTAGGAAACTGTCAGTCTCCCAGAAAGTGGGAATGGCGACAGAGGCAGGTCTTTTTTCTACTCAGGTACTTACAGGTGAACAATCTCTGCCCTACTTTGAAATCCAGAGAAAACCAGTGTGTAGCACTGCTGTGTAATACGTCAGTTATCTGAGGCAAGTTGTCCTTCAATAGGTTTCAATTCTGTATGGCTTTTTAAGATGTGGTCAGACACTGAACACGTCATAGTAAACTGAGATGAGCTTAAAAAATTTTTTTCCTCCCTCTTTACTACTTGATTCTAACAGCGTAGTAATAATTGTGAGGTTTTCATCCAGTCATGGATATGCACTCAGCTTTGGGGTTAGAAAGACAAAAATGTAAGTGATGTGTCGTACCCTCTGGGTGATGCCCCCAAAATTATTTCTCGCCATGCATTTCACGGTTTCAGTCTGAAAGAGCATCTGTGATCTCAGCCTGTAACTAGCCATATTCTCCGTGTAGGATTTTGAGCTCTTGAGACAGAGACCCAGGTGCTTCTTCAAAGACAAAAGCACCTTGACCTCTTGAGGGGACTTGCTGATGGTTCTCTGGAGTGATGGTTCCAGGTCTTGTCTGCTGTCCTTCACCAGCAAGAAAAGGGTGATGGAGAGATTCATGACATGAAGTGCTTGCTCCTAGTGCCCTGAACTCCTTAGTGAATGTCACTGATTTGGACACAGTTGGAGAAGACCTGTGATTCATCTGCTTACAGTACTTTCCAGTAGCCACTGAAGTGTGCAGCCTAGGAGTCTCTTCTAGGCACAGGATCTACTTCTTCCTCTCAACAGGAGGGCTTGTCATCAGATAGCTGAGCAGAGACAACCTACTCTTCTTAGTAAGGATTGCCTTTATTAACTGCAACATATGGAAACACCTTCTGTATAATAGCTTCCTCACCCATTAAAATAAAGGAAACATGATTACTCAGCAATCTGTTTGACTGAAAGTATGAAAAACATTAACAGAACAAGTTCCTCAGACATCAGTGAAATCACACACAGCAGACTCATTTTTGAAGTGTCATTAGCTGTAAGGTTGTAGATTTTTTTACCCTGCCTTATTATGCTTGTACTCAAATTATTTCTTTTAGTCAGTGTGCTCCAGTGTCTAGACAGTATTTTGTAAAATCTCTGTGTGTTTCTCCTTTTGACAATAGTATTAGTATCTGTAATAGTCTGATGTGAAGTCCTTTTTTCTTCTTTCCCCCTAAGGAAAGATATATTGGTAACACAGCTCCCTGTTATGCAGCCAGCTGCCTGGTACCATTATCTTTTGCATCAAACAACCAAGGTAAGGAAGAATCCTTTGCTGCTCCAAGCTGAGGTGCTTCATCTGGATACACTGGAAATAATTTCACCTCTGCCCAGCAAAGTCATTTCACAGGTTGCAATAACCCACCCTTGGGGTAGGTAAGGCATGGAGAAGACTAATTGCTGGAATAACTTCTGCTCTGTCTTTAAACTGTTCTGCATGCAGCTGCACACAGACTTTCTCTCCCCTAAACTGCACATGGTGCATGGAGAAACTGCACGCCATGTATTGCACCTTTGTCTTTATCTGCTCTCTCTCCATCTTACCTTTCCTGCAAGATGTTCTCCAGAGACGGATACAGGATTTACCTGTGAATTTCAACCGAGAACACTGATGGAAGATCTGCTGAAAACATGTTCCTGCTGCATTTGGGCATAAAGATTTAAATTTTTGTAGGACGTGTGACACTCCTTACTACAATATCATGCAATTCCATGCTTTCTGTTGAGTTAAAAGTTTTCACTGACTGTAAGTAAAGATGACACATTCCTGTGTAAACTGTAACAGTGTATTCACAACAAATCAGAGCTCCCTACTTTTTTTATCAGGCTTCCCAAGTTAGTTATTTTAAAACCAGCTAAGGTATCTCAGTCATCAACAATGACATTGAGTATAAACATAAACCTTGTAAGCAAGGACAAGAGGTTTGGTACTTACCATGGATATGAGCAAGGTAATCTAGGCAGCTTCAGAGCTGCATTTACCTTATGATTTATTTTCCCGTTAGCTAAGTAAGAAATCTGTCTGAAAATTTGCCTTTCCATTTACAAATCAGGGGCTAGGAAACCACGCAAAATGCACAATCCCTTTGTGTTCAGAGGCCTCATCTAGAAAGTAAGAATATTGTTTTAACGTCTGAAATGTCTGTTGTTGCCATTTTCATCTATATAGCTGCTCTGCTCTCTTGAAATATTGTGTATACCATTTTCAGATTATTTTTGAAGGCCCCTACTTAGTGATGGAAGTTTTGATTCTGTAGGATGGAAAAAGAAGGCTTTGAAATATTCAAGATTGTTTAAAATGTGTTTTTGATATAAAAACAACATCATTTAAAACAGTGTTTTGATTCAGGGCAAATATAGCCGTTGTTTCTGCAGTCCAAACCTTGCAGCATGTTATGAATAAACGTGGAATTGGAACTGAAATGAAGAACAAACAAGCAGTAGAAATGGTGAAATGGAACCTGCACTTACAGAATGTGCACTTTTTTAGTAATCTAAATTGAGATTTTTTTTTTAAATAAATATAATTTCAACAGAGATACTTTTCTAATTACGAAGGCTTAAAAAATTTGAATGGCTGCACAGTAATTTCCAATATAATCACAGCATAACATGCCACAGCCTTTCTCAGAGAACAATTACAGTCCTTCAGAAATGCTATATTGCATAGTACGATTTACTGGACACAGTGTCTTTATATATGTGTACTGCTATGGTAATGGAATTGTTAGAATCCTTTGGAAGTGTCAGCAAAATAATATTCAATTTTCATTTTCTTTTGAAGGTCCTTTATATAAACCTGTGTCTTCGTAAGTCAGAGGGGGTGTCAAGAGATCTGAGTTTATATAACTGCACAGTGTAATTTTTTTGAGTAAGTCAGGACTTTTTTATTCAGATGTTGCATGTTAGGGGAGGAAACCTAATTTTGGAATACATGGGGTTTTGGATAAGAGTTTTGAGGTTGTACTACATAGTGATCAACAAATTTGAAGAATATGCTCCTGTTACTCATAAAGATTTAACAGTTGGTATTGAAATACAGTATTGATTAAATAAAAACAAGAAGCATTGAAGAGTTGTCTTTTTAAAATTCTGTTGTTTAGACTAAAAACTAATTTCTTGATGGAGTGGTAAAACTGGGAAGTTCCATGTTGGGTGTTTGAGGATCTGTGGAGCACCTTAGAATGAAACAGCACTATTTGATTTGCATTAAAGTGTCTTTGTGTACAAACTCTGTGACTCTTGGCCCTTTTTGCAGGAAACTAAATTTCTACATTGATACTGTCATCTTGTTTTACAGTAGGCTATTGAATAGTCAAGAGACTGAAAATTGATGAACTTCATGAGAGTTAAAAACACAAGTAGATAAAATGGGGATGAAGAAAGAAGACTCAGAAGTTGGGGAAAGAGAGACATGAGGTATTGGCCCTTGCATTGGAACCCTAGAAGAGTTCTCAGGATCCTGCTGAAATCTAGGCAAAAGGACTCAAAGTCCACAAAAAAATACTAGAAGCAACAGTGCCTTGCAATCTCCAGTGCATTGGCCCATCTAAACTTTGCAGATCTCTATTAGCGGCAAAAACTTTGCATGTTGTTCGTTTGGTAACACCTGGAACTGGTGACTTCTGTGTAAATAGGAAACATTATCTAAGTCCTCTTTTTACTAACATCTAAGGTAATTTCTACAAATTAATTGGATGTTTTTTCCAGGGAAGGAGAATCATATAAAGGGCTTCTGAACAGGAGTAATGACTGCTGCTTCACAGGTTTGTTCGAGGCAACTCTTTCCATCTTTTAAGTCCCCCGTCTGTCTTGGGGAATGTAGGATGCTTGGTCCACACACTAACTATTGTTTCAAATGCTCTCATTAGAATGCAATATCTTTTTCTTTTTCTCCTCCCCTCCCCTAAAGAGACCTGTGCACATTCCAAGTAGCAAAACTTGACTTCTGTAGTGTTTGGATTTAATTGGCGAGATGAGTTATATTTACTAGTCCTTTGAGTTGTATTTACTAGTCCTTCTGGATGAGTTGCATTCGTAGCAAGGAGGAGATGATCTCTGGAAGCAGTCCCTTGCTGGCAGAAATGAGGAACTGGGAATCTCTTTAACAAGGCTTAACCAGGCTTACAAGGAATCTCAGTCAAAAAGGAGGAAGTCCAAGGTACTCCTCACTTTTTAAAGTACAACTTTAAAGCCTTTCCCTTGTCTAGTTGAAATAGGTACTAGTCTCTCAATTCTTTAGTTCACTCTAAAGGTATTGATCACATACAGAGCCTCAGCAATGAAAGGACGTAAAGTGTTTTTCTCTCCCTTGCACTAGCAGGCAGAAAAAAAGAAAAAGATTAAACCCCCCCCAACCAATGAACCAGTGAACCAAAACCAGAGACAAACAAACAAAGCCCTCCCCCCCACCGCCGAACAGCCAAATATGGCTGTGCTGTCTACTTGAGAGCCGAAATTATTAGATAGGGCATTTTACTAAGAGATGAGTTTTGTTTTGGTCCTTGGTATATTGTAAATACATTGTAAAACATTGTAAATATAGAAAGCGTTTTCTGTGAGACCTGTCTGATACCATGACACTTTTCCATGAAGTCAGATGCACTAGGGCTATTTTATAAAACAGGAAAGTAGAAAATGCATGAGTGTTGCCAATTCAGCTTAACATAAATGTCCTATGTGCGCTGTAGGGCCCTGTTATATTACTGCCACTTGTTACCGCTGTGGCAGGACCAAAGGTTCTTCAAATATACATTATTTGTGTACACATTAAAGTGTGTTCCTTATAAGCTAAGCAGATGGATCTTTATAGAAATTAAAATTTTTTATTACTCATTTAAATGATGATAAGACCTAGATGTCAGGCCAAAGAACTGTCTGAAGCCATATTTAAGATACACACTCCAGTCAAAGTCTGCTTTGTGTAGCTGGCATGTTCCTTAAGCTTTACAATTGGCACTGATGTTATGCAATAAGGCCATTTGTTTTTAAATGGCTTAATAGAGTTTTATAAGGAAGGAAATCACCTGCAGAAATAAATCTTAGTCTGTACTGCTTTGGGCAAAAGAATGGGAGGAAAAGGATTGGAGCCACATTTTGGTGCTGATTTGCTTCCTACAAGTTATTGATTCACGGCTGCAGAATTTCCTCTCCAAAGCTAAGCCCCAGTGAGTCTGGAGGAGCATGACAACTCCCACATTTATTTGTAGGGATTTTTTTTCCCTTTTTGCTAACTATGTTATTACTTCAAAGATTTGCTCCTCAGTAATCTGAATCGATAGTTTCATTCATGTGGATGAGGCAATTCATATCACCTTTGGGTTATAAGTGGCTCTTTCCCTAGTTTCTTTTGCTTAGGCACGTAAAAACACATTATTTATAATAGCAAAAAAAAAAAAAAAATTTCACAAGGATTTATGTGAAGCTAAGAAGAGGATACTGAACATGATTTTCTTGTGCTACATGGGTACAACTGTCTGTGACTGAAGAATCATCCTTTCAAGCAGTCTGTTCTCTTCTAGTTCACTGGACACTGCACTTGCTTTTCCTGTCTTCATTAAACTCCTCCATTTGTGCTCTTTGCCCAGTAATCACATATTGGGAAAATGAGCTACTCATACTTTAACTTTTCAATAAGAGAAGTTGTTAAGGCAGATACAATTAACATTTAGAGTCTATAATATTGATGAATGGCTCCATATTTGTTTTCTTTCCTTCAGCCTAGATTCCATTGGAACTTTAATCTTTTTTTCAGCCATCGAATCTAAGAAAAGTGACACTCACTGCCTTCAATTCATAAGGTATACATTTAATCCATAACAACAGAGTTGTGTTGCACAGTCTGCTTGCAGGAGCTTGACTCTATCCTATCTGTTTGATAATCCTGCCCCCTTGTTTGTTTTCTCTATTAGGGACAGTAAGTGCAATATTGATTGGCTTTTTCAAGCAGACTAGACTCCATCCTGCAATTTGTACATGCACAGTTAAGGCATGTTTAAATATTTTCTCCTTTTTTTATGGTCTCTGCTTGCTCTCCTGCTTCTTGTGCGTGTTCAGAAGAAAGGAGAGCTTGATGCTGCCCCCCTGCCCAGGGTGTGTGGATTTGTCTCAGTTACTGCTGAATGGCTGGGGGAAGGAAAGATTAGATCACTGATGACTATCCCTTTGTGTGCAGAGTGTGTACTGGGCACTACAGACTGCTCCAATACTTCTTACTCTGAAATTCACCACCTGCCTGGCTGGTGCTGCTGTCATCTGTAGAATGAGAGTGTCTTGCTCTGTGGCTAAAGCAGGCTTCATGGCACTGCTGCAGTTTGGATTGTACTAAATGGTTCAGAGTAGCTGAGCCTCTGGAGATCTCCCATTCCACTCCTGCATAGCTGGAATACACTGCCAGCCCTCTCGTTTAGTGCCGTATTTGAATCCTAATGGTATATTTGGATCCTCTCCCCTTCTAAATTGCTTCACCAATACTCAGGCGCCCTAATCCTACCATATTATGTTTTCTTTGCTTTGTTGAACCCTAATCTCTATAAATTTTAACTCACTTCTCAGAATGATGTCAAGGAAGAATATAATTAGGATTCTATAAGCATCTAGAAGCTTTTGCTCCCTCACCCCTTCTTAATTTTTCTGTTTAAGGCCATTTTTATTCTTTTGCACTTTCCTTTTCTCCTTCCTTTCCATTGGTCTTTCATTTACTGATAAAGATTCGCGTAATGTGCGCAGACCTTATTTGAAATATGACATAGTCTTCAAAATAAAAAAATTTGCACCTATTGGGGTGAGGGCAGGGAACATTTGACATGGCTTTACAGCTCAATAACTCTAGAGATATATTGGCTAAACTGTCAGAGTTCGAATCCAGATAATTATTTTAAACCTGCTGAGTTTCTCGGCTATTTAGAGTCAGTGGTTTTGTATTGTCCCTTCCAAAGGGAAGGGGCTTGCTGCAGGTTTGCAATCTCAATGTGTCAGGCTTTCTTTTACCATTCTTTAAGGTTTAGAGGAGTTGTGCTCTAGGGTTTGGCTCAACTGTATGGCTTACACATGCCTTGCCAGCCTGTAAGTAGACCTACTACTTAAATGCTGAGTAGCTTTCTTCTGTTTACTGGTATGGATTAAATTTGAAAGATTTCAATAGAAGAATATAAATGAAGTGATTGCCTAGCTCTGGATTTTCTCCATCTTCCCTTGATGCACTAATGAGAATCAATTGCAGTTGCTTATTATTTTTAAATAGCAGTTAATTTGAGAAAATCTGATTCACTAGCTCTTTTCATTTTGCTGATTTGATTTCAGCCTTCTGCCCATCTGGGCCAACCTACATATACTGTTCTAAAACCAGTGCATAAACTGATTGGTGCACATAACCAAAGTCAAAGACACTCAGCCAACTCAGGTTGTCACCCAGCAAAGTGTTTTCAACAGTGTGCTCCAACACTGTTTTCTTGTTGGTAAAATCCCCAGTGAAAGAGGGGGCTTAACTTTGCAATTATTTGTCTCTTGTGCCTGAAAGAGAATCAGACAGATTATAGAAAAGAACTCCTGTTTATTCATTCAGTTTTCTGGGTGTTAAGATCTGGTGACAGTATACCAGGATGTGGAGTTGCATAGTCAGAGAAATTGTTTCCTGAGAGCTGCTCAGTTTGTTCTGCCTGGGGATGTTCTGATAGAATCCCACGCTCACCGTAAAAACTGTAGAATTAATCTCTGTGAAGTCATGTGATGCTTCTAGAAATGGCCTTCTGGTCAAACTGCTGCATCTGTGCAAATCCCCTTGATGGCAATAAAGAATCCTGAAGTAGGATTGTAGGCTAAGCTGTAAGCTCTTTAGGTTAGGGCAATTATCCTCCTGTAATTATTTAAAAATGCTTTTTAGATTTATAGCTTTGTGGCAACGTCTGTGATAAAAAAAAAAAAAAGAATGTTCAGGAGCTGGTAGCATATACAGGGTCTTTAGCAACAGAAACAGCATTTTATGTCATTAGTTTCTACAGAAGAGGTGTGCTCTTATCTGATGTGAGGAAGAAAAAGATGTATTCTTCTTCTCTGAATAAAGGGGTGAGTGAGGGTTACTAGCTCCTAATGGTCTCCCCACATTTAAATCCATGGTGATTTCCATTCACCACTTGTTAAATGCTTTTCAATTCATGGCAAAAAAAGATAGGGCAATACACTGAAAGTACAGGATGGTTGTATATGATGAAACATTGCTTTTTTTCCCATTATATACACACGGGGAAGTTGAAATGTTATTTGTAGAGGATAAAGGTGAACTTTGCTCATGATTTTATGAACTTTATTGCACAGTTCTCTTTGTGCAAACAGCACTTGACACTCTCTTGCCTTTTGTTATTTTCAGCAGATTGGAGTCATTTGGTTTTTTAATGTTGAACTGTGACAGAGCAGCAGGTGTTGGATAAAAAGAACCAAGATCACTTTTGGGTTTTGTGCAAATATTTACGGGAATTTGTGAAGTCCTGTAAAATGCAATTAGTTTTGCTTGCTATCTCCTTTTCCCTAGACCATTGATTTGCAATTCTGGAATAATTTGTTGTCGTTTTCCCCAAAGTGGAGCTGGGAGCTGGTCTGGGCTAAGGCTCTTAGCCCAGCTGAGTGTTACTGGGGTTGGTGTTCACTCTGTAAACAGCCATGCTGGCTGAAGATGTCACCCTGAAACAGCTGCTTGCTTCTAGTCCTCTGCTGGGAATTTCTGTCCTCTCTCAGCAGAGAGAATAGAATGGACTCTGCTGTTTTCTGCTTCAAAGTTAGACTGAAATTAAGCTTAACTGCATTGTATTTTCTGAAATGAAAGAAAGAGGGTTCAAGTGAATCCACTAAGAAAGAGGGAGGGGAGTAGGGAAGAACCTCTGATGGCCATGGAAGACAAACAGCTCAGGTCAGTAGCATCTGCAGCTGCACAGCCAGATCTGTAAGTGGCCATCTGTCTGCAGCCCAAGTTAGCCTCTGGATTTGCCTAAGGAATTATTAACCTTGCAGAAATAAATAACTTTCCTTGAGGAACTATTAAGGTATTGAAAAAGTACCAAATATCTCAAGTTAATTAAAGCAATGTCATCAGTGAGATTCAAGCATCTATATATTTCTGTCTGGTTCGTTGCCTGCATGCACCTCTGCCTGTGACAGGTCCAGCATTGCTGTCAGTGTCTGCGTCTCACCAGTTTTGTCTCCTCACCTGTGTCTGTGACCACTTGTGTCCAATCACTGCCAGTTCAGGAGGATCTGTCAGTCTTCAGCCAGGACTGGACACATATTGAACAGTGTCAGACTCTGAACCACTTAGTCCTTTCTCTCTGTACTGCTTGAAAAGAGCCCGATTTGCTCAAAACTCAGACTGTATAAAGCTCAGTGACATACTTGGTAGAGTTTGTTTGAAATGTCAATACGTTAATCCAATATGATCACTGGGAAAGAAATAATTCTGTTTTCAAATGTTTCCATCACCCAGTATTGTCATGAACACAGATACTGAATTTCTGATGGCTAGTGAAATGTATTTCTGTGTTGTTTATAGCTGTATACTCATATTCAGGTAATTCATTCAGGATGCTATAAGTGACTGCAAAAATGTCATAAATATGCAACTAAAAATCAGGAATGATTATGAACAAAGACAGTGAAAAAACAGTTTTAGTAAAATGATCAGCAGTTAGGAAGAGGCTCAGGTGAGTAGTCAGTTTTTCCTGATTTCTCGTAATAAGTACTGAGAAGGGAGAACATTTTGCTAATCTCATGAAAAGTCTATTGAAGTTGCCATTCATTTTTTAACTTGAGCACCATCTAGTGTGCATTATAAAAATAATTTAAAAAAATATATATAAGACCGGTTCATTATGGCACTTAGCAGTGGAAGTGCTGGCATGTCTTCAATGCAAAAAGGAAAAAGCAGATCAGAGCTTATGTCCTGCAAACTTTCAGGAAAACAAACTTCAACTGACAAACATTCTTGTGAACCCACTCCCCCTTTTATTTTGTACTTGCTTGCACTTGCTTGCACTTAAGATAATGCAAGAAATGAAATGCACAAAGATAAATGTATTTATTGACAAGGAGGTTAAAAATAAAAAAAAACCTTTTTTTATTCCTAAATGCAAATGCATGCTTCTATATTCATGCAAATATAAATACAGAGCCCTGCACGTTGCTGAAAGTTGATATTATCTGCTCCACCAAACCCCTAGCTTTCAGCTAAATGTATCTTGGCAGATGTTCACTAGATCTACCCAGACTTGGAATACAGTCAGAGATTAATTTCTTTCCTGTGTGTCTGGATCAGAGTGAGTACATTTATAAGAAGTTCAGTGTGCTGTTATTTCTCTTATTAGCATTGTTTCATGCAGCGTGTTCCCCTTGGCATGCTAAGGGAGCAGCCCATCTGTTATTACCATTGCTTATGAAGTTCATACTGCTCTTTTCAATACATTTTGTTTGCACCTATCGTGCAAAGTCCCTCTGGCAGTAACTTCTGCCCTCTTTCTGGTCAGCTCACATTCCTCCATATAACAAGATTTAGAGGTGCTGCTGGAAGGGTGTTACCCATTCTCACGCATCCATCCCGTCAGAGTTCTGCTCCTTGTTACAGGAGTTCCAGTGTTGAGGGAAAGATCTCCTGCTCCCGTGTGTACTTCTGGAGAACCTACCATGAGATCTTTTAAAAAGGCTTAAGATTTGTGCATCAAATGAATGATTCTTTTGCGAAGTGGGAGGCAAAGGAAGGAGATGTTGCTAAGATTTTTTAAAACTTTCAGCTCGAGAGTCTACTTATTTTTGTTGCAATTATTTAATTATACAGAAGCTGCTTAGGCAGACAAACCAGTATTATTTTAAGCCCAGATATGAAAGCCAAAGCTGGTAGAACTATATCCAGAAAATCAAGTATTTATGACTTAGAAAAGAAAAAAAGGTTATTTGGGGCATTTCTTTTTCTCGGTTCAAACAAAGTTTTGGAAATGGACATCAGTGACCCTAACAGGCTCATGTGCTCTAGCAAATGTAAGAGCTCCTTGCTTCTACAGTTTCTGGGTGACGTGGCTCTAAACTGAAATAATTCAGATCAATAACTGCAATTTTTAGTGCTTAATATCTATATTTGGATAAAGCTTTTGAACATGACCTGTCATTTGCTGACTTGCTGCCCAGACATACAGTTTGTAGTGCAGGAAAAACTGTAAACTTTTCACCAAAGCCACACATCAAATGCATTTTCAGAATATATTGTCCAGATAACAAGTGATAGAAGCTGCATAATGGTGAATCACCCCGTTGTGCACTGGGGATGAGAACTGTTCACCTTCCATGTGTGGGAGTTGTATGCCATATGATCTAGGGAACAGATTTAATAACCTCTTGTTTCAGGGCGATCCTCTGGTGGTTTTACTTTCTCCACCCAAAACACTTTTTCTTTGAATTATGCTAAATAAAGACTGTGCAGTATGAGGCAACCTCTTTAAGCAGAGAAAGTTATCCCTTTCTAGACATTTGCTGCACTCTAGGAATGAGGTACCAAATGGAAAATATACTGGCCTAGAAAGAAAGGGATGGCTCAGTGTAAGTTCAGGTGAGTTGGCTGAAAACTGAGAATGCCAAGCATTCATGAAAATAATTTTTAAAAAGTGTTGAAGTTAGAACTCCTACTGTTATTAGTGTTGTGCTTACTGTCTGGTAGTTTTATGACATTTTTTTCAGCTCAGATTGTAATATCAATACTGTTGAATGATTCATAATAGACTAATTCAGTTTTTCTTTTGGAAAGGAAAATTTTGCTGCAAACCAGATGTTGTATCCGATCTGAATATGTAAACTGATTACAAAAGCACAGACAAATGTGCACTTTGTCAGAGTCTTGAAAGCGGACAGGAACTCCTTGTTTTCTCTTAAGTGGAAATATGTTGAAGTAAAGTGATTTATAAGGACTGTGAAATTAGAAGTCTTCAACATTACCCCCCCAGTTCTTCCCCCATCTACATACCAAAAGACTTGTAGTCTTCTATATCACTAAGGCATGATTTCCATTTCTGTCTCACCAAAGTTTGGGCAGAGTTGTTAATTTCTGATATGCAGCATAGAAAATACCACCAGCCTAAGAATTAAGCCTGTGGTTCTGACACTGTTGGAATTTGTTTACTCACCTGAAGCACACAGCACAGAGAATTTGGTGGTGCTGTTTCTTAGAAAGCTCTGTTTCAGTGGTTTCTCATTTCTTTGTGTAATTTCTGAAAATGTTAGCATTTAATTCCTAGGTGTTTTAATACTCCTTGCATAGTCAGCTATTACAGTTATTTGCCTTTACTGTCAGTACAGGATTTCAGTATCTCACAGAGGGTTTGGCTTTATCATTTGGAACATGGTTCAAGAGCTTTGCCATTCTGCTTTTTCATAAAAATTGTAATTTTCAATGGGATTTGCATTGAAAATTTTCAATGGAGTATTTGCAAGCAGATACATATTCTTTCTTTTCAAGGGTGTGTTTTTAAAAGCACTTTGATTTGGCTAAAGGCCTTTTTTCATCAACAGTAATTTTGTAATACTTGAAGACTGTTAAGTCTACTGCAAAAATGCTTTGGTCCCAGTCCTCTGCAAGAGTTTCTTTAAGAGACAAAACCTAATGGATGGGTGAAGCAGATTGGGCAATCATATCACATGGCATGAGAAAGGGATATCTGACAACCCAGCATGAATTGCAGTCTGAAGCCAGACAGAGTTAACACCACAGAGCTCACAGTCTATGTAGCCACTTTCAGCTGGGGCAAGGGGCTGTGCTTGAGTGCTTGTGACAATCCCATACAAAATGTTAAAATGGGAACAATTAATTCTTAAAGACATGAATGAAGAGGAGAGCTGCTGGTCTAATGCTAGTGAGTGGGGAAGTCTGAACACCAGCACTCCAAGCTTCCTACCAGAATGACTGAAACTGCTTTGAAAGAGGTATTCTGAGAGGCACAGTATAATTGTCTCAAAATGTCATTTTTCTGTCATTTCAATCTGTGGAAAAAGTAACAACTGGTTCTATTCCCTGACCTAGTCACCTGCCTATGTGCTACTCGAACATCATCTGTGAAGTTAATGACTAGTATGAGCTCACTGAATTCCCATCTTACCAGGTTTATTATTTGTTGATATCTCATGAAAGAAGACAGACTGCCTAACTGAGCAAATGGGTTATCTGCATTTTTGGGGGTTTTCCTTGTTTGTTTGGTGTTTTTGTTCTGTTTATTTTTTTATTTTCTTTGCAAGTCCAGGGACATGAAATCTTCAGCTGTTTCTTTTTGATCATAAGTGAATACTTCTTTGTGCCAGAGTCTGCAGGCTCATATGCCTGCATGTTCCCATTTCTGCACCCTATAATTAACTCCTTAAAGCAGCTCCCAGGAATACTTAAAATCTTGTTAATCTTATAAAAATGAAACAGCTAGCCTTAGGAGAATTGGTTAGTTTAGCAGGCAGGGTTTATAAAATGACTCTGAACAGGGAAATTAAGACAAAATGAGAAGCAGACTGACATTTGGTTGTGGTTATATTGAAGAGCATCCTTTATGGCTATTTTTTTTGCTTATGGATCTATTGCATATTGTGCTTTCAAGAACAATTGGATTAGATTATGTTAAGCATTTCCCTGTTTATGTCTGGAAATTAATGTGACCTATAATTTTTTTAGTCTATATGTGTTATTCCTGAAGGTAGTGACCTTATGTATCAGTGAGATAACAGAAAATAGAAATTTTCTACCTAAACAAAATGTCTTCAAATACATGTAGTGCTCATGTTTCTGTTTAGAGCCTTTACCATCGGTGATTCTGTAACTCTGTGGAATTGTGCCTTATAGCATCTTCCCTGCTAGTGGGCTTATCGTGGCATTTCAGATTAGCACAGCCTCATCTACACATCTTCAGTGCATGCTTTAAGATTCTTCTGCATTAGCAGGCACAAGTGTAGCCTGAGATGGCCTAAGTAGTTTGTTTCAGAGAGTGTGTTTACTACCTGAATGCTTCTGCTGAACCACTATAATTAAAACCAAGTATATTAAAGTGATTGGACTGTAATGCCTGTTCTTCTAAATATTTTGGACTAATATCTATGGTTCGGTATCTGCTGCATCAACAGTGGAGTTGTTCCTGCTGCAGGAGCCACTGTGATGCAGTGATGACTGTTTTGCTTGAACAAACTTTACGTTACTTCAGTTGGCAGCAGGGGAACTAGAAATAGTCCTTGTGCCGGGTCACATTTTCATCATGTGACCTTTTTTCCTGTTAATTCAGTGGAACTCTTTAAATACTGTGCCACAGGCTTTGAGGATGGTTTCTGGTCTGGATGTGAAAATCAGAAATAACTTTGCTTGTTATTTCCAGTGAAGTTGTTATTTCACTGGAAATAACCTGTCAGGGAAAGATGCGCAAGGACATCTCACACAGACATCTCCTTTGGTCTGCATGTATTGGCGGTTTGAATGGTCATTTAATGAATGTACAAGAGCCTCCCACAAACTGTCACCAGCCAACACAGCTCATATGGAGGGTGCAAGTCTTGATCAAGGCAAAACTCTCAGTGCTCACAGTGGGGATCAGGAACATGTGTTTAAGGAACATAAGGAACTTGTCAATGATAAGTAGACTGAAGAGATCCATATGGAGTGATACTTGGGGTGTTCTGTGCAGGGCCAGGAGTTGGACTTGACATTCCTGATGGGTCCCTTCCAACTCAGCATATTCTATGGTTCTATGACTCACTCTGAGCTATGACCTGAGCATTAGGCTTCTCTAGAGTGCACAGTAATGTAAACATAGTCATGATATTGTACTAAGGATACTTCTCCTTAAAAACTACTTTTAAAAATAAAACCTCCCAAAATAAAACTAGTTAAAAAAATGTGAGAATAAGTGGCTATCATGTTTCAATAGATAATTTTAAGTGATCCAAGCGCTAAATCCTTTGACATGGACTAGGTACAATGAATCTGGGTTTCACTGCTTGAAACAACTCCTGTCTCTGTAGATCTATCACCACCGAGCTCTTATTCTGTTTTATACCATCGGACTTGTCTATCACATCAGATCCACAGCTGACTCTCAGCAGCTGTAAATCAATGCATCTTTTATGATTTCAGCATTAATTTTTTTTTCCTATTCACCAGCTGAAGATCAGACCAAGAATTTGCTGACTGACTTTCCCATCTGGTTTGTGACCTGTATTTCTAGTTATACATTTACAGTGATCATGGTTTTTCTTCTGGATTTAATTTTTGGTCTGGGTTTATTTGCTATATTAGAGCTGTATTTTAATGCACTTCTCCTATACTAGCAAGTTACCTTGAAGTAGCTTACTGAATCAAAAAACAGAGTACATTTTTAAATTATAAAACGAAAATGTGGAATCTCCATTATCAAATGCTCCATCTTCAGAATTATTGCCTGTAAGTAGCTGGCACCTTTCTGGGCTGTTGTTTACTCCAAACTTTACTTTTTTTTAACATTTTTTTTTCATCCATCATTTCCAGGCTGTAGCAGACACGAGGATGTTTAACTTTTTGTCTTAGTTTCCTTTTGACAGGTATAGCTAAAAATTTGGAACATGTCCTCATATTTCCATAAAAGCAAACAATTGCAATGTATTTAATTCAAGCTCTCTAGTTTGTCACATCCTGTAGAGAAAGAAAAATTATACCAGGTGTCTTTTCTCTGTGCCCTTGTATTTCTCCCCAAGTTTTTTAAAAATCCAGAGATTCTGTATGATTCAAATACATTTTCCTTGTGTTTCAATCATATTCAGATTTGTATTTTATTGTATTTTGTATTAGAAAAACAGTATCTCAGTAAGTTTTTGAATATGCAGCTACCTTTCCAGGTGTGTTACTAAGGGTGAACGTTCTTTTTGTGCTCTTTCCCCTGCAGCACAGTGCACATAGTCCTCCTTATAAAGACACATCTCGTCTAAAGAAACTCACCTCATTTTTCACCTCATCCAGAAAATCAGTATGCTTCCAACTTCTTTCTTCTGTTCAGAGCTTTCAGAGACAGTGATGCCAGCTGGAAAGGGCTTTGTCTTCCCAAGATACGCTTTCGGCATTCACCATTAGAAATGGCAAGGTGTTACTTAAAATAACTAGTGTAGCTGCAGGTAACTATCTCTGCTCCCTTCAAAAGTGGATTATAGGTACTCCTGCAGCCACTGAGGAACATTCTGGTAGAGGTTAAGAGAGGTTTGTGAGAAATATGGGTAAAACATCTTCCCCAGCTCTCTTTCATCATAAATAGTTGTAATGCTATACATGGTCAAGAAAGGAATATTAGGCTTTTTTATTGTTTTGTCTTTAGTACAAACTCCTCAAAAGCATAACAAGGAAGTCTCAGTTGCTAACAGTAAACTCTAAACTTCTGAAGGAGGTATGTGGCCACTGGCAGTATTTGAGTCACGATGCAATGCTCACTGTGCAATGTGATGTGCAGTGTCATGGGCTGGCTGTCATGCTCATGGAAGAGGAAACAAAGGGAACTCTGTTTTCAGGGAGGGGAACTCTGTTTTTAGAAAGGGGACTGAACTTCTAGGTCATGCTTCTTGAAATGATATGTCTCCTTGGATGAGCAGAAAGAAACTGGGCATTTGCAATACCAGTCATCTTGAAGAGTGCCTAAGTGTGCTGTTAAAAATGTCACCACAGCACAGACTTAATGGCAGAAACCTACTCGAGGAACTAAAATATAGCTGGACATGAGAGCCCATTGTAACATGATCTCATGGCAGTCTGTGAATAATTTGCAATGGATGGAATAGAACCTCATTCTCATTAGGATCTTGCTAAGCTTCAAAATTAGAATTTTGATGAGGTTCAAATATGAATAATACTTTCATCTCCATGAAACTGGTGACCTTCCTGGATAAAGTGAGGAATAAATGGTAATGATTGGTTATGCCTTGCACAAAAATACAGCTTTGGGCAATAGGTCTGTATTCACAGGAAAGGGCTACCAACTACTTGTAAAGGCTTCTCTTTAGGTCTAAGTGGGTTTATTAATGTCTTAATTATTATTTCTTGCTGACAGTATGAGGATTAGTAAGAATGCTGGTTGCAGTTGATTATGGTTTACCTCTGATGCTCAGTTATGGCACAGGAGAGTGCTAAGGGAATTAACCCTTAGAGCAGGGAAGTGCTTCCAGGACCACAGTCAGCAAAGATTGGCTGTGGTTCTAACTGGAGAGTAGATGGAGTGTTCTGGTGTGACTACAGGGGACAGGTGGGATGAACTGCTCCATTCTCTAGAGATGACAATTCATCAGGATTTCGTGACTCAGGGAAGAGAGGGCAATATCTCTGCTGTAGTGAAGACATTAAGTGTCACATCCGCCCAGATTGCATGAGTAATCTAACATCTGAACAGGACAGAAATACCAATTTGTTTGAAAAAGAAACAGAAATTGAACTGACAAAAAGTTTTAGTATTCCAGTGAGTAAAATAGCTATGTTTTGTATTAGCACTTTATATTAGCATTTTTTATTAGCATTTATCACAAGATCACAGAAAGGTTAAGATTGGAAGGGACTTCTGAAGGTCATCTTGACCGGTCCTCTACGCAAGCAAGGCCACCCAGAGCCAGTTACCCATGTTCAGATGGCTTTTCAGTATCTTCAAGGAGGGAGACTCCACAACCCCTCTGGGAAACCTGTACCAATGCTCAGTCACCCTCACAGTACAAAAGTGTTTCCTAATGTTCTCAGGGAACCTCTTGTGTTTCAGTTTGTGCCCATGGCCTCCTGTCCTTAACTGGGCACCACTGAAAAGAGCCTGCCTTCGTCTTCTTACACCCTCTCTTCAGGTATCTGTACATACATTGATAAGATCTGGCCTGAGCATTCTCTTCTCTAGGCTAAGCAGTCTCGGTGTAGCTGTTCAGTTTGCTTCCCCCTTTAAGAACGTTATTAGCTTTTAGACAGTTCCTAGCTGTCATTAGCTGTGAGCAAGAAGAATGAAAAATCTTCTTCCAGGTCTTAGCTTTGCTGTAATTGCAGCATTAGCTCAAACACTGTAATGGCATTCAATCTTTTGTGTTCTGATTTCTGCAGCACACTCTGCTTTGCTTCGCAGAGCAGTGTGGAGAAAACCCTACAGCACAATGAGATCAAACACTAAATTTTGGCCATCAGCTTCCTTGCTGTGGGATGTACCACAGTACTTTGGTCTTCTGTAACATGCCCTGGCTGGCCATGCAAGCTGACAGATGTATGAACTGATGCATCCAATCCCAGAAAAAATACCCCCGGGCCCTTGAAGAGGTCCATAGTTGAGCATTGTTGATATGGCAAATTTGAATTGACAAGGCAGATAGGGTATGGGATCTTTCTTAGTGAATGGAAAGCAGTCATCTGAAATAACTTTTGTGTATAATGACAAAAATTAGTTGGGATTTTACCAAAAGAGAGTGTGAGAACAAGGCATGCTCTATTATGAAGAACATGATGGAGACACTCTATGCAGAGAAATATTTGTGTGGTAATCACCAAAGTTTGGTTATATAATAACCCAATTTAGTCTTAAGTATGTGGGAAATTTAAATGCATTTCTCATTCTTTTACGAATGTCTTCTTATTTTTCAGGACCAGTAGGTTTGGAGGAGTGATGAATTTTTTGAGTATAACCTGTGTTGCTAAATTCCTGGCAGCTGTGGTCCCTATGGTTCTTTGGACTTTCACAGGATTAAAAGAGAGGAGCTGAACTCTGCCAATGCTGGTATGTGTTCTAGAGAGCAGCTCTTCTGCCTCAGCTGTCAGTGGGAAGCCCAGTTAGAAAATTTCGTACTGCCCATTCAGGGTGGATGGAGCAGCTGCTCATCCCATAGCCCATCTGCCAATGACACATCTGTGAAGTCCCAGAGAGCTGCCTCTGGGAAAGAGCCTCTGTGCCTTCCAGCTAAAGCTGACTGTGGCAGCCCCTCATGACTTTTGCATGAATTTTGGCTGCGCCTTTGCATTAGAATATTCTGAATTCCAGTGGAATTATACTGATGTCATATAAGGGAGAACAGCATCTGCTTTCCACTTGCTTTCAAATGGGGTTTTAAATGTAGATGTCAGTTTGGGTATATTGCAGACTGTTCCATGAAGATATAGTAAGCCTGATGTATCAGTCCCATTGCATACAGTGAATTAAAATGCTTCACTTTAATGAACTTCTTTCATAATTTTCTGGGAACTAACTTTTATGTCACATGCATCCCAAATTAATTAAGAAATTCTGTAGTAAAAGCAAATTGGATAAATTGATATCTAGCTCATTTTTTCTTCAGTGTATTCGTACTCTACTGTTGTTAAAACTAGAGTATATAAATTAAATAAAATTATAGAACAGCAATGAATCTATTAGATGATACATTAAATGCAATGTCCAAAGGGACATCTTTCCATGACATCTCAATAGCAAAAAGCCCATTAGGGTAAATATACAAAGCTGGATAACTATGTTCAAGACTGTATGCTACACTTGTCACTGGCACTGAATTTGCTGCAAGTGATTTGGATTGCCATTTTTAAATTGAATTTGGAGTTTATTTAATTTTTTAGAAAATACTACAACAAAAGTCTGAGAAGAAAGCAAGAAAAGAGCTCATAGACTATGTACAACCTACATAAGAAAAAAAAATCTTTCTTTGTCAGCATCTGAGATAGTACAGAAATTAATTAATTAAGAGGTAATCTGGAAATTACCTTCAGAAAGAGACTATCCTTGGTTCAGATATGTAAGGCCAAGCAGTGTAACTTCAAGGTTGCAACAGTGATTGTCAAACTGCTTGGCATATCCTTTTCCGCTTTCTACACCTTGCATGGAAAAATTGGAAGAAAGGAGTAGGGATCAGGCTGAACTCTCCTAGAGGTATTCAGCCATTTTCCTAGCTAGGTGAAACCAACTCCGATTATTTAGTGATTTCAGAAGACTTCTGTATCCCAAATATTAAAGAATCAGCTTCCAAAACCAAACCAAACTGCAGCGGGGGGTGGAAAAATGAGTTGTCTGAAGTTTAGGGAAATAACAAAAACCATGTTTTGAAATTCAAAGAA
Source organism: Myiotriccus ornatus (assembly GCA_036023395.1). NCBI lineage: Eukaryota > Metazoa > Chordata > Aves > Passeriformes > Tyrannidae > Myiotriccus > Myiotriccus ornatus. The sequence goes on from JAYRBT010000114.1 coordinate 24,324,701, forward strand.
AAAAATGCCTTAAATGTGAGTAATTTGCACCCAGCACTAAGATGCTGTTGGTAAAAGTATAGTTTTCAATATTTTTATGTTACAGAAAGTGTTTTTTCCAGGAATTTACAAGCTTGATCTCAAGAAAGTCCTTAGAAATATAGTTTTCAGAATATGCAAAATCTCATAGTCTCTTATTGGTAATTTGCCTCAAAACATAAAAGTAGACAAAAAGCTAATGAGAGAAAAAATATTAAGTGAAATAATCCCTTCAAATTTTCTACATTTCTAAATTTTTAATCCAGCAATTTTACATGGTCCTAAACTTAGTCCATGGAAATACCACATACCTCCAAGTGGATGGAAGCACTTAACTTCATAGGGTTAGATTTTGATATTTGATATTTGAGTATCTAATCCCTATCTTTAAATATACAAAAAATATAGTTAAGTTGGTTGATTAAGACTATGAGGTCCTTGAGGTAAAGACTTTCGCAAAAATTGCTTTTTAAGCCTTCTTTAAAGACTCATGGTAGTCTTACATGCATAAGAGCAACAAATCCACACATTAGGTTGCAGAAGTTCTTCAAGTAATGATTATGGGAATATCTTTGTGTTTGTGTAACAAACTTCTTGCTTCCTCTATTATTGGCTACAGTAAAATGGTTAAGCATGTCTATGAAAAAGTTCAAATCTCTGAAAAAGCAATACTCATGAAAGACTTTGGAGGTAAAATATTTAAAGCCAAGCTGATAATGTTTATTATTAGTAAATACCAATGATGTTTTTTCATTTTAAACATTAGGAATAGTCTTCTACCAATAAGGTAGATGCACAAGTAGCTGATGTTACCCTAAGGCAAAGACTGTTTATTTTCCACGCTGGAGATCTTCTCTATCCACACCACGTGTTTGTATCTGTCCAAATCAATTATTTCATGTAATGGCAGTAAAGGCCTGGTAATGGTTCTGTCACAGTCAGAGTATTTCCCCCTCTGAAAATTAATGCCTTGTGTTTGCCATGTTTGTTGACAATGTGAGGGAGACCATTTGTTACCAAATAGCACAGTATTATGTCTTTGCTAAATTACAGGAGCCTTATTTAAAGACAGCTTTTGTTCAGCAGTTTGTTTGGCAAGCGTGGAATGGCTTGTCCTAGCAAAGTGCTGACTTGCACATGCAGGCTAGTCTCCCAGCAATGTGCATTAGTTTTTGTAAGCCTCTACATATCTGTCTCCTACCTTATCTCAAGAAAACAAAAATTTTAAAGACATGAACTAATACAAATAAAGCTTTTTCTTTCTAATATTCATTGCAGTTGCAAACAAAAATTCAAATCCTTGAGCAGCTCATTATGTTTTTATCTGAGGTGCCTTTCAACCTGAATTATCCCATTATATCTCTTAATTTTAAAGTATTCAAAGTCATACATATATAAAAGTAGAATAAACCCCCCTTCCACTCAAAGCTTACTTTATTTTGAGAAATAGTTGCAGTTACATTATTGGTGAAATGCTGGTGATTTTCAAAAGTATATGTTGTCCTGGCAGTGTTCAAGGCCAGGCTGCCTAGAGCAATCTGGTCTACAGGAATGTGACCTTGGCAGAGGGTTTGTAATTAGATGATCTTTAAGGTCCTTCCAACCCAAATCACTTAGTGATTCTATGATCTGCAGGCTTCTGTGCAAATCAGTTTCTGTATCCTGAAATAACCAACCACACTTGCAGGTGTGCATTCTAAAGGTATTGATCACAGAAAAATTAAAAGTATTCAGTTGCTGTAAGGGTTTGGTAAGAGCTGTGCATCACTGAACTCTTCATCTGCAGAGGCATTTAGGAGCACTCAGAGATGATTACCCAGGTCTAGGCTGCCGCACTGCAGGATATGTATTGTGGGGCACGCCAGTACACCAAAATGGAAAGAGAAGGCAGCAGGAATGATGAACTGTGACCACCATGTTAGCCCATGGCTTCCAGCTGGGAGTATCTCTGACAGCAGGGAGCCCTGAAAGAGCCACTCTCCAGGGGAGCTGCTGTGGAGGTGATGGAACATGCCTCAGGTGGGTCACTTGGAGAGGGTCGTGTCAGCTGTTTATAACACTGCGCTCAGGGAGGAACAGGCAAATCAGCACTGCAGTAAAACCTCCAGAGCTGATGATTGATGTTTTCTGGGTGTACTGCAGGTAGACATGATTTACAGTGACTTTTTCAGTGACTCTGGTAGCCTTTACTGGCCTCCTGCTTTAGGAGTAAGCTTTTAAAAAACTGATGCACTTTCCATCCCTCTAAGAGTTTTGTCCTGGCTGTTCCTGCACGAGGTAGTCCTCATAGATCCCGTGGGCTGCTAATGGAAGTGGGCAGCACTTTATGCCTGCCTTATGTCCTGGCCCATAATGAATCACTCTCCAAAGTCCATTACAAACCAGTCAAGGAGGGGCTGTTGCTTCAGCAGAATGTTCTGTAATGCAGACAATTTCATTCCTTTGTCTGGAATGGAAAAAGTGCCTTTCCAGCACGGAACGCCGGGAGAGTTGGGCCCTGTACCGCATTAGAGACTCACCCTGCACCATATTAAATAGCTGACTGCTTTTGTATGAAGAACTGCTAATCAAACTCCCTTAATAAAAAAACTGTCAAACTGGACTTACACTTCTAAAAGCCCTCCAGGGTCAGTAAAAATCATTAATTTCTTTTTCCAATAGCATTCAGCTCTCTAAAACATGAGGAAGTGTGTGAGGCTTATTCTCAAGCCTCTTCACTCTCTCCATTTATCTAGAAGAGTTTGTTAAATTTTTCATATAATCCCTGAACTCTGGGAACTTGGGCATCAAAAATTTACTCACTGTAGTAATCATGATATGAGAATTGATACAGTGCAGATATTTTCTTCTTGAATAGTACTTTTGTAGCTTTAGATCAAATATGGAAAATACAGTTAAGAGAAAAATGATGAATAAGTAATGTAAAAGAAGCAAAGAAAAGCATTTTTCTAGGTTTTGGTTTTTGGATTTTTGTTTTTTTTTTTTTTACTAAGACTCTGCAAAATACATAATTATGGAATGTGCTGTTTCTTTTGCGGCTGACTTACGACAAAGCTTTGAATCAATAATTTGGTAAATCCATTAAAAGAACCATTTTATGACTAGTAAGAACGATGTTGTTCAAACACATTTCAAATGCAATGAACATTCAGAAGAAACAATAATAATTACGGTAGATCGCAAGCAGAGACAAAACTTGCTTTGAATGCAAAATTGCAGTTCAGGCAACCATTTCGGTTTGCTCGAAGGTTTTCTGTCAGAGGTTCTCGCAACCCAGATGTAAAATCGATGAAATTGTATGAGGGAGTGTGAGAAAAAAAGTTCTTTTTCAAGAAGGTAACTCTGCTATTTAAGAAAATCCCTGCTTATGTTTATCTTGCTTCTAAATTTCAAAGACTTCTTGATTATATTTACTTCAATGGTTGGCTGTTGTGTCCCTCACTGTGCCTGCACAGTGTCAGAGGAAGCTCTAGCATAGCTTCTTTCTCTGCCACTGTACTGATAGGGCAATGTATTGCTGTGACATCCAGCTTTGTCACGAGAAATAGAAATACTTTAGCAACCTGAATGCAAATTTAAATATGTAGATAATATCCCTGACCAATGTAGCTATTTGTATTTACTTTCAGTTGCTCCAAATAGTCAGGCTGCTTGTATTTTTTTTATAGTTAGTGTTGCTATTTTGTACAAAAAATGTGGGGTTTTGACAAAAAATATCTCCACAAGTATCTCACTTGATTCTATAATTTTCTTTCAAAAATTCAAATGATTGAATAGGCCAATATTTGGCTGATAATAAGACCTTTCATTCAAAAACTCAGCTACAGTGCATCATGGGAATCATGGTTGTCTTTTCTTAGAGGATAAGACTGAGATTTCAAGTTCCATTCAAATGCTCTTGATGTGCTCTGACTACAGAATTCCATGATATATCTGGCTTCTCTCATGATGCAAAAGATTATGTTGCTACAGTGAAAAAGTGCAACCTCGAAGATAAATTTGTGAGGGAGATTAGTAATATGAAATATGAAACCTACAGTTCCACTGGATCTCCCATTTGGCAATGTTTCTGAAGTGAAATATAAGTTTTCTTCTGAAATAATTTCTGCTGTTAGGTTTCCTTTGGGGAAAGGGGTGTGGATATGGTGGTGAGGAACAGAAATAATTCCTTGTAAAAATCCTGATAGCTCTTTTTCACTGTTTTTCCTTTTTCTTAGCATTTTCCTGGTAAAAATCTTTTCTTTCCTACCAGCTAATTTAGTCAGATACTCAGTATTTATTATTAATAATGAAACTGTGCAATAGGTTATATTATGAATGTACATTACTGGTTTTGACTCAACAAATGAAGCTTTAAAAATGTCTTCCACTTGAAACAAAAAATTTTATCTCCTTATGTATCTCAGCCATGGTCCCAGAATTAATTTCTATTAATTTCTGTTCATTTTTGTTCATATTCCTATGAACAAAATGTCAAACATATGCATGTTTTAAAAAGGAAACAAAAAAGAATGGTAAAACATTAAATCACATTTCTAATTAGAAGTCAGTTGAATATCTTTGGGGATGTTAATGCTACTCATACACTCAAATATTTTTTTTTTTTTAAGTGGTGATTGGTCTGAGGTTGTTCCTGGGAGCTAATTTGCAACTTGTGTTACATGCTCGTAAAAAGGATACAGCACTGAACTGGAACTGTGAACATGAACATCAGGTTCAGATGCATACACTGGACATTTGCCTTGGTCCTTGCTTTTTTCATCTGTGAAAGAAACCTGGCAATGAGAGATGGGACCGTGCTGTGGTTCAGACCACCGAGCTGAATGCTCCATGGAAAATATTTGGGTTTAGCTGAGTAAGATGTATAAATTAGATACCGTGGCAGCTGTGTAGCTGCAATAAGCATAAATGGTGAATGCTTAGTAAAATGATATGGCAAGTATTTTGCAGGGAATCTCTGGTCTATGTTCCTAGGAGTAATTTTTTCATATCTCAAAAAAGCAGCAAGTGAATAATTAATAGAAAATGCGCACATGGATCATTTGCATGAAAGAAAAATTGTTAAGAATTGCTTCAATCAATGTAACATTTCATTGGTACTGATGAGGAAGGCCAGCAGTCACCTGGAAGGAGAAAGCTGGAAATATAATACCAGTGGAAAAGAAAAACTCCAAAACCTGGAGCTGAACAGTAAAGATTCTGTAGAGTAGCAATAGCATGATTTAGTAGTACATGCAACAGCCATCAATTCCAGATTAAAGTGAAAAAGTTATTTGTTGGGTGTCAGGATGATCAATAGATTGTTTTTGCATTACATCAACACAGCTTTTTTATCAATATGTTGCAGCATTGAATCAACACGTTACGGTTGTGGAGTGCAACCCTAAAGAGAAAAAGGGTTGTTAGGCCAGTAGGAAGAACTAGGGTTTTTATTATCTATGACAACTTCAATTATTACAATGAAGAGTTGCCCTGAAAATTCGTTTTCCAAAGTCTTGCTTCTACCCTGTACTTTGAGGAGATGTTGAAAACCCTCCCAATGCCTCCTCCAGCTGAGGATTTGTCTGTCTTCTTGGTACATGCAAATTGCCTCAGGGCTGCTTCAAGGTTTCATTATCGAAAGGATGTAAGCAGCAAAGTCAATAGCAAAGAGCTTATGTTGAAGGGAGATCATGTCAGAGGATCACAGAAAAACCGTTTGGAAAGAACCTTATAAATTGGAAAGGATGCTCTGGAGAGCATCTTGTCCAATCTCCGCTCAAAGCAGGGCCAAATTAGAAAAACTTTCTTGGGGCATTGTCTGGTTGGGTTCACAGAGGAACTTGCTTTAGGAATAGGTAAGATCATCCTCATTTGGTTGTTTGCACAGGCACTTTGAGTCTGGATGCTTAAGGTGTATTTAGACAAAAGGAATTGAGTTGTGTCTGAAGCATGTTGCAGGAGCATCTTTGTTCAGATTCTCTGTTTTGCTTCTATGACTGATTCAGCCATGCAGCAGAAGGATCAAGAAGAAAAAGGGGCCAAGCTGGTTGTCACTGTGCCTTCATGACCATGCTTTGATTCACAGTTGAGTATAGTTAGTAATGGCTGACAAAAAAATGCAAACAGGAATGGAGTGTATCGAGCCTTGGCAGGGGCAATGGATCAACATGTTACACAAGAGTACTATTGGAAACTGCTGGAAATATAGACAGTGATATTGCTGGGTACCAATGTGACTGGCAGCCTGTGCCAAATAGGGGCTATAAACCCCTCAAATAATTGACATCAAGGGAAGCCTTGCCATGCAGACATCTAACACTGGATGAGGAATGGACAAGAAGGAGGACACAGAGTGAAACTGTTCTGAGCCAAGTGGGTCTGGTCACAGTGGGGTGTTGTGCGTTCCTCGAGGCAAGACTGTGGCAACCCACTCAGATGGTAAGTGGGGTGGGTCTTGGTTTGTGTGTGTGTGAGTGTAAAGTTTTTTCAGCCAAAGTTTATCCCTTATCCCACCTAATAGGTTGAGCTTAGCAGTGTCACACTGCGTGGTGTTCCTTTTCCCTGCGACACAAATGTAAATCTGAATCACAGGATGGCAAGGAATCCAGATGTCACTGGCTCACGTGCAATCAGGCTCAGAAGCTGAAAAGTGCCATTTGGCCCTAAATCTAGTGTCTCACATACTGAGACTATTTCTCTATGGAGACTTGCCTTTGCTGCAAACTGCTGGTCCACCCTTCCTCTGTGGATCACTACCTCCCAGTGCAGCTTTTTGGCTGCTATAACACTTAGCTAAGCTGGTGCAGGGTGCTCACAGATGCAGATGTGGCCCAGCTGAAAACTTTTGCATGCAATGCAAGCACATATCTGCACCCCCTGCTCATAGAAGCAGGCTGTTTGTAAAGGTGTAATTTTAACAGTGATTGAACTTGCATTCCAAATCTTTCTTCCTTTCTCTGCGAAGTATAAAGCTTACAATTAATTCAAAACTCTGAAGATTGTGTTGCAGATAAAAGTCTTTCTTTTTTTTCTGGCTTTTGAGTCTTGCATTCATAGCATTTTGTAAAAAGAAGGCAAAGCAAGTGTAAGAGACTTCCAAAACAGATTGTTAGGTGAACAGAAATATTTTCCATTATTATTTTAGACCAATAAATGTTGCAAAAAAAACCAGGTATGCAAATTTCCAAATTTATTGATCAGGACCAATAAATGTAGCTGTCCCCTTGCAGGGAAAAAATGCAGGAAGTGTAGGTATATCCTGAAGTATAACTTCAAATTTTAGTGAGAGTATTGATTCAGAATGTATGATAGTAATCTGTAGGCACAGGGAAGTGACTTCGTGGCAGATAGGTTGAATGATTTTTAATTTTACAGTTATACCACACTACAGAGGAGAAACCTTCTTAGAACACTTAGGATAAATATGCTTTCAGTGAGAAAAATGTCTTTGGACAGATGTTTGGCAGACAAATCTCGTAGCATACAAGGGTTGCCATAAACCAGATCAGGGTTACCAAACCTCTTGTAATGATGCCCTCTGCATAAGTCTGCATAAGTCAGAAATACAGGGATGGCATACTGGAGGAATTCTTAACAGTTTAAAACATTTCTTGAAATATCAGAATATTCCATGCCATCAGTTGCACTTTGGTTAACTTCACACCTCTGTGTAGCGTACACGACAACAGCAAATGAAAACAGTGGTTGGTTCTCTCTGTTCAGGGTCTGGCTTCCAAAAATACCATGAGATGAAATTTCATATTACAGTTCTTTAGCCCAAAAGGAAGGGGATAATTCCACACATAAATGAAGGCCTTAAGGAACTCAGCTGTGGCTCTGAACATGTGCAGGGAATGAAATTTACCATAAAACCCAATGTGCTTTAAGCAGGATTTTTAAACAGCTTCTCCATATAAAGCGTTGGGCCTGACTCTAATGTCATGATGTCAGCATAACATAGATTTCATTCAACTGGAAAAAAACAGATCAGCCTTTTGTAGCACTATGGCATAGCCTTTCCTTCTAGAATTTTTAGAGGAAAACTCAAGCTCTCCAGTAAAAATTATTGATGATCTGCTATCACTTTCTAGCAGCCTATCAAGGAACTAATTTTGCAGCAATGCCCAAAGGCAGAAATGTTTATTAAAAAAAAGAAAAGGTGGGGGAAAAGCTGAGTTAAATTATTTTTCCATGACTGTTTGAAGAAGAACACCTAGAAGTTTGAAGTTCTTTCCATCCCCAGCCATTAAGTGTACTTATTTAGATCTGGAATAAGCAAGTGAAGTTAATTATTTTTCTCCTGCTGTCGGTGTTTTTTTGTGGTAATGCTTCCAGCTGCACAACTATTGCCTGCTCTGTGATAGCTTAGAAATTTTAAATTACCTTTGAATCTTGGCCAGCTTCATAACTGATATAATCTGACATTGCTCCACTGACTTTGCAATGTTGACTGTCACTAAAGGAAGAGCTGACACATGATTTCTAATGTTTCTGAAGGCAAGAAGAGTTCAGCCATAAGAAAAAGTTAAATGCTGAGGTCTTTAAAGGAAGCATATGAGAATTCTCATTTAATGCCAGGTAAATACCGACTTACACCAGGTTAATCAATGCTAACAGAACTGAAACTCTGCTTTAGGAAAATACTGTGAAACCCTAGCTGGATCAGCTAATGATACCAGTAAAAACATACTCCTATGTTATTTTCTGCATGATTCAAAGACCATAACTCATAACATGCTATATGCTTCTTAAGAGAAACTGGTCTTGCTATTTATCCATTTTCTAGAGATTAGGTAATAACGTAAACAATGGGCTCAGACCTGACTTCTCACAGTCTGTTATTCAACATATGGTTTGTGCATTGTTCGTTCTACACCAGATACACAGTGGAGCAAATCTGGATTAAGAAATTTGACTTGATTATAGATTGTGATATTCAAGTCATGAAAAACTGATTTTTTTTTTCCCCCCCCTCCCCCCCCCGGTAAACAAGGTGGAATTAACAGTGTGGGAAGCCAATTTCTGATCTTAGCATTTGAGTGTCAGTTTGGAGTGGTCTCATGACTTCAAACCTTTGCTCCTCTTTTTTTCTGCCAGTGCTCCATCTGTTCACATACACTCTCACTTTATTATTCTGTCTTGTGCTTTGTACCTTCATGTCTCTTTTAATATATGTCTATGCTTGGACCAGCCTTTCATTTTGTATGTCAAACATAGAATCAGAATAATAGAATGGTTTGGGTTGGAAGAGACCTTAAAGGTCATCTGGTTCCAAACCCCCTGCCCTAGGCAGGGACACCTCCCACTAGACCAGGGTGCTGAAAGCCCTATCTAACATGGCCACTTTATTGAAAGTGCTTCTCAAAACCCATATATTATACCGTGGTTTTCATCTCATACTTCAGTTTCCTAAGTGAAATTCTGAATTAACTGGGGATAATTGCAACACTCCTATTGGCTTCCTGAGAGACATATTTCAAATTCTCCATCTGGATTTGTCAAATAAAGATTGAAAAGTATTTGGGGCAGAGACAATTGGATAGATTTCCTTTACCTACAATGGTACACTGGCAAGAGTTTGAATTTTTTATAGTGCTTAGCTCTTCTATAAAGATTTTTTCCACTCATGCTAAATGAAACCTGAGACCTTCTGAGGCTGGGACTTCAGAGGTAATAACATTTACACTCTTCCTTTCAGCCAGCTGCTTCACTTTGAAGATAATTCAGAAAGTGCTGAAGAAAATGCCTAAAATCAGAAAAAAAAAATCAAGAAAAAAATTAAGTTTATGCCATATGACAGCAATTTTATCTTACTGGTTGGGTATATAATTTTTCATAATGAAAAGCTTTGTGGCAATGACATGAAGCTCAGTGCATTGATACTTTATTCGACTGTTGGTGCAGATGAGCCACTTTAAATTACCAATCTAATGTGATGATAGCAAAAAATACAATGCTCTCTGTGCTGTCTAGAGACAACATGAACAGATTAAAACTGCTGAGAAGTTTTTTGGAAATCCAGTGTTCTCTTTTCAGGTTGTAGTGCATATGAAATGACAGAATAATCATCAGTAAGAAATCAGTGACAGTTATGCTGAACAATTATGCTTGATCTCTATCTATTCCTATAAAAGTACAAAAGGTTCTCAAAGCAATTTCGCTGCCAAACAGAGGGTCACGAATTATCAAAAACTGCATAATGTCCACTTGTTATTTTAACAATTGCTGCATCTCTGGAGGTTATCCTGGCTTCATCATCGCCCTTGTTGTAGCTGTTGCTCAAAGCCTACTGCTCATAGTCGGTAAATCTATCTGTTTTCTAGCTAAGAGTCTGTAAGGTGAGCTGTAGAGGAAGTGAAGTTTCAAGATGTGATACAATTACATGCAAATTATGAGTGAGTATGCTGGACCATTTCAAACTGTTGAGAGAAGTGACTAGTGAAATATCTGCTCAATAAAGCATTGCCATGGAATGCACAATCTGGTTGTACTGTTTATTCATCTCCAGCAAAACCACAGGTACAGTAAAATGGTAAATTTTGTTCTTATTTTCGTTTAGTCTTATCCAGTGAGAACTGGACCAACCCTAACAAGTGATTTCCTTTATTTGGGATACTACATCTGTAGAACAGTGATTGGTAGTCAACTACTACATTGTAGTCATCAGAGTTCCATTGGGCAAAGCATTTAGGCATCTGATTTGCTCTTGAACTACTCTAACATCCATTAATCGTTGTATGTCTCTGTTCAGTACCTTCTAAAAGTGACACCAACAGCTGTATCAGAAGGAAGGAACTCTGTAGCAAAGAAACCAGGTAAGAGAGGATGACTTGTTGCGCTCCCTCACCAGGTATACCAGACTGTTTCCTGAGACAAAATATTTAGTGTTACAACATCTTTTTAAATTGTAACTAGTTAAATATAATTTTTTTTTTCACATTTAAATATTTGATTCCTTGGGAACCTTTCTAAACTCTTCACTTTATTTCTTTTTTCTATTGTGTAGCAGACACCATTTACCTGGGTATGATCTTATCTCTACATGGTTCAATTTAACTGTGAACTGGGGCATGGACTTAAGTTCTATAGGAAGTCCAGATATGTCTAGTAGAAATGAGTTTTAGAGGCATGTCTGTACCTTGTAAAATGATGTGCTCTTACGCATTAATTTCAGATATGTTGTCTACTGGACTTTTTCTTGAATTGTCAGAGAAAATAAGAAAAACAATCTTTATTTTCAAAGTATTTATCACAGTATTTCTTATTAATTTTATCTGTGATGTGACAAATTATGGGTTTTATGATTATATATCACAGCTGTTAGAAAAGCAGAAAAAATTCTTAAATAGAAGGAAATACTTTTTAAGGAGAAAAAATTTTTCCATGTTGATTTTTGTCATATAGTGTGAATGAAGACCCCTGTTTTGAAGAATAGAATAGGGAAATCATGATTTTACCTGTACAAAATTTTCCTACTGTTCCTTAGTATTTTCAGAACTCCCAAGTCCTGTTAGTTTCGTAGCTTAACAGATGTGAAAAGCCAGGGACAGAGGTTCTTGGGTTTCTTCATCATAGGGAGTACCCCACATTTTATCCTCCTTGCTGCCCGTTCTGGGAGTCCAGAGAGCCTGTATGGACAAAGACTGGTGAAACTGCACATGAGATGAGCCACAACATTCAGGCTGTTGACCAGATGTAAACAGCACTGCACCCCTGTCCCTTGGCTCTTGACATCCACCTTCATGTGGGAAAGTAGCATTTAGAAGACAACAACTTGCCTGCCCTTTCTTCACAGAACTACATTTTATTTGCTCTCTGGTCCATTTCATTTTGCATCTTTCAATAGTCAACTAATTAAGGATCATGATAGGGTTTTGTGAGAATCCTTCATAGGAACCTTTATAAATTACAGTCTAGGAACCTTTATGAATTACAGTCTTTTTGCAGCATTGTGCCTATGATGCTTTGCAGGTGGGAATTTGCTCTCTGGGATCTTTGCTGTGCAGTGTTAACCGTGCAGGGGCCATGCTGCGCCCTTAAGCAAATTGGAGCTCAGTGCTTCTGTATGGTTTCAATTCTTGAGACATTTTTGAGATTCAGCAAATGGAAATTGCAGTAAATTTCAGCTAACAATGGTATATTTAACATAACGTTAAAGAAAGATTAGGCTGAATGGTTTCTTACCATAATCCATGCCTAAAATATATAGCAGCATTTGCCTTTCACGTCATATTTCTGAACTGTTGCATAAGTAGTTTGCTAATAGATGACTTTGGATCGTCCTGCAATGGTTTATCAAGTTTAAGAGGATGGTTACACCCGCACCAGTTCTGAATTTTTTTGAACTGTTGTTGTCTCAGTATATTTTAGAATCAAAGTGCTATGGTAATTCTTGATGTGACTTCCAAGCATGCAAGAAATTTACAGCTTACACAAGATTTCTCAAATATGTAAAGAAAACCTTTTTCAATTTACTCACAGCTCTCTTTGGGTAACATCAGGCTAGATGAAGCACTTTTACAATCCAACTGAAATGTGTGATTGGCAAACCAAGATCCTGGATGTAAAAATGCAATAGTAACTTCAGAATTAGATTCAAGTTATTTGCAATGGTTACTGCTTAACCATTTAAAATTAATCTGGGGAAAAAAATAGATACAAAATTACGTTCTTAATGGTTTTGGTCAGTCATTGCAGAAGCATGTATATGTGTGTTTATAGAATATATAAAAATATCTATGGGATGACACTCAGAATATTTTGCAACATTGTTGCTCTAAAATATTATTAATATTCTTCTTTCCTCTTCCAGTATCCCTGACTTAGAAGTTGTAGTGAAGAAATATATTACTTAGAAGTATTAGGAAGAGAAAGTGTTAAAATGTGTAAAAACCAGCTAATTTTGTCACATTATTCCCCTTATTTCAGTACTGACAATAAAAGAGTGACCCTAATTAACACAGGAAGTTACAAAAGGGCCTGCATGACACAAATCGATAAGAGTAATTTTGTGCACGTAAATCCCAATGAATGTTTTTGAATGTCAAACTGTCCTCTTAATTGAAGTATGTTTGGTTGTGAGAGATGGGATGACAGAGACCCAAGTGGCTTCTGTTAAGGTTTAAGTTTCATCACATGCATTGCAAAATTGCAATGGATAAGAAAATTAAATTATAAAAAGATAAATATCACAGAAAACACATGATAATCCAGTGGGCTTGGGCTCTTTTCTAGGCTTTTTTTTTTCTTCTTCTTTGTCTTAATATGTGCCTGGATGTGGGGGAAGACAAGGAGACAATCTTTTCCTTCCTACCTTGGGAATACTCTGAAGCAGTAAGCACCCATTTTGGGCTGCAATAAGGCTGCTTCCCACAGGCCCTAAATAAGCTGTCCTGTCTTCGTGGGCTCTGGAAAGGGTGCCAGTGCCAAGCAGTATTAAATTTATCCTGATTTTCTGAAAATTCTGCCTGCAGGACTGGCACTGGATGTACTGGGGTTGCTTTGCCTCCTGAGCCTGTTTGACCTTTAAATCAACAAAATGAGTTGAAGCTTCCCTGAGAGATACTGAAACTCTTTTTGAAATTCTTTTTTTTTTTTTTTTTAGTTAGAGAAGCCTGTGAATTGGGGTAGTGAGAAATAAAAATAATACTTACATCTTGCACTTATTTTATTTGGGGCGATGCATAAATTGAGCAATGATGTTCCCAATTTTGTGAGCATTATTTTATGATGCTGATGCGCCCTTCTAATTATAATATTGTTTTTTTTCCCCTTCAACCATACCACTATAACTCTAAATCACATTGAGAGCTGAGAACACAAAAAAACTCTATCGCTGTTTTAATTTACTTTTGCATTTTAATTGCTTCTCTGCCTTGAATTAGTTTGTTTAGATGATGAACTGGAAAGATAAAGGCACCTTTTTTTTACACAACTATTCTTAGCAACCAACAACTAATATTTATATTTTGGGGAAAAATGCCCAAAAAGCCCCTAAACCCAAAACATTATAGATAGCTTGAAATCTTCACAGATTTTTCTGCTAAAAACTACTTGCACTTTCCTGATCACCTTCTGCTCATGGACAACAAAATATGGCAGATGTCTGACATGTTAGTTGGTCACCTGAGTCACGTTTGGTACATTCCTCCTCCTGTGCTCATGTCCAGAGTAAAGTTAGGTGAGGTTTCAGATTATTCTTTAGCATGTATTTTGTGGAGAAGGCAAAGTGGAGATTATGTTTCTCTTGGAGCTCTAGGGAGTGAGCTTTTTTGTTTGTTTGTTTGTTTGTTTTTAATCCCTTTATTACCCAAAATTTACTTTATAAAATAAACTATGTAAGTTTAGCTTGTGACATTTATGCCTCCTCTGACATTCTACTTCAGAGCTTTATCTGCTCCAGTCTAGGACACCTTACCTACTTGCTACCAAAATGCCCTGAATACTTGTGGCAGCTAGATGTGAGAGTATAGGAGACACAACTGTGTTCAGCTGCGTTTCAATAGCAAATTGCCTCAGAGTGAGGGGTGGCTTTTTGTTCACGTGTGTTTCACACGGGTTTGGAGCCTGTGTTCTCCAAGTGCAGCGACCAACCACTTGCACGTCCTGTCTTGCTTTGCTACACCCTGAGCCCTTCCTGTCCAAGTAGACTTTTTTGTTTTTATTAGGCTTTTGCTTGAGAATGGAAACAGGATTTTTGGACTGTGCCTTGGCTCTATGTAACCACTGTTGAGTTTTTGTTCCATTATTACCACTGTTTACATTAAATGAATTTTTAATAAAAGCCCGAGCAATTCACACAGCAGGTGCTCTCTGAGGCTAGTCACAGTCTGAGGTCATCATGGTTTTCACCAGCAATTTTGCATCTTTTTTATTTGTTCCCTGCTGTTTTGTTTTACTTCGTTTTCTACAGGTGCCCAAGAGAGAAATAATTGTGTGTTTTCTTTCTATTTTGCTTTGTTTGTGGAGGGACTGTACATCCTGGATCATTCCAGTACTTCTGTGCTGAACCCCTCCTCAGATCATTGTGGTGAAAGCAGTGTAATGAGCTTTTCTAACTGCTGGCTCCCTGATTGCTTGCTGTAGTCTATTTTCTGTTTTCTGCTATTCATTCCACCCATAATTCCATTGATTTTTCTAGCTCCCTTTTCTAAATTAGATGTTGACTAATGCAGACTTCTCAAGCCTCATTTCTTCTGCCCTGTGAGACTCTGAGGACTAATCAGTGTAAGAGACTTGACAGCTTGTTTTTTTTTTTTTCTTTAAAGTGCTCCTTCCTACCAGAGCATCACACAATAGACATTAGACAAAACGGCATATTCCCATTTCCTCCTTTTTGGGGGAGGGAGAAGAAACAAGAGCGAGGCATGGGCAAATCTCTGGAATTCTCAGAACACAAAGCGGTCCCTCAGGCACAAGACCTTTGCCAGCATTTGGTTCTGTGGGTTTGCACCCGGCTGAGCTTTGGGCACATCTCTGGGCTGTGGCATGTGCCCTTCCATGTTTGTTTCTCTGCACAAAGGCTCCCTGGGGATCTCTCAAAGTTCACCTTGATTCCTCTAAGGCCTTCAGCTGGTCTGGATCTGTGTGTGAGCTTCCCGGCCCTGCATATTGCGGCAAACTTTGTGGTGTCCCTAAGTCTGCTTTCACATTATTTATCAGATAGTCACTTTTTAGTTTTTAGTTACCCCTACATCAGTTTCAGGAAGTTCAGTGTTACTACTTCAACTTCCCTAATTATTTATACATTTAGCTGTGCTACATTGCCCTGGAGATACCAGGAGACTCCAAAAGCATGTGCTTCAGCACTGAAGCTGCCAAATACCGATAGATGGTAGGCAGGCAATATTAAAGCACAATCTTGTAACTGTCCTTCTGATACCGACAGTATATAACCACTTACTGAAAATAATTTTCCTCCTTTAACAGCATCTTTGTATCAGTGAGATCTGAAGATGGCTTTCTCAAAGATGAGGGTGACTTTTAGGACCAAGATCTTAATTCAGATGCATTTAGTTCCATTTATCAAAAAAAGAAAAAAAAAAAAGGCATCTAAATAACTACTGATTATAAGTACCATGTACTCTACATATGCTCTACACACAGTTTTTCTCCTGGCACAAAAGGTTTTCCAGGGCATGACTTTTTAATCTTCTCCTCCAACTCAGTTATTTCTGGTGAAGTATTATTTGAATGAAATTGCACTGCTGTAATTTAATTTGCTTCTCATCTTGTAATTAATCTACAACAGTGCTGTGATTGCATCAGTACTAACAGATGTGAATAAAGCAATTTTTCTATTCACAGACCTAAAATATATATATACCCCAACATTTAATATCATTGAAGATCCTGTTAGTGCTTTGAGAATATTAAAAGAAGCTAGATTAATTATTTTATCTTTAACATAGCCCTACTGGCCAGCTGATGTTAATAAAATCCTTCTCTCTCAACTTTTAAATTACTTTTGTTTCTTTTTCACTTTAAGTCCTGAATATGTGGGAAACTTTTAAGTCCTCCAAAATTCCAGTTAATTCCACTCTAAAGGAGCTGAGTTTTTTCAGTACTATAAAATAAAAAATACTATTGTAGGGGTAAAAGTGAGTGAAATAATCTGACTTTTACAAATAGACTCCAAATTCTTTATTTTTAGATAAAACATATTTTTTTAATCATGTCTTTACTTAGTGGGCTATATGCAGACAGAAGGGCTCATGAGAAATACATTTTCTGCACATCAAGGTTATTCCTGAACTACCTTTTTTTGCAATCAAGGAGAATTTGAAAGCTGAGATTATCTGAATTGTGACCTCAGTGTAACACTTTGACAAGAGCAGTTTTGCAACAGAATGGACCATGGACTTCATTTCTTCTTTTTTAAAGAATAATTGAGTCTCTTTATGAACTATCTAATTTGCATTTCTATTTCTTCTCTCAGGATTTATGCCTCACAAACCTTTTATTTGATATCCAATATTGTCTCCACAGTGTAAGAGGTACTCTTTAGCAACTGACAAGACAGAGTACTGTTTAGCTGGTCACAGGGTGTCTGTACCAAAGACAGGAAAGTAACTGGGCTCTTCTGATCTCGTTGAACACCATATTCTTTCTCTTAAGAACCTTCTTTCCAAGGGACATCAGCATCTATCATATGGTTTAGCATGTTTGGATGCAATACTAGACATTTGAATATTAGTATTATGTATAACAATCGTCAGAGCAAATCTGTGCAGAGTTTTAAATAAAGAAATATATTCTAATATACCACTGAGTAGACAACTAGATAAGTCAGCTGGAAGGTTCCCATAGTTTCATTCAGATTCTTTCAAATGCTTCCTTATGATGATTTTTTAAAGATATGGGGCCTGTATTTTCTTTGCTTCTAATGTATGATTCCTACTGGTATGGTCTCAGCTGTTGCTTGAGGCAGAATATAGATATGTAGGTCTTACAACCTCAGCTGTGGCTTTGCTTTCCATTTCTGTTGAATCAAACCCTGTAAGGGGCCTGTGGTTCAGAAGAAGAGTGTGCAGCAAAAAAAAGAACTATAGTGTAGGCTGGCCTTTTTTTTTACATTAATTACTTTGTTTTTTTTTTTTTTCAAATGCAGTTTTCTGTCATGTGTCTAATCTGTGTCCTCATGCTGCACCTTGTGAGCTGATAACTCACCCCAGCACCGAATGCTCTTCCACACACCTTTGCACTCCAGTTCCTCCACTGCTTCATTTGGCAATGCTCCCTGTAATAAAAACTGATAACTGTCTAGCACAAATGAGAAGGGAAAATTATATTTTAGTGAAGGTGGGTTATTAAGTGTGTAATGGTGTCGTGAACTTTCATTCTCTGATGCTGGATTTTTGTGCCATATGGGAAAAGCAGCATAGCAACATAACTGCTACTCCTAATTATATAGTATAAATGTCAAACTTGTTCAAAATTCCAGGATTACACAGTGCCAGAAGAAACTCTCTCTTCTGTAGACTGAAGCTTTTTGGCAACAGGGTCTGAAGGGAGAAGCACTTACTGTCTGTGATCTCACCAGCCTATTTCTCAACCAGCAGGGAGATGGACAGAAAAAGGCATTTTTACAACGTCTCTGCCAAGGAACGGGATAATTTCTTGCTTTCAGATCTAAAAAATTTCAAAGATACAAACAATTTCAACTATACACAAATTTACATATTAAGTTTAGAAAAGTTAACAAATACTGGTTGGATGTTTAAGCATTTAAAATATTATAAAGCACATTCAGTTTCACAGATGGGTATAACCAGCTGACTTTTTGGTTGCAGTAACATAAATGTAAAGACTTAGAAATTATTCTCTGAGTGTTTAGCAAATAGTTATAAATTATTGTTGGATAGATATTATTTTTATAATTTTACTATCGTTCTTACTGGAAGCAATAAAAAAATATTATACAACGCCTGTAGTAAAAGGCTACCACTATCCAAGGGTCTTGTGAGACACAAACAGTGTGTTAGAAAGGAAATACTCTTATCTCTATTGCACATCAGAGAATTGGAGGTGAGGTTTAGGCCAGTTATTTAGTAAATGTTTGGCAAAGCTGATTGCCTCTTCAGTGAAGTCTGGGGGAACTTCAGAACTGCTTCTTGTAGAATAGATAATAGATGAAGAGCCAGGTAGATGTTTGTGTTGATCCATATTGATTCTGAACAACTTTTAAGTTATTCATTATCAACTTAATAATTTCCAAAGTGATTGTTTTATAGTGACAAATCATATGGATGCATTAAGAAACCTGGGGGTTTCTAATAAGACTTCGGATCAAAGCATTATAAGAAATTTTAAAAGGCTATTTCATGCAGTTATACGTGGTAGAATTACCTACAAAAACATTTTATGGAAAAAACCCCATAATTTTAAGGAACTTAAATAGTATTTTGCTTTATATATAAATAGTTGAGAAAATTCCTACAGGGTTTTTTTATTTATTACCTTATATGGCTTGATTTAAAGCCAGCAAAGCATATAAGTCAAATTTCTGATTTGACCAAGTGGCAGAGAACACACATAAGATGTATTTAGAATTGGCAAAGGATCATCGCGGTGAAGCGTGCTGTAAATTACTTTTGATTAGAAAAATCAGCAGAGGAAGTGAAAAATCATTACTAACAGAACAAGAACAATAAAACATTAATGCTCTGTGTAAAGATTGATGGGTAGTCGAGAAGTTGATTTTTAAAAGTCACCAGTACCACAGGGCATGAGTTTATTAAGAGTATGAAAGAGGCAGAGTAAAAAATGAGCTCACACTTTAATCAACAGAAATGGAAAATAAACAGTTCAATATTTGCAGGGTTCTTAGAATGCAATTTTATTTTGAGGGTAATTGGCTGTGCAAAAACCCCCTCAGAATGTGACCATTTGAAAATCAAACTCCCTCAACCCTGATTCAGTCCAGAAGCAGAAGACATCTAATAAAGTGTGGAAAGGCAGATGGAGAAGGCTGACACTTCACTTCTTCATGATAATTTAAATATATATGTGCTGGGTTTGACTGGGATAGAGTTAATTTTCTTCACTGTAGCTAGCATGGAGCTGTGTTTTGGATTTGTGCTGATGACAGTGTTGATAACACAGGGATGTTTTCATTACTCATAGAGTCAAGGCCTTTTCTGCTTCTCACCCCATCCTACCAACAAGGAGGCTGGTGGGGGACACAGGTAGCTGGGAGGGGACACAGCCAGGACAGCTGACCCCAACTGACTAAAGGGATATCGCATACCATATGGCATCATGCTGAGCATATAAAGCTGGGGAAAGAAGAAGGAAAGTGGGATGTTTAGGGTGATTTTGTCCTTCCAAGTAAGAGTCTGTGCTTTCCTGGAGATGATTAACCACCTGCATTCGAATGGAAAGTGGTGAATTAATTCCTTGTTTTGCTTTGCTTGTGCATGGGGCCTTTGCTTTGCCTATTAAACTGTTTTTTATCTCCATTACTTACTAAACTGTGTTTAACTCAACCCATGAGTTTTCTCACATCTCTGATTCTCTCCCATTCCACCGGGAGGAAGTGAGTAAGTGGCTGGGTGGTGCTTAATTGCTGGCTGGGGTTAAACCACGACAATAAGGAAATGGATGTAAAATCTGTGCATTTTCTTGTTACCCTTCTTTTCCTACATGAATTTTCATTTCATATACTTATGTGTATTATGTGTGGTACCTAACAGAGAAAAATAAATTGTCAGCTCCAGAGTGGGCTGAGCTATGACTCATGCAAACATAGAGAGGAAAATTAGGGCCCTAGAGTTGGAAATTGTTGGTGGCTACAATCATGCCTTCATATCTCTTTCTACACAGGTACCCTATAAATTGTGCTGTGTCACTGAGGATCGTGTGTTGCACAAACTGATAATAACTTTATCTCATCAGGAAAGACATAAAAGGAACTCCAGTGAAAAGAACTGGATAAAAGTTAATGATCAGTTGACTGGACCTTCATGGTCTCAAAAACAGCCATCATATGTTTGACTCTAATTGTATTTGGCATCCTAGATGAAAAATCAGAGTAGAAAGTCCAAGGATCTCACAGGCATAAAATATCTTCTATTTTGAGAGATGAGTCACACAGATAAGAAAGTACAGACATGCTGGTGACTACATGTATTTCTGTGTAATGTTTTTACTGTTCATCTAGAATAGGAAACTTTCTTGATAAAAGTTCATGTACAAAAATATTACTCTTAGATGCTGCCAAACTGACAGTCTTCACACCACTGGCAGAGGTAACATGCATTTCTTATTCTATCTAGCCAGTATGCCTATATTTAACTGATCTAAAAGGACTGAGATACAGTGTAAGGAAGATATTTTATCTTCTTGCTCATTTACAGTTTACTGCAAGATGCTGAGCTTTTCTTGGGGCTGGTGGGAGTCTTTAACTCCCACTAGTTTTGCTCATCATTTGGTGTAAATAGTTCACAAGAGTGACTGCCATTTTGTGGAGACAAACTGAGTCCTTCACCTTTCATGAGGTTTTATGAAACACTTCAAGATTATAAAATAAATCAATATATATATAAAATAGAGTCTTCCAGGTATCTAATTGTTTAGCTAACTTCCCTCACAGTAAGCTTATTTCTATGCCTTTCTGTTTGTGAGAAGGGATTTCATGAAGAAGTAGGGCTAAATCTAAAAAAGACTTTCAGTGCCTCTTAGGAAAAAAATAAATCACTTAGCCTTGGAAAAACCTCAAATTCAGAAACTAGTTCCCTCTTTGGCCTAAGAACAAGTAGAAACTGTCACTCTTTCCTAAGAATGCATGACAGGAGTGTCTCTGCCTCTCATATATGCGATAATTATATAAGACTACTTCAGTTCATACTTCAATATAATTTATGGTTCTTTTTAGTGGGTTTACATGGTTATATTAGGGGTATTCCTTATTGCAATTTATCTCCCAAGGGTCTCTATATTCAGTATACATCAAGCTTTTACACCTTGTAGATTATGTGGGGCTTTTTTTCTAAAAAGCTAAGTATTTTAAAAATGTAAATGTGTGGTGAATGTCTCTGCTTGAAGAAAAATGTAATAAGCATGTTTAGCAGACAGTAAGTGAAATAAAATGACACTTGGGGGAAACAGGTACAATGGTTTCCTAGGTTAGGAGTGCTTTCATGGACTCTAAACAGTAGAAATACAAGAAACAAATTCGTGGTGTCAGCTCTCTAGAAATTTGTTTTCTCTGTGTGTTGTAAATGAAATTTTGGTGTAGTGGAGAAAAGAACTACCAGGTAGTATGAAGTTTCCAAACCCTTTAAACAGTAGCAAAAATGTAGAAGGAGTTAAGCTGGCTCAATACAGTGTTCTTGTGTAGTAAAAATACACAACATTTTGATGTTACTTGTAACAATAGTTGTAAGATAGAGACGGTTGCATTGCTGTTGTAAACATAATTGTCTGAAGATCCAGGAAATACAAAGCTTGTATCGAAAGTGCTCTTGGACCTCTCTTCTTTGACCAGTACACCAGGTAGACAGGTAATAAAAATGCACAAGGACCCAGACTATTGTGGTTATACACTGCTGTCTTGCCAGATTAAATAAAACAATGTGAATTGCGTGTTTCTTCTTCACAGCCTTGCTCACCAGACCTACAGTTGCAACACAGTGGGGACTTGTAACTTGCTTAATGGTTCCTCATTTTGCAGCTCCCACAGGCTCCAGCAGCTTGGATACAGTCACAATTTTTACTGGGATCTTGCTTCTAATTTACAATATCAATAACATTTAACAGAGTTTGAATGTTCTTCTCATGGAAGGAGCTAAGTAAAACTGTGGGGTTTCTACTTTTAACATTTTTTTCCTAAGAAATCCCACATCTTTAATGCTTTGCCTGTCCTTCTCTGCTTATCACTTAGAATCACAGAATCATTTAGGTTTGAAAAAATCATCAGGTCCAACCATTAACTCAACACTGCCAAGTCTACCTCTAAATGATGTCCCTAAGTGCCACATCTACATAGCTTTTAAATACCTCCAGAGGTGATGACTCCACCAGTTCCCTAGGTAGCCTGTTCCAGTGCTTGACAACCCTTTTGGTGAAGAAGTTTCTCATAATATCCAACCTAAACCTTCCCTGGCACAACTTGAGGCTATGTCCTTGTCCTATTGCTTGTTACTTGTGCCTTTGTATCCCTTTCATAACAGCCAGAGTTTTGACTAAATTTTTATATCTCTTTATTGGTGTAGGAGGGGTAAGTAAAAAGAAAAAGAGACTGTAGTATATCCTCTGTTCTTTCAAACTTTGGTGTTATTCACAGCTGTGAGTTGATGTTTCCTTACAGGACCGGTATCATTGCAAAAAGAGATGACAAAAGGTATATCTATGCTGTCAGGTAACACAACTTCCTGACCTGGTTGCTGGTTCTCTGATTATACACGCTTGTGGATATGTTAATTCACAACCCAGCTCTCTTCCGAGGGAACTAATTAGTTCCCTTGGGCTCTGTCTACATTTGTAATTCAGCACACAAGAGTGGAACAGTAGATTAAAACAGATGGTGCTGAGGATCCTCATCTCTCTCCTATTTGTAGGATATCGGTGTTGTGAAGGATGTCATGGGATGCTGCCCTCCTGTGATGACCTAGCTGGGATTTCCTCTGACAAGAAAGCTTGACTCTTTCTCATCTTGCATGGAGTTTTGTTATGGTGTGCTCTGCCTCTGATGTGCCATTAGAAACAATGGCATGCCAGCAGGACCTCCACTATTGCTCCCAATGAAATGATTAAGGGAGACAGGATATAATATGAGCACCAAGTAAGAGCTGTGCCTGGCACACCTGGTAGTTTGTTTATGTGACTACTCAAATGGAATGTGGACAGAAGGAACTGAGAAAAGTACCCTACATTTATTCTGAGGACAGGAAATCACTACCTTGAGTGTGTGACTTTGAATAGTATGGCGAGTTCATCTCTGTTGCTCCAATAAAAGATATGCTCTCTTCCTATAAACTTTACTTCTCATTGCAAGGAAGGACATCTTTTATGGGGTAGTGTAAAATTGTCATGCGTTGAAGGTGAGTCTGAAGATTTATTTTTAAAATCTTATTCTCAAGTTTCCTGGGTTTTTCTGATGTCCCTCTAACAGTCAGACTTTTGCAAGTTTGGCTATCTTATCTGTGGAGTAATCTTACCTCCTCTCAGCTGTTTTTGCTCACTTAGGACGGAACTCTTTGCCCATTCAGGAAGTACAGTGTGTCTTTATAGGACAGTGTAGGAGATTCCCTGCAGCATGTTGTATGGCAAGATAAAGTCCCTTGGTAGTAGTTCTTGCTGAAGGAACAGCTACTGTGTACTGTGTACTTGGAATCCAGAGTGGTAACTTCAAACAGCTGCAAAATATGTCACACACACTGAGACAATTTATAGTCTATGATGCTGGGGGTAAGAGGGAGTGTGGTGGTAAAATTATTAATATTTGAGAGGGCTGGCTAAGAAGCAATTTTGACTTAAAAAACATTCCTTTCAACTAAAAGCTAACAGTCTGTGATTGTTTGCAGCCCCTCACTTCTGAGCTAAACTAATACTGGATGTGCCACTCCTACAGACTCCACCAAGAGACATCTCTCCATATGGTCATGTTATATGCTATTTGATTCCTTAGAAACATGGCAGTTAGCAAGAGACTTACAGAGTTCATCCCTCTCAGGGATGGATACCTGGCTTTATTAACACTGAAATGATTGTTTTCCTCATCTCCTTTTTTTTTTTTTTTCTGAAACAGTGTGGTGGTGCATCCCTGCCTCCGTCCCCAGGCCTGCACTATGATCTGAGAATGCTTTAAAACACTCATTCGTGACAAACAGTAAATAGATTGGTCTCTACAAACACTTGGCAGAGAATTGGGGAGCAGAGAAATATGATGTCCCACCATCCATAGCTGGTAAAGCTTCTGTATGACCTGCCCTAAATTGTGCCTGCGTATTACACCTTTGGAGTCCCCAGATTCTCCATCAGAAGTTAGCTGTCACCTAGAGTCAGATAGGTTAAGTGAGATATAAGGTTGAGGCTATACATACACATTTATGCAGGCACAGGCTAACAAGTGCTGCAAACATGTAGTGCTTTCAGGAAGAAGCATTTTCAGAAATGATGTGGCCAGAACATTAATTTAATTCATTTTCAGACATCAGCAGGAATAAAAAGGCTGGTAGGATCTCTCAGGGAAGGCACTCATGGAGCAGATAGAGGCTCTTTCAGAACCATGCTATTTTTCAAGGAGACACTTGGATGCTACATGAGTCTGGCATACCCACTATTCTCCAAACATTAGCAATAATGAATGTCTTGTTATGAAAGCCAAAGAAAGCACTGTCAGATAGGACAACAGGACAAATTGTGAGACCATCTGTCTGTGTGATTAATTAAATTAACCCCTTCCAGAAAATGAATGGAGTTAAGACCTTTTCAGAGTTTGTGAAATGTGCCCAGTTTAGCACTACACAGATGTGCAGAAAGACTAAGAATTCATGTTGCTGTTGATGTTACCTGGGAAATATCAATAGAAAATGCTAGGTAATTGAAGTGGAGATCTGATCCACGTACCTTTTTCCATGAACAGAACCAAAAGCCAAAAAATCCACTAAGTCCAGCCATGTCAAAGTTTTTGAAGAGGAATTGGAGGGAAAAATACTAGTAGCAAACCATGTGATAAAATTTTCTGTAGAAAGAATGAGTCACTCAGTTTTCAAGTAACCAATTTAATTATGAAGTAAAATAAAACCATTATTTGCGTGGTCATCCACGAGGAGGCAGATGAGTAATTTTGCAAAGGATTCATGTCTCAGATTATATTTACAAATTAATGGTACTCTGAAGCCAGAAGACCCAGGGCCACAAATCTGGTTTTCTGGCATGACTGTTCAGTCATAGCTTACCCTAAAAACCGTTCCTGCTTACAAATACAGGAAAATTCTCAATTCATTTTAATCTGATCTTTGTTCAATGATACTGAGATACTTTCCTCAAAGACCTCAATGGAAATGAAGTACCTAGCTTTTTTTGGCCCTTTTCTAAAGCTGTTTTATTTTGTTTATGATGATAGAGACCACCAGCAAGCTGAAATCAGTGAGTTGTGTCCAATGACAATATTGATAGACCTCGTATCTGAAGCTCTCTTTCGGCATGTAGCCCAGAAATTCTGGGGGCAAAGCACACCCATCCCAGTGTCCACAAGGCTGAATCACAAGTTCTCTTGCTCTACCATTGCTTGCTGAACACAAAACATGCTATCAAAACCAAAGTTCTTCATCACCCAAATCCGTGATCCCGAGTCACAGGTGAAATGCTGGATTTATCAGCACGTTTCTCTGGCACATGGTGTTGAACAACTGTTTCTTTGGCTTTAAGGAGACTCTTTAGTCTTAGACTATTTTACAATAGTCTATCTTATTTAAAATAAGATATATTTGGCTGCATTTTGGTATCATGTTGTCATCTGTTTCTGAAACTCCCCTAGAAAACCGTAGAGGAAATGTGTTCTCTATGATGGTGTTAATTTGGGTACATACTGAACATGGCTTCCAAAATAGCACAGTCACTTATTGCTGGGATGCCACTAGGGCATCCCACGCTGGTGTCTAGGGCTTGGAAACTTCGATCTCTCTTAAACATCTAACTGCACTTTTCAAGTTACTGGAAAGGGAACATCTATTCATAGTTTTGGCAGTATGATATTCTTCCATATGTACCAGTAATAATTGCTCTCTTCAATATTAAGGATTTTGGCCCTGTAGGAACCAGGAGAAAAGCCTCTGTTATGCAGATGTAATTATTTGCAGTGTGGGTTTTTTTGTCCCTCTTTCTTCCTCACTGCTACGTTTTTTAATTCCCTTCTTCACATATTATGTTGTCTGTGCTTGTTCCTTTTCTTCTGTCCAAACTTGAATATCATGAACTTTTTCTGCTGAAAATGTTTCTGCTTTCACAAATAAGCGACAGGCATGAGGACAGGACTGTTGGGTGTACTTCAGTGTCTTCAGAAGATCCGTGAAAGGCAAGACTTGCCTCACAATGACCTCAGTGACCTCTTCTGCCTGAGGCTGAAGAGGGTTTGTATGACTTGAAGAAGCAGGTCTGTTGAGGGAAGGCAAAGTTACTGTATTTAACTGGGAGGAAGCAGGGTAGGGATGGGAGGAATGGGAGAGTTTTGCCTTTAACCTAAATTTAGAGCTGTTTTCAATTCCTTGCCTCATTACAAATTTCTTATTTCCTTCCTTTCAGTCTTTTCCTGCCTGAAAAGATAATTTATGAAAGATAGGAGTAAGGTAGGCTTGGAAAGCCTAACTTATCCATGATAGAAAAATTGCTTTAAGATCTGGACAGCAGTGCTGGATACCTGTTGTTTCTATGATAGTTCAACATGAGAGTACAGAAATTTTGATCCAGTCTTGAAGGCTGCCTAGACAGTATTATGCTGTCTTTTATCTCTGTGGTAAGAAAAATATTATACGGTTACAAAATCTTTTTTTGAAGGAAAGGAGAAAAAAAATGTCCCTCTAGAAATCCTGGAGAAGGCATATGTCATTTTGATGTCTTTTAAGCTTTGGTTTGAAAACTTCTGGGCTCTACACAGCAATTACTTCCATTGAGGAAGTGCATACATTCTGCTCCTCATGCTAATTACTGATAAGGAAAAGGCAAGCGGGCTCAATGATGAAACGTTTCATGCACTTGTCTTTCTCTTACTAAGCCACCGCAAAGCTGGCAGCAGCTAGAAAGAGTGCCTTCTGTAATCATTCCCCCCTCAGCACAATTTTAAAATTTCTTCTCTTATTTCCATCAAAAAGCCAAGGTAGGGGCTCACGTCTTGTCAAAATGGGCTTCACATGCTATGTGTACCGAGCAGCAGGAGGGCAGTTAGGCAAGAAGCCACACAGATGAGTAGAAGAAGGGAAAACTGCTTCAAATCTCCACCTTTGCTACTCACTATGAAGACTGAGGGTATAGAGGCTGTTATAAACACGAGAAAAACGAAGGAGCAACAGCTTGGCTAGATTACAGTCTTGAATCCTAAACATCCAGTTTGTCATTTAAATTCTGTGATAACTAGGATTTCCAGCTCTTCTTCAGTCATATAATACTTGGCACAGAGACAGGAAGGAAGGGAGGAATGAATTCCAGCATATTTCCTCCTTTCTAAATGTCTCTGACTCTTGAGATAATGCTGTAAAGTTCATAAATGAGATGAGTTAAATGTAAAGTAGATGAGTAAAAATGAAACTCAAATACTTACTAATTTTTTCAAAATAGGATTTTAAAATAAAATTTTATTATAAGATTTTTAGTATCTGAAAGTAGCAATACTGGCAGTTAAGGGGTAAACAAATTTTTGCAGAAGGCAGCTGGTTCCATCTGAGATCAAAACCATCATACCAGAGACAACAAAACCTTGTCAATGCGTCCTTTGTTTAGGAAACGTATTCTGATATGACTTCCTGCTGTTGAAATCAGTACCAATTTCCCTAACTTTACCTGACATTACTTTAGATTTACTTAAACAAAAAGCTGGGCCAAATAGTGAGACCAAAATTAGATAATTTACATCTTGCTATATGTGAAAGTAACATGGCTAAAAATATTTTAAAATCTAGGCACCCTGAATATTTGCACAGCAGTGGCCAAATGTGAAGAGTCTTGTCTATAGTTTAAAAGGTTTTAGAATTCGTTTTAAAAGAAGGCTAAAGGTCCCTCTGGGAAAGAAACAGTAATTTATGTCCTATTGAGCTGCACTACCAGAACTAGAAAACTTGTGGTGAAACAATCCCATATTTATTGAAGTGGATACAGTAGCCAAGACTGGACTATAGAAGTGTTTTGAGAGGGGCAGTGCTTTAGATGCATATATTCTGATTCTTGTATTTGTATGGTTCATTAATTTTAGGAGAAATAATATAAAGTACAGCTGAAAAAAACCACAGACAAAAATGGGAGAGGAAGTCTTCACTGGAGAAGACAGTAAGGTAAAATGATGTGATAGTACAACTGTAGTATTTTACCACAGAAAAACTGAAGTATCAACAGGTTTTCAAAAAGACTTTTTAGTATAATAATTTCTGTCAGATCTCAAAACAGATAGTGTTTTTCTGAATTCCAGCATTAATTAACTGCTTAAAGATATCAAAGCTTTTCTTGAAGGAGGGAGGTGGGGAGGATAGAAGTATTCTAGCCCTTGTCATTGTTGGGAAAAAGGAAATGTAACCTTACTTCAGAGTAAGGCCTCAGAATTCAGGTTAATAAAATGAAAGTCTAAGTAAATGGCATAGAAACCAGGATAGTGCTTGACCTACTAATCTCTGAGGGTATAGGGAGTTATAATACTGAAATGTACTGCTAAACCTAAACATATCTTATAAGGGTAGAAGCACAAAGGAAGACCAGCCCATAGAGAGCGATATTGCAGAAACATGATATGTATAGAATGATTAAGGAGAAGGTAATGTGGTATTGATGACTAAAAACCTTATCCAGTTAATCTAACTCAATCTCTCTTAAAGTAAAGGCATAAATATTAGGGAGAATAAAAATCTAGTGTATAATGGTAACAGACCAAGAAGCAATAAGCATTATGAGCTGATAATGGAGGAAAAATCTTGTCAGATAAACTTGATTAATATTTTGGAGATTGAATTACAGATGGTTGCAATGGGACAGATGCAATTTGTATGGCTGTCAGATCCTGCTCCTATTTTTACAGATGAAAATTGTGACTGACTGTTGACATCTAACGAGGAGATTTTGCTGACTGAACTCAGAGAACAGGGAAAACCACATTGTCAGTATTCACTGAAATAACATTTTCATTGTAAATATCCATTCAAACATTTGCATAGTCAGGTAGAAAGTGGATAAATTTATAGATCTATGGTTCTAGAAGAAGTAGGAAATGAGCTGTGGATAATACAGCAAGCTTGTTTTGAAGTGAAAACAAAACCTAATTGTGAAGTTCCAAAAAGACAGTGTGTTTACTGAGAGGACACAGTGCACTTGAGGAGCTTGTATCACATGTTTTATGATCTGCGATGTGGTATGATGGTATGCCAAGAGTGATGGAGAATGTAAACCATGGTGGGGCAATGCCAGAGGATTGCAAAAGCTGGAGGGAGACAAGCCTGTAACCTCATTCGTCCTGCAGGAAGTGATCCTTAGGAGTGATCTTCCCTCAAAATATTCCCCAGTTTTGAAGGTCACTAGCTGGAACACCTCAGAACAGAACTGTGGGATGAGACTTGGAACTGCTCTCAGTCTTTCTTGCAGCACTTGCCTGTTCAGCAATGGAGATGCATCCTGAATCGCAGAGTAATTCAAGACGATTTAATAAATGAACTTGTGTCATGCTCACACTTCCGAAGTGTGTGTAGCTTCCTCTTTGCAGTGGGAATTAAGATCCCCAGACAAAGTCTAAACTGCTGATAAAGTATATACTCAAATTATGAAGGATATTAAGGTGGGAGGTAGTGACAGGACTAATATTGCAGAAACTGAACTGATTAAAGTAGAAATATGGGGGAAAAAAGAGAAAACTTCTTTATTTAAAAGTCATTTTTTAATGCTAAGAAATATTAAGATTATTTTGAAACTGGTTTGGATAATGCTGGATTTCCATTGCAGATTCAAGTGGAATGTGTGAGAGAGCCATCAGTGTATAAACACAGGTCTTGAAGTAACAGTTTGGCTCACTGACTTCCCGTGTTGCTGCTGCCAGCTATGGCATAGAGTTGTCTCTCCAAAATGGAAACACAAGAGCTGATGAGCTTCAAAGTTATGAAGTTAGTACAGTGGGATAGAATAATTGGAGTTTAATAGAGTTTACCGTATAGGGATAGTTTTAAGTATACTCAGTGTTCAGTGTGATAAATATTGGGGAAAATGTAGTAGGATGGAGAGCACATAGTTGTTGCTGGAGGGAATTGCTTGATTGCTACGCTTACCCTGAGAATATTGCTAATTTGATGTTTACACATCAAGAGGTAATATTTTGGTACAAAAGCAATTAAAGTGGCAGGAATCTTCCTCTTAGTCATCTCTGTTCTACTCTAGACGTCTTTTCTCAGTCAGGCACCTGAATTTTCATATCATAGAGTGATTAGAGAAGCCAAGTCTTAACACAATATCTCTTTAACTCAGAGGACCATGCAGCCTTTGTTTCTCACTGCTGGATACTTAGGATAAGTACTGAGCATACAGACTTTCGGAAATGCTAGCTCTGAAAAGAAACAAACATGCTGTGGGTGAGGGAAATGGAGGGCTAATGAGGCTTTTGTCAGATGCTTTTCTCTGCTTGTTGTGTAGCTCCCTTTCTCTAGTTGGTGTTTAGCCTACAAGCCTCAGGGAAACAGATTGTCACAATAAAGGTTTTCATATTGCCTTGCTGATCACAGGAGCCTAACATCACAGAGTATTTGCTTTACTGATGACTCAAATATAGCAGGACTTGTCTTCTTCGCAGCTTTTCTTTTCCTCCCTGGTCTCCAGCAACAGCATAAGCCTAAGCAGAGAGAGGGTTAGCTTTTTCCCAGGGAGCAGGGAATCCTAAAGGAAAACTCTGAGCATGCAGCAGTAGGACTGTCTATCCAAGCCACAAGGGACAACACTGTGTCTTATCCACATGCTTTGTAACTGTATGTGGTAGTGAATGTAGTAGAAAACTTAACACATAGCATGTTCAAGAACTCAGTATTTTCATCCCTGGTCAGGGAGGGTACTTATTGAACTGAGTTGGAACAAACAAAGACAGGGAGAATATGCCATTCTCTGGTGCCCAGGTTGAGAGGCAGTGACATTTGCTGCAGGGGACAGAGAGAATAAATATCCCCTCCCCACTCAGCTTTGGCAATGGAGTTCTTTTTATGCCCAGTCCCTACTTGCAGGACATTAGCTGATCAGCAGGTATAGGAATTTGTGCTTTAACTCTGCTTTTGTTTTTCTCTAGCTCAGCTCATCCTTTTCTTTGTAGCGTTGGAAGGGCATCCATAGAAAAGGTTTTGCTGTCTATTGCTGTAATCCTGGGACAGTTTAGTTTAAGGTTTTAAATCCCTTTAAATCTTGCCATCTGCCTTTTTCCTGAGAGAGTAAAAGTTAAAGTATTTTTCAGTGCTAAAAATAGGCAGAATAGAATTGTAAAGGGAGTTCATGTCTAGCCTGGTTTTATGTGGCTTCTTCCAGCTGATGTAGCTGCTGACAGTCTGACTTATTGCTCTTCCTTGATAGTTTCTCCACCACTATTATGTTTTTAAGAAATGAGTCCTTAAATGTCCTTTTAAATGAACAATACAATTTTGTCGTTGTTTGACCAGTCAGAAGATAAGAAGGTTAGACGTTGTATCCCAGAGAACATTTCTTTCCAGGCATTTTTACGGTAAGAAACTGACTCTGTAAGCACAGCTCTGAATAATAACTCTCATAGGAAAAAAAGGACATCTGTTCAGGTCTTCCACAAAATGACAGTAGTATCAAATTAATGGACAAAATTTCCAACAGGAGATTATTAAGCTTTTTTGAATAAA
The DNA here is from genome assembly GCA_036023395.1 of Myiotriccus ornatus. Taxonomy (NCBI): domain Eukaryota; kingdom Metazoa; phylum Chordata; class Aves; order Passeriformes; family Tyrannidae; genus Myiotriccus; species Myiotriccus ornatus. The sequence continues at coordinate 24,356,728 of JAYRBT010000114.1, forward strand.
TTAACGTTATGCAGTTTTAATGGAGGTCTGAAATAGATACAAGAATTAAAGAGAATATAAAAACTTGATGTTCTGTGGAGTTTTACTTGAGCTGATATAAAATTTTCTTTTTCAGATGATTGCATAAAGTCAACTGTATTTTTCAAGCTGTCTTTAATGTTCTATGTCAACTGCACTGTACTGCAGTAGGAGTTTTAAATTATGACCGTAACTGATGAGTAAAAATATCAGCCATTCTGTGAGGATGTTACATTCAGCATGACTAAGCGATCACCAAAAAGACCAGGGCTGAAAAGAGCTAACTGGGGCCAAGTGGTTTTAAGACATTTTTCCTATTTGCCCCATCCCATTATAAATTAACCTTGCACTGCACTTATGCAGGTCGATGGTGATCTCTGATGGGTCTGCAGGTTGGGATTGGATGCAGGTGCTTAATTCCTGCCCCTGATTTGTGCCTGGTAAAATCAAGACCACAGCTGTAGGGAAGGGAAACAGGTATAAAGGATCTGGCAGCTGTAGCTCTGAGTTTGCTGAGGTGGGTGCTAGTTCTTTTTTTCTTCTTTTTTCACTTGGGAGTAATGTTTATTAATTTAGGTTCTCCTTTTTTGCTGCTATAATGTGCTGAAAACTTCAGTTTATTTTAGCAGCTTCAATATATTGGTGAGTACTTACTTTCAAGTTTTTTTAATGACCACTGAGTGCTTGTCATCTCTTTGGAATTTCTTTCCAAGTGCATTTCATAAGATTTGGAAATGTTCTACAAAATCTGTTTTTGTGCCTCTTTGGGTTGACCCTGGTATAATCTTCTTTGTGTGCACTTTTTATGGACTACCTGATGTATTCCATACTGGGTAATTTAAGGAAGTAATTATTTCAGTGATATGTTCATGCATAAATGCACGATTTTGTTCTTGCAGAAAATTTGATAGAAAATATGTGTGGTTATGGTTTTTGGGGGCATTTTTTGGTTTTCTTTTTTTTTTTTTTTTTGAAGGAGGGGTGTGTGGTTTTTTTGGTTTTTTGTGTTTGTTTTGTTTTTAATTTAGGAAAGCTTGTTTCCCTAAAGAGAAGTTACTTTACTTGGCCCTGAACAAAAGATCTCTGTTTAGGTGGTTTATGTGGTATTATTGTGGTAGCTAATTGTGTCCCTGGGCTTTCAATTTCAAAAATGAACACTTATGTCACTTTAAGTAGTTGCCATGGAAATCCTCACAGCATGAACCTCTTCAGTGAACACCTTATGGCAGATAAATTATGCTTATTATTTCCCTAAACACATCAGAAACTAGAGTGAAAGGGATTTTGTGTGTCTTTACAGGCACAAGAACTGATACTTGTTTGTTCTAGCATATGTTTTCCAACCTCACTTCAAGTCAGAGAAATCAATGTCAGATTGGGATAATGTGCATTTATTTGAGAAGCCAACACAATAAAATGAAGAAACCTCTTTTTAGCCCCTAATACCCTAAAATATTTTCAGATGAAGCTTTTTTTTTTTTTTTTTTTAATGTCCTTGTTGCTTTTCATTGCTTTTTTCTCCAGGTATCTAGATGTTAACATCAACATTGGGAAGCTGTTCCTTTTCTTTAGAATGAAGATAATAATTTCTGGGGTTTTAGCATTTCTGTAAGGACTAACTCATCTGTAATAACAGTGTTTGAAACACCAAAAGTTTTGTTCTATTATCTTAAATAAGGTACATTATTAGTGTTAAGATATAACCTGCAGATTAGAAGTGTAATATTGGAGTGTAGTGTGTGCCAAGCAACTTTCATATGCTGATAAATTTCTACCATTGTGTCAGGCTTTAGGTATAGTGTCTGTGTAGACACAGAGCCAAGTTGTCCTCTGTTGTAGTGCTGTGAGATCAAGGTTATTCCATTAGCTGTATATTTACACAAGTACTGCTGAGAAAAACATTTGTCCCAATATAAACATATACAGAAATTAATAAAATGGGTTCAGTACAAAATGTTATGAGATAAAAATGGAAAATAGCACTTCATGACAACAAAACCAC
>JAYRBT010000114.1:24359004-24386682 GCA_036023395.1 Myiotriccus ornatus
GAAATTAATAAAATGGGTTCAGTACAAAATGTTATGAGATAAAAATGGAAAATAGCACTTCATGACAACAAAACCACAGGCTGTATAAAGTAATCAGTAATGCAGGTTTTAAAAAATATTTTCTGCTGTTTCTATGTGCCTTGTTATTTTTATTAGTCCTGCAGGGACTTGAAGACAACTGTTCATGCAAACTGTTTTTATTTCTGTCCAGTTCCCACTGCACTCAAGTTAATGTCCTGGAAGTAGCACCTGTGACTAGTTTGGTGTCAGCTGCAGCAAAGGCCAGTCTCAAATATGAGTGGAGATGGCACTTACGGTGGGTTAAAGCACACTGGTGAGCAAAAAGTTTGCTTTGCCGCTTAACAGCTCCCCCCTTAGTGAATAAAAGGAGTACTTCATTCTCCTGAGCTTTCACTCTGTCTCTCCATTCACTATATTCCCTTTTAAAATTGAGTCTGTTTAGCTTCCAGTGCCAGACACTCTGGCACAGTTCCTCAGGCACTTAAATATCATTGCGGATTTGGGCTTCTGAGCCTACATCTTATTTCCCTCTGAGGGGGAGGAAGCTTTGCAAGCAGAGTTAATTCTGCTATAGAGGAAATAAATGCCATGAAACCTTTCTATTAGATTAAAATGGATAATAAAGAACAGCCTTTGACTCTCCATGAGGAATGTCTGTGAGCTGCACAGCCCCACTGCCTGGGATGCTGTGAAAAGGCTGGGTTAGGTGGAGCATTTAGTGTAGTTGGCTTCCAGTGGAGCCCAGGATGGTGCTTCCCTCTTGTATGATCTACTTTTTCTGTCCTCCAGCAGTAGGTATGGAGTGGATCCAACCCACAGAGAGCACAGATGTAGCTCCATAAAAGCTTCTGAAACATCCTCTGTCTGACATAAACAAAAATGACCTTTAGTATCTATCTCTCTGACTGCCAATAATGGGCTAGTTGTGTTACAAACCTCCAGCACACACGGTATGCTTGGCACAAATTTCACCAGTATGGGCAAGATACAACTAATTACTGCGTAAAAATACTCAGAAGGCATACAGATATGTATGTGTGTGTATAGTGTGTGTGTGTATACATGCAATATAAGTTATGCAACTATGCAAAGGTATTTGGGGTGATGCAGTACACAGCAAAGCAACATTTGCGTTATTGTAGTGTAGCAGTCTGATTCTGTTAACAAACTGGCATAAATCAGAGCAGCTGCATCTAAAATGGCAAGGATTGAAGTAGTGACAAATTACTTCAGTGAAGAATTGGGTGTAAATTGCCTCACATCCAAAAAAAAATGGAAGAAATAGCTTTAGGCAGCTGAATATTGTCATCCATATTGGAAATAGAAGCCAGAGTTGGTTGATGAGGCCTGATGGCATACGGCAATCTAATTCCCACTTCCAGTGTTTGAGTACAGTTTCCTATCTTGATTTAATAGTAAGCTAATCTGGTAGGTTTTGGTAGATAAATAATTAAATGTATTCTTGTCTGGTTTTGTGATGCTTTGACGTGGTTTCGTTCAATATTTGCCTTTTCCCTCTTGGAGAGAATAAAAAGCTATTGTCTGATGAGCAGACCTGCCCACTGATTGTTTATTTGCCACTCAATAATAAAGCATACAAGGTTTGAACCATGTGGGTTATTAGTCACCAATATCAGGAAACAATCAGTAGCTGTTAACATTTTTCTCAGGTTGTCATAAACAAAGCTGATCTATTTGTGGTTCAGCAATCTGGTGCTGTTTTTTTTCCCTAGTCAAAATGCATTGTTACCCTCTTTCTGTAATGTATGCCAAGATGCTATAGACAGCTCAGGTCACAAAGGTGTTCAGGCAAATAATTGCCATGGGGACAGTGGCTTTGTAATTATATGTGCTTTCTGTCAGTACTTCTATTTTATAGCATAATACTATCTGTAGTTGTATTTGGGGAGTAGGAATTATCCTCTGGCTCACTAGAAACACTGTGGTCCTTCTTGCATGGTTCAGTTGAGCTGTACTAAGTGGGGGTGGAAGTGCCCCTAACAGCAGACCCTGTGATGGATATTCCTTCAGGGCAGCAAAGATTTGACTTTCTTCCCCTGTGCACAGGTGGAACTGTTCCTGGTGCTTCTGCTGCTTGTGAAACTGTGCTTTTCTTGGGACTACTGAGTAAAATGAGGTTATAGATCTCTGGCTGCGATTTACATGAACAGAATGAGCTTTGCTTGACTTCTGGAAAAAGTACAGGGCCCTGTGGCTCTTTGAGCACCCTGAGTGTATCAGGTTGGCCTATAAATAACCCTCCAGGCATTTCCTTGTGGTTCAGCTGTGGACAGCTGCATTGTGTGTGCAGTTCTCTGCTCAGCCCAGCAGTTATCATGGAGACTATTTGGAGGTGCCCAAATTTCCCTTCTGCACAGAATCCAGAGGCTGCCCTGGGGTCTTTTTGGCAGAAGAGAGTTACCAAAAAGCTAGGTAAGGTGAGATGACTGTATTTCAGTATCATATTCCATTTCCAATATTTGGAAACTGCATGCAGAAGATTTCGAGCTTCAGTTCTACACATCAGCATGTGTTTACTTGATTTACACATTTGAATTGTGAAACTTTGTTTTCAAACCATAAAGTGTATGGTTTGAACTTATGGACTATATCATTTAGAAAAGTTTGTCTGCCGTGAGTGAAATACAAACTTCATCACCTATGTACCTTCTAAACAAGCTAGTTTTCTTCAGAAGGAAAAGCATTAAAACATATTTAAATAATATTTTTGCTATACTTATACAGCACTGCAGAAATCCTATTTTTCTTTGACATAATAAAGGTGTATCCAAATTCCTCACTGAAGCTCCAAATGTGCTTGTGCTTAGTTTACTTTGTCATAGTCATGGCAACTTTCTCTAGGGCTTATAAGATTATAAAGTGAAGTTTTTTTAGAACCCAAATAATTTTACTCCAGTGTAATTTATGTCCAAAAAAAGCAACATATTTTTTTATTTAGCACTGTAATGGCCATGTACATGTGCCTATTTAGCAAATGTAAAAATACAAAGTGGTGTTCAAATCTTTCAGTATGTGGTTGTGATGCAACTTATACTGAATTACTAGGCCAAAGGTCTTGGAGATGTTTTTAACCTAGAACAACAGAAGTTCAGAAAAAATTGTCCTAGGATTTGTAGGCCTCCAGCAGGGGAACTGCTTGCAGGAGGGAATCTCATGTGTGCATTGGGATTGATTGCCCTAATGACTTCACAATTCTGGGCTTATTTCTGGAATACAAACTATCTGACTTTGTGTGTGTGTGTAGTCATCACCCTAGCTGTCAAGCTTCAATCAAAATTCTAGTGACATAAAAAGCAAGAGTTTTTATGCACTTCCACAATTTCTGGGCAATTCCTGAAAATATTACTGACTGGATCTAGAATAAAAACTTTCTGTACCACACAGTGCTAAGACCTGTCAGGTATTTACTTTGAGCTGAAGGGCTAATACTAACTTTGTCTTCTTTATTATTACTTACATCAGGTGTTATTCTGTATACTTTGATATTGAAGAGCAGCTCTACAAGTACTTGTGTATTCAATCAGAAACAGACGAAGAGATGATGACCTTCATGAGTTTGAAGTGATCATTCAAGCGCCCTCTGGACTATTAACTGAAAATTAAATAAATAAAAATCCAAAGCCCTGAAATGTCTCCATTATGAACTGGTTATGTAAGAATTTGTTCAACAGCTTAAATAATTTTTTTCCTTTCCTTATATGCAGTGATGGCGGGAGGATTGCTCTTTCTGCATCTGTTCTGTTAGATGTGGCTGGAGACCTGAAATCAGTACAATGAATGTTTTAAGAACAGAGAATATTCTGAGTTGGAAAGGACCCACATTGATCACTGAGTCCAGCTCAAGTGAATAGCCCATACAGGCAACTGAACACATGACCTTGGTGTCATTAGCACCAAGTTTTAACCACCTGAGCCAATATAAGGGTCAGAGTACAAGCATTTATCTTCATGCCATAAGATAAGATTCATTTATAGGTGTGAGTAAATGCTGTGTGGGTCTGAGGAAAAAGTTTACTACACCAGGAGAAGCTGACTTTTATAAGCTGTCTATTTATGTATATTGAGCGGAAATGTACTTACCATTGTTGTCTTAGCTGTTCTTTGTTTTTTATTTTGGTTTCTTGTTTTTTAATTGGACAATCTTGAGCTCTGCTGTTGGTCTCAGATACTGAAAAGCCACAGCATCTCTTGCTACTTTAATCAACAAGTGGCAGAATTGGGCTGCATCACCTTTTTCCACTTGAAGTGAAGAGGAAAATTCCTGCAACTTTTAGGATCGGTGAGATTCAACTTTGGAATAACTCTGTGGATAGAATAGGTATCTGTACTCTGTAGGTAGACTCAAACTCTTTTGTGTGCATTTCTAATCTTTCAAGTCAACATAAGCTTCTGATTCTGGACAGTCCTGCATGTGTTTAAAGGTAATAATTAATTTACAAAGTATTCTGCACGTATGGCTTTGTGTCTGTATAGGCTTTATTGTAATACTACTTAGAATATACACTTTCATAAAGGTTTAGCTTTTGAGTCTTGGAGAAACAGCAGCAGGTGGACTGTCTATGCAATACTGTGCTAATAAGGTTAGCACAATCCTGACAAAATGTACTAAGTTTATTAAGTATGAGGTGTCCCAATACCTGTATAATTCAGATAGAAAATGAGTATCCAAATTAGGGTGCAGATGTACATCATATGGGAAGAGTTGTAAAGAAAAACAGTCAAATATATGCATAAGTCATATGAAGTGTGTCATGTTATTCATATGAGCAGTGGTTGGGGTTGTTTAGCCTGGAGAAAAGGAGGCTCAGGGTAGACCTTCAACAACTGCCTGAAAGGAGGTCAACCTCTTCTCCCCAGCATCTAGCAATAGGACAAGCTGTGCTGGGGGAGATTCAGGTCAGACATCAGGAAGGCTTAACCACTGGAATGGGCTGCCCAGGGAGCTGGTGGAGTCACTATTCCTGGAGGTGTTCAAGAAATGACTGGATGTGACACTAAGTGCCATGGTCTAGTTGACAAGGTGGTGATTGGTCAAAGTCTGGACTTTATGATCTTGGAGGCCTTTTCAACCATAAATGATTCTGTGATTCTGCAGGGCATGGTTTTGTGGGGGTGTTTTTCATGGACACGTGTGAACAAGCACAGTGTCAATAGCAGTGCATTAGGGTACTCTGCAAACAGCATGCCTAACTAAGCCTTTGCCACTGACCTTAGTGTGAAATCTTTCTTTGAGACAAGATCAGCAGTGGAGTCTCCAGACCTTGATCCCAACAACTTTGGTGCTGAAGTTATCTACTGAAGTGACTGCACATAGACAGAAAGAGCACCTAAGAGCTAAAAGGATTCCAGGAAGAAAACCTGCACGTGGCCAATTTCCTTGTAAGTAGAGGAGCATGGGTACATCCAGTTAGAAATGTACCATTGTTGGGGCAGTTTACAACAGGCATAATATGGAGGAAGAGTAAAGCACCTGAAAAAGATGCAGTGACTGACGAAGAGCCCTCTGGACCTACTTGAAGACTTGGAAAAGGGATGTTGCAGGTTTCTGAGTCACAGTAGTTAAGCACCTTTAAAGGAGTAAATGACAAGTTTTATCTACGCTCTTATTTGTGCTCTGGCTACAAATAACTATTGGATTTGGTAAGTGAGGATGGGTGGTGAGGGAATGGGACACAGAAACAACTGATGTAATTATCGAGAGTTGCTAGAAAATTCTCTTTTCCCGGTACTTCATGATGGTTTGATCCTGATTCTTTGGCATACTTATGGGGCTTAACACCTCTTATCTAGTTTTTAGATGATAGCAGTCCTTCAATGGAAGTTAGTTCATGACCTACTCAGTCCTGGTTTCTGATTGCAGGTTGTGGCAAAACTGTGGGTGATGGAGGTCTGGCTTAATGCTCCTGGTCTGGTTGTTATGATTTGGGGCACCTAGTACGGGACTTGGATAGAATTTAGGTGTTCAAGCAGAAGTTGTTATAAAAGGACTTTATCACAAATACAGTTTGAATGGAGCCTTAATTTTATATCATGGGAAGTATCTAATCTAGAGGCACCTCAATTTTTATTCTGAAAGTTCCCTGATGCTCAGTGCTTTTGGGTGGATGAAGAGCTGTCGATTATTCTGGATGTTGTTCTACATGTGGCTGTGTTTTATTCACTTATTCAGTGTAAAATATGGAAATAATTCTCTGGTTACCCTCTAACTGGAGGACTAAAAGTACAACACTGTTACCCTAGGTCCCTCAATCACAGATGATCACTTGAGGAGTAAATTCTGCCTACACTTAAGACACACCAATACTAATGGTAATCAGAAAAATTATTCCCTTGTTCAAAGGGAATGTGATAGCTCCTTTTTGTGTGTCATAGCTCACACCTATGATAGCTTTAAGATGACATTCAATTTCTCAAATTAGGTCCCCTGTTATTAGGAGGATGTAGCAAAGTTTTGCTGTGTGCTTTGCTAGAAAAGCTACTGATGTTAAATATAAGCCAAGCCATCTGAGTCTTTCTCATCAGAAAAATGAACACTTGAATAAGACACGTATGACATCTCAGTTTAATGAGCTTTGTAGGTAATAAAGAACTATTTTTTGAACTTAATTGGAATTAAAAAAAAAAAAGAAATTATAACTTTTTTGCTTTCTCAAATGTGTAATTGATAAGCAACCTGTTTTCTGATCTTAAAAATATGAAGGACAATTAAAACAATCCAAACCCCAAAGCAAACAAAAACCCCTCTGGAGAGTTCCTGGAATAAAAGCAGGAAAAGATAATTTCATATTTATTATTTTTGCAAGAAACCTCATTGTTCAAAAAGCAGCAGCAGTTAATAGAAATGGATTACAACAAATTTTCTGCTCTCTTATTCCCCTAACACACTTCTTAAGGCTCCTTTGGCTTGAGATTTCTGCTGCACAGGAACACACCCATGACCCAGATGCTCCAGTGTTAGTCCTACTGCAGTGCTATGTTCTCGATAGTGCAGTGTACCCACAGCATCCAGTATGGTATGTGTGATATGCTGCTGGTCAATCACTGTGCTTGACACTGCACTGCTGGATTTGATAAATTGCTAATAAGTTGCACCTGAAGCAAGTGCAGTGATGGTCCAAGTAATGCCTGATGTTGCAGGTGCTGCTTCCCCCTTCACTAATGCACCTCCCTCTCTTTCACAAAGCACTGAGATCCTCAAGCAGTGCAGCAGATAGGACCTTTAAAAAAATCAACCCAACTTTTAGCCAAAGGTCTCAGAAGATCTGTGAACTACTGTCAATTAAAGCTCCCCTACTGTAGGCTGGATAACAAATCTTGTAGCTAATTTATTACAGATGACAAAATGAAGACTTTTACCTAAGTAGGTATAACAGTATCTGTCCCACCTCCTTTTCTACATCTTGTGGCAGACTTGCATTTGAAAGCCTCTGGGTTCTTCTAGATAGTATCATATATGTTATTAGATAAGTAATCCTGCTACTTGGACCTGTTTTAATTTCCTTTCAGATAAAACCCAACAGAACATTAGTTCTTAAAAAATCAGTGATTGCAAATTTTGCTAAAACTCTACTTGGGGGGGAAAAAGTTTTAACTGGGCACAGCACTTGACTTTACTTAATTCGCTTTAATCACTGTGTTAGACTTCAAATTTCCAGGCATTCTGCCTTAAAGATCATTAAGACAAGTAGGTTAAAACTTGGTTATCAAAGTCAACTGACACAGGAGCTAGGTATAAGGCTGCTTGCGTTTTGGATCCTGAGTGATGCAGAGAGCAATACATTCTTCTGTTCTTTGCCAGCTATACCTGCAAGAATGAAAAGAGAGATGATCCTATGTGTATGGAGGGGAACTACACACTCAAACCAACAAGTAAAATGTTGATGCTACTGAAAATGAGGGGGGAACAAAGAGATTCTGTTCTAATTGCATTTGTTCTCTTTCCATATTGGTATATCTTGTGATATTTCAGGGAATTACTCTTCCTACTAATATAAGCTGAACATCACGACATGGTGAGGAAGAATATTTATCTGCTTATGGATGAACCAAGGAAGAAGGTATCTACTCTGATGTCAATAACATGATTTGAAGAGAATCACCTCAGTACCATTATTATTGTAATGAGATTAGTGCCTACAAATTTAATAGGTTTTTTTTTTTCTTGTGGTCATCACTTGTATTAGCTGAATCTGTGCTGGTTACAGAGAGTGTGCATGCAGTAAAAGGTGTCTGGTGTACAGTTCTGATAAATGTCTTAATGCATTATAAACTGTGCATGTGCATTGTCCCATGACTTTGAAAACATCTGTTCATTGATTGGACTGCACGACTGGGAATTAATTTAAGTGATTTTACAGAAGCAATGGAAGTAATGGTGAAGGGTAGAGATGGTTGCAAGTTGGAATCACGGGTACAGAGAACTTTCAGCAAGTGTTTTCAGGGCTTTACAAAAGGTGCAGAAGTCAGCACTAGTATTTATTAGATTTTTCCTGTAGGAAAGAAGGCCATTTTTATGGTTTGTGTATGACCTGCTGTAGTGAGTATAAATCATCCTTCATGCTGGGCACTTTATCAGCTTCTGCCACTTTCCATATCTTCCTTTCTGTGCTTTCTGGAAGCTATTTTCACTGTCTTTTTCCTTTATGTGTATCATGATTATAAAACAGCTGTATGCATCCTACTGTAGGAAGAGAGCTGTTCTCAGCCTGAACCCCAAATCTTCCTGCATTGATGTTGATTAAGCCTGGTCTTATGCTGAAAGGATCTGCTGTGAGTGCCAGTTTGTCTATTTGTGCCATCTATGTTTATGGATGGTCTTTTGCATGCTGATTTTCTTGATAGTGCTTAGCTTTTTTTATTTTCCTCAGCTCTAATCATGAGGTGAACTAGAATGAATATCTGGCTTTTCCTCCTGCAAACACTTTTGCCCTGAGGAATAATGGAGCCTATTGCAAATCCTGCAATCACAAATGCTATGTTTCTGCACCAGTGATGCCCAGCCTGGTGAGGGTTGAATATGTAGAATTTATGTTGCTGGAAGCTGGGAAATCGTGCATTGAACCACTGTTCATCTCTACTCACGGAGACTGGGCACGAACGAGCAGGCTGTCTCCAGCAGATAGAGTCAGGGTCTTACCATCCATGGTAACAGTTGACATGCCCTCCTGAGGGGAAAGAACAGGTAACCAGCTTTTAATTTTCTCTGTCCTGTCACTAGCAGAAAGAAAATGCTGCAACTATGGAAATTTTTCCCACTGAAAGAACACCTCATACCTGCGCTGTTCCGTGAAGCCTACATAAATATTCAGTTGGCCTTCCCTGTCCAACACTATTAGCATCAATAAAAACATGCTTCATGGTTCATTGTTCCCCACTGTAAAGCAGCAACCCGTTGCCTGATTCTTGGGGTTCACTGTTATCTATCTAACCTAGCAGCATGAAAGTTGGTACAGCCCCAGAAATCACAGAGAGCATCTTCTGGGGTACCTGTAGCTCCTCTTCTACTTTTTTGATTCCTGATATCTCTCTAAGTTTTAAAAAGTAGAGATCTGACAGAAATTGCTAATAGGAGTCCATCCAGACTTGAACGAACTAGTTATTGTCTCATCAAACAGAGGAGCCAGGTTCTTGCCAGCCACAGGGTCTTGATGGCATAGGCTGCTGTAAGTTGCAGAGTAAACAAGATTATTATGTCTTTAATTAGTATTTGATAGTCCCTGTGAATTTCAACAGAACAGGAACTGATAGAAACACCTGCCTCTCAAGCTAGCCTGACTCGTGTAAACAAAAACTGTCTTTTCTTTGTTTTTTCACTGGGTTGCAAAAGTTTTCTGGCAGCCACTTGAATCAAGGACATCTGGATCGCCTACCAATGTGATTTAGTATAAACAAGTTCTCAGACTTTTTTATTAGCTTATTCTACTTGACTCCAGTTTGACTTCAGTATGAGGACAAAGGCTTCAAGGCAGAACTAACAGGTGATGTTGTTTTATCACCTAGAGGCATTCTGATATATTTACAAGATGTATCCTAGGTAGGGTGTATTAAAATCCTGAGCAAGCATAGATGCCAGTATCTCTGTCCTCAACGTAAAAGATGAGGAAAAGAGGCTGTTTTCATGGTGGCAGTACTTTACAGTTATTTTTCCTTACAGTTTAAAGCTGAAGAGTGGTGTCTATGGGTGATCTTTTCTATGAAAAGGAAGGTAAATGTTCCAGTTGCTGTTGCTAGAAGGTTTTACTACTGTTCAGTCTGAACTGAAACATGAACTCATCAGTTAACAAGTGTCAATTGCCACATACCAGCTGCCATATCCAGATATCCGAATTCTTTTTACTTTTCTCAGTTGTTCCTGGTCCATAAGCTATAACCTTTAAAAAAAGGGAAGAAAAATAATGGATTCATCCCAGTGACCAAAGTGTCCATATTCATCTTCCAACAGCATTTAAACATTCTATTTTTACAGGAGAATATTCAAAGAAGATGATGTTATTTTTACAGACATTAAAATTCACACTATGTTTGGTATTCTCATATTGATTCCTACTGATAAAAAGGGAACTGATCACACCTGCCACTCCTTATGCTCCTCTGCATCCTCGCTTATCTATTCCTTCTGCCTCCTCCTACTCTCAGTTTTGCATCTATATGGTTCTTGCTTCTGTTCTTGGAACAAGCACTTCCTCTTCATGAACTCTGGGCCCTGTCAAGAGCCTGTTGAAGAAGAAAACTTTCTTCTGTTAAATAAAAAAAAGATGAAGACCAGACTTTATCTTTCACATTATCTGCCCTTTCTGTGTTCTTTGTGACAGTCCCACAGTGTCACTTTGCTGTCATATGTACTGGATTCTTCAGAATGTAACTTCAAGTAATTCAGGGGAAGAATATGTTTTGTAAACAAAATGCATACAGTGCAGATATCAAATGGTGACAGCTTCATTTACACCCAAACTAGACTGTGTTTGACTAATCTGAGAAGCCCTGTGTTTTAGTGCAGCCCAGACTCTCTGGTGCTGTCCAGTTTTCCTTGTTTCCACTTTAATGTAGGTTGAGGGGGAGAAAAAAAGTATTTACACACCAGTATTAGGCTTGGCACCATGAATGCTCTTCAAATATATAGGAAAACCAAACACACTTGAGTAATATTTGCATCATGCTGGTGCTTCTGGTTTGGGAAATCTGGGTGGGGGCAGGATGGGGGGGAAGAGGGAGAGAGGGGTCAGAGGAATAGAGTAAAGGAGCTGTTTTAATCTCAAAGGAAATGAAGGGAAATAAGGTTCAGGTTGATTCTGTGAATGGAAGTAATGAGCTAGGAAGCCACTGCCCTAAGCTAATCAAATCAATGGACAAAGGTATTTCTGAAGGGCAGGGCAGACTAAGACAGAGTTCTGTCAGGGTGCATAACTTTCTCTGCTGACTATATATTGTTCTCAGGCCTGGATTCATTTGGTCTGAACAGCGGGTACCTATTATCTGTACCTTTAAAAATATTCCTCTCTTTGCAGAGAAATTAGCTCCACCTACCTCTGTTTCAAAGTTATCTCCAAACATACTCAAGGATTTCTTCTGTTTTATTTCACCACGATGATCATTTAACCAGCCAGGGAAGGAAAATGGTTCCATAACAGAAGTGGAATTTAGTGGGAAAGGTGTTTCTTTCAGGAGTTCATCTGTAAGCAAGGCAGAGATATCAGTGATACCTGCTTCCCTTGGTCTTTGCAAACACTTTACTTGAAGGGCTTAATTTACAGGTACTGTCTAGTGAAAGGTCACTGGTAACAGTAACCAGGTCATTATCAGGACTTCTTACCTGAGATTCTGAGATGCCTGTGTTACCTGTGTATCTTTATAGAGTGGTTTCTTCAAAGATATTGTCAGAACCGTGTATTCAAAGAGTATGCAATAGACTAGTTTTGGCCGCATATTTGTCATTTTCTTTCAGACCAGCATTTGCACCAGTAAAATATGGTGTACAATTTCTGAGCCTTTGCTCATATCATATCCCCATATAAGTAGGTTAGGCCTGTAGAACCAACTTGCTCTAGATCTGTCACATAGTTAGAACTGGTTTCTCCCCTATGTGTTTTTAAATACATTGACCACAGTGAAGCAAACAGGTTATCACAACCTAAAATGTAATAAAATGTAATAAAATGTTTTTTTTGTGGTGTTCCTGGACTTGTAGCTGGATTTGATTTCCAGTAATTCTCCTTCGTAAATGATTTGATTTAAAATAGCTGGAGGACTAAATGTTATTTCAGTGTAGCTGGCAAAATTCAAGATTTGTGCTGCATGTTGCTAGTATACAAAATGAGCTTTACTTATTTACCAGCTCACAGTGAAGTACAGAGACAGTGTAATTGCCTTGGTGATCCTAAGTAGTTTGGTTGGAGATGCCACAAGGGAACACCTCAAGTAGTAATGCCAACTAGATGCCGTAAGAACTCAGTGGATGGTTTTCTCCCAAATGTAGTATTTGAATGTTTTGAATGTATCATGGCAGTTTTTCATTAAAGACTATTTTGTATGAAGTTTTTGAACAATGTGGGAAGGTCAGTGCATCCAAAGGATAGCAGTGCACTGAAGATGCTATTGCTGTTTATGACATCATAGTAGGTACTGAGTACACTCATCTCCAGATAATCTGTGTGGAATGCAGATGTTATAGAAACAGTTTTTGCCATTGAAATTTCTTATTTGTTATTTTGGGAGGTTGGACCAGATGACCCACTGTGGTCCCATCCAGCCTCACCCATTCTGTGGTATTAAAATAATTGGGAGAAGTCAATAAGTTTCTTGAAATAATTTCTCTTGACAATGACTCTTTCAGGAAATACTGAAAGCCATTTGAAGAAATCTGCAGCAAAAGAAGAAATTTTTAATTTAAAATTTCTGGACTTTAAAACATTAAAAAATCTATGTTGTTTGATAACACTACAATGCAGTTTTAGTGTTTATATGTCTGGATGTCTTGGGGTTCTTTTGCTTAATTTTCACAGGTTCATCAAACATGCTTTGGAGGTAACTAAGAACACTCACACACCTTGTCCTTAAATCGTGCACATGCTCAATGGAACCTACATTGGAAAACTGCGGTTTTTTTAGGGAGAGACACAAAATAAAGCTCTAAAATGTTACGATATATATTCAGACACAGACGAAGAGAAAAAGAATATTTATCAGAAATTTTATCAGAAGGTACTCAGTGTAATTAGTATTGAAAAGATTTTAAAATATTTTGTTCTGTTAATAGTAGAAATCTTTATCAGTTGGGTTTTTTTGTTTGGTTGGTTTGATTATCAAAATAAAACTCATCACTCTTGAATTTAGAAAAGTTTCTTGTAGTTCTGGAGTACAAGAAAATTACTCATTGGTAACTTTCTGACAGGGCTTTCTACTAAAATGCATATCCTAGTTGAGATAGGTGTGTGGGGGGGGGTGTTTGGTGAGTTCTTTTTCATTTGACAAACACTGAGATGCCACAAGTATCCTGCTCAACTCAGGTGGACATGTTTTCCTCACAGGTCAAGAATTCCAGCATCAAGCTAACAAGTAAGTTCAGATTTCACGTGCTGGAGAATGGATAGCAAAAAGCCGAGTGTGGAGGAATGACGCTGTGGTGTTCTAGGCAAGCAGAACTATGAATGCTCCCCATGAGTTTAAAGGAATCTGAGGTACAAAAAATCTAAAGCACTTGTGTTCTGACCATGAAGCAACACAAATCTAACAATGAGAAGTAACTATAAACCCCTAAGTTTGTAGCTTAACTTCTGTCAATTATTCTCCACAAACATAATTTTTTTTGTTTTCCTATTCCTGGTGATCTCTGACTCCAGCTGCCCTGATCAACAGGGACAACACACATGGGACAATGGGCCTATGCATAGCTGGGGGCAGTGCAAAGTGTAATACCTCCTGCACTTACCATGGTGCAGTCCTTTCTTCCTTGTGATATACAGGCAACAGTTTCATTTACTTTCAAGTACAGGTGGATTTTGTTTATTTAGACCTTAAGTTCCTCAATTCAAGAGCTGGTGTTTTGACATTTGTCTTGTTAGCAGACCCTGGCCTATGATGGGGTCTTAGCTTAATGCTACTTTTGATATTAATGATGCTTTCCCAGTGACAGCACAATGGCCTTTGAAAACTGCATCTGCAAAAAATTAATTTTTAGTGTCATTCAGCACAATGATTTGATTACCTGTTACTCCAGAACAAATAAGAGAGCACTGTGGTGATGAGATATGTGACATACATGTGACATTATCTCGACTACTTGACTGAGTCCTTATTTAACCCTGATACTGTTCCCTTTCATGGTGCTAAAAGCTGCAGGTGTCCTAGTGCTTGTGAATTTGAGCTAACTAGCTACAATGAAGGGGATCCAATCTTTTGCAGTCCCACACATATCAGAGTTGAAGCCTGGTGCTTCCAAAGGAACTGAGTGTTTCCTATCGGGCTAATGGCTTATGTTTAGATATCGTTGCATATATTTCTGCTTATCCTGTACATTAGCTTTCAAGAGTATCTCAGGAAGTGTAAGTCTGTGTTTCTGTAGTTCTGTTCTAGCAATACTGTGAGACAAGGAGACAGCACGTTTAATGATGGTAAAAGTATGCCAGCAAAAATGCAAGAAGATGGCACTTCTAAGCTAATCAGCTAAAAGTCTTGCATATGTTTTTCCAAGTAATATAACACTAAGTGGAACACCAAATCGAATATTTTCTTACGTGTTCAGGACAACGATTTAAGTAGTTCAGTACTAAAGTCCATTTTTGTAGATAATTACTATTAAAAATTCATATCACAGTGATGTGTGCTTTATGGGGTTTAAAGGTCTTTTCAGGTTTTAAATTAGAATGTGATGATATGTTAAGCTGAAAAATACACGTTTACTGAATGTGTTTGTAAATATTTAAAAAAGGAAATTACAGGTTTTAGAGGAAGTTGATTTCAGCTAAACAATAGAGACTGTACTGAGACTGAGAATATTGAACCAGGCAAAAAGGAGAGAACTGCTTGCAAGAAACAGCAAGTGAAGTGTACAGGTATTTACAGTCTCCACAGAGACCATCTAAGGAAGACTTTGAGCTTGTTGGGAGTACTGTACTTCTGATAGCAATAGAGAGGACAGGTAAAAAAGGACTGACACTGACCCACCAGGTATATGGGGCTGTATTTGCTTACCCCAAACTCACAAATTACATGGAAGATCCCCTTCCCTTACCCCTGTGATATGCCTAAGCTTTCTTGTAAAAAAAACAGAGTTTCATTTTTTGAGTGTTTCTTGAGCCCTATTATTCCCAAGCTCTTCCATAGCTCTCTTGCAAACCTTGTTTCTTCAGGATTTGGGCAAAGGAAAAGAGCAATAAAGCACGTGAAATATATTGAAATAAGGTCAACTGTCAAAGTGATTGCTTCGGCTTTATGAAAAACTATATTTTTTAGTGATGTGATGTCCTTTACTTCTAGACAGCATATTCTAGATGGAAAAATCTTCAAATCTTTAAATCTCTTTTTATATTCTTATTAATTATGAAAGCCCCTCCATCCTAAGGCACTGTGCTGCTTCAGAAACAATCTGCCCTTGCATGCTGTGGCCCCATCTCTATGCAAGAATGTGAAACAGTCCATTACAAACAGGGTCTCCCTCTGTAAAAGTAGAAGACATCCTTACCCAAAGTGGAGCTGTTGAACCCTCTTTTTCAGTGGTACAGATTAGGGATAAAGAGGTCATGAGTTATTTTAAAATTATGTATTAATTTATTTCTGTACACTTTCTAATTATAATTTGCATCTCTTAAACACTATATTATAATGAATAATTCTAATGTGACGGTCTTGAAGCATTTCATATTTAATCGCCAACGTCAGCAATAATATATAGCCTGAGGTGTTTTTCCCATATGTGCCTACCTAATTTCTATGGAAAAATCTGCTTTATTCTCCATGTTAACAGAAAAGTCAATGAGAGTAGTAGGACTTTAATACCTCCACAAATAAAACCTGTGAAATGAGGGATGTAATTTCAGACATTGGGGTTTGAAAAAACAAGTAGTTAGCTCATTCCATATAGAAAGCCAGAGTGAAAGCACTGACAGTGACTGATTAGTTTGGGGGTCGTTTGTTCATTTCACTGTTGTTGAGCATGGATGCAGAAACATTTAGCTGAAAATACATCACTCACTTGGTGTAATCATACATTTCCCTGTGTAACTGTATTTGTTTTTCTAGCATGCCCTGAGAATTGGCATGACTGCTAATTTATGACTTGTCTCTATAATTATTTCTAGGCACATTTTTCTTTGTGTCATTAAATCTATGCTGGAAACTCAACAACAATTCTTTTTTTCCTAATTGAAACAAAGAAGTTTGATGAGGAAAGCCTTGAAAAATATTTTTGTAATAAAGAAATATAGCTTTTTCAAAAGGAGATATCATGAGCCAGAAGGAAGGAAATAAATTAGAACAAGAAAAATGCAATATTTAGGCCATAATTCTGTTTAAAGGTTCTTCATGATCCAGCTAGGTTATTGTAATTAAGAATGATAAATTATATTGAGAAATACTGACTGCTTTTCGAATCCTAAAATCAAGAATATTAATTTTGTTTCTGAATCTGCCTTTTATAACTGTGGATGTTTCGTTAACCCTCTCTGTGTGTAACTTCAGTTTCCATAGAGGAGGAATAGGATATTTCATTATAACAAGTGTTGACACCTCACTACATTTGTGAGATGGGGATTTGTATATGTGTGAGCTATTACTACTAAATAGCCTTAGAAACGCTAGTGAGAATGTTGGACTGACTCCATTAGTGAGTTTTCTGTTTCAGATGTTGCTCTCTGGGGAGTATTTAAGAGGGTGAGAAAGAAAGAAGTTACCTTATTAGAGAAAACACACCTGCTGAGCTTTAGAGCTCTTAAATATTTTCCTTTTTTTTTTTTTTTTTTTTACACAAAAGTCTGAATAGAAAGGAGAACAACTTTATAAGGCATTTTTCCTATTTCCCTGCAAGTTTGTTATATACATTATGCACTAAAAGTGGATAGTGGCTTGGTGAAGCATTAGGAGACCTCCCAGAGACAACAGTTTATGTTCTGCTTCTCTTTGAGGAGGCTCAACTGAGAATACTGTGGGGGAAGTAGACTTCTTATGGGAGACTTTCTTGGGTTTTTGTTTGGTGACTGTTGTCTTCAGCGGTTCTGGACTCTGGGAGCCTACCGAGCATCTTGGAGCATTGCTGGGTCCAGAGAATGTGCAGCCTGCATTCCCGGGATTTGGGTGATATGTTGTAGTTTGGGATTAAAAAATTTAGTAGAAGCTTTGATATGGAAAATTATAGCGGCCATACTCCAAACATTGTCATCCTACTTTATTTGTGTATTAGATATTGCTGATTTAGTTTGGTCTGTCATCTTCAGTATAAGCTCTAGACTTGTTAGGGACCAGTGTGGAGTGGAAAGTTGATAAATATGAGGGGAGAGAAAATGGATGAAGCCAGTGAGAGGATGCATGTTTATAAGGATTGAATGGTTATATTAGATGATTCTATTCCCTTCTTCCACCTACATATCCTTTGCAGTTTAGGTGGGCTTCAGAAGCAATACAAACATGACTTGGAAGTTACTAAAAGGATATAGGTATGACAAGATAAAAATGAAGAGTGTATTTATATGGGCATCTTTGCCAGAAGAGAGCAATGAGGGTGAAATATATGGAAAAATAGAAGATTCAAATTGTTGATGAAAGTTACAGAGAGGGTGATTTGGAGAATTGTACAATTATGATGGGTCTAGACAGTTTAAATGATTGACTCGCTATTGGTTTGAATACCGTTCTCTCCTGGAGACCTCCCAGTGGCTGTTTGCAAAATAAATTCCCTAGTCCTTAATATCTAGCAGCTCATATGCTGTTTCTTTTAATACAAGTACTCAAAGAAGAAGTATCATATAGAAAAGGAGTGATCTACCTAGGTATGCTGGAGGTCCTCAAAAGATGAAAGGAAATCAAATAGTTAATTTTCTAAACAGATATATAGCAAATAAAACTTATTTCCAAAATTATCATTCTTATTGAACAAAAAAAAAATCCCACAGTGACAGTATCTTTGGAATTATTTCAATGTACTTAAAACAGAAAAGCACAAATATTTATAGTTATTTTAAGTTCAAAAGCATGCTCCTGTATTTGCTCTAGCATAAATAAAGACAGAATATCTTTTTCCATATTTTTAGTTTTCTAAGGTAGTTTTAATTGAATTAATTAAATTGAATTAATTAAATTGAATTTCCCACCAGCCACTTAATTGAAAATAAGAAAAAGTTAATGAATAAATATTTGGTTGTTTTTATATACCAGTGAAACAAGACTGAACAGCAAATACTGTCTACAGAGGTTGCACTGGATTAGCTACAGAGGATGACAGTACAGAAACTGATTTTTATAGCGCTGAGCTCATCCTTATAAGTAGCTTAGTAGCAGTACTGAAACCACAAACCATTTACAGACCCCTAGGTTGTATGGCATCCCTGCTCCAATGACTGCAGAAAGCACCCAATTTTTCATTTTCATTCAGTTCCTTAGGGCTTGTCTGCCCTGAATCATAAGCATAAAACTATGATGTATTCTAATCACACGGACTAGATTCTAAGGCCAGATTGTAAGTACACTTGGGTACACTAAGAATCAATGAAAGTGTTGCTAGTGAAGTCACTACAGCACGTTTTGTATTATATGTATGTATGTTCACTGACAATAAAGCTTTTATGTGAAATAAAATTTCATTGATAATTAGAACTAGATTAATTTGGATAAATATAAACCTGACATTTTACCTGTACCGTTAATGTTCATAAAGTTCATTTTTAAACAAACCTAATGTGGGAAAAGTTTTTTCTTGCATTTTTTTTTCCCATCAAATTTCACTTAAAATAAGCCAGGATTATTTCAGTGAGCATGGCAGGATAAGCTTTTGAGCTTCCGGTTAGTCGTGCAAAGAATGTTCAGCCATCAGTATTTATTAGAACCGAGGTTTCTCTGGCTGAACTGCCTCTTGTCCTCTTGAATAGAAAATTGTGATGAAATAGAAACATTGAGAGAATCTTGCTTTCAGTCTGATTCAACTGAAAGTAGCAAGATCTGTCTTGAGAACTGTGGTTAATTTCAAAAAATATATAAAGTAAATCAAACCAACTCATCTTGAGTGTTCCATGTATAGAATATACCCTAAATATATTCACTCTTACTGACAGAAGGTGGTGAGAGCGCTCTCAAATTTTAATTCTACACATGGAAACAAAAGAGGCTAGGAATAGAGCATAAAACAGTTCCAGGGAAGATGCCTTAAGTAAGGATTGTATGCAGTAAACGTTTCCGATTGTATTTTACCTGATGGTACTTGAGTCCTTCTTCTGCTGTCTTTTCATGTATGCTGATTACCCTGCTTTCAGAACGACTTTCCCTGCTATTGGCTAAGTGAGAAATCACAAATAAATCAAGAAAAAGTTTGGTCTTAGGTTTGGGGTTTTTATGTGGTTTTTTTTTAAAAGCAATTGGAGCTTGATTGATTCCATTTACAGCTTTCTTCTATGAGTGAGCTGCAATCAAGGATTTCTTTCAAGATGTTTTTCTTCAACTTTATTCCATTCCTCTCTAAGAAGGTGAGGCACTAGTTGAGGCTTATGTAGAGAGGAACTTGAGAGCACTTCAGCTGGTGTTTTTAAACTGAGGGGATTCTGGATTTTCAGAAGAGAAACTAAAAGAAAGGCTGAATCTCTGTCCTGCGCATAGACTAGCTCAAATAATGTTAAAATTTGTCTTGAGTGAAACATCATGAGAAACTGGCAGTAGCTTGTTATATGCTACAAGTGTCATGCTGGTCACTGAACTCTACCAGGGGGGGAGAAAAAGAGAGCTGCTGAGGGAATAAATCAAATTATTTCCCTGTCAGTTGAGTATATGCCTCTAGAGTGAACGTATTACCAGCTTATTTGTATCTCAGTCAAACTTTTTTGTTTGTTTGTTTCTGTTTGGTTTGGTTTTTTCAAATTTTTTTTTTTTTTTAACACAAGTCTCACTTGCACAGGAGCTACAAGCTACAACTTCTGGAACTGAAAATGTGGGGTATTTTCCTCAGGTATAAGATAACACTGATATGTTCAGCAGCTTATTGAAAATCTGTTCCTCAGGTTGAAAGTCTGCCAGGTAACTTTATTAACTGCCTTTTGCTTACAGAAAGAATTAAGAGAATTTAAAATAGTCTTGACATTGCAGCTAATCCAAGGGAGAATCCATTTTCCTCAGTGAATGATGTACTGAGCTAAGAATAAAATAACTATGTTTACTTGGCTTTTTTTTTGTTTTTGCCTTGAAAGGATTTCTTTCCAGTTTCATGGAAGTCTCTCATGCTTTTTTGCCTTTCTATAGTTTTTGAATAAATTACAAGGAAAGAGCTTCGAGATTGGATTTATCAATAACAGTTTCTCAGAATTCTGTGTTTTAAAACAGACATGTCAAGATGTATCATAGCTTCTGATTGTCAGGGTTTTTGTCAACTCTAATATTTTGCAAAAATATTAACAATATAAATCTTTAACGTTATTTTGTTTATGCACTGATATAAATAATATTTTACTTACATAAACTTAGCCCAGTGGGGATGCTTGTTGGAAATCGCTGTATTGCAAAAGGATAGTATGTGTGATATGATATCTTTTTTATTACAGCAGCATCTAGAGGATTCATCTGAAATTTTATTTCCTCTGCTAAACACTGTATGAACACGCAGTGATATACAGTACCTTGCCCTACCTAGCCCCTCCCCCCCGTGCAAAAAAAACCCAAACAGCCCACCAAAACCTGAATACAGGCAACATGCTCAAATTAAAAGAAACGTATTTTGGTGGTGCATAAAAGTAAGAACTTGGAGACAACAATACTTTATTTATAAGAAAGGTGGAGCCTTTTTCTGAGAAGTATATTTGCTCCTCAAAGAACCAAAAGCAAAAGCTGGTTCAGCTGCAGAGTTTTTCAGACAGGGTTTCTGACTGGTTTACCATTTACGAGTTGCAAGGACTTTGAGGTTGCTATCCCATACAGAACATTCTTCTGTGAACTTTTCATTTTGGCAACATTTTAGTTAACTATTTTTTCAGAGCCATGATGCTCATGCAAAAAACAGCTTTTCCCAGTTTCAGGATTTGAGTAAGAGCTTTGTTCCATTATTGATTGAGATTGCAGGCAGTGACTATCAAGCTGAGAAACTGGATTGATGTGGAAATAATGTTTCACCAGAACTTGGCGCTATTAGAGTAATTCATAAGAATCATCTTACTTAAGACATTTGGGAATTATTGTGGAGATTAATGACATCTGGTTTCAAAAACTTCTTAGAGAAGGAAACTGAAATTTATCTTTACCTTGTAACAAGAGCTATGGAATTTAAATTATGGGTGTGACTGGTGGAGTCATATAGTTGTAAGAGTAGCATAGCTGGGTATTACAGCTGTGCATGTGTGCGCATTTAGTGCACCTAAAACATAAATTTCTTGGTTGGTGCCAAATGTCCCTTAATGATCTGTCTTCATAGATGAGAAAGCAGAAAGATTTGAAAGAACAAACCTAGTTGAGCAGTGGGATTGAAAGAACTGGTTAGCATTGGCTAACTGGTGTAGGAACTCTCCAGATGGGAATCTCAGGCTCTCCTGGAGATCCCAAAAGCAGCTTCTGCTGTTCTTATGCTGATTTCTCCATGTGTCAGTTAAGAACCTGGCAGTGTCATAGAAGACTTTCCAGGTAGTTCTTGCAGCAGAACTGACCAGGTTTCATCTAATTAAAACACTTTCAAATAGAAAGGGACATGGAAACTGCCCCTGCAGGTGCTCAGAGTGCAGTCTTTTGGACATAGTGAAGACATGAGGGTGGTATGTACTGCATAATTTCTGTTAATCAATAGCAATGGATCATGAATATGCTGGATGCCCATGTAAAACTATGGGCCAAGAGGATTGTAAGATTTCAGCAAAACAAGTTTCCCACTGAAGGTGCTGTTGCAAGTATCCTTACAATAGAGACCTTGGTCACCAGGCAGAAAGCAACCATCATGTTTGAGAGATCGTGTTCCTAAAGCCAAAATTAATAAATTGGTTTTCTTGAACAGTCACTCTCTCTCTCATATCTCTGTCTAACAGAATCGAGTAAAGTTACAAACTAGAGTATCTGTTCCAGTATGGAAGTTGCAGTCTGCAGAGGCAAAATAAAAAATTGGGGACAACACAAATAAAATATTAAATGGATAAAACCTTACAGTAACTACAAGCATTTCTCTTTCTCTGGGTTTCCCAAGAGTAGGTCACAGTGTATAGTTATAGGTAAAGGAGTACAAGTAGGTATAGAGTGTATAGATTCAACTTGCAAAAATCTTATTTGTGTCATCAGAAATGAAATTTTGTTAGTATAAGACTTGAAAGGTATGCAAGAGTAGAGAAACTGACTTCACACTGTATAGATAAGTCATAATGAGAGCATCACATGAACAGGCAAGATGCTGTAGGTAATCATGTAGATGGATTTTATTTGTGATTGCGATAATAAAAGGAATTACTTCCCAATGTAACTTTAATTTACATATTCAGAAAAAAAATAGGAACTTAATCATTTTATACTGTGAGAAATATTACCGTTCAATTGGCAATTGTTCTAATTCTGAAATTAATTTGCATTACCTGGATTTGGTTTTCCGGTTTGATATTGCCTTGAATTGAAAAACCTGGAATAATGAACATTTAAACTCACATTAAGAAAGTCATGCTCTCTAGGTTAACAAAGACTAGGCAGTAATACTGGCCATCAATTTTTGTGCTGAAAATGGATGTGTCAGATCCTCAGCTACTATCACATGTATGTAACAGGACTATACCTGTGTTATTGACAGAGGGTTTGTCTGATAGTCCAACAAAATTCATGTCACTAAACAATTCCCTTGTTCACCTTTAGCAACCATTTAACAAACTGATTAGTTAATTGATGACATTCATATATTTCCCAGAAAGGACCTCTCTACCAAATTTGCCACAGTCCTGATTATTCATAAATAATACTGATTAAAAGTACTCAGATTAAAGCCAGAGCAAAAGAAGCCCTACGACAATTTAGCATTTTACCTGATTAACCTATCATCAATCAGGATTAATTTTTCATTCTTTTTGCACTTAGAAGCAGTGTGTTTTTACTGGTTCAAAACAGTATGTTCCAGATCAATGTGCGAAACATTTGCTTTTTTCTTTTTTTTTTTTTAATCTGATTTAATGTGTTGGGGCATCCAAGATATGATTAAAGACTTGTAGAGCAGCAGCTAACTTCTAACAAGTCTATGTAAAATGCAGCATAAACAGAAAATTACCTATGCAAGTCACAGACTGATGAAGACCTACAAGGCAATTTTAACCATTTTTTTTTAATTTAAAAAATTAAAAATCTTACTCTTTAATTATTGGTATAAGTTGAATGCCGAGATCTTCACAGTGAAACCATTTTTCAAAGAGGACATTAGTTGATTCTCCAACATAGTATCTGCCAAAGCAAACACATTAATCAATCCTTTTATTAACTAACTCATCAGGCAGTTTCAGACTTTTGAAGAAAATAGCTACTTGATGTTGTGTAATAGCGTGGGCTGATAAGGAAACAAGGTGGCTTATGGACTTGTTCCTGAGAAATAATGGTTTTCAGCTGCATAGATTTGGGAAGTGCTTAGCTCAGCCCTCTGAAGAGGAACTTAGTGTTTCACTTGTATAATTTTATGCCTTAACAAATAAAGAAATTGTGGTGAGATCAACAGATCATCATATGTAATCTATGGCATGACAAATATATAATTTATATTCAGATTTTAAAAAGACTGCATGGGCTGGCAAGGAATGATGGGCTCCACTACTGTCATTCATACTGTGACTGGTTTTACAAAGTTCCTCTTTGTCTTTTGGGTTAAAGTTGCTGCAATATGCTTCAGAAGTGAGAAATAAGGCTTATGGAATTATGCTGTGCATATTTGTAAGTTCATGTCTTTCCGTCTTGTGTATCTATATACATATTGTCCACAAATTCTCAAATAGCTCCCTGGCTCTTCAAGTTTTGCAAGAACAGGGTACACTGAAGAGAGTAACATAATCTATGCCTCCAGTATGGGAAAAAACTGTGGTACGAGCACAGATTTTGAACACAGAGAATCTACAGAGAAGGAAGAGGCTACAAATGTCTTTTTGGGTAAAAAGCTTTGGACCTGGGAAGGTGTAAAGGATCCAACAACATGACTAACATCAAACTTAGGGGTTTTTGTATTTGTTTGTAATGGAATTAAGATTAGCTAAATCATTTTTCTTATAGTACAAGGCATGAAATCATTACTTAGGCTAAAACACTGGGGCAGGCTACTTATTCTTCACTTTTATAGGAATCAGTATTCGGGGGTCTCTGATTTATGTCTAAGTCTTGTGGGCATGATAACCAGTGGAATAGTAACGTAATATTAGACCTTGAGTCAGCATACTTCAAAGTTCATTATGACTTCCTCTTGTACAGTCTTAGCTGCAGGTGTCTGAGAGTGAAAAAATTTCGAGAAGATTAGAGGTTCTGGTTCTAAACTCCCGTCTCTCCCAGGAGCACACAGAATCAATGTAGGTTCAAAAGCATGATAAGATCACTTTCAAAACTTCAGGTGTCTTTTTTTCATCATATCAGTGTGAAAACATAGGCACTGAAACCCTCTGAGTCAGTCTTTTTGCAGGCACATGATTGACATTTTCAGTTGAGGATGCGCTTTGTTAATTTCCACCTGCAAACCATATGGAAGCTTTTAGCTTAATTTCTCCAAAGGAGCACGCCTATATTGGAGTGCAAATCTCTAGATCTGCCTGAAATCCCTCAAAAGCTATTCAGCATTTCTCTAACTCATACCATTCACAGACCTCATGTACACAGTAGGTTGTTTTACTTAAAGTTACTTAAAGCTACTTACATTCCTTTATTACATTAATAATAAACATTTTTTTCTGAATTGCTGGCCAATTGTTTCTGGCTCAAAATATCTTATTAATAACCTAAGTCCTCACAATCCACAGAGCTGCAATGAAAGGGAAAAAAGGGACAACCACATAGATAAACAGTGTTTTAAATGAACTGGACTTGTACTTAGCTTGGAATTTAATTGGGTGGGGTTTTTTTTTGAATGGTCTCTTAGTTTCTTATTTTTTTCTGTAATCTTTTTTGTTTGAATGAAAAAGTATGCCTTTCTAGCTCTGCATATTTGCAAATCTTCCTGCTGTGACACTACCCATGCAAAAATCAAAACTGTAGGTGAAATGACGGAAACAGTACATTACAGGTATCACTGCAGTTTTAAATCATTAGAAATTACATGAACAGCTGTAAACTCTACTTGGTCAGTCCATATCTGGTTAATACTGAACAGCTTTTCTATATTGGCTCATGTTACTGCTGTGACTTTCCTTTTTAGATTTGCAAATTCTCTATGGCCACAACAAAAAGCTTAATCCTACTCCCAACTAGAATACAAAGTAAGCCACTCACTTACATGGAGATGATGTTCTCATAAGGCAACAAAAGCTAGGCAGATGTGTCTATAATGTAGAGGGTCTAGTGTTAAGAAAACTCACTTTTGTTTCCAGCTTCCCACACGCTTGCCAAGAAAGCTGCTCTTCATCTTTTTGCTTTC
The DNA here is from genome assembly GCA_036023395.1 of Myiotriccus ornatus. Lineage (NCBI taxonomy): Eukaryota > Metazoa > Chordata > Aves > Passeriformes > Tyrannidae > Myiotriccus > Myiotriccus ornatus. The sequence continues at coordinate 24,384,779 of JAYRBT010000114.1, forward strand.
AGTGCTTACAAAGTAATTAATATTCTACTTGCTAATTAATAAAAAAAAAAAAAAGTTTTTTCATTTGGCCTGTTAGGGAGTATACAAGTAGATAGCTATAACCAGAATGCACAATTAAGACATTTTAACATGTTCCTTCTTTAACTAAATCAAATGCTAAAGGAGATCTCTGTTTATGTGTATATAGATAAATAGATGTGTGGATAGAATTAGTACAAAATTGTCAGGGGGAATCTGATATATCATCAGGAAAGTAAAAGACAGGAGAAATTAGTTTATATTATGAATCCTAACATATTAGTCAATGGTTTATACTTCACCTCAGCCCATCAATTTCAGTTTTTAGTCTTTCCCTTTCAATCACAAGACCCACAGTGTTTGCATATCTCTGAGGAGAATGAGGTATCCTGGCAGGTAGGAGGAACATCTGTTCAAAGAAATAGGAATGAATCAGTGCAGGAAGTATTTGTTTTTCGCATTGTCCTTCCTCTGCCCCCAAACCTGCAAAATCCTCTGCTCCTTGCCCCACTTCTCCTTCTCCCCTACTCTTTGTTGATCTTGTGTTGCTCCTATGCAGCTTCACACACTTTGGTACCCAAGCCCTGCAGACACTGTTGCTTTCTGTGTGAATGACACAGTGACTACAATCAGCACTGCCTTTACAGTAGTCATGTTCTCTCCTCCTGGTTTGATCATCATTGTTAGACACAATGGAAATGAAAATCTAACCAATCACTCGTCTGGAATTTATAAATTAGCACAATTTCTGAGTAACTGAAATGGAAACAAAAAGCAAGTTTTTTTCTCTAAACTAATAATCCAGGTGTATTCTTCCAACACAGTGAGCACCTGTGATTGCACGATGAGGAGCGTTATTCTCTCCAGAAATAATTAACAAACATAAGGACTATTTACTCATTCAAGTGACAAAGGGAATAAGCAACATGTGGTTAGAAGTCTATTACTGAAGCTTGAGAAGAAGCCCTTTTTTAGCAGCTACCTGACTGTGTAGGAAGGTGGTAAGCCTGTATCCTTCAGCACTACAGATGTCTTTGCTAAGGGTGGGCAAGTCATTACAATTTCTCTGTCTACAAAACAGAGCTAATGACAGTGCCTCAACAGTACTAGTGTCGTCTTTCCAGTAAGGATATTGTGTGCTCCTTACTGCTTGTGGTACATGCCAAGATCTCAGCTGGGTGTGCTTCTTCTGTCTGAAGGATATTACCAGAATCTCACAGTTTTGAAAATGCAGTTCTGTTTCTTCATTAAAAAAGTTGTAATACTTTTATGACCTCAAGCTGTCGGGTTTAATACATGTTTCCCACTTTAAGGGCTGTCCCAATTAGAACTAATAATCCTTTCAAAGACTCAAGTGCAGTTTGAGCCTGTGTCAATAGCAATGAGTGGCAGTTAGTACATCTTACTTGTAGTAACACCAAGAAAAGCATCTACTCATGCTCTCAGTAAAAGCACTACAATCTATGCTTTAGCAAATTTACTGTAAGGAAAAATTGGATACGTTTTATCCATAAATGTCTCTTTTAAAACTATTCTCATATAGTGATGGTTGTAAAGGCTAGATGTGAGGACTAAAGGAAGTTGAAAACAGCTGAACTGGTTAAATTTCTAAGTTTAGGCAGTTTGCTTACTGCCATGTGGGTGTGCGTGCAGTATGTACCTGGCACTGTGTAAGCAAAAGACTGATCCACTTGAATTCATATGGCAGATTACATGGCATGCAGGGGAATAAGAACTTCTCTCAGTATATTCCTGTTTATCTGAATAGGTATCCCAGATACTCAAGGATATTTTTACCTGTTATTGAAATAGTGAAATGTTGAACACAGTGTGTTGTAGTTTGCTGTTAATTACATGGAATTTTCTATACTCCACTCAAATTTGGT
>JAYRBT010000114.1:24386782-24413682 GCA_036023395.1 Myiotriccus ornatus
TTATGTATAACTATAACAGAAAGACAATCCTATTTTACCTCCCCTTCTCGGATGACAACATCTTTTTGTTTCCCATTTTCAATTATCTTCAAACACATATCTCCTTGAACCTGGTAAAAAAGCTGAAGGAACAGAAAAATAATATTAAGGCAGCTACTCCAAAACATTTTGTACTTCATATTCTGTAAATAAGGGATACATGTATAAATACATTCAATCTGTAATTCCAAATATTTGCAGATTTTGCCTAACAACAAATAACAGACTACCAATATTCATTACTTTTGCAAATGTTACTAAATATGTATTATTTCTGTTATCTTAGTAACAACTAACAATCTATCCAAGAAGTCTGTAGCTGCATGAAGCTACATATATACTAGGTTTTGTGAACCTAATGGAATCCCAGTGCACTGATTTTACCCTTGGAATTACTTCTTGCAGGGCTTGATGGTATGGTTCAGGTAGCCGTTAATTACATGATACGTAAAGCTTCATTTCAGATGCAGCAGGGTCTTCATTTAGTCAAATTAAACGTCACTTTCCAAATAAGCTCCAGATATGCATGCACAGGTTTTTTTGGGATGTTTTTCGATTTTTTTAATGGAGCTTTCTCATTTCAGAAGAATTGCCCCTTTGGAAGCTGTTCTGCTTTATTTTTGTGGATAACTTTGAAGCCCAGCAACAGCTGCTACTCTTCCCGTTGTGTATGTAAAAAGGTTACATTCAAAGTACGTACAAGGACAGAACTGCTGAACCCATAATTCTGTCTTCAGTGACCTTTCCACAGCTGTTTTCAGACTAAAACCAGCTCTGTTTTGTGGGGGCTCTTAGGTGCTCAAATCTAGCCTCAGAACTGTGACAGAACTGTGCTATGATCTGTAAGCAGGTATCTTTAACCTGAAATAATGGGCACATTTTCCCTCATTTTTTTATAATACAGCATTTTTATAATGCTTCCAAAAGTCAACTCTTCTCCCATGTTTCTATCTGCTTTCCATGTTCCATTTACCATATCTAGAACCTAAACAGATTGTCATATAATTGCTAGTGCAGCTCAAAAAGTCTGAAACCTGATTCAAAGTTAGAACTATGATGAAAAAACCTTATTTTTACAAATTCACTACAATTTTAGCAAAATATAAAATAGATGAGGCAAAGAAGAAACAGCTGAAGTATACAAACACCCTGAACTGAACCTTTTCCAACACTCGAAAAGCTTAATCAATTTTTTAATTGTGTTTATTTCTAAAAGAGCTTTGAAATACATGCCCCCTGGAATTGAAGAAACACCTCTGTGAACATGAGAAAGAATAAATATGCTGCCAAGGGAATGAAACAATAGGGAGAATTGAAGAGCTACTGGAAAAGAGCTCATGATGAGAGCTTTTACACGAGTAAAAAGTTCACCTTGTGCCAGGGACGTCACCACAGATAAACTATAACTCTTGTCTAGATGGCCACAGCGCCAAGGTTACTTATCCTCCTTGCACTCCATTTCTCTGTGTTCTTTTCCTGTCATTTTCTTCGGTGTTACAAAATGACACTACAAAATGCTATAGCAGCCCTTGTTACAGAGCTTTGGAGCATTACCTTCCCTATAACAACTGAGGGAGTTATTGCTGAACACATGCATAGGACTCTTAGATAAGGGAAAGCACAACAGAAGCAGAGTTTATCCTGCTTATGACATGAATCATGCCGCTGAGCAACCTTTCTGGAAATGAAAGACTTGAGAGGGGATAGGGGCTATCCAATTCAGAGGTCAAGCATCGCAGTTATAAGGAAAGATTATGAACACTAAATTATGAATTAAAATAATTGTTTTGCAGAGGGAAGGGAAAAGAGGACTGATGCGGGCTACACATTTTCAGTTAAAGTGTTTTTCTGACTGAATTTAAATACTACCTTTCACTGTAAATTATGGTCTATTCTTCAAAATATTTTTTTTAAATTGCTTGAGTGCTTCAGTCATCCATAAACCATGTGATGTAACTGCCATTATTACAAGTGGCAGTAATTACTTAATCTACTATGTTGCTTATAATATAACCTGCACCTTTTATCAAGAAAACTGTCAACTATGTAATATCTCAGTGAGTTACAGTCTATGCCCATTTTACAGGACAGTTTGGCAACAGAGTACTGTCTTTCTGCTGGAAAGTTATGTTTTCTAAATACTAAGCTTTGCCTTTTGGGCAAATCTAACTTTTTCCTAAGTCTCTTCTGAAAAAAAATCAAAGCCTCAGTAAAAAGGTTCTGGTGTATACGTATGTATATACACAAATATATATGTCTATATAAATAGGATAGTAAATCAACAAGTTTATGCTGCCTGAAAATATAAGCTTTCCCAATTGCTCTGTTCTCATGGGAATAAGCTAGTATCTACTCTCTGCAGTAGTACCAAAAAGCGACAAAAAGTGCAATATTTCCGCTCCATAAGCATCTCATTAATGACCATATCTCTTGTTACATGAAATATATTAATATCCTTGTAGAAAAACCTAGATTTGTATATTGCTACTGAGCAGTGGGTTATAATCAGGTATGAATTTGTCTTTCTGAGTGAAAAATGTATTTTAAGAGAGAAACAAAGATTGTTCACCAGTCTTTTTATCCTTTTTGTTACTAAATGTGCTTATTTATTATTACATCTTTTTCCTTTCTTCCTTTTATTTTCCAAGACTTTTGCTTTTTATTTAGCTTTACTGCTTATTATATAGTATCTTCTCATTAAGATTACACTAAAAGCACCTCCTCTTATTAATTCTTACCTTACCTTCAGAAGTTACGAGCTACCTCAAAGGGCTTCTTTACTGTAAATGTAACATTTCATAATATTGCTCAATATGATCATTAAAGCTGCAGTTATACCTATGAAAACTAAACTGAAAACACCTTAAGACTGCGAGTTTGTTTTTTGACTCATTTAATTTCCTTAAATTCTCTTCCTTAGTCTGCTTTACCCTTCTTGATCATGCTTCAAACCTGAAAATATTGGGTTAAGCTTGCAGGGAAAGGCAGCACGACCAGCGCTGAATCACTCTCCAGTCTGTACAGGGATATTTCATTCAATTATGAATACTCATAAAATAAATTATGCTGGCATTTCTGGAGACAATAGGTGGAGATGCACAGAGGTGGGAGTTCACTGTTTCCTTCAGTGGAAGCATCACTAAAGCTGCTTGTCTTGGTAGGAATTAATTTCAACAGCGTAGTAAAATGTGTATACTTCCTTAAAAAGAGCGCTATTATCCCCACCATAGGAACGTGGTGAGAATTGCTCCTTCGTCCATATATGTGTATCCTAGCAGAGTAAAGAAAGAAGCATCTAGTAGGGAAAGAATACAGTATTTATGATTGGTCTGTGTTTGCTAATTAAAAAAAAAACCCAAGTCTTTTCTATGTACAGCAACTGTATGTAATTTAATTTAAGTGCACCTTTGATATCAGACTCTGCCTAAACACAGGGGCCCAGAGCTATGCAAGGGCTTTTGTAGCTAACAGCTTCTTTACAGATCTTTAAAGAGACCTGCAATTTGCAGTGTACTTTGAGTACTGACTTCTGAAAGTGGAATTTGGGATTGCCCAGCCACTTCTGGGATTAGGCTCTGACTTGGCATATCCTGGCTTGTATTGCATGTCATATTGCTAAGTACTAAATTCATTTGCAGAGCAAATCAAATTCTGATGTGGGAGTAAAGCCTGGGTGTTCTCCAGACTTCAGTGGTGACTGATCTATTTAAGCACAGAAAAACAATTTTCTCCCTCTCTCATCATGAGGGCTTTTCAGCCATCAGAAGTCTGGAAGGCAAACAGATGAGGAAGGTAGAGAAAACTATGTTGGAGGGTTTTGGTGTGGGTTTTTTCCCCTCTGCTGATTTACATCATCCACAAAACTTGAATACCAGCCAAGCCCCATCCCAGTGATCTTATGCAGCAAACTTATTTTTGAAGACACAATCTCCTTCTGATGCAAAAGGATCATCATTCTTACTACTTTGTAATAGGATGTTTGTTTCTTATTAAATAGTCCAAGAGTCTTCACCAGATAAATGAGGGAGTTTTTAAAGGTAAAGAAGCAAAAATATTTTTCTTGTTTTGTTGTAGCTCATCTTTCAGATTTATTTGGGATATAATCACCACAAAACTATCTACTGGAATGCTCACCCAGACCCTCTTTCCCCTCATTTTCAGAGATCCACTATCCTCATAAAATGCAAAGGGTGAATTGATCTGATAGGGAAGATTTTCTCAAAAGCATTCTGACTAGAAAGCAGCATACACTAGAAGGGGTCAGGCTTCATTTAAGCAGATAATTTGTCAGAAACTGGAGCCAAGTCTTACTTGTGGTGTGAGAGGGAGAAAAAGAGAAATCAAAACTCAGGTTAGAAAATCAGATGAGCTGTGGCAGATGTGACCTCACATCTGTATCATGTTTCAGAGCATGATGCTATACTGTGTCAGACCATGTAAATATGCTAGAGGCTGAAGAGGTCTTTCTGTTCTTACAGTCCTTTTTAGGACTGCAGTGTAAGGGCTCTGATCTGTGGGGCTGTGTCAATACTTAGGTGGTCCTATCCACAGGAAACAACCTAGATGCTGAGAACAGAAACTCAGGGTAAAATAAAGCACAATGAGAAGCAGTACTTTTAAAACCAAGTGGAATATATGCCAATGCAAATGTGTTGCAGATGAAAGGGTGATTTTAATTTCTCTTCATGGACCTGCACTGTTTTATATAGTCTCAACATCAGAACATAAATTGTTAAGAAATCAAAGTCAGCTACTTGAGATTGTGTTTAAGTGGTGGACTGAAGTGGGTAAAGAGACAGAAGCTTAACTACTTTTGTGATCCTACGTTTAGCTGTTAGCATATCTCACTTTCCCCCAGAGCAGCCCACATGATGCAGTAAATAAAATCTGAAATTCTTTTACTATAGCTAGGCTTTGTTATGATTGTGGGGTTTGTCTGTCATTAACTTCTAGTGAAATATATTGTCCCCTTCTGTTTTCACTTACTTTATTTCTTTGGAAGCTATATGATGAACTTCAAAGTTCAGAAAGGGTTTTGTTCCACCCTCGGGTTTTACAAGTAAGGAAAAATGCAGTAAATACACCATGAAGTCTGTGAGCTGTGTTAACACCGAAACTCTTCTTGTCATAAGCGCTACTGCATGATGACAAATTCAATAGACAAAGAAGGATATGTTGAGAACTGTTCTCTGGTACCTGGAATGAACCTGCTACCGCATAGCTGTGAGGGGTTGAGCACAAGAGGACACAGCCTCAAGTTGTGCCAGGGGAGGCTCAAGTTGGACATCTGTCAGAATTTCTTCATGGAAAGAGTTGTCGAGTATTGAAATGGGACGCCCAGGGAGGTGATGGAGGTGTTCAGAAAAACCAGGACATGGCACTTAGTGCCATGGTCTAGTTGACAAGGTGGTGATTAGTCAAAGGACTTGACGATCTTGAAGGTCTTTTCCAACATAATGATTCAGTTATTCTGTGATCATGTCAGGCTGCCATAGAAGCTTTTGGTGGCCTCATCAATTTGACTGCACAAGAATTGTACTTACTAGTCCAGGTAATCCAAAATGCTCTTACCAAGTGAGGTGCATCGGAATAACAATTGATTTGAAAACCTCACACTACTAGCTATATAGCAAAAAACACTTCCAAGAAAGTTTTGTCTGTATGAACTATATAGTTGCATTCTCGCTGCAGATTTTTTTCCCTGTTTCAGCATAAGATGTATTTCCCAAAGCCATTCAGTTTCATTTTGAACAAGTTTGATTTAGAGGCAGAGAATGTCCAAGTAGAGGTTTGCTGACTCTGTCTCTGTTCTGATGGAGAAGGGAACAAAAGCGAACTTAACTTACAAATAAGAAAAAGAATGACTATGACCTAGTGCTAAAGCCCAGCCAAAGGCTCTGATTGGTTTATCTCTTGTAAGGTACAGCTTGATTTGGCTCTTTATAAAACCTGTCCATTGGAAAACAATCTCAGGTATGAGACAGACAGTACTTCTGCGCAGCAAGGTGGCAAAGAAGTAGTGCACAGAAATTTAAGAAGGAAGTGAAGTAGTACAGAGAAAACTGAGAAGGAAGAAAGGAGAACAGTTATTTAGGAAATGCCTGCTTGTTGAGAGGAGTTAAAAAATTTGTGCTAGACTAGCCGTCATTTTAGCCTAAATGACTGTTCAGGAGACAATTCTAAAGGGCTTTGAAGAAAGTCCAAATCAAGCCTCTGTTTTTTCTCCTAATTAGCCAGTCAGAACTAATCTTCCTGATACACCTGCATGTTAACAGCACTAGCAGATTACAGCTCAGGAGCAGGAGGATGCTCCTCAGCTCTTATCTTTGCACGTGAGCCCCTTGCTGCTGTGAGCTGCAGGCTGACAAGCACAAGTTGTGCCACAGGATGCACCATAAACTCTGTGATAACAGGCATAAGATATCAAGGGGACAGATAAAAACAATTCTAAATTTAACTTTCTTTCCAAACCAACCCTTCTTTGCTATTAGAATACTACTACAGAACAGCATCAGCTAAATTGGCCTAAAGGATTTGTGGGGTTTCACATTTGTGATAGGTGTGTTGACAATATGCCTGTATAATCTCTCTTCAAATTATCACACAGAACTATAAATTACCTTTTATCTGCCAAAATAATGAGCTGAACGTGGTTCTGAATGGTGTTTTTTTAAAATTCAAAGTCTAATTTAGGGATATGCCCTTTTACTAAGATACTCTCTACCTCACATTTCTTCTCTAATGAGAAAGACGGTTCTAAATTAGATCACAGGAAGGTGCAAATGTGTCTGAGAAAAACCTATGGTAAAATGCAATCAATGAATATAATGTGCCTCCATAAAAGTGAACAAAATTGGCCCATATGTTAAACTGCTATGTAACTGATAATGCTTCTGGTGTGTGTATTGCCAATTTTCCTATGTAATAGGAATTTTATTTTTCCATTTTTTCTTGCTCAGTAATTGTGGAAAGTTTTTTATGTAAATGAGGAGGTATTGATACCTAAAACATCTTGGTTTCCAGTTGAATTAGCAATACCATATCAGTATGCAACAGTATAATAAAAATTATGCCTTTATAGATAAGGCTAAATTTTCATATTGTTGTAAAGTCATATAAAGAGTTTATTAAAGGTAGGCCAAGTTATTTTCAAACAGAGGAACATCTTGCAACATAAAAAAGAAAAAAAATTAGGTAAGTTAAATTAATCTAACTTTCCTTTTAAGGGAAGGGAAGGAGGTGATAAAGTAAAAAAAAAAAAAGAAACAGCACAGGAATGGGTGGGAAACCAAGGATAATATAGCATGAACTGGGAGGTGCAGGGAGAGACAAGACTGTAAATAAATGGACATAAAAAGAAGTTTAATATTGTAGTATGAACTATTGCACCAGTTAAACTTCAGCTCATTTTTGTGTGTTCTTCTTTTAGTGTATAGATCTAATGTATTATTCAGAGCAAGAAAATGAATTAATTGTATAAAACCAAAAAGGTTGTTACAGGAAAAAATTATCAGGTATCATTAACCTTTACATGGTACCTTCACATATGTTCATTTTTAACTTTGCCAAACCTTGGTAACAAATTTCACTGATTCTTTTTTAATCCAATTTAGAACACTTAACGATACACAGTAACAGCAGGATACAGACTAGATATTCTCCTTGGTGCTTTCCTAGCAGTCATGCTACAGCTGTGATGCTCCTTTCCCAGAGTTGTAATTCTGGTGACGAAGCCAGATTTTATTTTTTTTCCCCAGCTAAGTACTCTGGAATTTCCTTGTAAATATAGGATGGATACATGGACTGCTGTGAGACCTGGCTTGCTTCCTCAGCAGCCCAAGCAACCTGACAGCATGATCCTGGGTGTTGCCAGAGCTCCTCCTGCCCAGCCCCTGAGAAGGGATGTAATGGAGCATGCTGGGTAACCTGGTGTGTGATGGACATGCCTGTGCCCACAGCCACAGGTGGGCTGTGGGACCGCGGTGGCAATCCAGAGCAGGCAGGAGTTCAGACAGTGGTAACTTGGCACCTGGTCTTTTACAGACTTGTGGTTATAATGACTACGAACACCTGCACAGCACAATTATAACAGAAAATTAATGAAGGCTGTTGTGAAATGCTTGGGGGCTGGTTTTTGGAGAAATGATTCCAGGATAAGAGAACTAATTTTTCTTTCTGTTTGTAAGGATTTTTTGAGTTTGACTCACTTCTACCTTGAAATATGTAGATGCATAGGTCCAGGTTTCCAAAGGTACTTAAAATTAGGTGGCCACATTTTATTGGAATTACATGAAATTAAATTTTTCTGCCAGGAAGCAAGGCAAGTTGTTCTCCATCATGACATCCTTACTGCTAGGCCTCTAGTGACCGCTTTCCCTTACAGTTCTTTTAGAGCCAATTGTAGATTCAGAGAAGTCCTCAGGCCAAACAAACAATTCCATGAAAAAGGCACTAAACAGGGTAGGTGTAAATTATTACAATTTTGATAGGTTTCTATTAGTTTTTTCCTGTGTTCTGCATTTAGCACAATGGCTACTCCCAGTTAAAAGCAATGGGATGGCTTAGTCTTGATACAGATGTACAACAAAGGGGGTTGATTTGAAAAATATTTAAAGACTCTAACTTTCCAAACCTGAATGAAAGCTGAAATGCTGATAATTTTCATGAAGTCTAGAAAAAAATGCAATTTCTAGTGAATTAAAATTTATTTTTGATTTTTGAATGTCAAACTTACTTTTGAAATATAGATCAATCTTCTGCAACAAAATATCACTTTAAAAATATTGATACCTTTCCAAAGTTTTGTTCCAAAAGGTTGATGTGAGACATTTTGATGTGTCAGAATACTTTCTCTAATTTCCTGTTGGAAATGAATTACAGCAAAACAGATCTGATCTCATGTGCTTGTTTCAAAGGAAATGCACAGATGGTGTATGGTTCTGGTGAATGATTCTGTTGAAGTCTATGAATAGATCTAATAAATATAACATCACTGACTCTGGTGTTGCTAATTTGTAGCTGTACCTTCAAAAGTAGCTGCATTTTAATCATTACAGATCAATTAAATCAGAAAAATATAAACAACCTATATGTTACCTCTTCTCCTTCTTCAATATGATAATCCTTCCTTTCATTTGGCCCTCCAACAAACATCACATTTAATTGACAGCGATGCCTAGAAAAAAAGGTGACATTTTAAAGCTACCTCTAGTCATGATGTTATTTATTTAATTTATTTTTAAAATTTCTATTAGGTCAGTGAGTCAGGGAAACAATGTTGAGTGAAAAGCAACATCCAGAACGAGACGTCAAAAGACCTTGGATGCATCTCTCTGCTCTGTCACTATCCTGTTGGGTGATCTGAGGCCAACTACCTCCCTCCTGGTGTTTCAGTGCCTCCAGATATGAAAAGGGGACAACAACAGCTACCAGCGGTGGAAAGGACCTTGAAATGTAAGTATAAAGAATGCTACATAAGAGACAGGAAAGAGGAAAATGGATCTTCAACCTGAGCTGATTATGTAAAGATAAAACTCTTAAAAGTTAATAAAGTAAAAACACATTTTCCCCCCATATTGGTAGAATTACCAGAGATACTGATGGTAGGAATTATCAGCTAATTTCTCTTCTATTTATACTGATTTTGCTAACCTGGAACAACATTACAATAGCTTCATTGTGGTTGTGGCTAATTCAGAGAAGGAGATTCCAGGCCCTTTCTTAACTCTACCTCTTTAAGAGCCCCAGTGAGCCCTTCTCTCAGCCGTCACAAAGAATAGCTATCACCCCAATTACCTATCAGTCCATTTACACTAATAAAGAGGTAAGGTAACAGGTTTTCCTTTGCTAAAAAAAACTCTAAAGCAGGACTGTTAGCTGGGATTTAAAATTTGTTCTTAGGTCTCATTATGGTAAGCATCATATTCTGAATTCAGAAGAATAGCTTTAGAAATACTTGTAAATATCAGCTATGTCAAAGAGTTTTGATTTTGTACTAACTGCTCCTTGCTGAGGTTAAAAAGCATTTAAAACGCTTTTTGTAAAAACTTGTAAAATTAGAATGAATAATTAAAATACAATGCAAGAGCTGCAATTTAATTAGATGTATCTTTTTCTTGACTTAAGTAAAACTCTAAACAGGCAGTGCTTCAGGAATTGAGGTTTTCTTTTGAAAACCCAAATAAGTATTTAAAAATTTTGATTTTCTCGAGTGTATGGAACATAACTTAATAAAAGCTTGAAAGCCATAATAACTTTAGACACCCAAAGTCTTACTGATTTGCTGTAAGACCTAGTTTTTAACTTTTAATTCTTTCCTAAAACATAGGATTTTAAATTACTTAAATGTTTTCAGGTGGCTGCCTTCCAGAGAGGCAGTAGGAGGCAGTGAAAAGATTGCCTTGCAAATCTTTGCTCAGCATATAAAGGATGAAGCCTCTAAAAAAAATGTTGGAAATCTATTAATTGCTTCTTGGAAAATTGCCCAAAACTTTTTGGAAAATCCTGAAAATATTTAGGTAGCACCAGAGGCAGGTGATGAGAGACTCAGAATCCATGCAGTAGGTGGTTTTTCTTTCCTCCTACGTAGGCTAATGTTATGTTGGAAAAATGGACTTTTTTTTTAAAGCTATGCAATTTTTATCACAAAAAATGTTTCTTATTTCACTGTGCCTTCCTGCAGTGTTTCTGGGGAAGACCATTGATAGAATGTCCCACTCGAAAGTTACTTAAGGATTACACAGAACTTCTGGCAGGTAGCACAGTGAAGTAATAACAAAAAAGGTTGAACCTACTGACAAAGTAATAAATTAAAATACTAAAATTTTACCATTGTCATTGGTAAGCTTTAGAAATGGATATGCTTTACAAAATGCTTCTAATCCATTTCGAAAATGAAAGGAATGAAAACACTCATAACAAGAAGATAATTTCCTCGTTCTCTCCAATTGTGAAACTATTGTAGCGGTTCCAGTTTCACAATTTTTCAGTTCAACATACAACTGTAGTCTCAACACAGACATGGCAGTGAGGATGTGCCCTTTACCTTTTCTTTGCCTTGCAACTTTTGCTTTGAAAAGTAACCCTTGCACCTGTGAATGGAAGTTAACATCATGGCTACAGAATTGCCCATTCAGCTTTTCATTAAAGATAGCACTTCAGGGTAGGGCAAGAGGCATATTCTTCGATGTTTCTTTAATGACTGAAATTATTAGGCAAGATTTCTTTTTTAAACCGAATTAAGAAAAATTCCTTTTAATTTCTTTATAAAACCTGAGTCTATATCACTCTTTAGAGAGAATACTTTCTAATGAAGCCTTCTGCATACAGAGTTTTAGACAAAATATGTTGTCCTCAGCTTCACTGGCAAAAGAAATCCTCGCTAATGTTTTGACTAGAAGGTGCGATACATTGGACAATTTACACTGGAATTTATGCACAAGCTTTGACACTGACAATATGCATAGTGTACAACTGTGTAACACCCACACTTTTTCTCTTATATTAACTGTCTCATTCAGCATATAGTCCATAGCTTTTAAACTGCCTCTTCAGCCTACCCTACCTTACTGACAGCAACCTGCTCCTCCAGTGCCCTTACTGTTCCTTTCTCCTTGTTTTCAGAGATATATACCACTGGTTTTGATTGCTCCTGCAGCTTTGGCTCCTTTGTGATGTTGGAATGATTCTCAGCAGCTCTATCAGGTTGTAACTGAGTAGCACTAATCTGTTAGCTATGTTTTATTGTTTGTGGATGTCATGCTGTCTCCTATGATTTCTAGAAGTTTACTGTCGCAGAGCTTGACACAAATTCTCTTAACTCAGTCTCACTGCCTACAAGAGACTTCGAGTTGAGGAAAGTATCTTGTATTCCAGTTGATCTTTGCAGCTTCTGCCGAGCCACTACAAAACACATTTCAGCCACTTTCTGTTCTTCAAAACAGCATTCTGACTGCAGTCTGACAAGGAACTACAGTTCCTTAATAATCTTTACCATGTTATGCATTTTTGCAGCTTCCTCTTATACCCAGAAAAATTTATATATATAACAAATTGGTAAAAGAAATCTTCATTTACTTACATAAGCTTATTGCAAACAGGTGGCAAAAAGGCAGTTTTGTTTTCTTCTATCCATTTGCTCACATTCACAAGAAGCTCCATGGTCCAGCAGCTATGAAACTTTTGACTGAGATATTACAGTTTGCAGAGTGCTCTTTCCGTGAGCGATCTGCATGTGATTCCACCCCCAGTGCTTACGGGTTGGCTGGCAGAAGAGGTGTCTTCAGGCTTCAGTGTCAAAGGGGACAGGTCCATTAGCCAAAGGTTATTTTGTAGAGTACCAATGCTCCAGCAGCTTAGCTAATAATTGACTAGTGTTTTTAAAATATATATTTTCATCAGAGACTGTTTTTTGCCCACAGGAGGTTTTTTGATTCTCTTTACTGTGTCAACGGGGGTGTGTATGTTACCTCTCTACAAAAATTGCCTGGTTACACAGAGTGAGAAAAATGTGCAAGGCTTGGGCCTCTCTGGGATCTTTTGCCAAATAACCAAAGTACAGATGTCTCCTTAATTTTTAAGACCAAAGGCAGCTGTCTATAAATGCTCATTTTAATTTGATCACTCTTTGCCAGTGTTGTGGCAGGGCTTGTTGGAGAGCTGAACCTGGTTCTGTGATGCCCTTTGGGAAAGTGCAGCATACTGCCATCAAACTGTCAGGCAAACAAGAAACTGAGAAGTACTGGGCATCCCAGTTCTGTATTAGCCTTTATTCCCTCACTAGTTTCTGTTCAATGCCTACACAGTTGCTACAGGATTGCTCACTGTGTTCCCCACCACCCCCAATTCTTTTAATAAGCAAACATACAAATGTTTTTTTCAAACTCCAAAAACATGAAATGGCTGGTAAACAAAAAACCCTAAGACATTACAATATTTTAGCTCTTTGGTCTTGACATAGCTGAGTCTTCTGCTTATATCTACACTGTGCTTAGTGGGTGAATGTGTCTGGGTATATGGATGTATTACGATTTGGTTAAAAGTGAGTGGTTGTATCCTCCATGGTTTGCACATATGGGCAATACAGGTACGGGACTGAAGAGTCAGCATGCTGAACAGTACAAATTTGGGAGTTCTTTACCTTACACCATTGTAATTTCACAATGGAAAAAAGCAAGGGAGTACGGATTTGAATTAATACCATGCACTTATTCAAGTATGTGATTCTGTTTTACTTTCATCTCTACTGCTTCTTTGCAGGTTAAACTCATTCTGTAATTGATAGTACAATCACAATGGGACTGGCAATAATTTCCTCTGAAATAAGCCCAAAGTAATTATTATTTCATTCAATTATAAAACACCACCACCACATTATTTATTTAGCACAAGAAATTTCTACCAACAGAATGGCTGTGGTGAGACACCAGCACACAACAAACTCATTAGGCCTGTTTCTGGACTTGCAGACAGGTACCTTCTGATAGTTTTTGTTCTGTAGGCTGCTGGCACACTATTTATCTGTGAAGCAAAGAGGGCTTATATTTAAAATGCACTTTCACTTAAGGGATTATGACCCAGCCTCCCGGGACTGGAGAACTGAAGACACCCTATCTTAATGATCACAGTTTTGTAAAGTTTTACCTCATCGTTAGTAACATGTATCGCAGAGCAGGACTCCATTTGTTGGGCATGAAAGCCAAGGTACTGTACAAAGCCACCGTAGGTAAACCAACAGATCCTGGAATTGATTGAGCCAATCCTTTTTCACCACATTATTAATGTGCCAGTTTTAACTGCAGGCTGTTGTCCACAACCCCTCCTCTAATCCCTCGTCTCCGCTTTTTTTCCACCAGGCAGAATACAAGCTACTATTACTTGCAGAAAAAACTTTCTCAGTTGCAGGCTGATAAATCCATTTTGTGGCTGGAGTTAGGTATGAAAACTTAGACCTACTCAGGGAGGAAACACCATTCACTTACAAAATTTACCATTAGTATGATGCTGAGGCTGTTATTACAGGGTAGCATTTTCTGCAACCTTTTGAAATCCACATGTTTTCAAAAAAGCAGTTAGTGGCCTCTTCATGCATTTAACAGTGGGGCTAAGAAATCATCTGCATGGCAGGAAAGTACTGGGCCATGAAATGTTACTTCTATGAAGTATATTGGAGAGGCAAAGGAAAGAACCAGTGTTGCAGTCTATGAGACCCAGGTAAATACATACACCTCATGAACTGACTAGGGCATGGATTTTTCTGGCTAGTCTGCTTCCCAGTGCTGGGGTTTCTGTTCTACTGTTTGGTTCAGATTCTTCCCTTTTTGTAAAGGTAAGGACTCTATTTGTCAGCTTTCGCTTTGCAAGAGTACTGAAGCACAGAACTGCTACATCAAAATAATCCATCTTTTGCACTGAGAGTGCAGGAAAGAAGTGTTAAGTGAAAAAAACCCTGAGTTTAGGACAACACCTACTTTATTTTTCTACTTTCCTCAACCACCAGACCTACTAGAGACTTAAATTTACAAGCTGATGTCCAGCAGGCAGGATATGTTAACAAAAAGCAAAAGCTAAATATTGTGTTTCTAGTTAGAAGGAGTATTAAGGCCAGGGTTCATTGGCCAGGATTTTAATCTGTATTACAGTGACATTTGTTCATATACTTTTTTTAACTATACTCCCTAATTTTTTTTTTTTGTTCACCTAAAGAAGATGATAAAGACCTAGAATGGTTTAGAGCCCCTGGAAACAGGAGAGGGAAACAGACCATAAAGCCGGCAAGTGTGGATACTGCCTCCTCCATTCAGTTCGTTCTACACTTGAGCAAACAGCATTGTGAAAATTGGCTCTTAAACCTTGGTTTTTTTCCACACTTAGTGCTAAGAAGTATTCTGAAAAATCTTCACCAGGGGAGGTTTGCATTTGCCAGCAACTTGAAGACAAAAGTCCTCTCAGTATCATTTTAACTTGGCTGTTCTGTCCTTGTGCAATACTGAGACTGATTTATCTATACTGGTGTTAAAAAAATTGAGCTACAGTGAAGTGATAATCTGGAGATTCTGCAAGCAGTAGGGAGCAAGTAACTTTCTTCACCATTATGACAGCTTTTACTTCTGCTTTTTACATTTGCTTTTTTTTTTTTTCCTTCTTTTAGTATTGCAAAGAAATGAAAGAGAAAGACATGAATATGACTAAATAATTAATTTCAACCTGTTGAATACACTTCCTATTTTTGGTCAATTCTGTGCTTTTTTTGTTTGATCTTTGAGAACAAACACCAATTAAATATTTAAAAATAAAATTATTTATATTAAAAAACTCCTCCATAGTTGCTGAAAACAAAATTCCAATCAATAACAAACTTATTACTTGAACCCTTGTACAGTTATGTTCCCACAAACTGATATGGCCAAATTTCACCACTATATTCATAAACATACTGTCAAAAGTATGCGAGAATCTTCACCATTATCACTGTTACTTTTATGGGAAACCTGATTAGTATACAACAAGCAATGATTATCATCTCTATAAATACTAAAATTAGAGTCTTTCTTGCCTAAGGTTAAATCTGCAATAAAGAGCTTCTCTGTATGTTCACAGCTTCAGCTTTGAGTTTTTCTGGCATTCTTGTGTTTGCCAAAAAAGCCCTTGTTTGGATGAAATTATGTTCACAGCAATCTTTCTGTGGTATAGAACATTTTGTTAGTATAATGATGCACTGTTAAGGGCAATGAAGGCTGCTGCCGTTTTCTGGTATGCCAACTAAATGTGATGATGGAAAATTTCTTTAAGAAATGAACTGTCAGTTTTCTCTTTTCTCCATGCCAGCCACCTTCATCAAGGGCCAGATACAGCAAGTGCATGCTACTTCACCTGTCAGTGGTGTATACCACTGAAATATATTTTAGGTAATGCCCACAGTAATCCTAACAGCAGAACAACTTTCTTGACAAGTGAGACTCAACTCCTCTCCATTCAAAGCAGTCTCAAAAAAAGTATCAGCTCATTTATGGATCGTGGAAGGAAGGAGTTAATGGAGTCACACAAAACTGCCACTCAGTCTGCCAAAAGTAGCTGGGAGATCCAGAAGATTTACTTAAACTGGCTGAGTGCCTGTCACCTGCTGCTGGGCCACCAATAGTTCATTTTTCGAGGCCATGGAAATTCAAGCCCTATATAGCACTTTCTACAACCGTCTACCCTGTAATGAAATTCCCAGAGCTTGTTCCTTTGCCCACAGTAAAGTGACTGCAGAAAGGAAAACACTATCTAGTGCTTAATTCAGTAACGCAACAGAGCAGTCTAGCAAAGTAAACATGGCAGCAATCCTAAACACGAGTGGAAAAAAAAGTGTGTCTCTGTCTCAGCTGTGTAACTGTTAGAGCATTGCTTGGATTTAAATATCTTCTAGTGCCAATTATGTTTACCATCTTCTTGCCACATAAAGCTAAGACAGACATGACTGCAAAATAAATTCATGTTAGATATATACTTTAGACAATAAACGTGTAGGGTTGAACAAACACGCGTTTTGGAAGTGCCAGGCATCCCTGGTGCCGCACACAGCGCGCAGGCTGCGATGCTACAGACATCGTCATTGAGTTCCCTGGCAGCAGCCGGGATGCTCTTCTCAGCGGCCTGGGCCTGAGCACGACAGACGGTGCATTTCCTTCCCACGGCTGCAGATGAGCGAGAGGCTCGGGCTGACCCAGCGGCCAATGCCTTTTAACCCAAGGGCGTCGCCAGGAGGCTCGACTCGCACGGCCCGGGGCCCGGCCTGTCCGCCTCGCCTCCGGAGCGCGGCACTGCGTGGGCCGCCCCCGCCGGCAGCAGCGCGGGGTGGGCAGGTCTCCGCCAGGCCTGTCCCGCCGCTCGCCCGTCCCCTGCTGCGGCCCGGGCCGGCTCCGCTGGGGGCGGCCGCGCTCCCCGCCCCTCCCCGCCCGGCGGCCCCGCCCGCGCGGCGCAGGGGGCCGGGCTGTGCCCGCCGGGCCTGCGGCCGCCCCGTCCGCCCAGCGGGGAGCCCGGGCGGGGGGGAGTGCTTGTTCCGGCGCTGCAGCTTCTCTCCTCCCTGTCGTGCTCGGGGGCGCCGCCTACCCCGAGCGGCGCAGCTCCCGTCATCTCCCTGCCGAGCTCACACCGCCGCTGTACGGCCCCTAACGACGGGAGCGCAGCCGGGCAGGGCAGGGGGGTGGCCCGAGGCCGCCCCCCAGAGCATGGTGCAGGCGGTCGTGCGCCCTTCCCCCGCCGGGGCCGAGCGAGCCCTTGATAAAGCGTTCGGGAGGCGATGGTGTCAGGGCTCCAGTGGCGCAATCGGTTAGCGCGCGGTACTTATACAGCAGTACAAAGCCGAGCAATGCCGAGGTTGTGAGTTCGAGCCTCACCTGGAGCACACAGCTTTTTGGGAGGGAGCGCGGGCTTTTTTGGGGCTCGGCGGCGCTCCGGAGGGAGGAAGACAAAAGCGAAGGGAAAAATTATGCAGCGGTGGCGGCGGCGCGGGCCCGCTGCGGAGGGGGCACTCAGCGCCCTGGGAACGGGCTGGGGCCGGTCCCGCCGCCAGCGACGGCGGGGGGCGCGCAGTGGCAGCACGGGCACGGCTGTGTTGGGCCCCAGTGAGGCTTGGTAGGCTTGGCGTGTTCAGAGCAGCCTCTCAGGGCGCAGTAAAAAACGTGTACCTGGTAAAGAGCTGCTTGGCAGTGAGAGAACTCGCAGGAAATAGGAGTTATTTTGTACCGTGTTGTTTAATACGGAGTGCAAGTAAACACTGATGGGTGCGATCACTACAGCTGAAGGGTGGCAACACCTCCTCCTTTGTCGGTGACAGATCTTTGCTCATTACCTCAGTAATGCTTTACAAATGTGTGGGCAACAACGGGAAGGAAAATAATTAATGTCTGATTTCACCATTTGAGAAAGGCAGCAGGGCCGTGGGAGAAAGGGCAGCTTCCTGACAGAGAAGGTTGGGGGACACTACGTGAACATTTGGGCCCAAATCTTGTGACCTCACGTCTGTGTTAACATCTGCTTTCGCAGTGCAATTTACATCAAAAAGTTCAGTGAGGCCCTCAAGATCGTGCAGCCAGAGGTGCCTTGATTGCCCAGATCAGCCCTTTAGCATCCGTACTGCAGGCCTTAACTCCCTGAAGTGCCACTTTCAAGTTTTTAACTACCCCTTCACTGCTCTAGTTACGATTTTATCCCTTCTGAATTTTGCATTAACTTCTCTGATTTCAGTGCCGGTGCCAGTGATGCCTGAAGCATGCACCATATCAGTATAAGAAAGTCTAGAGCAACAACAGAGATCTGTAATGAATTAAAGAGTGAATAAAGTCCATCTTCTGCTTGCAGTGTTTCACATTTTTCTCCTTCATACACGATATCCACTTCCCAGTGCTGAGGAGTACAGACAGTACAGAGCAGTATCTGCAGAGGTACTGGAAATACTATAAAATGAAAATGCTGCTTCTGTGTAACTGGGGGAAAAAATCCACAAAACTCTTAGTAGAGGGAGATGGACTCCATTCCCTGGACAGAGACCCCTTAGGAAACTTGAGTGGGGACAGTGCTGCTTGCTTTCGCCCTTGTGTCTCCACCAACAGACAGCAGCTCCTGCACTCTCTCACCAGGGAGGAACTGCTAGTTTAGCATTTGGAGTCTTGCTGTGGCATGCTAGGTGGGTGATTGTTCAATTTTTGCCATATTCACAGTGCATGAAGAGGATGTTTCTCGTTCCCTCCACAGCTGTTTCGCAATGTGCCTCTGCAGTGCCAGAGAGCAGCCAAGACATGCATTGGGAGCACGCGGTGCTATGACCTTCTCCACAAGATCTCCTTCATTTGCTTGGTCCTTACCTAGGCTTTTACTCTGCCAGCAAGATGATTTTTGTCTTGACTCTTGAAAAAAAAGTAAAAAGGGACAAAAATCCCTATGTGAGGTGACACTTGTTTGCATTCCTGCCCCTCCTGATGGCCTACTGTTCCTGACCTGAGGGAAACGTTTCAAGATGGGCATTTCACACTGAAAAATCATGCTAAAACAGGGCAATTTATGGAGATTTAGTAGAAATCCCTGTAGAATGAGAATGTTATTTATCTAATAGGTGTTTACGATATGAAGTGAATCGATGCTAAAGCATGAGGGCTTTATGAGGGAGGCAGGGCTGTCAAGTAAGATGCGATAAGCCCTGTTGGAGCAGCACAGCTGGCAGTGGGTGCCTGGGCAGGCGTGTACCAGGGTCTCCTCCTGCCCCAGCACATGCCAGTGCTGCTGTGGGGCTGGTGATGGGGAGACCCCACGGATCCTGGGGAGGAAGGGTGCCATGCAAGGTTGAGGTCAATGACTCTGCCTCATTTCTTTGGGAGCTGCTGTGGGGAGGAGGAGGTGAGCCCAGCTGCCCTTGGGAGAGCAGCTGTGCAAGGGAGGGGATGAGGCTCCAGCCTGAGCAGGAATTCTCCAGAGTGTGTGGGAAGCCTCTCCTTGTGTGGTGCTGAGCTGGGCAGCCATGGTGCCTCTGGCATAGCCTGAGCAGCTCTGATCTTGTGTAGTGTGGAGTGATTGGGCCTGTTACTTGCATTTGCAACTTTTTCCCAAAAATTAGGCATCTTACAGGCTTAAGAAAAGAAAGTTTGTGTTTTTATTATGCTAAGTTGATTTTTTTTATTGAGCTTTTTGGTTTTGAATTTTTGGTTATTGCTTTAATGCTAGTTAGTAGTGGCTTATGTATACAAATGTGTGTGTATGTATGTATATCAAACACACGTATGCATAAAGACACCTATACACCATTATGGGAGAGCTCCCAATTGTCTGTGTGTTAGTGCTCTCTTATTTTCTAAATCTTTAATGTAGGCACACAGACTTGGAAAACACCTGTGTGTGAGGGATGCAAAGTGCCAGCTGCAATAATGTGATCTCCTGAGAGGTAATCTCTCCTTCCTCCTCCCTCTTCTTCCCCACACAGTAAAGTGGTTCACCTGTGCCTCATTTTAGCCAATTACCAGAGCTTGTTCTCCCTGTGAGCCACTTCCCAGTGTTTATCACTGTCCTTATAGATGATAGCCTAAGCCTGGGGAGTTCTGTTGACTGGCAAGGGGCTTGGATGGACTCTGGCTGCTCCTGGAAGTGCATTCGGGAGGAAAGGCTTCCCCATGGTGAGTCTTCCGTGCTTCCTGATTTACCTAGGGGCCTGCCTCTTCTAGTCTATGCCATGGTCTCTATTTCTGTGTTAATTTGCCTGGTGTGGGTAGCATGCCCACAGGTCTTTATCTTCCTAACTCTCCTGAAATCTCTCCAGGGTGCTTTTTAAAAAGTACCCTCTTCTTAAAACTTGAGTTGCTCTTCCTTTAATGTTGAACATGGACTATGTCTACTCTACAGGCTGCTTCTGGCTGCTCTGAGTTTCCACTGACTGTGGAAAGAAAAAAGACCTGCTTCTAGACATAGAGAAACTTGACATGCGCTGCTTATTTATGGAAAGAGAATTTACAAAGATGTAGCTATTGCCTAATCTTGGAGAATTAATAACAGTCAGGTTAGGTAGCAGGGTTTGTGTTTATCCCTATGTGATCTTGCTCAAACAGGGAGTCCTACTGGGTTGGGAGCTATAGGAAAAGTGAGGACAGGCTTGTGCATGATAGACCTTCGACTTTTATTTCTAGGAGTGGCAACTTTTGTTCTGGCATGTTAATACAGTTTTGCTGTTTGTGAGGCCCTTAAGTGTTTGCTTAATTTAAGTTTCTTTGACTGTAACAGTATAGAACTTTTCATAATGTTTGGGCTTGCATATCCTAACAAATGTCTATAAAAGCGTGCGGTAAGGACTTGGCCCACTAAACTGTTACAAAACCGAAGTAATAGATTGTTTTAGTCTTTGCAAATAGTTAACAGCCAAAAAGAGCCTGCTCTTAACAGCTTTTTCCAATAGATGGCACTGTGGTCCCACAGAGCGAGGAGGAAAACCCGAAGCAAAACATTCCCAGACATCCTAAAAATAGAAACCACTTGCCGAATGCTCTGTTGTACACAGAGCGGAGCAGAGAACAATAGGCCAAAATTCCGAGAATTGCTTAGAAAACAAAGTCCGCTGGAGGTATAGATGCATTTTGGTTTTGTTTTGGATTCCACCATCACCTTTGTATGCAACATCTTGAGGACCTTTCTGAAGTTAAAATCTGTTGATATTGTTTGGAATAACAGAGATGAATGGCATGTATCATGTGTTTTAAGTCTGCACGAATTCAGTAGTGTGTTAAAGTACCAGTGTAGCAGGCCTGACTTAGATTCTCTTAAATGAATTTTTTGAACAATAGTTGGTGTTAAAGGCTTTCGTGCAGGTCTGCCTAGAGTCCAGGTGGCTGCTTCCCACTGTGGGTGCCCCTGCTATGGAGGTATTAGGCTCGGAAACAGTGGCTGGAGGGAGAGGAATGAAGTGTAGATGTTTGCAAATTGTGTGGAAGGGCACTTTGAAGCCAAACAGAAATATGCTACTTCTGTGAGGGGAAAGATAAGGTAAGGGTGGGGAGGAAAGGGAAAAAAAAAGAAGAATTCAGATGTTCACAAGGAAGCCTCTTTGGGGAAGAGAAGGGCTGAGAGGTGAAGGGGGGCTGATACATGCCGACAGAAGGAGGACAAGTGGGAAGAATTTGTAAGAGGAGTAGAAAAGCAAAGGAAAGTAAAGGAGGGGACAAAGAGGGAGACAGGTAGAAAAACATGGTTAAGGAAGCTTTAAAAAAAATTTAAAAGATCATTCTGTCTGGCTGTAGCTGTATGAATATGCTGCTCATGAGTAAGTGAAAAATAAATGAGCGTTTGCTAGTCAAGCAATCCTAAGATGAAGTTGCTGTAGAAAGCAAATTGCCTTTATGTTTTGCTTAAGCAAAGAGAGATCTCAAGAGGCAGGTTTTTCTTCTGTGTGTTTTGAGTGGTTGCTTTAGTCTGGCAATATAAGAGACCCCTTGGTCCCTCTAAGGTTTGAAGCTGGTGTTGGGAGGGTTAGAGAGCTCAGCTTTCTGGTTTGGAAAAGGAAGGAAATGGACAATCAGTACTGCATTTTGTGCTTATTTAATTTTCTTGCTTACGCTGAGTGTGCTGTGTTAGGCTCTGCTTTTAAGGTGGAAAAAGACTCTTGGTTTCTTGAAATAGTTTTGGTAGAGCCTAAATATTTGAAACCTTGGAAAAGTCTCAAAATACAGCAAAACAAACTAAACCAAACCCAGAGGAAGAACAAGCTGGGGAAGTGGCTGAAATGGAAGGGGATAGTCAGAGAGTCTGTAATTACAAATTTTGAGGAAGGGATGCTCACTTGAAGTAGGCAATTGAGCCTATAGTGACTACTTTAGTTCAGAGATCTTTATACATGGGGTAGCAGATTTATGGTAGTGTGAAGAAATACTTCTCTCTCTTTTACTATGTGTATAATAATATATACTTATGAAGACTGTGGAAGGGAATAAAAGCAGTAGCTTTAAAACATTTGTCTTCTGAAAATTTGGTGTCAAATTCTGGAGAGAGTTGTGCTGGAGATCATGTGACTGTATGGTATAACTTAAAGACTTAGGTGGTTTTCTGTGAAGGGAGGCTGTCAATCCAAAAAAATGAACATTCAAAATCACTTGCAAGGTTTCAGAGTCAGTTGACTTCACTGCTTGCATATATTTTCCATTTATCCTACCTATTGAAATGGTGATGAAAGCTTGTTAGCTGTACATCTTAAGTTTAGGCGTTTTTAAACATGCTGTTTAAAAGACAAGTTTAAAGAAGGTTATACATTATCTTTAAGGAAAGTCACATCATACTTACATCAGTACATTTAAAAGTCACAGGCTTTAGGGGATTGTGTCTGTATTAAGTGCCTGGACTGAGGGTTGGGAAGCTAATCTCTTGTGTGCTCTGGGCTGCTTTGCATCTCTCTTCACTGACCTTCTTCTGCACCACCTTCCACCTCCAAAGATATCTCAGAAGATAAACGGTTGCCGTGAAGCTAACAGCGTTTTAGGGAAGGTGGGAAGAACTAATCCAGATGTTTCCCTCTCCACCTGCATTTCCACATATTCGCAACTGCCTCCTGAGGGGTTCAGCTTGTCTCAACTTTGGTTGAGTGCTCCTAAGGGTTTTACACTGCAACACAAGGTCCACACCGGTCACCTCGTCTCAGTGCAGCTGTGACTGTGCTGTTGAGTGGCAGGAGGTTGCTGCACTTCTTGGGGTGGCTCAAGAGAGTCTGTGGGGACAAGAATGGCTGTTGGGTGGTAGAAGCTTGGGCCATCTCAGTGGCCAAATTGTTTCTTGGTCCTGACACCTCAGGAGTGCTACTTGTTTGGGGACTGTGTCCAATTGAAATCAGTGCCAATAAAAATTGCCTCCATTCAGGCCTATTGAGATGCTTGTATATGTATTTAATATTCTAATAGCTTTGAAAATTTGACTCCTAATATTGAACTGTTTTCAAGGCCTATAATAGCCTAAATATGTTTAAAATGCTGCTGTGACTGATGCGTGTATCTGATTGTGTCTGTCGTTCTCATTTAGCTGTTCTGCACTTGCAGTGTAACCTAGCCATTTATTATAATAAAGGAAATGCTTGGTGTGGTTGTATCATTATTCCTCATATTCTTAACATACAGTATCTTTGAAAATCCTTTTTTTTGGAGTTGGAGACCTGTGTTTTGTTAGGGGTACTAGGAGTGCTATGATGTGTCTTTGTGTTTGAAGGCAAATTTCTTTAATAGAAAAATAGGGTACTTGCCCCATTTTGTGTATGTTCCTGGTAACCTTAGACCTTTAAAAGGATTCTTAAAACACTTGGACAAGTTTTCAGAGCTCTTTAGGAATGCCTGTCTGATGCTGATGTTTTTCTGCCTGATTCTAAGTATCTGGGTGTTGTAAGGGATATCTAGCAAACAGACCCCCTATTGCAAATGTAATGTATTTGAAGTATTCTTGTAGTAGCTCCTCTGTAATCTGATTACCTCTGAAAGTAGATGCCAAACTGTAAATGAATCTAAATTGGGGTGACTGTTTTTCAAGTGTAGTATTAGTGTATAATACAAGTGGGTGCATTTTCACTGATGTCAGTGAATTTGCTTCATGTTCCATAAGAGGATAAAGATTGGCACAAAGTAATGGGAAGCTTATGTCTGGCTGCAAGGAAACCAGGAAATTCATGGGGCTTTAAAGTATGACCCGCAGCAATAGTCGGTATGTGTGATTTTTGGTGTGAGTCAGCAGTAAATACTAGTTGAAAACAGAAGCTCAAATTATAGGGTAAATAATTCAGACCAAAAATGGGGCCTGCTTATGCATTCATGGTAAAGGAAATGGAAGTAGAGCCACAAAATACAATTGCTGGCAAGAACAGCAACGGTTTGGAACAGGCACAGTTAAAACTGTGGAAATGATCCTCCTGGATGACACTTGAATTCAGAAGGGCATAATGCTCTCCTTTGTATATGTATATGTGTACACTGACCAGTAAATCATCTGAAGACTGGTGGCCTGACAGGCATAGTTTTGGAGGGGCCTTTATGTTCTGTGGCCACTGGGTGGGAGGATATAATCAGCATAATGCTCCACTATAAACTTCTCTGACTTGACTTTTAAAAAGTTTGTACTTAATTGTTTTTCTCATCTTTCACTTAGCATTTTATTTATTATTTAAATAGCTAGCTTTAACTGCTGATATAAGGAAGTGTCCTTTTCTCCTACTCTAAACATAGAGAGCCATCTAAGCAATGTTCTTACATGCCATTTGTTATGACAACGTTTTACCTTCTGGAAATAAAAAATGTAGCCAAGGTAGTCCCAGCAGATGTGTTTTGCTAGCACTGTGGCTGATCTGGCTTCCATTTGCTTTATTTAGAATGAGGAGTATCTTCAGAAGTCAGACAGGTCCCTCCTACAAGTGAGATGCAAATAAAGGCAAATAGCAGAATGAACCATTAGCACAGTAAATTTCATTGTTTGGGCGACTTTAAATTACTCAAGCATATATTATACATTGCCTTGGCTTATTGTATACCGGGCTTTCTGCAACTTGGATGGAGTATTACTGTTGTGTGACCTCTGTAGAGCCAGGAGCTGAGGGGGACAGCCAGCAGTACTGATCAGGTGTGACCCATGGGGAGCTGCTGCTTCAAGATTGCTTCCTTCTGTAGTGGGATAATTAGAAAACTACAATTCCTTGATATCTCCAGTGAATACTGGTTTGAAATACACGTTGGACTGTATTTAATTTTTATATGGAATATTTCTACTTATTAAGTTGTTTGTTTTCTCTGGAAGCTAATTCGTGGGATAACGGGGTGAAAATTCCTGTAACTTACTCCATTAAATGACTGCTGGACAATATAAGAAAGTGGGGTTCAAGGGTCAGTTTGGAAAGTAACTTAGACCAGAAGTTTCCAATAACAATTGTGGCTTGGATACAGTTGAAATAAGAACAACACATCTAAATTTAATCATACTTGCATTGGGTAACTAATAATCACAGAGTAGATGTGAACAACATGCATTGGAGACTAACAAGTCATATTCTGGAAGAAAATTATAACTGATACAGACAAAGAAACTGGGTAAAAAACTGGTAGTGATCACAAACTATGAAAGTGCTGGTCTTAGCTGTCTCAATAAATAATCCTGAAGGGGTATTAGCAGCATTAGTAGTAGCAGCATTTAGCCATCTGGCTCGGCTTCTGTGGGAGGTTTAAAAAAAATAAAATGCCACTGTTAGTGGAACTGCATCTATTGAAATCATAGGAGAACTTGGCCCTGCCTTTTCATGTTCCCATTCATTGTGTCCTGTACATCCTGTGCTTGGATCTCTTGTCATCATTTGATTGGACAGATGTTTCCTTGATGTTCATGGACCACCAGTGGCCTATGAAGTCCTAGTCTGTGGTCAGTTCAAGTAACTATGCCTCAGTCTAACCATGCTGGTGGTGTGCAAGAAGCCTGGAGGGGACCTCAGACCTACAAACCTTTGTCCTGTAGTACTTATTGGTGGCTGCAGCTTCAAGCTTGTGTTGCCCACTGCACTGTGCACAAAGAAAAAAAAAGGGCGTTTCTTTCTCTTGTGTAATCAAGTCTTCTGACTTTACTGTTCCTTGGCTTGGAATTGTAAACATGAGCGTTGATCTGGCAAAAATGCTTTTTACTCATTCTTTACTGAGTGGGTATTTATGAGCTAGTTGGACTAAATGAGTCTTTGCTGTAGCTGTGTCCCTGTGACTGCGTTTCCCACGCACGCTGTTTGTGTCTTGTTTTACTGATAAACTCTTCTCATCTTGTGTTGGTATAAAATTCACAAATTTTCAACTGAAGTGTAAAAGGTCAGCATACTACATCTAATTTTTTAGCTGACATTTTTTCCTAAAATTTTGCTTTCTTCATCCTACAAGAAAATGAAGTTAAAGATGAATACTTAATTCTCCTAACAAAGGTTTTTTTGCCTCTTCTTAGTGCTACTGCTAGAACTAAAACTGTATTGAAATACATAGTTAAAAGTATTTCTTGGTATGTTATTCATACCATAATCAAACTGACAGACATCAATGGAGCACTTTCAAGTTTATGCTTGAATTAAGTCCAGTAAAATGCTTCTGGAATCTCCTGGTAATATCCTTTTATCAATGTAAGTGATGCAGCATGAATTGATCATAATTACTGTAGAGCTGCACCAAATTAGATGGTATGATTGAAGCTGAATTTGTCCTGTGGACTTTTTTAAGAAATGAGAGATAACAAAGAGGGAGGCTGTGTAGCATTCATCACTTGATGAGTTTATCTTCTTGTATATAGAAGAGACCTATTTATTCTGTACAGTGTTCCCCATTAGATGGCTTATAATCTTTTCAAAGTGATTATTAACTGCT
>JAYRBT010000114.1:24413782-24465426 GCA_036023395.1 Myiotriccus ornatus
TAGAAGAGACCTATTTATTCTGTACAGTGTTCCCCATTAGATGGCTTATAATCTTTTCAAAGTGATTATTAACTGCTATTCTAATAGAGTAGTGATATAATTGTGTTCTTGCTCTAGTACAAGGCATAGACAAATCAGGCTTGTACTGTTAAGCATCTGTGTCTGGTAAAGTCATGGGGGTCTGAATTTGGTGCAGTGGCTCACATACTTGGTTTACTGACACTGATAGAAATTGAGATCAGTGTCCACTCAGCTAAGCAGAGTTGTTTCAGGTTCATACTGGTGAAACGGCAACAGAAATATCTGGCGTGCACTTTAAAGAGCTTATCCTACTACAGCACTTTGTCTTGTTTACCTGAGAAGTGCTAATCAAACAGCAGAGCACACGGCATGAATGTCAAACTGCTTCCTGGGTAACAGTTGTGCAAGACAGACTGTGCTACGTGAGGGCTCTGTACACCTACCTAAATTTAGTTACCACAGCTAATCTAGGTCACAGTGAAAATGACATTGTGGTACATTCACATGAGTTCTTGTGGTTTGTGTTTTGTTTTTTTTTTTCCTGTTTAGTGACTTTTGCTAGGCGAACAACTTTGGTTTGGCCCACAGATTGAAAAATCTTGTCTCTTGGACAACTGGTTATGAATTTTGGCAGTTAGAGCAGGCCATATGCATCACTTGGGAGAGAGGACAACTTTTTATTCTGGGACTAAATGTGGAAAAATAAAAAAACAATTAAAAGTATGGACTCCAGAGTTTTCCAACAAGTCTACCACCTTTGATTGCAGCCCTGGAACACCAGCCCAAGCTGCTGGAGGGAATGGTGTCCACCCTTTGTGCATAACCAGAGGAACCTGCAGGCTTGGACGTCCTATTTGAGAGCTGTCACTATGCATTAAACTTTACTGTTAGGGCCTGCTGTTGAGAGGGGCAACCTTCTGCAAGGCTACAGTGCTGCTTTGTGCACAACATGTGGAAACATCAATTTATTACCTAGGACTGGGTGGCCAGCCCTTTAGAGGGAAATACAGCTATTGTACTTGAATACAGTTGATCTTATATCTGTATGCATAAATGCTTTATTCAAAAATATTGGTCACTCGTCCTCAAATGGATCAGATTAAACACATCTAAATAACTTTGAATGCTCAAAAGCCTGTATGTAAGTCAATCTTTGGAAATAGCAATTAGACCATTAAGATAAACAAATTTCAGCAGATGGCAGCATTGCACTCTGTAACTTCATTTTTCTGGCAGTGGTTTTGCAACTCCTTACTACTGGGGCTGGTTGGAGGCTGCTAGCTAAGTAGTGATACAAAATCACTTCTAAAATGTTTTGAAATACAGGTTTTTGTACATTATGATAATCGGGTATTGTTTCATACGGAAAATAACACTGTGCTGCATTAGAAAATCTTGTAGCAAAAAACAATACAAGTACACCTAAATATCTTCTGTTAACTCCTTAAATAACTGCTTAGAGACAGAGAAAGGATGTTTGATAGAAGTATTCTTCTTTGTCAAAATTTTAGTAAATCTCTTAAAGATGCAAGAGTTCAAAGTGGAACTGTGAGTGGTGAGCTTGTGAATGGCTTCCTGCATATTGTGTCTTTAAAACTACAACACTCTTCCCCATTCCTTCTTTAGAAGAAAACATGTTGACTTTAATACTTTTTGTACTTTATGGTTTAAACAACATGCAGCCTGATCATGAGTCCTTAACTAGACAGTGGATATACCCTCATTAGAAGTTATCAACTCTTAGGCAGTGTTCAAGGTTCATATGCAATAGCTAATTTTTGTCTGTGATTACTTAGTTAAGAATATTGCTTTGTGTACAAAGCCCAGGTTTGACTGTACATTCAGTCTGGTTTATTGGAGAGGTTGTTTCCGCCTGCCTCACCTTCCCTGTTGATTCATGGGAGTTCCAGTGAGACTATGGAGGAAGTTAAAGCTGTTAGTTCTGTGAAAGGAAAGAGCTGTGTTCAGAGGCCTCTTCAGAAAAAACCTCCTACTTCCAGATAGGTATCTGTCTGTGATGTGCTACTCTATACATAATCCTAAACTGCATAAGAGATTTATTTTTTGTGTGTATTCTCTTAGGGAGAATACAGTGCTATTCTTAGACTTGGCACAGGATTCACTTTGAGAGTGCTGCATTGCAACCAGCTATCACTGATGTAAATGGCAACACTAAACCCAAAGCTATAATAAATAGAAACTAGGTCAACCACTGACCATTCAGAAAGAGGTTAGAAAACATAATTCTCTTGCCCCTGGAACTGTTGTGTGGAAAAAAGTATACTGATATCCGTTAAGTTAGTAATCTCTTCAGGAAGCTTTATGCACCTACTTCAGAGTTTGGCTTCAGGGTAAATGAAGAAACCTTTGTCCTTTCTCTCTCTTTTTTTCCCCCTTTAGAACAAAATAATAGTATAAGTAAGCAAAAGTTCAGATTGACTCATTTGGGTTACACTCCAATACAGTTCTGCCTTTTATCATACCAGTTAACCACAAGATTTTGACTAAAAGAAAAAAAAACAGACTAATTCGAAGTAGGATACTGCAGGTACCAGAGTATTTTGCCAAAATGCATGTTTTTTTCAGTTGTTTGCTGTCTGGATGTAACTATCTCAGTATTCTGGAAGAAATAAGGCATATGAAAATCTCATTTGCTTGGGAGAATTTCAGGAACATCAGCATCATGGGAACTGGTATTTTGAAGTTAGGGGGCTCCTCATACTAATCACATCCTCAAAACATGATCTGGTTATCAGAACCAGCCTCATGCACACTTATTTTTCCCCCTCAAACAACATAAAGGCATTAGTGAACAAAGGTTTTGTGTTATGTACTAGAAATGTATGGCAGGGGACGTTTTGGCCTACCTGGGCTCCTGTTGCAACTTGAGCAGAGTAATAAGAGTTGGATTTAGTTTCCTGTATTCATCAACAGTTAAATGGAGCTTGCATAAGTTTTTTTAAACAATAAGTAAAATAAACAAACAAAAGCTTGGTTGATGTTACAGGAGGAAGTCCTTTGAAAATATTAGTAAATGTAATATGTTATCTTTCAAGGTGCCTTGAGATACTGGGATTTGTTGCCATCTGTGTATATACTGTGAAAGGGTATCTTTCATCTCAGTCACATTTTAAAGCTTTGGCATGACGATTTGGGATACTTTGAATAGAGACATGCATTACTTTCTGCTTCCTACAGTTAAAGACATAGAATTGTTGTATTCTAGTGCAAGGGAACGATGTGTGCTTTGTAGAAAGCAGGCAGTATTGTTTCTCTGGTGTAGTAACATCCCCGTCCCCAAAATGGGGAGGGGAGAGATGCTCTCAACTATGTCTGCCCTTCCAAAGGTCTTGCAGAAAGCCAAATAAATGTCAGGAGCTTTTTTGGTCTTGGAATTAAATCAGACGATCCATCTCCTACGTCTCTTTGGATATTAAGTTTGTGAGATAAGTCACTCTAAGACAGCATTCACGGGTCACTTAGGAGTGTTGTATAATTTTTATTTTTTTTTTTCAAATGAGACACAAAGACTTAAAAAACCCAAACAAAATGGCATACCCCATTAGCCACAGAAGTGAAGTCTCACTTTGACAGACTTGTCCTTCCAGCTGTGTGTTCGGTCTTCCTTGCTGTGTTAGGATGAGCAGTTCTGGGGAAGGCAGCTGCTTTGGGTGGCTTCTGCTC
Source organism: Myiotriccus ornatus (assembly GCA_036023395.1). Classification (NCBI taxonomy): domain Eukaryota; kingdom Metazoa; phylum Chordata; class Aves; order Passeriformes; family Tyrannidae; genus Myiotriccus; species Myiotriccus ornatus. The sequence continues at coordinate 24,417,488 of JAYRBT010000114.1, forward strand.
CTGGAATTTTATCTGTAAGGATGTCTTTCACTGTATGTTGCTCTGGTTTTGCAACAGCATTTTAGTCAGGAAAAATTGCACCACAGTAAGAGTGGGCTTAATGTGCCTTAATTTCTGGTGTCACTTCAGTAACACTATGGAGCTTATCCTGAATTGGAGATGTAAGCTTAAAGATTAAAATAATCTTCCTCATCTGTAATATGTACTTCTATGAGCTTTTTCAGGATTGAATGACCATATTTTCATATTTTAAGGAAATGCTAGACTTTGTTCTTGGAGAGAAATGATTTCCTGACCTGTGTAGCCAACATTTCTTCAAAATAAGGCTTTTAAAAGCTTAAATCATCTTGTTTGTTGTTGAGATACTGTGCAACACTGACTGTGGCAAATGAATGGAATGTGTGGATATAGAGAAGTTGATGTAGTAATCAAGGACGTATGCAGGTGATTTAGATGATACTTATCGTACCATGGTGGAAGTTCTGGGTGTGTAACTGAATGTGGAACTTGAGTTCTGTGGGGAATGCTCAGTATTTAGGCATTATATGCTTTCAGTATGTCTGGAGGTGCCATCAGTTTCCTTCTTAATACTCCTAATTGTGGGTTTGGTTTCTGCAATATTTTAGGTAATGAGTTTTATGTTTGTTTGCCAAATATTATATTTCTTAGTTGATTATGTCATTGTCGCCTGCATTTCTTGAATACAAAGTAAGTGCTATTCATTTACATGTTCATCAAAACAGAATAAAAGATTTTTTTTCATGTGTTCCAGCTCTGTAATAGTTATTTGCATATTGTATACGTTTTAGAAGCAACCTATTCAAATACCTATCTAAACAATTCAGAAAGATTCCTTTGCATTCTGTTTGCATTTAGATGCAGATAATTTAGGAATTGTTTCTTTCTAAAGGATTAACATCTTTAAGTACATGCTTTCTAAAGAGTTGCTTTTGTTTTCAAAGTGGAACAAAGTCGACCGGCAGAATGGGCTTTCAAAGCATCTCAGTTCTGGTGTACTTTGGAACTTGCCTAAAGAAATGATTTTCTGACCTGTGTAGCCAACGTTTCTTCAAAATAAGGCTTTTAAAAGCCTGCTAGGAAAACTCTCTTCAGTGTTTGGAAAAAGGAGAGAGCTTTATAGCTGCTAAAACAGAGAACTGGGCTGGTAACTTTAAATATGATTTACGTGCAGAAATTGGACAAAATATCACAAAACTAAGAATGTGTTTTATCTTTCCAGAGAGAGTAAATCATAGTGTTCTCGGATTTTTTGTTTTGTTTTGTTTTTATTTGTGTGCTGGTTTTGGCTGGGCTAGAGTTAATTGTTTTCACAGTGGCTGGTATGGGGGTATGTTTTGTTTCGGAAAAAATTAACAATTTAATTAATTTAACAAAAAATATGTTTTGGATAAAATAAAGGTTTTTTTTTTTTTTGCAAAAAGTGTTTAAGGACATGAGGAGGAAAGACAAGGTTTGTGGACAGAGGTTATGTCCCAGTAGTTGGATTGGTACAGCTGGTAAAAGCAGCCGAGTTTTCACGTGCACAAGGCTGAGCATCCCACACCTGCATGTGTGTGGGAAGCGTAAGGTTACTAAGCTAAATAGAAGGGGGAGGATGACTGCTTAGATTATCTCTGTAACGGGGCTGTCTCACAGATCTGGAGCAGGAATGACGCTTGAGATAGAGTAGTGGCAATGGGGTAGCTCTTTTGGTATGGGAAAGTGTTCCAACACATGGAAAGGTGTACAGTTTCTGTTTGTGAATGGGGCTGTAAACCTGAGGAGACATACAGCACCTTAATTGAGTGGGATGTGTAGTATCCAGTCCAGCTGTGATTTTCGCTTTCCAGGATTACTGTTCAGTGGAATAGCATGAAGTCGCTATGTAATATAATATATTAATCAATATTATTTATATATTACAGAATGGGGAAATCTAAAGGTTTTAAAAATATCTATATTCTATTCAGGTTTGATGGAATCAAGGAAATGACTTATCCTGTTTCATCTGCAACAAGAAAACTGTAGTAATCGCTGATGGACAGGTCTGGTTGGGACTCTGGCACTGTGTACAGGAATGATTTCTGTTTCACTCTCAATGAGAGATGAAGTATAGGAGTGTTTCATTTTTCAAATAGGAAAAACGATAACCACACGGAGAGGATCAACCTTCAAGTGTTAGCTTTCAGCTAAAGCTGTAGGTCAGGCTTTTTTTTGTGGTGCTTCTCATCTTATCTGCAGACATTTTATGTGTGTTGGCCGTGATAGCTCTCTGCTGTAACGTCCCACAAATATTTCACAGATTTAGCTTATAGCATCCCTTCAAAATAATGGCATAATATTCTTTTCTTGCTGTTGGGGGTGAAAAAGCAAAGGGATCTTAGTTTCTTTGTAGTTAGATATTTAGCATAATAAACTCTTCTTGTTAAGAACAGAACAAGCATAAAACACAGTATTTGCTTCAATGCAGGATTTTTTTCTTATTACAGTTTAAAAATCTTTCAGTTTTGTTGTGCTGCAGTCTGCAGTTATACATAAATGTTGCAGTGGGAATAACAAAAGTAGAATTTATCATTCTAGAAATATAGGTTTTTAAAGCTGTACTTGGACAACTGTATCTTCTGAAAAATCCTGGTTACCTGCAGGAAAGCACCTTTAGGGCAAAGACTCAGCTTCTCACTGAGAAAATGGAGCACTCTGCTATCTCAGTTTTGTAGTATGAAAGCAGGGAGTGTACATTTAAAGTGAGTTGCTATGGATTCTGTTTAGGCCTGTATTTTAATGTTTTTAATACCTAGACTATTTGTTTTAAAGTCTTAATAAAACCACATGTCTCATATCTAAATTCAGGCAATCTGAAACTCTTATCATCAGGACTATGTAGAAATATAGGGCAATGCCTACATTGTTATCCTTGCAGGATATGAGAAATCAAAAGGTTTAACTGAAATTGTAAATTGGGGTAATGAATTTGTAATATTAGATATTAGCATGTGGGTGATTTTTCTTCTTTTTTTTTTCCTTTCCCTCCATTTTGGAGTTGCATCAGAGTAAATTGTTGCATATAGAACCTTATTATTATTGTACTTCTTTAAATCCTCATTGCAATTCAAACCTGTATTCCTTTGTCACTGAAATTTTAAGCCTTGGCCATCTGATCTTGGGGTAGGACCAATTTTACCCTTTCCTTTAATTGAAAACAACAAAACCCCTCCATAAACCTGAAGTAATATGTTTCCTGACAGACAAAAGAGCACTATGCTACCCCCATGGCTGTCTTAATGTTTAACTCTGACATTTAATTCAGGAAGGGATGAGGGGAAGTGCTACTGTGGAAAGTTATGCAGATCTGAAGACCCAACAAATCTTGTGGCTGCACAGAACTAGAGAGCCAAGGGTTTCTTGGAAATAAGAGTAGGGAGTCTCTTGTGTTTAATAAACCTGGTGGATTCAGCTGACCTGCAGGGGAGCTGTGGATTTGTTCTGTTCCGTGTTTCACTCTTTTCTCCCTCCCTGCAGTTAGAAATCTGAGTAGACACAACAGTGATTGCTGTGTAATTTCTGCATTTGCCACAGTCCTCTGCTGTAGATGGGGGAATATATATGGGGGTAACCTACTTTTTTACTTTTCAATATGGCTTCAGGAAGAAAATTAGATCTTTATATTTGACTGGCATTATTGTTATGCTTTTTTCCCCAATAGAACTAAAGCAACATCCCAAGATTCCGTAATTCTTGTTTCCAATTTGTTTTTTCCTTTCTTCTAGTAGAGAAAACAGAAAAGAGCCCTTTTAATACTGTCAGTGCAGCTACTGGATGTGTCAAACCATGTGGTCTGAAACCTGGTGCATGGTGGTCTTAAGCCATGTCTCTTCTGTGCGCTTGCATTGTTTTTTGGCCTTTTTAGTCAGTCAGTTCCAGTATACTGATACATAGTTTGAAAATTCAGAAAATTGATAGAGCTGATGATTCAAATTCTAGCGTACTGTTTAATTTTAGCCTAAATCAGTGGGGGTGCAATATATATTCATATAGATTTCTGTGTGTGTGTGTGTGCCAGTCACCTTAGCAAATAGCAGAATCCATCTGAAAAGTGAAACTCTGTATTACACAGGTTTATTTATTTTCAGTAATCCATAAAATAGCTTTGGTAAATCTAATAGATGCTCATCTATTCTATGAACAATGGTACTCATTGCAATACTTATTGCTCTACAATGTTTAGTTTTATGTTGGGATTTCATCAGTGTAAAAAGCTCTTAAAAAGCTAGTAAATCATGATTTGAGGTAACGGTCTGTCCAAAAGATTAGAAGCAAAATTCTCTGAGAACTGATAACCATTTATTTGACGCTATCTTGTGCACACTAGAAGATAATCTTTCAAAGGTCAGTTATCCTCTGGCAGAGGAGTTGCTAAGATATAAAAATAGGCTAACATAAGCCAGAGCTGGCAGTGATTTAGACTTGTGGTAGGTAATATTTATGAGAGTTCACAAATGTCTAAGCAGCCCTGCCAACTTATTACTTATCCTTTCAGTCTTTACAAAATTAAAGTTGTTTCTTCAATGTTCTGGCATTTATGGCCTATACCGAAATGTTCATTTCTGTTTATTTTTACAGAAAGCAATTTCTCCAGCTTCAATGAGAGGGTGATCATGATGGGATTAGAATTTCTTTTCCAAATTGTTTTCTTTCCAAAATCCTCCAGTTACAATTACAGAATGTCCTGGTTTTTAGTCTTTTGGTTCCCCCCCTTCCCTTATATGATTCCAAGAAAAACTTATTTTTGCACTTCTGTTTCATAGTAATACCAATACTGTACAGTCTTTCTTGCTAGTATCTTTTCAGTAACGAGCCTAGTGATGTCTAAACCCAAATTCATGGAAAATTCTACTGGAAAGCCTGAGAAAGGTCATGTTTCTGTTTTCTGCATCCACTGGAGGTATCCTGTGGAAAGCTCGGCAGAGCATCTAAGCAGCTGCTTTTCTGAGATGAAGTAGAGGTAATAGGATGTTGGCCTTGCTAATAACAGTGTTTTCTTTATTTCCCTAAGCTATTAATTTGGATTTTATAAACTCTGCAAGCTAGTTAATGGTCCTGTGTTGAAGGCCTAAAGGTTGGCAAGAACTGCCACATGGCTATTCATACTGGCTTTGTATTTCAATCCCCAGTCTTTCTACAAAACTGGTTTCCCTAGTATTTTATGTTTCAACAGCAGGGTAAGTGTAACATGATGATGTTGTGCTGGTGGGTCAGTGACCTACCAGTCAGATACCCTTAGAAAGACCCAGTGGCTTAGGTGAATGCATATGGTTAACATTCTCAGCACCAGCTGGCTGCAAATGGTGCTCCTTTGGTCTGTGTTCTCCCTTTGGCGTAGTCAAAGAGCTGTGGCACACCTGGTGCAAGTCAGCTCCATAGATGTAAGGTGCTAGATCTTGCAAGTGAACCATCTTGCAGAGAATGGTCTTATACTGTGTTTTGATGCAATAAGGTAGTGAGTAACACCTCTGTATTTATTAAATACCTAAGTGTGTGTGTGTATAAAAATAAAACCTGTAATGGTACGGGCAAGAAGGAACTTTCTAACTTGAAGTGTTTCTCACCATGTTAGCTCTGTGTTGAATTAAGTTTCCAGTAATGCTGTAGTGTATCTTTCTAGGGCTGGGAAGAAATGGAAGTGATGGTCTTTACAGACAACTTGGTCTAACCAAAGGAGAACAAGCTGTTTTAAGTTTTACTTCCCTATCTTCTTTCAGGGCATCATGTTCTGAAATACACTCTGTATTTGTGCAAAACTGGTGCCTCTCTTTCTCTGGCAAAATCCCAATGACCATAATGCAGTTATCCCAGAGAAATTATGGACAATGTAGAATCTTTAACTCAGTCAGACTTACTGCTAATCTTGATGGAAAACAGGTCAGACAAAAAGCCCTCTCTTGGCCTGTAATTTTAATTTTTGTATTCATTTCAACATAAAGAAAAGCTCTTCATTGGAGTGACTGGCTTTGCTATGAGAGTCAGACAAATTTGCAGTTATGTCTCTGTTTTACTTTAGAAAGTGTTGAAAATAAAGCTTTGCATTAATTTATGTCACAAGTATTAGGTAAGTTTCTTTTGTAATTTTTCTCTGTATTGGATGCAGACCAGAAGAGAGGAAGCAAAGTAAAGATCAAATATTTTAGCAACTTAGGCATAGGATTGATGCAAGGAGGAGGCTGGTCTAAGGTATTAGACCTGGGGGAATTAAAAGAAACAAAGTGACATTTAGTTAAAACTAAATGCTCCGATTAACACCAGTGTTTGTTGTGATCAAACCAAGGGGAAATTAAACAGTACAGGTATTTCTCAATGTCCTAGGAAAAGGGAGAAAAGCCAGAATTTGTTATTGGATTTTTCATTTACTGTGTGTACACACGCAAATGTCTCCTTAAATGTATTTCTGTTATGCAGCAGAGTCACGAGTAGCACTTGAGCTGGATAGGAAGCAGTTTTCCTACTTCATGAAATTTTGAATCTGTAAATATTTAAATGTTTTGGTCTACTTCACTTACTCCCAAGTACTTCTGTTTCAGTTGGTGATTTTTATCACTTGGATGGGTAAACTTAGAAGTTGTGGAAATGAGAATTTGTTTGAAGATTACATCAATTGCCAGAATTTTTTTCCCAGTTTGATAGGGGAAACTTTTCACGTGCAGACTCTCTGGATGAAAATTATTTTATTCTGCTTTGTAATAAATCAGCATTTTGGGGAAGCAGAGAAAGAACCTTGTATTCACCTTAAACTATCAGATCTAGTTTGGATAGCAGAGAAGAGTATTTAACAGATCTATGAATTACAGGTTTCATTAGGTTCCCTTTTTTTTTTTCTTTCTTCCTTCTTGGCTGAAAAGTCGTAATGACAAACAGTGTTATTTCCCTTCTCGGCATATGCCACATGCTGCTGGAAAATATGCAACAAAATGTAACATTAACGTTTTCCTGACACTTCTAAAATTAAACAAAACCTTCAGGGAAAGGAAGCTTCATGTTAATTTATGTATTCCTCAGCTTTCAGGCTAGGGAGTGAGGGTGGACACCACCCATAGCCACTTCTTAAGCCAAAGTTATTTCTAGTTTACAGGTACAAAGTCACATCTGATGAGCAGGAGACTTGAATTGTGATTTTTAAAATGTGATGGACATGCATTTGGCTCCATGTATTGACTGTGTTCTGTAGAATTCTGTACTTTTAATGTAATGAGTTTCACAAATTAGTGCTTTAAACACTAGTAGTCTATGGATTATGAAGCCTAAATCTCATCTGTACTTCCTCATAGGAATAATTGCCAGTGACTCTCTGGATACTCCTCAGCTATCTAGGCAATTCAAAGTTTCTAATTTTCTTTGTTCAGTTGGGTTGACTGTTTTGTATTTCCTCAGACTTGGAGGGTGGACGTTCAGGTTTGCATCCTGCAGAGACATATACTGGGTCACCTTGAAAGGAAAGTAGCCAGAAGAAAGTCCCAGAGCAGTTTGAAAAGGGGTGTGTTTTTTCTTTTAGTCTTGTTGATTGTTTTGGGCTTTCGTTCTGGTTGTATTTCAGGGGTTTTTGGTAAGATTTTTGTTTGTTTGGTTTTCTAGGGGTTTTGTTTGTTTTGTTTTGTGGTTTTGGGGGGGTGTTTGTTTTTTGTTTGTAGGGTTTTGGGTTTGGGGGTTTTTTTTGTGGAGGTATGTTGTCCCTTGCTGGAGTAGGTATGTCCAGAAAGTGATCTGCAATTCATCTTGTACTTAGACCTTACTACATGTTTGGACAAAAGCACAACAGAGCTGAAGCTTAATTTTCAGGATACTAGATAAGTGGAAAAAAGTAGTCATTCGACATAATAAATTTATGATTAGACTAATGGTAAACCCTTGGCTTTCATGTTTCACTCTGAGAAATATGCTGCTATTTCAGTCCTTTGTACCAACCTCTACTGACATTCATTAATTTCAAATGAAATTTCATGTTATAGTGTGTCTTTCACATTATCTGAAGACAGACTGGTGCATGAGCAAAGGTCAGGCTACGTCAGAATGCTCTAAATAAATGTTCTTTTGTGATCTCTTCAGTTGAGGCACGCTCTTTCCTGTGGTCTCAAACACTGATGTAATGGTTGTTGCAAGGTTTTCTGAAGAAGTTGTACTTCTCATTAGAGTAGAACAAATATATCTTCCCCTGCCCCTCCAGTAGCATGTAGCAGCAAGCAACTAGGCTGTCTTGAGGGTAGAGAGGCCATCCCCTGGATATACAGGCCAGTCACCATGGCAGAGTACAGGAATTTATAGACTTTGAGCAGCCCAGTTATTTGAAGTACTTCCAGACTTTACTGTTAGCCTAAATGTTCTCTATAAGGAAAAAACTCCATGCTGCATACATTTCTTTGAGAACTTGGCACAAAATTCCTCTGAAGATTTTACTACGATGTGCAGTAACATGACATCTGTATTCCCATTCTCTGACTTCTAATCCCCTTTCCAGTGATTTTCCCTTTTTTTTTGATGTTGTAGTAGTCTTTAAATATACACTGCATGAAGGTAAGGTCTAAAATATTTTTTTTTGCTTCTCCTGGCCAAACACATTTAGAAGGACCACCACTTCAAGTTTGTTCAAGTCTGCAGAGACATTCAAGGTACTTTGTGTCACAGGTACTATTCATGTTTTGTCTTTTCCTGCAGAATAAATTTAGTTCAGGCTGCACATGTGTCTGGCATACTCTCCTTTAGGCATGCATTTCTTTGAAGATACAATGACAAGGTTTTCGGTACTCTTTGTGTAGAGATTGTACCTAGTTGATTAGACATCTAAATCTTCTGTGTTCTTCATAGTGCATGAAGGGAAGGTTTTGCCTGTGAGGTGCATAACCTAATGGTATATTTTGTGTCCTTAATTTCAATTTTTCTGTGGAGACTTATGAATGAGTTAATGGACAAGCTATGAAATAGCCAAGAATCATAAATTACCTCAGAGGAATCACAGAGCACCATGGTACGTCAAACCAATTTTCAGTCAGCTGTTTCTTAGCGCAAGTAATAATGGGTGTTTCCTCTCCAGCATACTTTGTTCTAAATTTAGGGATATATTCTCTAATTGGCATGTGTGGAAATTTTTCATGTAATTTCTGTTAATGGTAACAAATGTAATGTGGGGACCAGTAATTCCATGGCACAGCTAAGAAAGGATAGATCCTTTCAGTTTGCTTACTTGGATTTTAGCAATAGCCATTGCACACTGTCAGCCAGTTTCGGTGCCAGTGTCACAGGTTTTTGGCCAAAGATGTAGCCTTGAAGATGATTTTTCTGAAGTTCAAAGCTCCAGAAGTGTTAAAAGCAACTTTCCAAGCCAATTATACAGTAATGGCAGCATTCCACTATCTCTCTTGTGTCATTTGCTACTTACCCAAATGAAAGAGGAAGAGGACATAGAGACAGCCACAGTCCCATAGCAGCACATGATGTGTCTTCCCATAGCTTTCCTATCCTGAGTGGGAGTTTGCAACGTGCTAACAGTATGTGCTTCTGGCCTGGCATGCTTCGTGAAGGGATGTGGCAGACGACCTCAGGGGAAGATTATTCTTTCTGGTAGAACTACTTGTGCCTCATGGGCTGCCAGGGAAGCAACTTGTGAAAGCAAGCCTCTGGTGAATTACTCTGCCATTACTGAGTCACGTAATGGCAGAATGTTCATGTGCCTCGTGATTCAGGTGTTTCAGGCAGACACGGGAATGTCTAGAAATATGTTAGCGATATGGGACAGTCCAGATACAGAGGTACTTACGTTTGGGAAAATTGGGGTTTGTGATGTTTCATATATTTAGGCAGTTGTCTAACATAAATGTGCTTCTTTAAGCTGCTCCCTGTCTCAGGAAGAGCGGTAATATCTGTGAATTTGCTCTAAATCCAGACCAGCAGTGCTGCTAAGGCTGTAAGAGCTCACCAAGTGCCGTCACCGTGGAATAAAAACACTGGAACAGTATATACTCATGGAGAGGGACTTTCTGTTCTGTTTTTGAAAACCAGGCCTCTGTCCTCCCTCTGCTTCATAAATGTGAACATTTGAAGACAAGAATTAGGAAATGAATTCAAGAGAAGAAGGGAGACAGTAGTCAATGACTAAATTAACATATGCCTCAGGGCAGTAAGAGATAGCATATGGAAAATCTGCCCATCAACTTTGCCAGAGCAAGCATAATTAAAAGGAGAGTGTTTGGTACGTTGCCCAAGCTTGACACAAAACTTTGGAAGAGACTGATAGTGAATAGGGTGGATAGAGCAGTTAAGTCTATATGTAATAATAATTTTTTAACATAGTATTCTGCAATTTACAGTGCAGATGTTCAGTGTATTCAGTTAAAGGGAGAGGAAGAGGGTTGTTAGAACCAAATTAACAGAAAGAGCTGTGAAACAACTTCTGCAAAACATGCAAATAGCTTAAAAATGAAGCACACAATCATGATGAAACATCTTCAGAATGTAGCCATTGTATTTTTAAGTCGGCACAAATACAACATTTGTAACTGTAAGTTTGCATAAACTGTATCATTTTAAAAGTGTTTACAGGCTGTCTATGGCTCTAATTATTAACTTCAGTGTGAAGTTAGCTTGTTTTTAATACTGTATCATGGTCTAGACTGGGTCTTATATCAGCACACAGCAAATACTGGAGATCTTGATAAAAAGAACGTTCAAAGCTACGTAGATATTATAATATTCATTTATGTCTACAAATGAAAACTGAGTTTGGCTTGTGCAAGATTTGCTGAAGGCTTGCATGTTGGCACTCTCTTGGTACATTAACGTAAATATGTTTGCTGTCGTATTTTCTGTGCAAGATTACGGTTGCACAAATTATTTACAGGCTCTGTGTCTACTGCAGGCGGTGTGTACATGAAAACCAGCAGTCAACAGTTTCAGTGTTCTTGCTCATGAGGCTTCATGTCATGAAGAGTATGATTTAATATGACTCCCACTGTAGCAATGTGGAATAAGATTAGAGACCCACACAAAACATGCTCACAATTATTATTTTCACTTAAAAATAAGTTTTTCATGAGCCTGATCATACTTGTATGCAAAGTAATAAGGATGTTTCTGTTTTGTGCCTGTGAACAATGCTTGGATTTCAGGAACTGCACTGAGTTTTAAAATTTAAATTTAAATTAGACAGTGAAGGGAAGAATGACCTTTTATTAATGTAACTTCACTGACTTCGGGTCAGTCTCTTAGGAAATCTCCTATTCCTGCAGAAATAGTTACAATTTTGTGGGAAAATTTTTTGTTTTGTATAAACCTATTAATAAGTCACCTTACTCACTCCACCTCCTGGAAACAAAGTACAGCTCAAACTGTAAGGCACACAATGAGCACCCAAAGATTTCTTTACTGAGTTGAATGCAATTGTGCATTTCAGTCTGTTTTTTTGCTAGTGTGCGTGTAAGGCAAGGACTTGACCAAAAAGCCATTCTACAGTAGGAGACTTTCAATAGAAATGTTTGATTGCTGAAAGCAGTGTGGTATTTAGAGATGTTGGTAAATAGGGAGGTGAGAGAAATGCTGAAAGAAGGTTACAAAAGGGAGACAACAAATGGGAGTGATAAAGAAATCCTAGGTGCAGTCTTCAGTGGCTGCAACTGGGAAGGAGCACGTTCAAATCTGGCAGGTCAGAAAACTTGAAGGCTTCTAATGCTAATGGCATAGCTTTCCACCCCTCCTCTTCCATTTCTAAGCTCTTTTCACTTCTAGAGAAGGAAATTTCTAATGAGAGCACAAGGAATATTTTGCTCTGAAGCATGGTCGGGTTAGAGATTTCCATCTTAAACATGCCTTATGAGGAATGGCTGAGGGAGCTGGGTTTGTTTAGTCTAGAGAAGAGGAGGCTCAGGGTGGGGGGGAACCCCGTGGCTCTCTACAACTACCTGAAAGGAGATTGAAGTGAGGTGGGGACCAGTCTCTTCTACCATACCTATAGTGAGAGAACAAAATGAAATGGCCTTAAACTGAGACAGAGGAGATTCAGATTAGATATTAGAATTCTTTTTTTTTTTTTTTTTTTTCACTTTTAGTGTGATCATGCATTGGAATAGGCTGCCCAGGGAGGTGATGATATGTCACCATCCCTGGAGGTGTTTAAGATGTGTCTGGTTCTGGTGCTGGGTGATGTGGTTTAGGGGTTACAGTGGTAGTACTGGGTGGACAGTTGCCCTGGATGATCCTCTAGGTCTCTTCTAACCCCGATGATTCTATGATCTTGTAGATCTTTTTGTGGAACTTGAGTGGACATTTCTTTCCCAGCTTGCTTGATCAAACTGAGAAATTTTGCTCAGCTGAGGAATAATTTTGGGGCAATTATAAAACAATATTCTTCTTAAATGCAATAAGGAGTTATTTTGTTTTCTATTTTCTGTATGGTTTTCCATCAGAATGGCAGCTGGATTGTAGTGGGCAAGTGCTTAGACTTAAGCAAGAGAAAAACCTGCATTTGCTTGAGTACTTTGTGTTCATAAAGGCGTATTTACCACACCTGAATTTTTTTACAGAGAGTGAGCAAAGTACACAGATCAAACACTAATACTCAGGGGTGACCTGCAACACTATCTGCATCTCCCATCTAACAATGAAAAGAGATGGATGTGAAGTGTATAGGCATACCATGATTGTAAGTAGGTTTAAGAATGAACTTAGTGGAAGGTGTGCAAATACATAACTATATGGTAGATTTTTTTTTTTTGGTATTAAATAAAAAACACCAAACAGCTTACCACTGTGTATTTAAACCAAGGTTCAATAGGATTTACGAAGGTACTTAAGACTGTAAAATCAGCAGCCTTTATATTTAGGGTCCTTAGAATGAAGTTGTTAATTCCTTTAGTTAATCTTCAATAGCATGAAATCTTTCAATGCTTGAAGCCATCCATCATCATGATAGAGGAAAAATGGAAAGAAATTGTCGTTTGTGAAATGTCCAGCCAATCACTGCATTTGGAACTGGTGGAGAAGGATAAATTTTAGACTTTGAATTCCGACTGGGTTGTGTGCAATCTAAATCTCTGGGTATGGTTAGAACGGGAACAAACCTCTAGTTTTATACCTCTTCTACTGGAAATATTTACGAAAGGCGCATGCTGTAAATTCACGACAGTTTAAAAACAAAGAAGCCTACTTATTATAGTTGTATGAGTCATGTAACATTTGCAGAAAATTCGGGTTACACTGAGAACTTTTAAAAAGGAAAAAAAATAAAAAATAGCCACCACCTTTTTTTGTCAGAATTGAATTCCTGAGCGATGCTATCCTTGCTCACCAGGAAGTTTTATAAATCTTCCACTTATTGCTGACCAGCCTATTGAAGTTTTACTTTTTTAGTAATAAATTATTTACAAATAATTGTCTCATATCAGTCTTTTTTGAGAGCAGGAGTGTTTTAAGAGTTCTTTTAATAGTTGTGTTTCAGTTTGGATTTTGTGATTCTAATATAACAGACATTTAAATATAAGAAAACCTAAAATGGAAACAGACACCTCTACCTTTGTACCTCTTCTGTTGGAAATGTATGAGAAGCCACCCCCCCGTTTTTTTTTTTTTTTTTTTTGTGTCTTAGCTGAAATCACTTTTTTAACTCTTGTAACAAGGGAGATGTGGTAAAAAGATGGTGTAGTAGAGTAGGGAATTGATACAATAAATTTCTTTTAAAATAAAGTTTGGAAAAAGTATTCTTCTTAATTAATTGGTTAGAAACTGGTAAACAGTGATGATATCTCTTGGTTTTGTTTCCCTCTTTATTCTGAACATGTACACTTTGTAGAGTTCTTTGCTTCTTTCTAATTCTATTCCAAAGTTCATCAAATGGTTTCTTGCCAATATGGAAGCAAAACACCAGCTTTCAGTTTTGTTTCTTATGTAGAGTTCCAGTGTATAGAATGGATAGAAACAATAGGGGAAAGGCAAACACAGAGAGAAAGGAGTGCTGAACATGCAGTGAACTGTTCAGCAGGGAGTTACTTTGCTGTACAGACAGTGTGACCCATCAGATGCACTATATGTGCCACCTAGGCTTGGTTTGCACATTTACTAATGACTAACATGCACAATGAAATCTACATGAATGAAGCCTAACCAGAAGGAGCATATGGTGGGCACTCTGGCTGGCACCTTGTTTGTGACCTCTGTCTGCTCATGTATTTTATTTGGAGGAAAGTGCTTTTGCTCTCCCTTTCTCTCCTTTTTCACGGTGGCCCTGAATCAGTTAATTATCCACTAAGAGAAAACCACCTAAGAAACTGAGATAACAAGGCATTCCAGGGAGTACTCTACAGCAGATACGGAATAATGCCATTTTTGTTCTAATTTGAAGAATATACAGAACCATTTCTAGCTTTCTCCCAGTGGCCAGTGACTTGTCCTTGCCCGATTTAAAGTACTTGTTAGCAAATCAGCCTCTCTTAAGACTTTTCTGAAATCTGTTGAAGAGGGGGAAATGGCTCTGACTGTCACTTCTTAAGGTGACAAAAGATGAAATGAAAGTTGTGCTTGGATTCCAAAGACTGACAAGATTATACAGCGGGAAGGTGGCTTTCAGTTTCACAGTCCTGTAAAGATATAATGCAGTATGCTAGTAAGGCAAAGGTATTACGATTTCTTAGCATCCTTGGAAAAAAGTACACCCATCTGTTATACACACATTAATAGCTCTTGCTTGTGTGTAGAAGTAGGATGTTTTACAGCTGGAGAGTAAGGGGTTATGCCCTGATTTTAAATGGCAGTAATCAGCAGAGATCTGACTTGGTGGTAGGAAAGGTATCTAAGATGACAAAATTTTTATAATAGATGAGAGAATTCAGTGATTGCTGGGAAACTCCCATGCAAATAAACAAAACAAAACCAAAAACAAACAAACAAACAAAAAAAAAAGAGCAAAACAGAAATAAAAAATCCTCTTGGCATAATGAAAGCCGTATTCTAAACACAGCTGAAACTAATTAAATAAAAAACGAGCTAGGCAAGATTGATCAAGTTGGTCTGGAAAAGCTGTTACCTGTTTTATTGCAGGCTGTGATTCCCTAGAAGATTAAAATAGCAATAAGGTTTGAGGTGATAGATGAATTTTGTTTTCATTTTCTAGAGAAAAATTATTAAATTACTCTTAACTTTTTTTTTTTTTTTTTAAGATTTGGAAATTACTAGTTCTGTGCTCGATGTAGTCACCCACACAAGAATATAAAGATATACCATGAAATATATATGTGTTTTTAAACGTTTTAATAACTTCTTTAAAAAGGAACAATTTGATAACATTTCAAACATAATTTGTAACTAGTATACTACTTAAATTAGAAAGTAGACCAGACTTCTTTTTTTTTTTTTTTTTTTAGAAATTTCATGTATCTAGATACATCAAGAGTAACAAAACTTCTGGAGAAATTTCCCAGATCATGAGCTTCCCCAGTTTTTATCTGTACACTATGGTATTAAAAACAAGTCAATTGTTAGGGAAAGGCACCATGCCTTGAATTTGATGTGGGGATGGAAGTTTGAACAGTGGAGAAACAAAACACAATTACTTTTCATTTGGCATGTACATGTGCAGCTGCCAGGAGAAGTTTAGGAGGAGCCCTTATGCTTGTGTAAGCAAGGTGAAAATTCACTTGGTATAAGGGTGTTATTGTTCAAGTAAAACTACTGTTTCAGACCAAGTCACATGGGTATCTCCACCCACTGCAGAGCATCTTGATTGAGAATTCATGAGTGATACAAAATAAAGGGGCTGTATTAGTGACTCTGGCACTCTCATAGCATGAACACACTGATTTCATAAGATTTTTCTGATCTGTGGATTAAGTGGGAACTCTCATCATTTTGAGTTGCTGAAGGCAGGAAGAGGTCAGTTCCCCAGACTGAAAGTGCTAATTTATCTCCAAGTGTCCCCAACCCTCTGACATTTGAAGCATGGACAGACATACAGAATGGCCCATGCTTTCTGGCAGGGGTTAAGGATCCTGTAGTAGTTCATTGTTCTTCATCTACTGAAATGATAGAACCAACCTCCTGATCTTCTGTACTGGTCCTTTAATAAGCATGTTAAAGAACTGAGTTCTGAAGAAAACAGCATTCTCTTCTAATTATATTTATGTGTCTGTCTTTTTACATCTTCGTTTCTTCTATAGGAATAAAGCTGTGACTGGGAATAGAGTTTGGATTGCAGAGTGTTGCAAGTATGCATATATTATATTTTTTGGAGTTGAAACCAAACTAGAAAGTCTTTTCTGTCTACACAGATTGGGCATATAGGGGTCCCGATCAATGCATGTAATCCAACTGAGTGAAGTCCTGCAGCTTATCCTAAAAGCATTCACAAAGGCAAGTTCCTAATTTGATATGACAATCTGAGAAGGCTGCTTACACTGTTAAAGGAGCCAAATGACATGGCAGCTTCATACTTGCTATCAAATGACAGTCTTCTAGCAGCAGTTATGCTGTTTTTTACATGTCTATAGTTTTGTCTTTTATTTTTACGCTCACCTCCCATTGTCCTTGCCTCTTGCCAAATCCTCTTCTGAACATTCTGACTCAGTAATAGACCATTTTTAATCTTTCCCAGTTCTGATAGTCCACTCAGGTCCTCAACACCTGGGCTTCCCAGAAAATCAGCTGAGGACACTGAGGAAACAACACTGCTGCTCATCAGCTTGTGCCATGAGAGAGACTGGAGCTGATCTGGATAGGGTAACACAGCAGCAGGGTCAGGAGGCTGCCAATCTCATTGGTACTGTGGGGTGTGAGGAGAGCAGCAATCAGTGTGCATGATATTCAAGATGATGAACAGTATCTCCTTGAAGACTCAGAAACTGGGGAACACTGAAAAGCTGTGTCCTCAGTGTAAAGATATCAAACAAATCCTTGAACAGCCATACTTAAGCCTCCAGAGATATAGCATGTATGAGTTTGGAAAAGAGTGGAGGCTCAGCTGTGTTCTGGGATTCCTGTTCTTGAAAAAAGATACTAAGAAGGCCACACTGACATCCAAGGATACCTATATTCAGTCTGAAAAAGTGTAATGGTGAGCATATTACAGGTAGATCTTCCCTGGTGTTTTTGTTTTGTATGGCTGGTGACTGAGCTCAGCAGTGGGGTGAGATTCAGTGTGGTGTCACTGCTTGAGGTGCTGACACACAGGATGGTGTCACTCCTGAGTGAACAGGAGCAGAAATATGGTTTCCTTCCATAAGGGAAAGCAGTAATGTGCTGCTGGTTTCTTGTACATGACAGCTGCCAAGATAGCGTGACACTGCAGAGTGCTCTGCTGAGGTTCCGGCAAAGCAGACAGCAAAGGCTTTTTGGATGGCTTTCATTCAGATTGAAAATTCAAATGCATTCAGGACATTAGGTTCAAGGAATCAAAATAAACCGAAATAGAAATCCAGGAAGTGTGTACAGTACAACATAGCCTACAGAACCAGCTGCTCCAAGCTGCTGATCTGCTCCAGGGTGGTACCAGACCAAAATTGCTGTTTCTCCCTGAAAACAAACGTGCTGAATTTCTACTTGAGCTGTGTATGAGTGTTTCTCTATCATTTGGGGTTTTTCATTTAACAGATTTTTTTGGCAAGTAAAGCTGTTGTGCTTTTCAGAATAGTAGTCTGCCAGTTTGATTTTCAAGTAATTAATTTTATAAACAATGGCAAAAGGGATAGGGGAACCTGAGGGAAGGGCTGCAACTATAACTGATGGGCAAGAATTTTTAGCCTTGCCCATCCTTATCCTTACCAACAAACTCCTTGTACTGGAAATGATTTTACATAGAGGAAGAACGGGACTAAGGGCCTAGCCAAGACTGTGCTTCTGTAGGTTACCTTGCGATGTGTAGGTATGTCTGAGAAGATCCCTTACCCAAAACAATAGTTATCTTCAGTTAACAAAAGGTTGCACGTAAGCGCCTGCTGTTGTAACAGAAAAATTATTCAGCAACAGCTGCTGATTTCTATAAATTCCAAAATATACGAAGCTGGATCTTCAGGGCTGAATATCTCTGTGGTTTGTTTTTCTTTGTGTGTGTGAGAGATAAGGTTTCATTATTCATTTTCTTTAAATGTTTATCCAGTATTAGAACTCGTTCAAGTATTTTAGGGAATCTTGTAAACTGATGGTTTGTTTCATTGATTAAGTAAGAGTTCTGTGTAGGAAAGACTCTGTCATGACAATTGAAACTATACACATAATTGCATAGTTTCCACTCTATAAAAAGTGATCTGCAAAGCTGGAAGATATCATTAGACTTGTGTTTATAACTCAGGATGGCCTCATTTCACCAGCTTTTCTTGCAAATTAGTTCCCAGATGTCAGATATATTGTCTGGTTGCCAGCTATTGCGTAAACTCCTGAAGTGTGAGATATGACTTACTGCTCTTGCACTGACCTCAACTGTCAACAGGAAAATAAATGATCATGAAATAGATTGGATGAAGCAAGATTCAGAAAAGCAAACTTAATATCTAATTTTAAGAGGCCTTTGATTGCACAACTATCATAATTGTATCTGAAATACAAAATTTTAACATTTCTCAACTATGTTAGCAAAAAGCCTTGTATTCTTGGATTACCAGAAAACCTTTATACTGGCTGGCAACTGTGTTTAAATCTCTAGCTATCTGTCTTCTGGCAGAACTTCTGTGTAATGTAGAAATGAAAACCAATACTTTTAAAGTTGCCCTTGGGTGGAGAACTAGTTCCTAAGCCTGTGTCCCAGCTTGTTTATGTTGTCTTTCTAAAATCATGTGCTTCAGTTTGTGCCCCATGTGTTTTCGTACAACATGTTATAGAGTACAAGCTGTCTCAGTGTCACAAGTAGCATTTCTGCCCCACATTGCATGGCAGCGTGAATCTCCAGAAATGACCTCTTGGAAAGGTCAGCTCCTCATTGCTGGACTTCCTTGGGACCTTGCTGGATTCAAGATTAGGTTGCTCTTTATGGTACTAGTTTTCTCTTGGCCCTGGAGATAGGGATGTTCAAGTGTGGGTCCTGTCACATAGTAACCCCCCTCCTGGTTCCCAGAGTAGCCCAGAAATCTCTTGGATTGAACTATATTTGGAGAAGCCCTTCACATCCTTAGGAAGCAAGGAACTGGTGTATCCAGTGTTGAGAGGGACCAGCCAGGCTGTAGCAGCTGGAATAGACTTTTGTTCAGTGTCACAGATTTTTCCTGCATTTTTTAGTTTATCCTGTTTTCCCCTATGTGATGACCCATGGTTAAGGGGAAGAAAGCACCCAAAATTTGTAAATGCTTGTGATCAAAAGGAATGACAAGTCAGAGGGTCAGCAAACACTGGAAAGATTTATTAGCAAATTACACACTTGGCATGGAAATTGGTGTATTAGTCCCTGACCTACTAGCACATAGTAGTGGTTTTTGGATAAAGCGGGAGGGTGAAAGGGGAGAAAGAAATTAAAGACATTCATTAAAGAAAGAAAGAGGAGAAAAGAAAGAAAAAGAGATCACCAGTCCTGGTTCCAGTGTCAGTGCAGCTGTTGGTGTGTCAGTCCTGGTTTCAGCATCAATCTAGCTGATAATCCTGGTTTCAGTGTCGATCAAGCTGCAGCAAAAGTCCTCTTGCCCACTCAGAATATCTGTTCTGCCTCTGGGCCTCTACAACCTATCATTGCATTTTATAGTGTAAAGGCTTGGCATTTTGAGGAGTGCCTTGTATGAAGACACATTTCAATTTTTCCAGTGACTTGATGGACTTCTGTAGGAGTGGCACTGTTTTTTCATTTATTCTGCAGAATCTGCAGAATCTGCCAGGGTTGCTGTTGTTAACCACAGAACTCAAAAATCACTATATAGTTCCTAGGACAACTGGATTATATTTTTAAAATAGGTTTTATTTACTTTCTGTTTTATGAATGTTAACAAGAACTATTCTTGTGTTTGCAAGCACTCCACCTGAGCTGAACCTTAAAAACTTTCTAAGTGAGATTCTTATAATATCTCGTGTTTCTAGAAACATAAATGCATGATAAAATGAACTTGAAGGTAGTATCCTTTATAGTTGCTTATTCCATGTGTTTGTAAATCTGAAGGTCATTCATAGCTAGCTGTAACTGTCCTACAGTTTTTCACCTGGTGGTTTTCCATGCACATATAGATGAAGTTATGGCTGATTAATCAGCTGGTCAGATAAGCAACACAGAATCATAGAATCATCTGGGTTGGAAAGGACCTCTGAGATCATCAAGTCCCATATTTATAAAGACATAAAATTAAAACCACAAACAAACAAAAAACCAAACAAAGTAAAAACAACAAAACTTTTCTGCACTAACTGGACTTGAAAACTAGTCAGATGGACTCAGTCTTATGCCTTTGGTTTTGACTTTGTTTTCAGATATCAAGGTCATTCTCCTAAATAAGAGTGCCTTGCTGTGCTGAATGGGAAAAATGTAAGGGAGTCAACTGTAGCTTGCTACAGCATTGCCTTATTCCAAATTTGCAGACTGAAATGATTAATACCGGGCAGATGGCAGACAGTTTACTGTAAATCATGCAGGGTTGTCAACTCACCACTCATTGAATCTAAGCTCTAAAAAGTGACACTGGGTTAATGACCTAATTCTGTATGGGGAGAATTGCATTCACAAATTAGTTTTTTACTCAAATAGGTTTCTAAAATGACTTCACTGTACACTTTCTTAGGCTATTGTTATTTCTTCATTTAACTGAATTTGTTTTCTCTGTGCAGAGTCATTAGATGGCTTCGTAATCAAATTGCAAGGTTGGCCATAATTATGCAGTCAAAAGTGCCTAATGGCTCAATTCAACTGTAAGTTCTAGCTGAAAGACGAGGGAGAGGGTAATTCTGGAGAGCTTTTATAAAGAAAATTAGCTTAAATGGATTTTTTTCAGTTCAGAACTAAAGATATGTTCTAATCAGAACTTAAGTCATTGTACTCCTTTTAAAAACTGCAAATGTTACTAGAGTTGTAATGCTAAAATTGTATACATAAGTTACTTACTGTGTTTTCATTTTTAGAAAAAATTTCATATCTCAGTGCACCAATTCTTAGTGGCTTTTTAATCCACGTGCACAAATAAATCTCTAAACATCAGTTGGTAATTTACACTGACCTGGTGTCTTTTTGTGTCGTTCAGACTCATCTGATTAGGGCAGAGGAGGGGATGTTCTTAGTTTGTTTTCAGTGAACCTGTTAGTGTACCTAATCTGAAATGCTTGTATTTTGCAAAAATGACATAGTGACTTCCTCTGAAACTCTTGCAGAAATTGCCAGTTGTGTAGATTCCCTCTGCTAGTCAGTTGAAGAATAATAAATGTTTCCTATGTGGATAGGAGAATCATTTTGTTGTATTTCTTTAGAAAAATTAGGAGTTTAAGTGAAATCACAATTATTTCATTTTTTACTTAATTTACGGGGCTAGTACTTAGAAAAAACACACTTAAATTGAAATATTCTTTCTTCTATGTGGCATGATGTAGTTCATGAAATAACAGCATCTGTGGATGTTTTGAACATATGAAATGCTTATTTTTTTGTTATATGTATGGATTCATGTATAAACAGCTTTGAAAAATTTTGTACATATCTGCTCTTAAGCTTGATTTAAAAAAAAGTCTTTCTTAAACACAGAAATGTTCTACTGGGAAAAGTTTCACTTCTTTTAAAACAGATTTTTGTTCTCATGAAAGGCAGTCACTTTCATAAACTATAAGAGAGAGAACATGAAAAGTTAAGCTTCACTTCCGAATAACTACAACTAAAGTAGGGGATTTCCTTCAATTTATAGGGAATTTCTTCTGTCCTTTGATTATTTTTATATCTGGAACATCTGAGATCATTCCTTCACAAAACCTTGCTTGCACTGATTTTACAGCTATGATTAAATTATTTTCCTAAGCGTTAAGGTAGTTTGTGCATGTAGTGACATTTTGACAGAGTAGGTAATGGTGATGAAAGATGCATCAAAGAATGCTCCAAATGGAGTTCCCACTGTCTGCATTTAAATTCCTAAGCAGGCTCAGAACTGGCCTCTTTTCCTTCTTTATTAATATAACAGGCCCTGAAAAAGAGGAGACTTGCATTCTTTATGTTAATGCCCACTACTCTCCTCCCCCAGTTTCTCTTAAATAGCACCCATTTGAAGTGTGCCAGTGCTCTCTGATCACTCTACTTTTACTCTGCCTAGTCCAGGAGCAGTGTAAAATACCTGCTGCTATGTCTAGAGCTGCACTTTGGCAGCAGCCTCACAAACTCATTGGTTTACAAAAGAATGAGATTAATAGCAACAAGGACAGCAGGTCTTGGAGAAATTGAGCTACTTTGTGGGGTTAGGATGAAGGAAAAGTTATTTTAAGCAAGAAAATAGTCTTAATATTTCTGTGATAATACCTATATGGCTAAGTGGGCTTTATCCTAAATCAGAATTTCCTAAGACTGGGTTATTAGGAAGGATTAGGTGATCCAGCTGGTTTAAAGAGCAGGAAGACTACAGGATGTTGATTCTGCCACAGTTTTCTGCAAGAAGGTTTCATGAAACTGCTTAAAATGTTTAATGGATCTTCCTAATTTCACTTTTCTTGTAAGCAGTTTGTGTGCCTATCATAAAAATGGTCTTGAGCAATAGGAAAAGTACAGTTATATGTCTTGAAAACCCTGTAATTTAAGCACTTTACAATGTATTGAAGATTCTAATATAAGAGAAAGATATTCAATTATCACAGATTCCAGTACAGAAAGCTAAAATGGAAGACAAGTGTGAGGAATATATATTAAATGCAAGGTGACTCTGTCTACAGTTCAATGATTGTATGATTTGTTGCAGAAAAGCTTCTAAGTTTATGCCAAAACACACTGTGAGTGGTGAGGGCTTCAGTGTCTGAGTTTTTGTCTAATTTTTTATTGACCTCACCAATGGGAATTTTAAAGTTCTTTTTTAAAATCTCTATCTATATGTGCCTTAAAGCATGTCAGAGACATTTGATTTATTAAGGAAATGATTGTAAATCTGTAGGAATTTGGTGTCTGTTGTGCCCTCACATTCTCTGCATAATATAGTATTCTAGCAGAATTTGTGGGTGTTGCTGGGTCTTTCTTTGTGCAAATAATACATTTACATTTAATCTATTATTTCATTTTTAATAAAACCCAATCCTAATAAGGAACACTACTCTTAAGAGGCCGAACATCTTGGAACTGTTCAATGTTCTCACAAAAAGATGTGACTATGATCATTCTTCTAGGATGTTTTTTCTCTTTCAGTTGTGTTCTAACTCTTCACCTAAAAATGTGAGTGTGGAGGTGTGCCTTTCTTACACCTTTAAGAATATTTTTAATTAAAATCTATTTTAAAAAACATGTTTGATTTCTAAATATATTTGGATGGCCCAGCTGAGATCTAGAGCTGCTTGCTGATGTCACTGTAGCCTCAAAAATCATCTCCATGCTCTCATTACTTTTATACTTTTGCTATGAGGTACTTGTGTACATTGATATTCTTCTTTAGGTTAGGTTTTGTTCTGATTTGTTTGTACTTACACATAACTTTTACTAAAGCCACCTCCAAATGAGGTAAACATTATGAAGTGACAGACTCTGTAATTATTCTGTCTTGAAGAAGTTGATATGGCATAAGACATATTTTCTGCATTAAAATTTTCGGTTGTAAAATATCAATAGGAAAATTTGAGAACCCTCCATTTACCTTCAAGGTCTCAAGAATACTAAGAAAATTTTACTTTTGCATTTATGATTACCACTTAAAGAAATTTTGGTGACAGTAGACCATAAAATGCAATGATGAACAGAAACTTCAACAGTAGGATCTGTTTAGTTCAGTATAAAGAGTAACTTATATTCATGATGAAGTATTAAAGCTATATTTTTAGCGGAATACCATTTCCTATGTATCATTTATACTGCACCGTCATATTCTTTTTATTTGGGTGTTTGGTTTTTTTTTAAAAGAATGTGTTTTTCTATTTCTGTGTGAAAGATGATGAGCAAAGAAGACAAAGAGTATGGCCAAGAGCATCAGACACTTGGACTCAGAAACTAATTGTTAACCCTTGGGAGTGTATATTTGAATAGTAATGTGTTCGTACTCTCTCTGGGCTTCTAAATGAACACAGGAATGCTGGGAAGCAAGTAAAAGTGCTTCTTGTGGATTACATCAAGAAAGGTGAAAAACGTAACTTGCTGTTGTGAGACTGAATGTGACATTTAAAAGGCTTTTAAAGCATAATCATGGATGTGCAATAGTACCTTGGGGAGGAGTTGCACATACGTTGCGAACACTCATGCAAGCCACTGTGACTTGCTTGTTTTGGGAGTCAAAAGTGCCTAAAATTCCAAGGACTGCTCCTGGGACTTCCCTAAACTGCTGGTTTTTTTCTGTCAGAAATGGCTTTCAGCATAAATGGCTACACTGTCAGCTAGGGAGCTTGGTGTTGCTAAACAGTTTTGGATGAAATGGCCTCTGAATCCATACTGTTAATGTTACCTCCTGTGATCCAAGTGGTTGGAGACTTCCTGGTGTCCACATTAGATAATCGCTCAGTGCCATGAGCACTTGGTTGGTTTGCTGCTGTCTGGATGAGTCAAGTTGGTTGTGACTTCTCAGAAAGGGATGGTTGAAGAAATTATCCTTCTTCCCTGCTTTATTGTTCAGTAGTATGTTGCTATTAAAACATCGCTATTATTATGCTTGAAACTACAATGCAATTATTTAGCACAACTAAACTCAAACTGGTAAAGCTAATGATGCATCACTAATGTCATATTTTAACAACTTTAGCCATGCCACTTGTTGATATAATTGTTGGCCTCAAACTATATTTACTTCAGCAGTAATTTTACCAGATATAGTAGAACTGCAATATAAGTTACTTTCATCCTTTATTAAACATTCCTGAAGGATTTCTGTGTTTATATATGTCGCTGTCCAGTATTGTGTTTACCTTTTGTAAAATCTAACTGCCTTGGAGACTTTATTTGTATTTCTAAAGCTTTAGTTTGCATTAAAAAAAAAAAAAAAAGAAAATAACCCCATCAATAAATATCTAAAACATGAGTCTATTTAAGTTTCACTTGCTAACTCCACATTGGCTGTAGTTACATGCAAAACGAACTACTTCTTTTTGTTATTGTACTGGATTGTAGTTTCGCAATATGTAGCTGCAACGAGAAAAGAAAAATAACTTTTTTATTTCAATAATAAATGTGCTCAAAAGCAGATGTAGATATCTTTGAAATCAACTTTCTGCAGCTGGGCTTATTCCCCTTGTGATTGAGCCTGGAAAATGCTAGCACTGATTTTACGTTACTTTTATACCTTGGTTTTTATCTATGTGATGAAAAGTGACAGTAGTTTTGTGTTTTCAACTCTCTTTAGTAGGAACTCAGTGATTTCTATTTTCTGCTCTTAATCTTACCTAACTGACTGGGTTGTGCCTGCCCCAATTGAAAGAGGTGCTGAAGACAAATAACAGAGGAAGCTCACTGTGGTTGTGTCTAGTGGGAAGAGAATTTTCTTTGTAAGGATTAAGTTCAGACAGAGCAGTGTTAGTTAACTGGTTTCTTAAGTATCCACTACTGTGTATATGTTACAGTTGTTTAATTTTATAGTTTGCACTGCACTATTGTTTAGTTTTGAGAAAGCAGCTCTCTTTCTCTTCAAATATTTGCATAGTGGGTCACAGGAGCTGCTAAGTCAAAAGAGCATTTCTCTGAGCAATGCCCTTTTCTGCCCCTCTGGTTCTTCAGCCTCAAGCTTGGTAGAATTGGTTTGGCTGCTTGCTTGGCTGGGAGCTGGAGAGGAGGAGATAAGGAGTCTAAGGGAAGAGGGTACAATTAACTTTTAAGCCCTCTGAATGGCAGGCTAGGCATAAAACCAGTACTTGAAAGCATGCTCATCTGGGCTAGAGATTTATATATAGTCCCTTGTTTTCTGGCTTCATGGGGATCTCCACAGAAGGCAGACTCAGAGAATGAGACCGTGATACTCTGCTTGGTAAAGAGTAACTTACTTCTCTTAAATTCGCTGCATCAAAGTGAGTGTAGCTACATTCAGTAATTACACACAGTGTAAGCTTATCCAGATCTAATATATGAAAAGTAAGGCCCTCAGATGCTTCTGTTGAACAGAAAAGCTGCTACTTTGTGACTCACTGCCCTCTTACTGCAGGGTGCCTGGGAGCATGGACTGGAGCACAGAGTTGGGCTCAGCCAGTAGCTGCTTAGAGACATCTCAGACAATGCCAGAGTTGCTCAAAATCTTACACTAATATTCTCTAAGGTAATTTCTGTGATAGTGCTATTAACCCACAGTATGCTCAATAACTCAACTAAGAACAACAGCAAAAAAACAACAGTGTCATATGTCCAGTCAAAAGTACAGTGCAAATACAATGAGTATAAAACTGCCTCCTGTGGACTGCAGAGCCAAGAACACAGTAGTAATCTTCCAGGATAATTATAATTCCTCTCACATTGATTTATTCTTTACAAGATGCTTGTGGTATTATTTGAGAAGAGAAAAATGCATAGTTCAGTTGAACAAACCAACATCAATTTTCCTTCCCAAGCTGAGCGTTCCATATGATTCCTTAGTTCATCTTCTTCCGAGTTTTGATTTACCAAAGGTGTTTGTCACTGAAAAAAACACCTCCTGTAGTTTCTGCATTCCAGCTTACCTTGTTTCCTACTGTACTTATTGTCCCCTCCATTTCTCTCCCTGAGATCCAGGATTATTTATTTGAAGGGAAAAAAAAAAAAAAGTATGGTATTCTCTTCAAGCTCTTAGTACCCTCTTTCAGCATCTTAAACTTTTCATGGGTAGATGAAGATAGTTCAAATTCCAGATGCCCCCCAAAATATGTCTCTTGAGCTGAGTAGCTTGCTTAGATCCTAACAAATATCTGAGGGGGAACAAGTTTTTGCTTACCTGAGTACCTGTTGGGAGGAATGAAACAGGAGAAACCTCTTGTCTCCTCCATTTTGCCTCTTGAATTTGGATGGACATAGATGGTTATGTCACGTGCACTCATTGTAGATGCTGGAAAACTGAGGGAAGGCTGGGGTTGCTGGAGGTGTGATGCTTTTGGAGGAGACTGGACAGGAATACTTTATCCCCATCACTCTGGACAAATACTTGGGTAAATTCAAGCTTGGTAATAGGAGAAGTCTGCTGCATGTGTTGTGTGTCTCTCTCCCCTCTGCCTTACTTTTAGGTCTAGTATTTTACATAAAACTTGAAAGCCTGTGTTGTGCAAACTCTAGCCCTTTTAAAAAGGTAACAGTATCTTTGACAGACACATCCCACTTCGTTATTTTATGCTTATGCTGGGACAATTCCTAGTGTATGTTCAATGAAACATGGATTTGTAGCACTAATTCTCTGTAAGAAAGCTGTTTTGCATGCAATCTTGAAAATAGAAATTGAAGGTAAACAACAGAAGTAAAATATTAAGATTTTATAGCCTGTGAATGTTGGATTGAGTAGTAATGGAACAGTGGAGCACCTATGAAATGGAAATCTTCAGTAGATATCCTCTCTTGTGCTCTGGTGCTCTTTACTGTAAAGCAGTTACAGATCACTTTGGAAATGCAGAGTTTCAGTGACGAGTATAAAACTTCTAATAAATTCTGCCATGTCTGTTCTCTAGAATTTTTAAGGAAAAAGTTTACTTTTTCCTTAAAAAAGTCTCTTGTGAGAGGAGATGCCTCAGTTGTGACTACAACATCATAGAAGGCAGTTTTCTTATGTCTGTTTTCTGTGCTAAAATTGTGTTATGCTTATAAGGAAGCTTCCCAGGATAAGGATGGAAGAGAATAAGGTTCTTTTGTGCATACGAGCTTCAACAGCAAGACAGTTTTCTCTTTGAGACACTTATTTAACTTTTGATCACGATGACACTGTAATCCCAACAGTGGTGTATTAGCACTGCCACAATACAAAATGTGTACTTTTAACTCACCATATTTTTCTGCTTCTTCCTAATTTCTATCTGCCCAGCCTCCCAACAGTCATCAAAGACACCAGAAGTACGCTATATTGCTCAAATGGATGTTTCTTTTCCCCTCCTGTGTTTGCATATAAAGTCTAGAAAGAGGTGGTATTTCCTGACGCAGATTTTATCTTTAAGCTTTCCGAATAGGAAACATAAAAGAAATAGATACCATTAATCTTCTAACAATTGGTCTTATAATTTACAAACTGCGTGACCGTATATCGTGACTGTATGGTTAGTAAGGCTATTTTTCTGTCATGTATATTTTCATCTGTGTTGGCACAGCATCTTGTGACTTGCCTTGTTGAAATTTCTTTTCAGCTTTTTATAGGGACATTCATTCCCCCAGCCCCTTCTTTTTATTTTTTTGGCTATATATTTTCTCTCCATTTGTTTAATATAGTTAGACTACCATATGTGTGTCAGAGCAAAAGACTATTAGTCAAACATGTTTTCTTAAGCTAGTATTTACTCCTTCTGTGATCTGGAGCATTCAACAGGAAGTTGCCTGAGTAATTTCAGTCACAAAGGAAAAAAATTCTTGTGTGGGCCTTATTTTAACTGAAAACATTGGAATCCATAATGAAGTGTCATTGCAAGTTTCCACATCACGGGCTTTGAAGTCAACCATGCAATATATCTGACAGAAGGGAAACTGGAATCAGGATTTTGGTGCCACTTCCTCTTAATTCCAGTGGTAGTTGTAAAATAAATTAATATACCCACATAACTATCTTCTCAGTGGTTTGACTTTTAATGAGAACAGAAGGCACTTGTTGCTTGGCAGACATCATGTACTGTGATGCCACAGAATTGCCTAGGATGCTCTTCCCCTTCATCAGCTCTGATGCTTTGTGCTTCTACACTAAGGCAGAAGCTGGATTTCTAGTACTGATAGAATGGGAGACATAGTGGAAAAAAAAGTTTCTAATATCTTTCATGTTTGCCTGTCCAAATAAGGCTATTTATCCATCTGTCTAATTTGCATGGTGTAACCATTAGAAATGGTTCAAGCTTGTGTGTTTCAAACACTAGCTTTGATAATATGCGACCTCACAAAATCCAAGTACTGAACAGATCCTTTCCAGCCTAGGAGCCACAGAAAGAGCAGAGGGGTGATACTCATGTGTGATAGCCATGAGTCAAAATTCCCTGTCTCCTGACAAACCAAAGGCTGGATGGTTTCACTTTTCCAGCACAGGAACTCGGTAGGCTTTTTCCAATTTCATCTAAGCTGACTATTTCTGGTTCTACTGTTGTCACCACTGTCTACTGTGCCTCTAGTACAGTCACACTGTCTGTCCAGTCTCTGCATCAGAACTGCATCATTGTAATCTCTGGCTGCAAAAGATCAGATCTGGAAATGAGTAGTAGAAATGTGTTAGTATGTCTGGTGAAAGAAAATTGAGTCCTGTTAAATTGCTGGTGGTCTTACATATGTGCAAAAATTTATGGCTGAATAACTCAGTCTCAAACCTCATCAGTATGCAGCCTGCAAGAATGGCCAAGAAATTTTTTTAAACATTTGCAACTGGTTTCTCTTATTCAGATTCAGCTATGCTAATTGTAATACAACCCCACAGTCTACCCTCTTGAAACAACTGAAGTACCAGGGGACAGCTGATTTTGCTGTTAGCTATGGATGTAGTAGAGACAGGCATCTCACTCGTACCGTCATCTGTGATATGACAGTTTTGGATGGCAGACTATGAGTTGCAAGTCATTTGGGTGCACATGTGTAGACTTGTAATGATCATTACTTCCAACTGGAGCTAGGATTACAGTCTATCCTTGTCCTTTTCCCCCACTTCCATCTGGTAAACAATAAAAGCTTGGATTGCTTCAAATAGTGTCAAAATCCAGTGTATTGAGCTTTTTCAGTAACTTACCTATCACATAATTTCATTCATATCAAAATAGGAGGTGAGCTGTTGTTATTCCCAGTGGATTCTACGTACAGACACTTAAATTGAATGCAGCCCCAACAGCAGCCATGACAGTGGAGAGCTACACGTTGGATAACTTCCCTGAGACTACTGCTCCAAGTTGCTCCTGATTCCTTGAGCTCAGTGCTACAGGTTTCACATGAATACTTTGCTCCTTGCTTCTCAGTAACAGTATTGACATTACTGTACATGGATAAGATGGAAATCCTTTGACAAAAATATCACATCCAGCTATAATAAAATCAGACGGACTTCTAGAAGGCTGCTCTTCCTTTCTCAGAAAGAATATGTACTCATATTAGCTATCTTTTACGGGGGTGTAGTTCCCACCCTTTTCAGCATACTGAGGCTTGATGTTCTCAGATTAAGTTGTGTGAATTGATAATTTGAGTTATATAGCAAGCACCTGATTATTTATTTTTAATTTCTCTGTTGAAAATTGGGATAGAGTAGAGTAAAGGCTTTGGATTTTCCTATTATGTGTTTGAGTTTTCACATTGTTGCCTCCTTTTCATGTAGTTGCTTCCTTTGTTTAGAGTGAATTGCTACTGATGTTGTTTTAGCTTTCATGAACTTTGGGCACCTGGAGAAATTTTACACAACTCCTGTTCTCATATCAATTCTATGCAGTCCAACCTGTTTTCAGTAAAAGCTGAAAAGAGGGCTTTCCCTCCTCCCCTTCCCTCTCAACATCCATTTTTATTGTCCTAAGTGATTTGGATCTATGTATGATGCTTGAAGACAGTGGCAAATAAGTTCTAAGTCTCTGATATCTAATATCTAAGTTATCTCTGGGTTTGCTTATGATAAAATTATTCCTTTTTAATAAGGAGCAGACTAAAAATAAGGGAAAGGCTGTATTTGGCCATAGCCTGCCTACAGTACCATGCCTCTTAATAAATTACATAGTTTTGAGGTGGAGAGTGGTGTTTGACACTTGTGTTCCACTTCTGCATTAAAAATGTATTGAGATATTAAATAGGCTTGTTCATGATTTTGGTAAGGCAGGTCTAGTAAAGGTATCAGATAATCTTTGGCCTGACAAGCTTAGCAAAACCTGGCATCTTTCATGAAAGCCTAAACTTTGCAGAAATGCTAAAGTTACTCTTCTGAGGGCCAAACTGATTTGGTATCTCCTTTAGATGAGCAGTAAAGCTATGGAGGAGGTTGAATGTTATGCTCTGAAATTCATCTCTTTGAAATCCTTAATGATCATATAAAAATTCATCTTCCATAAATGAACATTACTATAATGTCTGGGTTAGATGGTTTCCTTTGTTGATCGAGGAGTTCTTCCCACAATGTCATGACTTGTTATCCCTTCATCTGTCCTGACACAGATCTTGTGTGCTGCAGAATGCATCACCAAAGCCTTTTGTTTTCAGGATGGTGGTTGTAAACAACTCCAGGAGATAACTGACATTTAAGTCTTTCTCCCTCTGTGCCTTGCTGGATGTTTTGATAACTGAGTGGAAGCGGTGAGTTGGAAGATGCTCATGCAGCCATGACACTTCTGTGTCAAAGCACATGTGTTCTGTAAGCAGTAGTGACTGGGGATGTCCAGGGGTCACCTGGTTGCTTTATTTTAGATGCCAGGAGGATTTCCAAATAATTGCAAACTTGAAATGCAACTATGTGTTTATCTTAGGCCATACAACAGAATAATCAGCCTGTAAACAGTGTCCAGTTATGTAAATCCCTTTTGTATTAAATGATAAGCTTATACTCTAATACCTATTAGAAAGTTTTGCTGCTTTATTGGCTTATCTAAACACTATACGTTTACTTTGATATTGGGATCAATTCTGCATGCAACACAGGGCATGTGAAATCAAAACCTGGTTTCTGTGTTGAATTATTTCCTCTTTTCTAGTTCTTCAAAGAATTTTTCTTGAAATTACTACAAGTTTGTTTACAAGATTTTTGGGGTTTTTTTTGTGATTTTGTTGTGGGTTTTTTGTTTGGTTGGTTTTTTTAAAAATTATTTTACTCTTTGAGCTGCTACTGTAGAACTGGCAGTGTTCTATAAAATTCCATCAATATTTAATTCATTGAACTTTTAGAGTCTTTTCAAGCCTGTTAGTATTTATAACAAGCTTCTGCCAAGTCTTGTAGTGTCTTTACTTCCTACTAAGTGCTTGAAGTGTTGAACTCAAGATATCAAACAGAACTGCCAAGTCAAACTGCCTAGGAACTATTATTTTTTCCTTAACTTATCTTGAACCCCTGACGGAGCACACTGCCTTATGCTGTGTGTGCAACATTTTCATTTTATAGATACTAGAAAAATAGTGTAGGAATAAGAATCGTTCCATTCAGAAGACACAAGTCAATCAAGCAACTGCTTTGAAAGCTGCCATGGTTTCAGGGCTGCCCTTGCATTGTTGCATCCTGTTTTTGTTGCCAGTTCCACACTGGAGGTTCTGCCAGGTTTTTGTTTCTGCTCTTCCCCTGCTGTATTGCTGCCTTTTGAGGAACAAGTTTGAATATAAGAAATAAGAATGAATTGCGAATGCATGCTGAGGTTCAAAGTCGTCTAATGTGGCAGAACTCCTCTGCAGTTTTGTTCTTTTGAAGCCCAGCTACTTAAATTTTGTTGGATGTGAAACTGTATTTTTAAAAAGCATTTTAAAGTTTAAATTTCTGCTTGAAGAAATGGGACCATCTCTGCAGGATACTTAAGAGCTTTAAGCTGATAGCCCGCTGATTTTTAAAGCCAATTCAAGTGTTTATTTCATAATGTATCTCAGATGGAATGGATTGAAGCCTGTGTTAATCCTAAGTAATTACTGCAACACTTTGCACGATTAGCTTCAAACTTTCAGGTCAACAGGATAATTACATAAAAAGATGAACCTCTTTCTCTTCCAACATCCATTTAAGTAGAAGAAGAAATTAGACTAAACAGATGCTGTGGATTTTATTTAGTTAAGAGAAAATTTATGGCCTAATATTTTGTTAAATCACAATTTTATGTGCACCAGTTTTAATAGAATGCAGAGGTTGATTTGTAGTCTTTTGCACCAACTTTGCCTTTTAGTAAATGATTACATTAAAAAAACAGAAAAAGCCACTTGAAATCTGGAAAGTATAAGCTCAAATCCATATGGCCAGACAGAATGGTATTGAAATGGAAGACAGAGAGCATCTTTCTATTCCATAGGGGGAGATAGTTTTGTTAAATTGCGCTTGAGTTTATTCTGATTTGTTTTGGTGCAGATTTACAATGTACACTTAGTTTAAGAATCAACATATATTTCCAAATGTCATCCTGTTGCCATTACAAGTGCCCAAAACCTGATCTGGTGTCAGCACGGAAGGTACTTTAAAACTTTTTAAAAAAATTTATTTTTTAAAACTGTAATTTTCTGTTTAGACTTGTGTTTCTTTCAAAAGTTATGGCATGTGGTGTTATGCATATGGGTTTTTTTGTGGAGAAGGGGTGGGACTAGTGATTCTGGTAGTGGAAGGATTACAATTAGCTCACCCCGAAGCCTTCTCTTTTCTAGGCAGAATAATCCCAGTTCTCTCAGCCTTTGTTTGTACGAGGGGCGCTCCATCCCTCTAATCATCTTGGTGGCCTCCTCTGCACTTGCTTCAACAGGTTGACACGCTTCTTGAGCTGGGGACCCCAGAGCTGGATGTAGCATTCCAGGTCAGGTCTCACCAGAGCAGAGTAGAGGGGCAAAATCAATTCCCTTGACCTGCTGGCCGTGCTGCTTTTGATCCAGCCTGGGGTACAATTGGCTTTCTGGGCTGCCAGAGCACATTGTTGAGTCATGTCCAACCTCTCATTCACCAGCATCCCCAAGTCCTTCTTGGCAGGGCTGTTCTTGATCTGTTCATCCTCCAGCCTGTATTGATATGGAGGGTTGCCCTGACCCAGGTACAGCAGCTTGCACTTGATCTTATTAAACTTCATGAGATTCTCAGCTTGGTATCATCTGCAAATTTGCTGAGGGTGCACTTGATCCCTTCGTCTTTGTCATTAATGAATATATTAAATAATGGTGGTCTCAATACAGACCCCTGAGGGACACCACTTTTCACTGATGTCCATCGGGACTTTGAGTCATTGGCCGCTACCCTCTGGTTGTGACTGTCCAAGCAGCTTCTTATCCATCAAATCCACTCATCAAATCCACCTCTCTCCAATTTAGAGAGAAGGATGCTGTGGGGGACCATGTTAAAGGCTCAGCAGAAGTCCAGATAAATGATATCTGTAGCCCTCTCCTTGTCCACCCCGCCACAGAAAGCCACTAGGTTGGTCACATGGAACTTGCCTTTGGTGAGGCAGTACTGTCTGTCTGGAATCACCTCCATTACCTCCATGTAGCTTGGCATATCTTCTAGGAGAATCTGTTCCCTGATCTTTACAGGCACAGAGGTGAGGCTGACATGTCAGTCATTCTCAGGGTCCTCTTTCTACCCTTTATAAAGATGAGTACAGTGTTACCCATCATAGAATCATTTAGACTGAAAAGAAACTTTAAGATCATGAAGTTCAGCTGTAAAAGGAAGGTCCAGTATTGCCCATTCTTTGCTTTATTCTTACAGAGGAATTTTTCTTGACCCATTTCAATGTATCCACCTTCACTGATTTCAACCTTCTCCCCTTACTTCAAGAAACAATGTGGAACTACATTGGAGTTTTGTGTTAACACATTGAGAATTGTTTCTTTCCGGTGGTTAGAATCTGCTCCTGGTAGTGTGGAGTTAGCTGATGAATTTCTAAAGACACCAAGGCTGGTACTATGAGAACAACCATTTCATGTTAGCTTCTCTAAAGGCATTCAGCGCTGGAATAAAAGAAAATCCCGTTGCTATGGAAAGACCCCTAAATCTTCCCAATGACTGCCACATATGAGCAGAAGGAAGGCCACACCTTCATCCTCTTTGAAGGTTTGACAGAAATCTTTCAGGTTGCTTTCACAGACCTTTTAATTTGGTGGTTTGGTATATTAAAAGTCAGCTTTACACATTTTAAAGTTAGGAAAAGGATCTGGTTCAGTATATTAGGTTGATTCAGCCTGGACACACCTTTGTTTGGTCAGGTGCTTGTACACTAATTAAATTAAAACTTATATGCATCTTGCCAGCCCTGTCTGACATCATTAGAAATGCCTTCACATTGCCTCTGGTAATCTAGAGTAGAACTACATATTAAAAACTTGTTACCAAATACAGTGCTTTGTAGTTTATTGTAATGGGATGCTGGTGCTTCCCTATAAAATCTCATCTTTGCAAATTGCCATTTTTCTGGGCAGTCAGTGCCAGGTGCAGTAACAGTAAATATTTTCTGAGTACAGTCAACCAACAGGCCTTTATGTCTATTTTAGTGCTAGTAAATCCAGTTCTTCATTTATTTTCAGAAGTATTTATAGGTGTTGCAAGACTTTTCTTACTTATTTTCCCTGCCATAGAAAATCCCATGTGGAGAACAAGAATAGTGTTTATACTGCATTTAAAGAATTTCCTGCTTTAGTGGTTGCCTGGGATGTGCTAGCCAGCTAGCTGTTAATATATTAAAAAATACTCCTAATTCTACTCAGCTCTTTTTAAAAGTTAATTTATGTAATCCTGATTAGTTCTATCCAGAAAATTTAAAGTACAAACAGACTTCTTCATTATTTTTTTTTTCCCTCCCCTAACACTGCTACGTATTCTGGTAGTCCGTTCACTACTTTTCATTGTTAAAGATCATTGGGTCATTTGCTACATAATGTATATTCTGCTGTTTTGATTCCTTCTTTTCTTAATGGAAAGAACTAAAAGTTTGTTAGAGGAAAGTTTGTTATGGAGAAAAAACCTTGCCGTAAGTATGCAATTAGAGTTCAGGTATGAATGATAAGAAGATACCTCAAAATGTCTTCTCCTGTTCTCTTAAATTCCTGTGCTGACTGGAGATTTAAACTTAAGGAATCAGCATGATGAATGCACTTATGATTAAAAAATTTTCATTTGACTTTTTTTTAGTGTAAGAATTTCCTTCCTAGGTTGTTGGCTTAGCTCATGATACAAATACTCTACTGTACATATAGTGTATTAGTTTTTACATATTTTCACAATTGCTTCATCTGAGAGGCAGCATGCTTTTTTTTTCTTGAAAGGGTGTGATTTACAAAATATACTTAGTACCTGTGAGTCTAATCCCTGACAGAACCAATGTTTCTGTCTTCCGCCTGTCTTCCTCCAGATGATTTGCTTCAGCCTCTGCGACTCTCAGTTCAGCTATTTCTGTGGCTGTGCCATAGAAGTTGTTTGGGTTAAAAAGAAAGCAAAAGCAGTGAGCCAGCAGGGCTGGGTCTTCCTGCATTGGCTCTGAAGCGAGTTCAAACATTTTGGGAACTGAGGATGTCGAATAACAGACCTCCAGGAGCCTCTCTTTCTGAGTGCTGCTGGAGTGGGATTCATTGAATGGCAGTAATTAATGGACTGTTGGGAATGGGTCGGCTTTCACAGTTTGAAGTGTGGGGCCACAAAGGTGAAAGCAGAGGAAGTGTGTGCTTGCTCTTAAGAAACCAAAACTCTTTGTGGTAATTAAGCAGAACAGTTTACCTTATGCTTCTGTTCCTTCTTTTCTCTTCTTGAAGAACATTTCTTCTTACTTTACTGTAACTGCTAATTGTGGGATTTTACTACAAGAATATAGGTAATCAACCTTTTCTAAAGGAGCATACAATAGTTACTGAGGAGATAATTATGTTAGCGAAGTCAAACTGGTTTAGGAACCTGCATTTGACTATCTGAAGTGCAAACCCGAAAGAGGAAGAAATAAAATAAATAAAACACTGAAGTGCTTTATTTCAAGCCCCACTGGTGTTTCACATTGAAAAACTCTGCTTCGTTGTGTACATTCAGTACTTTAGAGAAGAGAGAAACAAGCAAACCTTTCTTCACCTTTATCATGCCCATTTGCAAGTCAACACTTGTACTGTAATCCCAGGCAGTGTGGTTTGTCTGCAGTTTGCAATCATGCCTTGCATGAGATCCTGCCTGTGTCGAAAACCAAAACAGAGCCCTGTTGGAAAGGGAAGCTCCTCACCAAGTTGCAACTTGTACAGCTACCGTGATCACCTGGCACTGGAGTGAGACAGCCCGCCAGAGCCTGGGAGTAGCACATTACAATGGTTGACTTTGTAAAAACAACACCACAGTTGCTAAGGAGAGGATAATTAAATCAGTCTGTTAATCTTGAAGTGCCTACAGCTAGATCTGTTCAAAGGCAGTAGCCTTTTGAAGTTGGTACTTCAAATTGCATTGCAAAGGTGGGCAATTGGAAGCCACATGTGACCAAAGCTGCACTTGCCCCTTGTCTTGGGGCTGTTATTCAGCACAAAAGTTGTTTGTCTCACTGTCTAGGGTAAATATGTGAAGAGTCATCCTTAAACCAAGGTGAGTGATGGCAGGAAGATATCAACAGTGCTGTACTAAACTTCAAACTATGTGATTCAGAATATATGTGAAAAATAAATTGAAATGTACTGCTTGTATTTCTTAGGTCCAAGTAATAGTGAACCACCTATCAATACAGATTTAGTCTGACTGGGCTTGAGCATGTAATTAATTCTTGTCAAATTAGCCACAGGAAATAAAACTAAGTTTATATAAACCTCATTGCCTTTTTTTTTTTTTTTTGTTAGTTATGGGAAGAAACATATCTAATCTCACTAATTTTTTAACATCAATAAGCCTTAGTCTCCTCATTCCTGCAGTGAGTTCATGTAAACATATTGTAATTGGGGTGTCTTTTATTGGAATACCTTTTACTGGAATCTTTACAATCCATCTTTTTTGCTAAACCGTGGCTTTTCTTAATTTTCTCGCTTCATATAATTTGTGGCAAGGAAGGACTCTTGTGGTGCTCTTAGTCTGGGTTTAAGGAGCTGTTTATCAACATGCTGTGACAATTGCTGAAGTGTGCCTGTGTGTTACAATAATATCAGCCAGAAGAGCTGATTTCATTAGCCTAGGGGCTAGCTATGGAGTAGATCAGTGGATGCAAGACTGATCACAATCTAACCAAGCCAGCTGTGGGATCATTTGATAATAGAGAATGAAGGTTGTGTTTAAAAATAAATAAATCAATCTCTGGAAGCCATATATAAAGAGCCTTTAAAGAAAACTACATATAATAAAGTTTTTCTGTGTGATATGTTACTTTGATATTTGGTCAGTTTAGTATGCCTGATTCAGAAAATGCTCTACTATTAAGGAAAGTAAAGAAAAAAAATATATAGACTGGGTTAAAAAAAAATTCCACTTCTGGAAATTAGTCACACCAAAAACTTCTTTTAGTCACCATGTCTTTGGATAGGTAGACTTCAGTTTTGATTTTCTACCAATGGACTATTAAGATAGTGCTTAAGGAAAGTATTTAGATAATAGTGAACCCTAAATCAGCAGCAGTTGCTTTGTCCCACTTCAGCTAGGAAATAAAAGACCTTCTCCTCATCCCTCTCCCCCACTGGCAAAAACTTAAGAGCATAGGGCCATGCAGTGAAAACAGAGCATGGTGGTCTGGCAGCCTTCAGGAGGTGTTGGGCTAAGGAGGGGAAGTTTAGTAAAATAATGTAAATTTTTCAAAGCCTGAGACCTAAATCCATAAATAGTATAGCTTACTGGTTTGTGTCATGTGCAGTCTGATTCGTTCTTTCAAGATGAGGAGATGCATAAATTAACGTTACCAGGACCTGTGTATTAAAAATCTGTGCCTATGAACAAATAACATGTCTTGCCACTGGAAGTCAAACTCATCTCCAACAGTTTATAAAAAATAATGTTTGGATCGACTCAGTCAATTACCTCAACCAAATAAGTGAGGGGAAAATTATATAGAATTGATGGCATTTGCACTTCAATGATCATATTCAAAGCAGCAGATTATATTTCTAAACAATTTTTGCATGTATTTGTGTTAGCCTGTTGTGGCTTAGGAATGGTACTCCCCAGTTTAGTGCTCCCACTCTGCCTCTCTAAACTGTCTGCTGCTGCCTCACTCCCCCATACTCCACGGGAGTGGAGAGGATAATTGGAGGCACAAAAAGTAAAGTTCACAGGTTGAGATAAGAAAAAAAATTACTGGAAACAGCAATGAGGTAAGAAAACGAACAGTAGCAGCATCAATACTAATGACAGAGGGTACAAGAAACAAACGATTTGCATGTGAGTTCTCACTGGTGCCATTATCAAACTGCTCCCTCTGCCATGCTACCCGACCCAGAGGCGAGCCCTTCCCCCATCCCTAGAAAATTAGGTGAGGTGGCATAGAATAATCTCCAGATTTTAGCCATGCCCCCTCCTGGCTGCTGAAAGAATTAACCCTGTCCTGGCTGGAACCAGGACATAGCCTTATGATTTGTTCAAAACAATCGCCATTGTCTGTATTCCAAATGCCCCATGAAGCAGACATTTATTCCAAGTACAGTACAGTTATTTAATGTTGCTTCTGAATACCCTATAAGCCACCTGTACGTATAGGTAGATGTCTTTTAGGTGTGAGACAAATATGTCTGGAAGCCCTCAGTCATTTTCAGATAATCACAAGGGAAGAAAGAACAATGCCCCATGAAAATGTAAGTTGTAACTTATGTTTGTATGTAGTAATAAGTGTGGCACTGTAGCAAGTATGAAGTGAGAATTGCAGCTGATTTCATGGAGGGTGTGAAATCAGCCATTTTCTGTCTGTTTATAATTGCTAGTTGGAACTGTGCGCTGATTTTTAGCTCAGCCTTACTGTAGTGAGTGAACCTACAAAACAGAACAAACACTCCTTTGTGTCTTTAAATAAAATAAATCAGTAATTGCACCTGACATTTTTTTCTTTTTTTGTTTTGAATCTCACCTCCTGGGCAAGTAACGAATCTCCAGCTACTCTTTTCAAACAGGATGCTAAGAGCAATCCTTTCCTCAGTTGTTTGTGTATCTACATTTGTTCCTTGTTTATTGCATGTCAGTTCTCTATGAGGATTCATTACAACAGAAAATATTCAAATTCCAATATAATGTATGCATTAAAATAGTGACACAGCCAAACAGTTGTTCATTTAGAAATGGAAACAAAGCCCTGGGATAACTACAGATCTAAAACTCTGATCTTTTCTTGATTTATGCTTGAAATCAAACATTCAGACAGCTTTTGGTTTCTAAGTGCGATCAGACATATTGCCTGAGAATTTTTTCTCAGCTTGCTTCTGGCTAAGTAAAGACTGACTTAGCCAAAGAAGAAATACTTCACCAGGAGAAGTTCATCCTAGGCTTTGGAAAAACTCTGTAGCTTGTTGGTCAAGACACTTGTCAAGTTTCATTTTTCTTTTGCATTTAAAAAAGGTCCCAAGCCTGACCTCATCAAACACGTGTCCAAAAGCCTTATGACTGACACAGTAAGAGACAGCAACAGAAGACATGGCTGTTTTCAGTGGAAAAAGATGACTAATGTTGTGGCCTCTTACAGGAAAAAAAGTGATTTAATTCCCTCGTGAAAATCAATTCATTATTCCTTGGTTTTTCTTTTGTTTTTGTTTTTCAGTATCATGAACACAAATGTTGCAGTTAAATAGCAATTAGGCAGATGAGTTGTGAAGAAAAAGACAGTGTAAATAAACCACAGCATTCTCAAACGTGACTCTCAATGCTCTGATTAGAAATGTGTTAAACATGTTAAAGAGTTCTTTCATTTATGAAAACTGTAATATCGTTAGCAAGCAGAAAATGAATACTTAAATATTAATTCTCAGCTGTCTTTTCTCCACAGCAATGCTGGTACAATATTGTGGTTATACAGTGAAAGAAAATCAGGGAACTGATTTGACTGTAGAAGGACTTGCTTGTTTTTTGGCTTTTTTCAAACAGATCAGTGTCCCAAGTTACCTTAAGGCATTACTTCCCAGCTTTGCAGGAGAACTCAAGGAGGGCAAAGCAAACAACTTCACCAGAAACAGAAGTGTCTTCATTACTGCTGCTGCTGTATTTTTAAACCTTGCTTTGAGCTTCCCATGGTTTTATATCAGTAGGGAGAGTGGTATTCCCTTTGCCTTATAGAATCATTGCCACATTCCACGTGCTTCTACTGTGTACTAATATTGAAACATCTGTTTTTTCATATGAGTAATTTTGGTTTGAGCTGTGGACATCCATCTTAAGCAAAAAAAGGATTTTTCCTCTTTTTATTTGGAAATGTAGCCTTGCAGCACATTCCTGATGCTTTAGGAAGCAAGTGAAACATGAATGTCCTTCTGAGATATAAGATCAAAAAGGAGTACATAAGTGAAGAAACTTATTATATAGGACAAACTGAACAGGGAGAGACCAGTGTGTCACAAAACTGACACTGGCAGCCACTAAAGATTAGCAGTGAAGAAAAAAAAAGACAAGGACAAATTTTATGGAGGGACAAAAACTATAGTGTTAAAGGAAGCATAGATTTTTCCATATGAGAAAATGTCTAGAGGCAGTTTATATAGCTGAAAATCAAGTGGCAAATGGTTGTACTGGGACTAATATAAAGGTAGCCTCAGATGGTAATTTATTGCGCCGTAGTACTACTGTTTACTGTTTGATTCATTCTGTGTCCCCCTCAGGAAGTTCATAGGAGGTAGAAGAATAATTTTACTCCTTAGGAAAATGTTAAACAAAGCACCTCATGTTGTACTCATTAGCAGAAGAAAAG
The DNA here is from genome assembly GCA_036023395.1 of Myiotriccus ornatus. Lineage (NCBI taxonomy): Eukaryota > Metazoa > Chordata > Aves > Passeriformes > Tyrannidae > Myiotriccus > Myiotriccus ornatus. Next base: position 24,459,134 of record JAYRBT010000114.1, read on the forward strand.
AAAGAAGTCAAACCATCTATAGGCCATGCTGGGAATGTTTCAGATGTCTGCAATCTTTCTTTGCAGTAATTTGAATTTCTTCCCACTGATATCCTGCTTTTTAATAGCTACATGATTAGTGTTTTCATTTTTTCCTAGTTGTTGATTTAAATTTGTATGTACAAAATCGTTGTGATCATGTTTATTGCAAAAACCATTTGATTGTAGTTAAGTGGACCTTTCATGGATGAGTCTTCTTATGTAATGCTGTGTCTGCTATAATATACCCTTACGTGAAGTTTCACCCATGATTCTGTGCAGACCCTGTTCTGAAGATTTCTATGGTACCAGATTTAATTAATTTTATGAATTTTAAAATTTTATATTTTATAATGTTGGTTATAATTTTAGAAATTCCATGCAGGTCATGAAAATTATCTATGCTTTACAAGTGAAACACTTCGGTCCGGGACAAAAATCTGTCTGGGATTAAGCAACCAGGAAGTATACCTGGGACAACAACTTGGCTCCCTCAAACCCAGTCTGAGTTCTGTTGAGCCCCTTTGCGTGTCTGCTTATACGTGTTGCTGTATTGAAAAAAGGGTTAGAAGCGGGTAGAAAATAAAGTATAGAATGCTATATTTTACGTCAAGAACGTGGAGAAGGATGACTACACTGCAAAACATAACAGGAATTGTGGATAGGCTGATACTTTTTGTTATGAGCTTCAAGAATACGTATGTTTTCTCTCAAGGAGACGTTTTATTGCTGATATTACTCCCCCTCTCTCCTCCCCAGGGGTACTTAGAAAGTATTGTAATGCACAGAGAGGATAATCTTGATCTCAGTTCATGATCTATTATTGCAAAGATATTCTTCCCTTTCACCATTTTCTCCATGAGCATACTGCTACATCAGTGCTGTCCAGCTCAAGTACACGAGGAGAAAGCTAAGCTGTCACATAAGGCAGTCTCTCTTGGATGTTATAGTCTGGAAAGTGCAGTTCTACACTTATCGTCAGATAAGCTCTGACTTATATACTAAGGTTACTAGGTCTTTGGTAGAATTCTGTATTACAGTGAAAAAAAATTTACCCATTGTTTTACTATGACTTTGTTTTAGCTCTGCAGAGCTTCTTATAATACAAGTAGGTATCCTATGCCTAACTCTTCAAAAAGCGTGTTTCTGCAACTTAGTTACAGAACCAAGATTGCAAAGCAGACTTTATTTCTGCACTGTATAATGGAAGGGAATGGTAAATGGACAGGTGGATGAAATATGTACCATTATTAACAGCAGGAGCAATGTGTAAGAGGCCTGAGCAAGGCTCTCCTGTGGAGATGGAGTTGTGGGAATGAAGGTTTGAATTTAAGAATAGCTATGTCTGTTTAGGGTGAATGCAGGAAAAGGGACTCCTATTGGTAGACCAGCCTACACCTGTGACTACTAGCCTAATTTGTTGTGGTGACTGGGAGTTTTCAAGATTTTGGAGTCTACTTTATTCCAAAAGAACCAGGAATGAGCAGTAAGAACTGGGATATGGCTACAAGCTTAGGACCAAATATGGCTCAGATTTTCATTTGCTTCATTTACCTCAGCTAAATATTTCTGGTTTTGAAGTCCAGCTGTACATATGAGAGCTGTGTAGGATGTTTGGACACAGTGCACAGGATGAAAATGTTCTTGGTTTTCTCCCCATTATGGTTAAGTACCCCTAAACGATTACTGTCAAGGGAACAGGAGCCATTTTTTTCTGTTTCATAGAGAATTGCCGGTGGAAATGTGGATGACACACTAGTAAACTGCTCAAGATGTTTGGTAGAGAGCAAAGGAGGAGTGTGGATGAGGTCTGTTTGCTGTGTCTTGGACTGTCTTGATGTTGATTTCACTTGCTTTCTAGATTGATTAAGAGATTGAGTGAAGGTGTGTTTGTGATAGTTGATCATTCTGGCAGTGCATGTTTTATGTTTGTTGGGGTCTTTTTTTAATATAATGATCTTAAAATCGTGTAGTTCTATAACTATTTTTGCGCTATTGGCCTCAAAATGATTCATAAGTGAACTTTGCTACGCCTGCAGTCATCCATACTGGCTTTCAAAGTTGTGCCTTTTTATTTCATGAGTGCATTCAATTTCAGTTCTGAGCTAAGAGAAACTAGTTTGGAGGTACCAAGTTTGAGGATTTTTTTTTAACATTACTTCAGTGATCATGGCATGTTTTGTGATGTGGGCCAGAGCTGAGGGGCTGAGGTCTCTGAATCCATAAACATGGCAGAAGGTCAAACAGGGAGTGCTGAGTTAATGCACAAAGTATCAGAAAATCATTCTGCTAATCATGAAATAGTCTCATCTGGAGGAGGTACTTATTACAAATGAAGAATAGTGTTTGGTGTAGGAAATCAAACTCAAGTTGCTCTTTTGTTACTCTTTTGTCCAAAAGAGCTTAAAAGAAACAATTATATCCGAAAGACAGGCTGAGTTCATCGTATAAGTAGCCACGACTGAAAAGTTACCATTTTGGCCTTCTAGAAGTTAGTTCTAGAGGAAGCCTTCAACTGAAAATTTATTCAGCTATAAGGTGTGGTTTCTACCCCCAGACTTTATTTAAAAATTCAAGCTCTTTTTTAAATTCCATACTCTTCAGAGGGTTGAAGTTTGACTTAGATGTAGCTAGTGTTTCTAAATGAAGAGGAAATGGAATGATTTAAGAATAAAAAGAAGGAAAAAAAAACAACAGCAAAAAACAAACAGGAACTCTGACAGTGGTTCAAGTGCTTTGCCAAGTGACCTAGCTTGAAAAAAAATTGTTATTGCCAAGGAAAAAGCAGCTCATTTATGAAGTCTACATGAAAAGGTTTAAAAATGCCGAAGTATTAGAATATGTGTGCCAAATGCAGTTTTGGGCAGCATGTAAATAACACCCTGAAATCTGGTTTGAAATTGGTTTTCATGTTTTGGTGCTGTCATTTGCTACCTTGGTCATAAACTGTATGTTTTGGATTTTTCCCTCCCTGCTTGTTCCATTCTCCTCCTTTCCTGTAGCACCTTTACCCAACTTCCCCCAGGAAAAAAACTACCTGTGTAAATTTTTATTAATTTTCTATGTATATTGCTGGATAGCCAAATTTACTTTCATATTGCATGTGGAAGGTGGAAAACTAGGGATGAAAAAAATTTATTCTTAATTTATTTGTGTTACTTTGTAGATTTCATCTTTTTTTAAGACTGATTTTGTTATCTGGAGAGTATGTCTAACAGCAATAATGAGTAGGAAATATAACTAATTTTGGGGTCAGTTTATTTACATTCTCACTTGGGCACCTAAACTCCCCTTTTCCAATAGCAAAGCTGAAAAGGTAATTTTGAAGGCTTCAGAAGCAGAAATTATAGTAGTCCACACATGTGAAGTTGTAACGTGGAGATTTTGTTGACTTAAGATGTCATAGGAATTCATCTTAAGAATATATGCAGTGTGTACTTGTATCCTTGAGACTTAAATGTGCAAGCTTAGGTGTTTGGAGATGATGCTTGTGCTCAAAACTTGTCCAAACTACACTGGGGAAAAATAAAATCTTTTCTTTAAAATGATGTGTTTTATCTCTGGTGGGACCAGAACGTAGCAGAGATAGAAATCCACTTGATTGCTAAACTGGACACCAGCATTTCTCTAATGCCAGGCACTTCTATGTATTTGCATATAGAGTTAGATAGAACCTGTGTCTGTGTGTCTCAAGTGAAAAATAAATGCACGGTGATATAATCATAACCTTTTTTTTCTTTTTCCAAATACTATAGATGATAGAGGATTGTTGTTTTTTTTCAGAAAAAAAAAAAAATCCAAAAACCAACAGTAACAAAAAAAACACCTAAAAACCTGTAATCTGGAGGAAAAGACTTGAAGCCCAAGGTTTATCTCAATAAAGTTAGACATAAATTCATCATCATGACAAGTAAAGAGTTACTGAAAAAATAATCTCATATCAAGGCTCTGGGTTCAGTTTATCAGTTTGGTATTAAAAGTTGATGTTGAATTAAAAAAAAAACAACACAACAACACTTCGCTTCAAATCAAAGAATGTTTTTACTCATTGTAAAGGACATGCCATAATAATATCTTGTTTGAAATTAAATTTTTTATGCAGTGTGTGTTGTTTCAAGTCAAGGATGCAGGAGTTGGAATTTGTGATGGGAGAGAGTGCTGACTGTATTGATTGTCTGGGTGATGGCTCCACTAAGATAAAATAGAGGGAAAACTGATACTTCAGGCACCTTCATCTACTAGTCTTACTGTTGCCTTCTGTATTGCCTAATTTGGTATAATTAATTGTCTTCAATGAAATGAATTAAAAGTAGTAAAGGAAAAGGCCAGTTAGGACAGACTGGGAATTTGGATTTTTTTTTTTTTTTCCTGAGAGAGGCTAAAATAACCTACTATTTACCGGAGCAAAGTGTTCCTTGAGAGGTTTGCTTTATGTAGGAAGATGCTTGCAGGAGTAGATAATGTTTATTTAGAGGATACTGGTTAAAAGGGGTAACTTTAAAACAGAAACTTGAAGAAGGCAGTTCCTCTGTCTAGGAAATTAAATTCTTCTGCACCGTTCCCAATAACTGAAATATGGGAACTGAACAATCTCTTGGAATAATGCCCATGGGTATTTGTACCACAGGTGTTCGGATGGACCCAACACTTCTGACTTCTTTTTAGTTGAACATCTCTTACCTGTCAAGCTAAAGTAAATTAGAATTGGAGACTCTCATTTTGCAATGTTCTGGCCATTGAGCTAGCAATATGTCTAGTGATCGTAAAAGTGTTCTGATTCATATGAAACATTCAACATTGTCAGTAAGATGGACTGAGAATTACTTACTAATGAACAAAAATTTAAATACTTACCTGAGAGTAACCTTTTATTTTATTACCATAAGACAATGGATCTCAAGATACAATTTAAAATAATTAAAAGTGAAATAGCTTTTTTCATTCTCTGACATAAACAAATACCTACCTCAAATTTATTTCTTGCAACTCAGAAGTTAAAAGTTTTCACCAAAATATCTGATCGTTTGTCTTTTGTAAGATTTGGTCCCTTGTTATTTGTTCTTATTCTTTTTATATCATTGGACTATAGAGAGACCATATTTTATTTTGTCTATAACTTCTGTAGACAATGTAAAATAAAAAATAGTCCGACTATTTTCATAGCTATTGGTGTAATTAAGTTGTTTATAAAATAAAGTTTGCTGTTGCTGACAATTTTCTAAAACACTTTCAGTGAGTGTAATAATAACTAATGATAGTTAAGCCTAGACCTTTTAAACCAAGTCTAATTCAGTAATTCTTGAGTAACATCCTCATCTGCATGCTTACTGCTTTTAGTTTTGTTTTGGGTTTTTTTTGTATGAATAAGTGACTTCATGTTTGAAATGGGCTTCTTTAAAACCACTCGTGGCTCAATAAGGAATTTAAGAAATTTAAAGAGGAATTAATTGCACTGAAGTCTGAAGATGTCAGTATCAGTTATATCTTCTATTCGGACCTTTTCTAATAGGATTCTTAAGTGGTTCTTATAATGATTTTTGAGTCAGTAAATTCAACTGAACACAAGCTGCTTTTACAAATGTTGCTTTTATTACCTGATGACCATATTTGAAAAATGTTGAATTCTATTGAAACGGAGCTTTTGAGTTGTCCAGCAGGCATATGCTGAAGTTATGGGTAATTCAGAAATCCTACTGGAAGGCATGATATTGCAAAATAATAGGAAGCAAGTTGGTTTTATTCTCACCCTTATGATGGAGGAGTCAACAGCCTTACTGATCCATCTGGCACAGCAGTCTGCAGTTGAAAATGCAGTGTAAGCCACTGAGCTGTGCTCAGGAAAAAAAAAGAGCTGTGTTGGAGGGAGAGGTTTTGAAGTCCAGGGTCAGAGCTGAGGGTGGCAGGTGACTGTGGACCAACTTAGAGCGTGCAGCCTGAGGCAGCGGCCGGCCATGCTGGAGCGGCGTGCCTGGGACAGGGTCTTCCATCCTTCAAGCTGTTCTTGCAGCCTTGATCTTACTGGTGTTCCCAATGACTTTGGTACCTGTCTGCAGGAGGCTAACAGTTTGTGAGACTGAAGTCTTCATTGATGCTTGCAGGCTCTGTGTCAAGGCACTTGGGTACTGACATGTGGCCACAGCACACTGGTCATTGCTGTGCTTTTTGTTGCTGTTTGAAGCTGCTGAAGAGTCCTCTGAAGCTGCCCAGGCTTGGCTTCTCCTCGGAACGGATTCAGCTGAGTGAGGGGAGGGTCAGGCTCGTTAGCAAGTGCTAGG
>JAYRBT010000114.1:24465526-24475677 GCA_036023395.1 Myiotriccus ornatus
GATCAGGGGTTGGACTTGATGATCTTGGAGGTCTTTTCCAACCCAATCTATTCTATGATTCTATGATTCTATGAAAAGCAATCAGCTTTTTTTCTGGTCACTTGAGTTTGATGTCTGGTACAGCAAATGCTTGCTGTGATACTTTCCTACGAGAACAATAGAGTTGGTGCATATGCGCTGCTTAATTTGTCCTCCAAAAGCCAGAGATCTGTTGTTGCAGCTTCTCCTGTGCTATAATTTCCTTGGGGCCAAGTTCCCCCTTGTGCTTAGGACCCACATGAATGGGCCATTTGGAGAAAGATGTATAAGGGTTTAACTGCTGTGAAACTTGCCCATTCAGTAAGAGCAAGACTTTGGAACATAAAGCATTTGTTCTATTATGGATTTTTATGGAGCCTTAATTGTGCTTGGTAAGTGGGTTTAAATCTGCACCAGTGCAATTGACTTTAGAAAATTCCTTACCTTTGCTGGGGACCACTCCACCAGTGTTCTGCCAGCCTCCTGCCATTTTTGGAATGTCCTTCAGAAGGAATCCAATATTTTTCCTGTGTAATATAAAGTGTAAGAAGGGGGGTACCCTCTTTTCAATAAAAGCAAGTATAAGTTTACTCCATGACATTCTTCAAATCGTATAAATATGTACATTGAGTAACAGCTACAACTTTTTCAGATATTTTGCCTCAGTTAATAATTAACAAAGAAAAATATAATGGGGTGGATAATATTTTCTAAACCTAAACTTTTTGAGAGCATTTAACCAAAAGGGCTTTAAAATACCTCTCTGAGTAGACAGATTTATTGTAACAGGCTTAAAGCTGAAAGTTGCACCCATGAAAGTACAGGGATGGAAGTGGTCAGCACTGTTGATATGGACATTTGTAGAAATTTATAACATGCTTGTGAGTGTACTATGCATAAAGGTTTTATTTTACCTCCCAGTATACTACTTATAGTTCCAACTTTTGGCTTGTGGAAGTTTGTATGAAGTCAGATTTTCCCTGGAACAGCACAGCTTCTTTTACTCTTGCTGATCTTAAAAGCCAGCTTTAAGCACAGGACAAGACCCAGACCATTTGGGATGATGATATCAGGTCTCCCTCATGCCTCCATCTCTTGAATCCAAATGACATAGTCATTTGGCAGCTAAACTCAGAGGATCAAAATGAGCCAGATGTTGAGTGGACAGACCTTTGTTTGCCAGTAATCAAGTCTCTGCTGAGCATGCCGTTAAGGCTCAGATTTCCATGTCTGTGACCATTTACTTCATTTTGGCTCATTGAATTGACAGCTTTTAAAATGAGAAAAAGGAGCGAGGGGGAAAGAGGAAAAGATAGCATAGAAGGTTGTCGTAATCTCCATCCACATTGATTATTAATGTTTGTTTGTTAAGCCTGATAGCTGATAGAGTCAACAAATTCATAATTGTTTTTAGTGTGATGCAATGGATCCAGTCATACCATGAAAGCTGATGCTGAATGACCCATTAAAAAAAGATCTCTGATATAAACTTAAGCATGCTGGCCCATGTAGTGTGCTGTTCCTTTGCCTCACTTGACTGCAGAGAGCTTGTCATGAGGTGTGATGTATTGTCTCTGTCTGACACAGTCTGGCACTAGGCAGCTGTACTGAGTATAGTGGGGTTATGATGAGCTACGGCTCATAGGAGGTAAAACCTGAGAAAATGAGGAGATTAACAATAGCCAACTTTTGGTACTGTCTCAGAAGGCATCTGGGTACAAGAAGTGGGTGAGCTCTGTTAAAATTCAGAGCCTTCATCTAACCTCAGTGGCCAAAGCAAAAGGGGTATGGGGACCTAAGTAATTCCCTTCAGCCACAGGTGGAGTCTCGATAATGCGGATCCTGTGTCCTACTGTTGGAAATGGTTGTCTAGGCAAAGTAAGGTCTGGGGCTGTGGCTTTAAGTGCCTGTGCACCATGCCTGCATCAACAGAGCTGACAGAGAAACAAACAAAAAAAAATCATAAAATTTGTGAAGTAATACATGAATATTTGCTGAGTAATGATTGGGTCATCCTCCTATCTTTGCTAGAATTCATGTTTTTACCTTGCCTATTCATAATCAAGATGGAGAAACTTTTCCATATGCATTTTCACACAAAAAGTTTAGGAGTTGTAGTAATTTTCTGAAAAAGAAGCTGAACACAAATTAAAAAAGGATGTCTTTCTCCTTCTTTTGTTTTTAAATGGTTTAATGCTGAAGGAACCATTGCTGATGGAAGGAATTTGACTTGATGTCATGGCTTGGTACACTCCAGTCTTTTGCTCTGACTTAGCAAAACTAAGAACTGTTATTTATAATAGTTGTTATAAAAGCATAAAAGCCAAGACAGGTGAAGTTTTGAACATTGTTCACTTACCAGCAAACTATGAAGAGGAATGCTGCAGTTGCTCTACACAACTAAAATCACAGGATTTTCAAAAGTAGATAAATTACAGAATTTCCTATTTTCAGAGTCTTCCAAATGACTTCAGCTGTGTTGCTGTGAATGGAGTGAATTACACTCTGTTTCTGTTGGCTTCTGTTGAATTCTTTAAAGGGAACACTGACTTGTTGGTGCAAGCATTTTTACAACATCCTCTGATACTGAAGAACATCCAGTTGTAAAGTACGACCATAAATTGAGAAAAACATGAGAAAAGTGAGAGTTACTGATACTGATTTTTACTGGGAAAGTGAAAAAAGGTGGGGGCTAGTGATGGATTAAAATGCTCTGTTACCACAGACATTCTTTGTAGTACTTTATAACTTTGTCAAAATGTTAGGGAATGATTTGTGTCTGCTGGTGGACATTTTCTGTGGCATTTGGAAAATGGGAGGGGAAAGGAAACAAGGGGAAGAGAAAAGGGAACTGGAAAAACCTTTGAGAGTTTCTTCCTGTAATCTCAAGATCCCAGGTGTACATGTAGTCTGATACAGAAAATGATATGTGTGTAGTCCCAGGTGCATGTGATAACATGTAGGTAACCAAAACCTGACACAAGAAATCACTCTGCTGTTGAACTGTTCTCCTGTCTGAGGCCCTTTCTCCTAAAATCTATGTTTTCTTCATTTTCTGAGTCTTGGAACATAAGGTTTCTAAACTTCTGACATTTTTTAACATATATACTGTCTAAGCAACACAACTCTGGATCACTTTTTACTAAGCCTACACTGTTTCTCACAGCAGTCATAAACTATTCTCATGCAAAAGCAGGTTGTCAGGGATAATCTGACACTACAATCCTCTCAGCCATCACACCTTCGTAACATGTCACCCAAATGCCTCATCTCTGTTTTGATGCTCTTAGGAAAGATGAACTCAGTGAGTAACAGGTTGGCTTCTTTTTTTTTTTTTTCCCTTCACTTGAAAATGTGGAGAAATTTGTCTTCCCAAATGTCTTCAGCAAGTAGAAATCAAAATGGCAAAAGTGAAGCCTCTGTGGGAGAGCACAGAATATTGAAATACAGATTGAATTAGTAATTTAATAATAGCTTTCTGTTCTACTTTGAGATTCCCTGGAAGAAATTTTGTGAAATTCCTACCCATACAGGAGAGTCATTAAGTGAGAAGCCAGGACAGACTGTTCCTACACCTCTTGCAGACCAGCGTATTATGGTAAAAGGAAGCTAAAGGGCAAGGAATTGCTTATTCCAGCTTTTCTGCAAAAAAGTTCACTATGTTTTCTGCATGTTGCAGTAGAGAGGGTAACAAGCTGATTTGCAGGTGTTCTCTTGTAGGAAACCTGAAGATGATTTTTCTCCAGGAATGTCTAGTGGTGGAAAAATTGCTTTGTAGAAAGACAAATGTTTCAACAGAAAGGTAAAATAAGTGCAGAAGTTCCCGCTTATGTACAGTGGCAATGACTCTGGATTGTCTGGGACCTTTACTTCTGAGAAAAAAGGGTAGTATTGTATGCTGCTGGAAAAGTTGCTTGGAATCCTGCAGACTTTAAATGAAGTGCACCCTTTGTTTAATGTGTACCCCCAAAACATGACTCAATTTCCTGTGCTGCTGAGCTTCCAGGAGCAAAACAGCTTAAGCTGTCCCTGCCTGGATGCTAGAAGTGCAACCAGCAGGACAGGGCAGTGATCATCCCTCTGTACTTGGCACTGGTGAGGCCACACCTCAAATTCTATGCTCAGTTTTGGGCCCCTCACTGTAAAAAAGGACATTGAGTTGCTGGAGTGTGTCCATAGAAGGGCACTGGAGCTGATGAAGAGCCTGGAGCACGAGTCTTCTGAGGAGTGGCTGAGAGCTAGGATTGTTTATCCTGGAGGGGGAATCTTGTTACTCTCCACTACTGCCTTAAAGGAGTTGGTAGTAAGGTGAGGGCTGGTCTCTTGTCTTGACAAGTAACAAGTGATAGGACAAGAGGAAATGGCCTCAAGTTGCACCAGGGGAAGTTTAGGTTGGTTATAATGAAAAAATTCTTCACCGAAAGGGTTGTCAAGCACTTGAACAGGCAGCACAGGGAGGCAGTGGAATCATCATCCCTGGAGGGATTTAAGACCTGTAGATGTGGCACTTAAGGACATGGTTTAGTGGCAGACTCACCAGTGTTGGTTTAATGATTGGGCTTGATTATCCTATGATTCTAAGTATTTTAGGATTTAGAATATTATGTTGCTATTTCTTCATGAGGAATATTCTACGTGTCACAACAGTATTTATACACCTTCTGGTTTTTACACTGGTTTAGTAACAGGTCAGAGGATTTACCCTGGTTTGGATATGTAGTGCTTTCTAGCAGTTTGCATCTGCGTGGCATTTAACTAGAAATTCTTTGGGTTTTTTCTTGTTTTAATCCTGTTTTTTACTTGCTTCTAGAGGCATTTTTTATGCAGACAGATGATATGAGTTTGGCTTAAAAGAAGAGTCTGAAAGAACTGCTCTCTATGCTGAAATGTAAATGAATTAATTTTCTTTTCTTGAAAAGCATATAATCTTGACATATTTCTTTTTTTTTTTTTTTTTTTTTCCCCCGACAGTTTCTCAGGCATCAGTAACTAGACTTCTGGCTAGCTGCAATTATAGAATCATAGAATGGTTTGGGTCAAAAGGAACCTTAAAGATCATTCAGTTCCAACCCCAGTCAGTTCTGCCATCAGCCTGTGTGTATCCTGTTACCACTTTGCCCTCCCCTACCATTGTCCCCATGTTATCTTGTCAGCAGAAAGCACTGAAGCTGCCTGAATTCCCATTCAGAGCTTTGCAGGGCATAATTAGAAGTGTAATGAGGTGAACTGGAAAACCTTGCTGTGGGAGGAGGCCAGGCCCCCTGAAAATAGGATTACTGTTAAATCCTTTCTTGTTTTACCTGGTTTCATTGCAGAGACTAAGGAACTCCAGGATGCAACAGCATCATGAACATCAGTACAGTCATTTCAGTGGGGCATTCTGGACTAGGGTTACTGTTCCCTCTGTCACATTGAGCAAGGAACTCTGAAAACCCTATTATCTTTTGTTTTTTGGAGATTGAAAGCTGTGCCAGGGGAAGAGTATAAGCAGTTTAAATTAAATCAGTTTTATGTTGTATTTCTTATGAGTTTAGTGGAGTTATTCCACCCTGAGTGAGCATTGTAAAACTTTATGCCAAGCACCATATGTTTTACAGAGAAAAAAGCTGCAACAGAGCATGCTTAAATGTGGTATTGCAGAGGCTATAATGATAAAAAGAGCTGTGCAATTGTGTAAACATGAAAGTTAGAGTTGTATCAGCATTTGCTTTCTTGCATTTTATATAAATCACATTTCAAAAAAAAAATGTCATTTAAATGATAGCATATTTTAGAATATTCTAAAACTTCTCACTTATTTCATCATATAGTGGGCTTTTTTTTCTACCCTGTAAAAATAAATTGTTAAGCTTCAAGTCTCAAGATCTTCAAAGTGAATATAGAAAAACAAACCCATTCAGCCAACCCTTCTTTCTTTCCTGCCTAAAATCCCAAAGACAACAGAGTTAGTTTTTTCAAAAGGCGGAGGATGTTTCTGGAACTGTACCATGGAAGCATATTATAAATATATGCGTATTTTCCATATTTCTCTCTTTCTGAAGTTTTTATAACACGTTCTTGGTACATAGTCAGTCGCAAGAATGACCTTTAGTTTTACTGGAACAAAATTACTCTTAAGAGCAATTAACAAAAGCACATGAATTCAAGCATTTCAGCATGGATGAAAAGAAAACAGTAGTTTTTTTAAGTCATTTTAGTGCAGCCTCAGAGCATGTCATGATCAGTCATTCGTGCAGGAATAGGATCGCGTTGTCTGCCACCTTTTTGCACCATTACTCTCAGAGCTTTCAGTTTGTTTAATGCTGTTTATTTTGTTGTCTCTGTGTTTCTATTCAAGATTGCAGCGTGTTATGAAATATGGAAAGTGCTCTGATGTTTTCATTTAACAGTTATCAACAAGTCTTCACATGAAAGTAAACCTAAGTCTTTCAAATTCAGAGGTTGTGGCTTCCCATTCAAGTGATCCTATTATTTTAGCATTGTGTTCATAATTCCTTGGATAGCTTTGTGCCAACACCTCCATTGTAACCTGCTCCACCCACCGTTTACTTTTTAACTCAGATTTTAAATTCTCCTCCTAGTTGAAACTTGTCCTAATAAATGTCATCTCAAGAGCAGATTTTCTTTGTCATATTTTCTCATTAAAGGATTCTTACAATTTTTTGGTTTTGATTGGTGTGGATTTTTTTTGTTGTTTTTGTTTTGTTTTGGTTTTTTCTTAACAGGAAGGCTTTTTCAGGAATAATAAGCAGTTGGCCTATGGGTAAGATATGGTGTCTGTGGCTGACTTTCATGGCATATATGTATGTGCATTCAGGAAATACTGAATCTAGATGTAATAAAAAGTAAATGCATAATAAGCACAAGGATCAAAGAAAGTTTAGCAACCAAGATCTGGTTTAGTCTGAAAATGATCTAAAGCTACTCTGAAGAGTCCAATTTTGCCACTTACAATTTAGCAGTGTCCTGGAGCATTTTGGTTAAAAGTTGGAGAATGCCTTTATCTTATCATCAGCCTATGAAATCTTTTAAAAATTTGTAGTATGAGTGTTTGGAACTCATAACAAAGGGAATCTCAACTTGTCTAGCATACGTGGTAGTTATGCTACCAACACTTCCCTGACAAGAGAAATGTTCTTCTCTTGAACTGGATTTGCACAGTGCAGAAAAATATCATCAGAGCATGGTTGGCTTGTGGACATTTTGATGACTTCTTAGCCACTTGGCATCTGTAGGCAGTTCAAGATCTTCAGGTTTCTGGCTGGAATGTTATCTCTGAAATCTCAGTACCACAAATCTGTAAATATAGATTTGCATGTGGATTGGGGATGCAAAATTTGAGAATGCCCACACATGTACAGTTGTGAATCTGTTACAGGAATGCAGAATCTGAATGAGTTTGATCATTTGCTTTTCTTCCTGTTTCAACTGTAAACATCTGTTCTGATACCTCATTGCAGTTCTCTGCTGTGCCTTGTAAATGAACTGTACCTACTGTCTGAGGTTTAAACTAATCAGATAATTTGCCCTCCAGCTCTGCCTCCACATGCAGTACCTTGGTGAAGCTTTTAAAGGTTTTTACATGTTTTTGTACCATGCAGCTCTCGGCAGCTTATTAGAAATTTAAAATTGCCTAGAGCATATAAAAGGGAAAGCTTAGGAGAGTCTGGAAGGAAAAGGCATATAATCTGGTGTGTAACTTACAACCAGATGTGTGTTTCAAGTGTGAAAGAGAGAGAAATGCTGTTTCCAAACTCCAGCTGAAGAAACATAAAGTACAAGGGCCACGTTGACCTAAATTCTTTTCTTTGCATGTGAGCTGATTCTTTCTGAATGGGTAGAGATTTGAGTGAGGCTGTAATGTGAGATGTGTTTTCTGAAATGCTTCTTCTGTAGGCCTGACTGATGGAATGTGTTCTACTAAAATCGTAGAATGGATCATTGTGATTTGGTTTTGTGGTTTTTTCCCCCTGCATCAGGTAGTAGCTTTATATCTAAGTACTGCTGAAGTGTGCTTTGGAAATAGAAACTGACTTTTGTTTTTCAAAAGTTGTGCATGCACATGCACAGATATGTCCGTTTATGGCTTTGTCTCTTTTTCTTTCTTTCTTTTTTTTTTTTTTTTGTAGTGAGTTTGTTTGTTTCTCTTCTTTAAAAGATAAAACCTACATAGTAGCAGAAGCAGAGCTGTGCTGTTCTGAGAAGGGTAGAAACCTGGTTGGCATCAGAAAGTTACTTCAATATCCTGATTATTGGAAACTAAATATGTCTCTAATACATACACAGCTCTGGGGCTATAGACCTTGTTTTACAGGTCCAAACAGCTGAACAGACCCACTGAAGAACGGAAAGAGCATGGAGTAGCCATATATACTTTACAGGAAAAAGGCAAAAAGGCATGAAATGTACCAGTGCCTTTGAAAGAACCTCTCTATAGTGTACCATCTCTTAGTGAATGGTGGCACAGAGGACCAAAACACATGGCATTTAGTGAACTTTTCCTTGATTTCTGTTCATCAATTTTCCTGTTCCCTTCTACTCTTCTCCCCCTAGCCCCAGCTTAAAGTACTGTAAATGAGAGAGGAGTTTATGAAAATGGACTGTATTTTCTGGAGAGGGCAAAAATGTGTGCTGTTATACTTTTTAAGTCCCTTTCATATTCCCAGTATCACCTGCACTGAGGTCACCTTGCATGGTGAATTAGTAGAAGTATATGCCATGTCTGTTTATGTACAAAAATAACAGATATTCATCTTACCAAAAATTATGAACTAGCTTAAATATTGTAACGAAGGTATCTGATATTTATTAGACTAATTAATCCTCCTTTGGTGCCCCTGCTCAGTATTTGTCAGGACATAATATGTGAATGCACAAATAATTCTAAAGTTTTTTCCTCTATCTCAAAACATAATGATTCAGACCAGAGAGCCACTTGTCCTGGTTTCTTGTAACCTACAGCTGCCAGAAATGGATTCCCTGGAAAGTTAGGACAAGGCAAGTGCGTAATTTTTCTGTCTAAAATACTCTTTCACCCTTCAACTTAATTTTTTAGGTTTTTGGGGGTTTTTTTTGGATTTTTTTCTGAAACTGATCTGGTTTATCTGATCGGTAAATCCATGTTCATCTTTTTCATGAATCTGTGCAGCCTGTCCTTTAACCTAGATAAACTGTAGACACAGCAGCCTTTGGCAAGGAATTACTGAGGTCTGCCGCTTCTTGCCTATACAACCACTTTGTTTTTCGCTCTGAGATCTGTTTGGCTTCATTTGACACACCTCAGTTTATATACTGGAATAAAAGTAAACTCACAATCCTTTTTCAGCTTTCTCATGACACTAATGATTTTATGGCCTTCTATTGTATCTCCCTGTAAGTTACGCCTGCTCCAGGCTGCAGAACCCAAGCCTACTTGTTTGTTTCTCCATGGAACCAGTTTCAATCTTGTTGCCCTTCTCTGAGCTCTTTCCAGTAGTTCTACACTGTGAGAGTTTACTGGAACTGCTTCTTATGCCAGTTATGGGCAAACTGTAGATCTACACAATGCCACGAAAATGAAATTTTAAGTATTTTTCCTCTATTCCTTCCTCAAATGTTCTAAATTTCCTAAAACACAAGAATTTCAACATGAATACGAGGAAGAACCTTTTTACATTGAGAGTGGTAGAGCACTGGGACAGGGTGCCCAGGGAGGTCAAGAAATCTTCTCTCTGGAGACTTTCAAAATCCAGTTGGATGAATTCCTAAGTAACCTACTCTAGGTGACCCTGCCTTGGCACAGAAGTTGGACTTAGATGTTCTCCAGAGTTGTCTTCCAACCCTAATGACTCTGTGATTCTGTAAAACATTTCATTCTCCATTTTGATTGCTGCTGTAAGTATTGAGTTGATGTCAACTTCAAAATATCCACTATAACCCCAGTGTTCTGGAGCCTGTCTGGTGAGTTAATCTGTGAATTGTTTTATTTAATGCAAAACACTTTAATTCATAGTTCTGATGCCATTTTATTGTCCAGACACTTAAAGGTCTTTCTGCAGTTACTCAGTTTTCCATTCATATAATCATAGAATCATAGAATTAACTGGGTTGGAAGAGACCTCCGAGATCATCAAGTCCAACCCTTGATCCAACCC
>JAYRBT010000114.1:24475777-24501552 GCA_036023395.1 Myiotriccus ornatus
ACCACTGGTGACCGGCCGCCAGCTGGATCAGCCCCGTTCACCAGCACTCTCTGGGCCCGGCCCTCCAGCCAGTTCCTAACCCAGCAGAGAGTGCCCCTGTCCAAGCCGTGGGCTGCCAGCTTTTCCAGGGGTATATTATGGGAGACAGTATCAAAGGCTTTGCTGAAGTCCAGACAGAGCACATCCACAGCCTTCCCCTCATCCACCAGGCAGGTCACCTCATCATAAAAGATCAGGTTGGTCAGACAGGACCTGTCCCTCCTAAACCCCTGCTGGCTGGGTCTGATCCCTTGTCCATCCTTACCTATTTAAATACCTTTGTTTGATCAGTAAATTTGTTCACTTCATTGCTTACTTCCTTTTCCAGGTCACTTAAGAGTGTGGTGAACAGCACTGTCCCTACAACACAGTCCTCTAATTCTTCTGTGCTGTTTCTTTTCTTTAGTCAGTGTTGCACTCTTACACCTTGTCTGTTTAATTTCTTCAGAAGACATTGTATAAAATCTTGTTAAATGTCTTTTAGAAATTTGACAGTTACTCTTAAATGATAATTTATTGAATTATTCATTTTGTCAACTGTGTGATAACCCTTGCAGTCAACTTCAGGAGGTTTCCAAGGCATGCATTCTCTTTATAGAATCTATGGAAGCTTTTCTCTGAATAGAGAGAATTAGTGGACACTGGAATGAAGGCTGTGCTTTGTAACTTCTGTTATATGTACCTAAATAATAGCTGTTTTCCTTCTGTGAGGTTTACAGACCTGTAGTTGTCACTTTCATCACAAACCTTTTTCTAAATTCTCATTTATGTCTACACAGTCGTTAGAGATTGAAGTGGGATTTAAAAACTAAAAATCTATGCATGGATTCATATTTTGTCAAAGGAGAAGATTAAAAAAAAATACTTGCTTGAAGGCTTCTTGGTTTGCCAGAAGCCAAAGTTCAATATGTAAAAAACTTTATCATTTTGATGTTGAAATTTTCATATCATGTCCAGAAATGCTAATATCTTTGTTCTTTTCTCTTACTGTCTTTATCACCAGAAAGTTTTTAAGCTGATATTGCAAATGTTTGTATTTGGTCAGAGTTGTGTAAAGTACTGATAACTTAAAGTTTAGACATCCTGTGAGTCCTAATATATAAATGGCTTTAAGAGAACCAGTCAAAGATTACAAGTGCATGAAAGCAGTTCTTAATCTTCTCTAAAAAAATGCCTTTTGTAGAATTCTCAGGTTTTCCCCCAAAAGGTTCTCCTTTATTATGTTTATTTTACTGTTTTCAAAGTCTGTTCTGTAGCAAGGCAAAGTAGCACTTGCACCAACATGTAAACTTTGGGAAGGCTGTAAACATCACTTCAGCTGATGAGATAAAAGGATGTGCTTTACAAATAGGTGGACTGGTAATTGCATCTGGTAATTGAAGCTGCTCCTTGTGCAAGTACACAGATTGTACTATTTCGGAAATTAGGTTACTGCTTTGTTCCATTCACAGAAGCAAGGAGGTGAATATTTTCCACTTAATGAAGTAATACATGACAGCAGGGAAACAAGGATAGGCGGGTAGTCTGGATATATTCTGTACTGGTAGTCTGGTAGAATTCTTAGAATATTTGTCTTATTGCACCAACCAATGTAGAATACAGAAACAAATATTATACCTGGTTATATCAAAATGTCTTTTGAAGTATAAGGGCATTGCAATAGCAGATATAGAAAAAGTGGACAAGATTGGCATGTGTCTATAGTAGTTCAAATTTGTAGTGCAAGAAAATAAAAAATCACAGGAGGTTTCAGAACTTGAAGCTTTTCTTGAAGAAAGCCAAGAAAGGACAAACATATGAAAGGAAGAATGCCAACACAATGGATTTTAATTTTCATTATGGCTTTAACAAAAAAGGCTGAGAGATGAGACTTGGCTGCTATCACTTAATTTCATAAGGCCAGAAGAAAAAGCTGCTTACTAGTAGCTCAGTATGTGAAACAGTCTCTGAACAGTTGTGGGTAGTAGGGGAGATACATGGAGCGTGGATGGGCTGAAGAACTGGATGAAGTCAAAAGCCTTTTTTTTTTTTCCTCAAAGAAGCAACAGTAGCAGCATGAAATGTGGGGAAAGAAAGTGAGGCAGGTTGGTACAATTGTGACTTACAGATAGTTGTGGGAACAAATTTTTTCATTTGTAGGATAATATTAAAAATACATTACATTGGTTTGATATATTTTTTGACAGATCTGGAAAAAATATAGTTTTTTTGTGATTAAGCACAAAAAAAACCACAAGACAAAAAAGGATGTTAGGTGAGGTCGTACCCGGTAGCATTCTGAACTCTGCTGATTTAATTGATTTAGGCTGATGGTGCAGAGCGGGTGCTATCAGATGTGATAACTTTATTTGGAAGGAACTGCAATTCTTTGGAAAACACAATGAGAATGGTCTAGACAAATCAGAGCAGTGATCTGAAATCAGAAGATGAAGCTGAAATACAGACACAAAGTTTTCTGCTTAAAATGAGGGAGAGTACAAAATAAGAAATAGGAGATGCAGAATACTTAGTTTTCCCAGTAATAACTATGAAATAACATAGTTTTGCAGAAAGAATCTGGGGCTTATGCTACATGTTAAAATAGGATAAATAAACTACACAAAAAAGTGAGACAAGAAACTGATTATTCCTCCTCTTCTGGTGATGACTATGAAATCTCAACTGGCAATTGTATTTTCAGAAATGTAGGCCAATTGATAAGAGTCCAGAGAGGAGCTTCGCTAATGGGAACATTGGAAAACATGAGCTATGAGGAAAGACTGGAACTTAGAAAAGATTGAGACTAAACAAATTGACAGGGATGGATTAGCATTCTGCTTAAGTGAAAGAGCTGTGGTAGGCAGGTTTTTCTTAGTCCTGCACTGCAGCAGTGGTAGTTCTGGATTCATCACTAGACATATTCTTTTGGCAGGAGCTACTTGATAGGATGAGAGACTATGCAAAAAGAGAGAGCAGTGGAGACAAAGTAATCACCACTGGTTTTGTTATGTGACCTTGAACAACAAGTGGATAAAACCCTCATTTTTCTTAACTTCACAGGTACTGAGAGAATTGGTAAACCTCTGTAAATAAGGAATGATAATGCTCTGTCTCTTAGATATGCTAGTTGTTATTAAAAAAAAAAAAAAGAACAACTTGAAAGCACAGAGATACCGTGCAGGAAACACCCCTAAAACTGGCTGCTGGTGTTAGTTTCCTTAACCATCACCACTTGCTTGCTTCTGCCTGCAATAGTTTTGGAATGCACCATGTGCAGGATATATATCCAGATGGTACCGTGCAAGCAGTCTGTTCTAGTGTATGAATTCATACCGTTGGGATAAAAGTCTTGGGAGAATATTTTGCTCCGTGTCTTTTGAGGTAACATGCAGACTCTTTTCATAACATTGAAAAAGGAAGGCTGAATTTTGTCCTAATGAGGACGTTTCCATCAGAGAGGTTTCTGTAACTGTTTCTGATACCAGTTAAAACAATTAATATGAAGCTTCCCCCACCACCCCTATCAGCTTCTGCTAGACTCTTACTGTTTTTTTTGATCCATACATTATTCTTTTGACCTTCATTTTTAAGGAACTTATTGCCTTTGTTGATGCACTGAGAAAGTGGAAAAATTGTGCAGTAAAACTGTGTAAAACAGAGAAAAACCTTAAAGCTTCTAAGCGAACACTGTGGAGTATCAGTAATTTTTGTATTCTGAGACGAGAGTTTTTGTAGACTAGGATAGGGATTTCCTGAAATGTTCCTGGAATGTAATTTTGCTGGGGTTTAGTGCTTAGAATAAATACCACATCAGTGAGCTGCAGTAGAAGTGTATCTCTAGTTCCCAGGGTGTGTGTGGTTGAGAGCTGAGTGAGAATTCACCCATTTGCCAAGCATTGTGGAAAGAAGTTGTAGTAAAAGGGGGAAAAGAAACAACAACAAAAGAAATGAGAAATGTATGTTAGATGAATGCCTATAATGTAAATCAACAACAGGAAGAACCTGAAATCCTGGAGACAGGTTGTTGCTGATTTTGCCTGCTTTCAGATGTTGCCTGCTACATCTGCATCATGTCTCCCTAAAGCAAGTGGTACCTGTGTACTGAGGCAGGTGGGATGTCTGAGGCATGAGGTGCTGAATGCAGTCAGGGTTTGTGACACTGTCTTCCAGCAATGACACAGGGCAGGTGGCAAATGTATACAAGATCTATCAAATGCAATTAAGTTCCTCAAAACAACAACCAAAAATTTGGGAAATGTGTCAACTCCAAATCAGAGAGGAATAATTGTAAAGTTTAGATGAGGAAATGTAATGCTTGGAAAAGGCACACTGCTCATTTCACTGAGCAACTGTGTGTTCAGTGAAAAGGCACTCAGACAAGAAACTCATTTGAATCAACTCAGCAAATTGCTTTTAATTTATCATAGTGTCCAACTGAAGTCTCACCAGCTTTTCCTACAGAAAAGTGGAGAAAATTTTTTAGAGCTTCATTTTATGCAATGAAACTTGTCAATAAAAACTAAGCAGTCAAAGGAAGACATCAGCTGAAAAAAACATATTTCTGAAATTCATTTAGACTTACTTTATTGTGAATTTTTAATGTCATTCTCATGTGGCAAAAATTTAGTAGAAATTATGAAATTTGATGAGTATTCCATATTTCATGATAATTTAACTACACAGGAAAAAAAAAAAGAAGTGCTACATTTTAGGTAATCATGCTCTTAAAGGATTTATTTTATTTCCTGAAATGTTATCAGGAAATGGAAGCCTAGTGGCTTGAATACATTTCAAGTTTTTTCCTTACTAAAGTAACAGTAATTTGCACATAAATTCAAATAATGATCATAGAATTGTACAATGGTATGTGTTGGAAGGGACCTTAAAGATCAGTTAGTTCCAAACTGCATGCCTTAGGCAGGGACACCTTCCACTAGACCAGGCTGCTTAAAGCTCCATCCAAACTGGCTTTAAATACTTCCAGGGATGGGGCATCCACAGCTTCTCTGGGCAACGTGTTCCAGTATTTCACCACCCTGACAGTAAAGAATTCCTTCCTAGTATCTAATCTAAACCTACTCTCTTTCGATTTGAAACCATTCCCCTTGTCCTGTCACTTCATACCCTTTTAAAACATCTCTCTCCATCTTTTTCTTAGGCTCCCTTTAGGTACCATAAGGCTGCTATAAAGTCATCCTGGATCCTTCTCTTCTCTCAGCCTGTCTTCATGGGAGAGGTGCTCCAGCCCTCTGATCATCCAGACTTGCTCCAAAAGGTCAATGTCTTTCTTGTTTCAGAGGCCCCGGAGTTGAACACAGTACTCTATGTAGGTTCTCACAAGAGAAGAGTAGGTGGCATAAATCACCTCTCTTGACCTTTTGGTCATGCCTCTTTTGAATGTTCTTTTTTTTTAAAATTAATTTACTTTTGATTTAAATTTAATTCAGTACTGTGCCACCTCTTAATTTCGAGAATTATTTTTTCTTATTCCTGTGTGCTGAAGCTAAGATGATTATTTACCCTTCTGTAAAGATATCTCTGAAAGTGATTCTTTTTTTTTTTTTTAACATTGTTAAGAGATGAAGTATTTAAAGCATAAACAACTGCCAGTCTGTGCAGGAACGTCCTTACAAACCTAGCCCAAATTTTGATGTTTTCCAAGCATCTGCTGTCCAGTTTCCATGCCTTGGTTTACAGAGCTTGCTGTTTACATGTCCAAATATTTTTTCAATTTTTTTCTTCATTACTGTTGAGGATATGGGCAGAACTTCTGAGGAATCCAAAGCCTCAGTTACTAAGGTTTTGTTCATTTCTGAATTATCCATTTAATTCTGGGGTCATAGATTTTTGACATGAATTGTCCATCATTGACTAGTCTTCAGAACTGACGACTAAGTTGCTCAGAAATACCTAAATTTTGAGAAATATTTTAATAAAGCAACTACGGTGAGATCATATGAGGTCTTTTTGCCGTCACATCTTTTTTTTACATCAGTGATGACATCTAGAAATGACAGAATCTATTTTGACATGATGTCTTCCTGAAATGGATATCCTGTTGTATTAGTGGTTATAAAAATGTCTCATCAAACATGCTGTGGGTTGTCAGGCTCACATGTAAGAACTCCAGGAGAAGAGGAGGAAAACTACCTCTACGCTTCTGATGGGTAACTTGAAAATTAAAGAGTAGCTGTTGCTGCATGTCATTTACTGGGAAAAGGGGATAGAAGTTATCAGAAACTTTTGGACCTCTCAAACCCATCTCATTGAAAAAGATGATGTGAGGGTGTGATGATTCACCCTTAAGGAGAGACTTCTCTGAGCCTCTACCGAGGGGATGCCTGCTGTTGGCTAATGGAGACTGTCAACACTGATGCCTAATTAAGTACCAGTTTTCCCCACACATGGCATGTGGAGAGTCACACATCCAAGAAGTCAGCCAGCTGAATGGGGAACTGCTCATGCTGCTTTCACCAGACAGGTCTAGACTCTTTCATTCCACCCGTTAAAGTCTTCTACCATCTCGGATCTTTGGGGCTGCCCTTTGACTGAGGGTCCAACAACTGCCGTTTCCTTCAATGGAACCAAAAATTGGTAAATTAGTTACTGTTTTGCAGCTTTGTTTTCAGTCTCCCAGATTTTTAGAACCTAAACCACACTAATGGGGATGTCACAGAATCACAGAATGTACTGAGTTGGAAGGGACCCACAAGGATCATCAAGTCCATGCTTATGCCACATGGCCCTTGAAGACTTGGTCCCTCTCATTACAGGTCGCCTGCCTCTGGCCCTTACTTGAAAGAGCTGATGTCCAGATGTCCAGAACAAGTCTAACGAATGGGACTCAGCTCCCCAGCTCAAGAAAAATGCTGCACTGCTGGAGTTTTGCCTCAGTTTTTCTGACTAAAGCAATTGAAATCTGTGGTAACATTAGTGTTGAACACTAACTAGCAGAGCATTTAAATGCCTAAAGTGATAGCGTTTGAGCAGTACCCTGAAGCAACTGTAGCCCCAGCTTCTGTTTGCCCTTATTGGACTGCCCAAGAATAAGAGAAAGGATCTTAATTTGTTAAAGCTTCTTAAAATATGGCTGTTTTTTTCCAGGAGTAGTTCCCTAGTTCTCCAGTGTAATCTTTGATCTCTAAAAACAGAGTTCCCTGATAATTTTTCACCAATGGCAAAGTTTCAGTGATTCAGGCTTCCTCCTCCTAGTTCATAAAATTAGTATTAAGATATGCCTAAGCTTATAACATTGATGTGTTTAATAAAATGTGTTATTTGTGTAGCCTGAACAGCTGATATCTGTTCCTGTAACGTATTTGCTTTTTTTTTCCCCCACTGTGTCCTTAGTGTGATATACAAATCGGATTAGGTTTTTACTCTGCCTCTCTGAAGCATTTAGTGAAACAGTTGGATGTGTTTTGTATACATTTTTTACATGTTTATTAAACAAGCTCACTAAACTTTATATTTGTTGGTGTGGAAGTGTTTGATATCATACAGTCAGATGGATATTAAAGAAATCCATGTGGGGAACCCTGTGAATTCACCTGTTGCATCTGCATGCTATATCTAGATATGATCATTGGGTGTTTTTTGCCAGATACCCATAATCAATCTGTGCTGTGTATGCTGGCAGAGAACTGTTTTGCAGATCAAAATCATCACTGTTATATGCTGATTTTTGAAGCACACGGGCTCGCACATCAGTAGTCATGAGATTATGCATATAGTCTCATGAAGTATTTTTCTTTTTGTAATCTTAACTTTTATTTGGAGAATGTTTGGGGTTTTGTCATAGAAATAATTTCCTGTCTTTCCCTGTACTGTTTGCCCATACTTGTATGAGTGCTAAAGACATTGGAACTGAAACATATGGGGATTTTTGTTGTTTTGTTTTAAATACTCTGCAGGAACATGAGGAAATTCCTTAATCACTTCAAACGCCTCTCTAAATTGACGTGTGTAGGCTTTCTTCTACTGGGATTACTTTAACTGAACTGAAACCAAGTGAAGTGCTGCAGCAATGTATCAGAAACAGCTACGTGTGGTTTTAACAATAAGTGCTATTCAGAGTAGTTAGAGCAGTTTCTTTAAGGGATCTTATCATCCTTTGAGTGTAATATTAATAAAATGTTTGCTTATGAACTAAATACTTTTAGTGTTCATGGTACTTTAGGAATTGCTTTGTAAAAGTGGACTGTGAAATAAATATAAAAGATAGCATTTTCTTAGGGTGCTAATTATAAGTTCTAACTATGATACTCTTCAATATTACCTTTCTTCATCTACAATGTTCAGTTTGGCAATTTTTTCCTGACAAATTTTGCTTCTGAATTTTCTACACATATTTGTCTTGTGTTTGTCCTTTTCAAAGTCCTTTTTTCATTACAATCGTCTTTAATTCTCTGGACATCAGGCAGCTTACTTCCATTTATATACTGGATCTATGCACAAGTGCTAGTTAATTTTCATTACGATGCTGGGGATCCTGCATTTTTGACCTGGTTTCTCAGGTTGGTATTGAAGCTGTAAAAGCAAGCCCATTCCTGTAAAAATGGAGAAATGAAACTTTCCACGTCTGTCATGCAGTGTAAACAAACGTTTTTCTGCTTAGGTGGTATGTTTGTTGTCTCTTGGTAAATAGCTGCTGTGTTAATGACTGCCAAAACAGACAAACATATGAGTTCCGTTGGTTTTAATGGCAGGAGTTAGTTCTCCCCTTCCTTTCTGTACCTCCTACATTAAAACAGAGTGTTCTTAATTTAGAGAATATCATTCACTATGTATCATAGTGGCTAAAGAGAAGATTTGTCCTCATTTCAGTGCTTATTTGGGTATGGGAGTTTATTTGGTGTGTGACCTAATCTTATGTGTTTGTAAGGCTTTTGTTTAGGCTTAAGAAATCCCTCTGCTAACTATATTGTTTACTCTGTATGAGCATTTAAAGTCTATCAGGTGAGACCAAGCATGTTAGGTGAGACTGGTTTGTAGATCTGTATTCATCTGGCACATTATAGCTCTCATAACATATTTCTAACATAAAATGCTGTAGGCACGTTTGCTGACTTAATTGCTGTCTGATATATTATTAAGTACCATATGGCTTTTACAGAAAACAAACTGCAGATCTTTCTTAACTAGTGAAATCATTAAAACTACAAAGAATTTTTATAACTTTAGATTAGAAATTGCCTCAAAGTTATTCAATTTTGTTCCCCCTTTTCCCTTCTCCCTGTGTCTCAACTTCATGAATCATATATTTATAAATGCTTGACTCTTTATATTTGCACTTTTGAATATAAGCATATGTACAAATTCTTCATTGAAAGCCCGTGAAGTTTGCACTGTGTTCAAAACTAGGAAAGTGGATGAAGAATGAAAGAACAAAATTCAGGTTTGTCAGTAATGGTATTTTAATGATAGTATTTGTTTGCTCTTAGACCACTTTGGGAGTTGCATGTTGTGATTTATGAATAAACCATGCAAACCTCATTTCCTAGAGCAAAACACAAATGTATGTAAACATAGAGATGCCTGAGAGAGGAAACTGCACCAAATGTAGTCAGGGATATGGATCTCTTTTGGCCAAAAATCTGGTCTGAATAGCTTGGAGGTTTGGAGGAAACATTGTGCTTACCTTTTAGTGGCAACGTGTCTCTGATAGCAAGGCATCTCTTCAGTTTGGTGTGCATCACTGATCTTTTTGTAAATACTTGGCAAAGACAAAACAGCAAGGATATGGTTGTCCTGAACAAGGAACGATGGTGGAGAGAGAGCCCAGAAGTGAATGATGCCTAAGTAGGGCTGAGGGGTAACTTGGGGCTCTAGTAAGGGACCACTGCTACTGGCCAGTAAAGCTGTACTTGTTACTCTTGAGAATCAGTGATGAACTCCCTGTAGAAAAGCAGGAGTCAGGTCTTCTGTTAGCAAGCAAGAGGAACCTAAAACGCAGGGTGCCCCAGACACTGGAATGGGAAAATTATCATAAGTATCCATGATATTGCTAACTTGAGCGCTGACTTTCTGAGGATTGTGTTCTTCTTTCCTCCTCTGACTTTTTTGCCCCCCTAGATTATCTTCCTAAAGTGGACTCATTGCTTGCATGTACTGTCTAGCATTGGTGGCACAGGAGGTATATGCAAGTATCAAGTTGAAATTGAATTTTCAGAAAGCTTTTCTACAGAACAGCAAGCACAGCCTCTTTGCTACCAAATCCTCAGTTTCTTACACCTGGGTAATCTACGCTTACCAGCTTAGTGTCAATCAGTGTTTGCCACCCAGGTCTGTGGGAACATCTGATGTTATGATTTAATCAACACAAGTGAGGTAACCAACTTGCAGAACATGTTTTATTCAGTAGAATGACTGTTATAGAAGATAACACTGTGATCCAAATAAAAACTAAAAGTTGTCATAAAATTACTTCTATCTCGTGGACGTGGCGAATGGTTGCAATTTCCATTTTGTGCAGCCCTAGCTTACGGAATGTACCAAATTTCACAATCCTACTATTTTTAAAACAAGAACTTACTAGGTATAAATCTGTGTTTCCTAACCAAAAAAAAATTTTAATTTTTTTTCCCCTTAAAGTTTATTCAGTTCACACCTGAGTTGAAAGCCCTGGTATGAAAGGACTTGTTATTTTGAATGAGAAAGGAAACTCGTTAGAAAACTAGCTGTTAGAACTGTGATGAAGAATGAAAACTGTGGCATACAATCTATGTCTTACTGTAGTAGAAGGTAGAGATTTTCTTGTGTTGGAGACTATGCAGCACATAAACTGTGTTAACCTCTCACTGTAGAAAATAAAGTCCTCAAACTTTATGCCTTAGTGAAAAAGGTTGTGTAAATAAAGTTTGAGTATACTTTGTCTAGAAGTATTTCAGAAGTAGGGGCAGGTCTGCCCAGGGAACAGGCTGGGGAAGTGGTTGAATCACCCTCCCCGGAGGTATTTAAAATATGTGTAGATGTGGTGCTTGGAAACGTGGTTTTGTGGTGGATTTGTCAGTGCTGGGTTAACAGTTGGACTCAATGATCTTGGAGGTCTTTTCCAACCTAAATTATTCTATGATTTAGATGTAACATAGTTCTGGAGCAGTGAGTAAGGCAGTAAAGGTAAAATGGTGGCTGTTGGATATCCAGTATCTGTTTGGGCAAAGCTACTTGCCAAGATGAACTCTCAGCAGCTCTTAATTGCCACAAACTAAACTTCTTTTAGGTCACGCCAACGGCTTCAGCCTCAGAGACTTGGGATAAGCAGGCAGAGATCTGAAAATCCAAGAGGCACATTAACTAGGTCCTTTTTCCCATGCATCTCCACACAGCTTTTGTATGAAGTTTGCAGGGGGTTCTGTCACGCTTTGGTATGAAGAGTATAATTGTTGCAGTGTTCTAAGGACAGTGGAAGCTCCTTTTCATGATCCAGCTTACACTAGTGGTACAATGCAAAACCTGCTAAGATGGAGCTGGAGATAGGAACTAGTTTTTCTAAGGAAACTGGGAAGTCCTTTTTCCACATAAAAATGTTTTACTGGTGATGATGGGGGGAATAAACAAAAAGTTACCCAATATCTAAGTTTTTTGGCTTACCTACTTTTCTCTGAAAATGTGAATTTTAATTAGAAAATTCAGCAATATGACTGTTAAGCATTGTAACTTGTATATTTCATATCCTCATTCTTTTATAAGTGGGCATGATCAATAGCTGGGGTAAGTTTCTTCAAATGAAACACGGTCATCCCTTTCTACAGAACTGATCACAGTAAATTAATTCTGTTAGAGGAAAGAGATGATCTGATATCACCAGGTAAGAACTTCCATGAAGGCTTCAAGATTTGGCAGTTGGAGTTGGAACATATAGTTTTTCTCTATGAATGAATAATGTTGGTTGATTTTTATTTTTTTCTCTTTTAAGGGAGGATGAATGTGAGGAGGCGAATATGTATGAGGTTTTTCACTGAAAACTCAATTTGAAAGTTATACTTCTCCAACTGCAACCCATGGAAAACTCTCTTAAGATCTGCCTTTTTTCTAGTTAGTCTAGTAAAGCTTTGCTTTGAATTTGCTGTGGTGTAGCAGTGCACATTTGCTTTGCATACATTTTTCAAAGAACATTGTACTGCAAGGTTTCCACTTGTGCTTTACTTGGGGAGAATTAAACCTGGAATTCCTACTGAATAGCAAGTAATAGCAACTCTGACTACTGACTCAGGAATGTGGAAGTCGGTGTAGTTACACTGGAAAAGCATCCTCGGGAAGTGCAGACTCTTCTCTAAGGAGCTGTCAAAATTCTGTCAACCTTCAGTAGGTGGTGGAGACTGTCACCATATACAGATTCTTTGGTTGTTGGTAGTACATGTATCCTAGGGCTATTAATATAGTAATAAATTATTCTGGGTGCTAAAGAGGAAGATGAACTGTAAAAGGGTGTTATCCAGGGGGATCAATTATTTTAGGGTTATCTTGATTATGTATGTGGTAGAATGATATGAAGAGAAAATGAAGAAGCAGAGTTGGAAGTTGAAGGTGAGATGAAGGAGAGATGGAGCCACAGAGACAGACACTGCAGCATAAGAATAACAGAAGACACTCATTATTTTAGTGATATTACAAGAAAAAGGTGAAGTAGGAAAGTGGGAAAGGAAAGGCTGCATACAGAAAGCTGAGAAAGCACTAAAATATGTGAAAAGGATTCAGTGAGATAGAAATAGATTCCTGAAGAAGTAACTGAATGTCTTGAGACTGAATCAATATTTTTCGTTAAAATTCTGCTGAGATTAATTTTGGCTTAAACTTTTTGCAAGGGAGGAGGTGACAGATGGACCCAGAGAGGGTCTCGATTTTCATGTCCACACAGAATCTAATTTTTTTATTTTTGTTTGTTGAAGGCATTAAAAAATACTGCTGGCAGGTTTTCCATTTCCTTTGGCTTTCATGTCTAAAGAAATATTCAGACTGGGAGAGGGGATGGGAAGCTGAGCCAGGTGGCAAGCTTATTCATCACCTAGTCAGTGGTGAAAAATATTGAATGATCAAATGAAAGTGTCTTAAAATAACATGAGCACAGAGACATAAAAAACTGCCAAGGGAAGGAATTTATGTTAAGAGAAAACTTAGTTTCCCTGTTTTAATGAAAGACTTAAACATTCAGTGAAAGAAAGTGTATGTACCATCTGTAGCTACAGTTTTTACTGTTGTTATTTTTTGGAGTACTTAGAAAATCATAAAGAAATGCTTTTTTTCTGAAAGGAATTCAATTTGAATACTTTAATGGAAAATACCTTTTGTGTGTTTATGTATGTGAGTATGACCTGTATGCCATAGGTCAACATCTCTAAACTTAATTCTACAGAAGAAAAACATCTTTTTGCAGATTTTTCTAAAGAAAAATTATTTCTGTAAATTACCGAATAAGCTGTGAAGTGGTTTGGTGGGTCTGTCTGCTTTAGAATGTAAACCAAAACCAGAGGAAAAATTGTATTTGAAATAAAGAAGCTTCACATCTTGAACTGTGACTGTATGGGACATATCATCTACAAATCAGTGTGCACAATTTAAGGGGGCATAGTTAATTTTGTTATAAACCCGTGCCTATCCCTTATCTTTCACCATCTGAAAAAGATCACTTGGTGGCAAAACTGATGTCTAACCTTGCTTTCTTTGTCTACTGTATTCATGAACTGGAGAACAGTGTCTTCTAATAAAGACTACAGTGTTTTAATTCTGGGGTTTTGAAGAATATTCCAGAAGTATCTGCTGGGACCCTCTAATATTTTGCTGGCAGTTAATAAGTGTAATGATTTTTACTGTATTCAACTAAATAACTAAAAGGGTTAGGTAGCCATGAATTTTTGGTTACTTCCTGCTGAGGGGTCCCTTTCTTAACACCCAGCCACCTTGATAAAGATCATGCAGGAGATGGGAGCTGTGTAACAGCACTTCTTCAAAATCAAGTTGTTGCTTTGTATTCCTAAAATATAAGACTTTGAATGAATTTAATTAATATTTATATGTTGGTAAACTAACAATGGCCCCAGCAAATGCTGCTAGACTCCAGGTAATCTGAAAGACTGGAGCTATACTGGACACATTTTGCCGTGGACAAAAGAGGAGTTTAAGGTATAAGATCTGCAATGTAGACAAGGCTTAGCCTAGAAAACGCTGTTGTAAACATCTTTATGCAACCTAAGTTCTGCATGATTTGGGTACAGACTTTAATTTGTTCTTTAGTGTCATAAATGCAAAATATTGTAATTGGTTGGCCAATGTAGAAATGTGTGAGAAGAAATTAAGTGCTTCAAAATCTTGGAAAAATGGAAAGGAAATATTTTTGAATCACAGATTTGGGTTGATATATTTTATCTAAAGCAAAAATCTAATGCATTTCTCCATCTTTTTTAAAGAAAAAAGGCACTTTGACCAAACATTTTGTCAAAATATTTGGAAGATTTCTCCCTCAATTCCACCCCCTGCCCTAATTGTGAATGCATATGAAGATTGAGCTGTAAAAGCTTTAAAGGCAATTTAAAAGAACTTCTGTTCTCCATCCAGTTCTCAAAATAAATAATGTCCCATTTTTAACATCACTGTCTAACAGTTTGTTAGATCTGCAGAAATGTGCAGAAATAATGTCATATTAGCATTTATTAATTGTACAGATGCCATTCATCAGCCAACACTATTTACAAAAAATGAAATAAGATGGATTTCTGAGATCCACAGTGCTTAAATTAAAAACATAGTTCTTTTTGTAGCAGATGCTATTTTTGAAGATTTGTTTCTCTGTACATGAGCTCTTGGAAACATGTTAGTATTGTTCAGAGCTGCCCTGCTTAGTGACAGGGTTCTTGAGTGCTGCTGTAGTGCAAAAATCACCGATGAGCTAGTAATATTTTGACATACACTTAGAGAAATAGAGGTGTAAACTGTCTCTAAAGACTTAGATTCTAGTGTAAGAATGCCTGAGTGGCCATTGGAAGACAAAGAGATTGGGAATTAACTTCATTCAAATGTCTTTTACTGGTTTTAAAATCCAGTGCTGCATATATATTCTGAATCTGGAATTTAACAGTTATAACAGAGTTTGAACTCAAATGATTGAATCAGTTTAATTTTTTTATGTCATGTAGCTCTTAGAAATCTCCCTGCTTGAGTGCTGGCTTACTGTTCAACCACCTGGGGGTCTTTCTTAGAAAATTCTCAGACTTCTATCCCAAACGTATTTTTGAATTACATGCCATGCTTAATGAAAAGCAGAGAGTTGATTAGAACAAGCAATATAGGAAATTAGTTTTCTACATATATGAGGGAGAGATTTATAGTTCCTGTAGTATATTTTCTGTCTTTGTAGGCTGGTAGGCAGCACCTTGCAGCATGAGAAAGTAAGCATGAGAAAACATGCTGGGCGAGAAAGGAAAAAGCGAAGAATTTTCTTGTCGCAAAGTTTGCGGGTTTGTATCCTGGCACAGTTGTGTTTCATGTAATTAGTGGGAAATGTTTTTTTTTAAAAAAGGGTAATTTCCATTGTGGCTCACTATGAATAGCAATATATTATGTATAAACACATTGATTGGTACCAATAGAGTGAGTTTTATTTTGTGGTTCGAGTAGTACTATATCGAATGTGATTTTCTAGAAGTAGAATGCCTTAATTCCAACTCTGCCAGTTACATATTAATGAATGATCTCTATACCTTCTTTATTTATAGCTGCTGTCTTGCACTTATTTACACATAAAACTTTTTAGATGGAGGTACTGTCTTGCTATGTGCAAGTGACAGAGCACAACGGCAAAAAGTTGGCCTCTCACTATACAAATATGTCATAATCAGTATTATAGATTAATTAATTGATATTCCAACAAGGAAACTTTGATTTTCACTTTTTATCTGAATTTTGGCCCTAAAAATCGAGACAATTGTGAACTTCACAGTGTTGGCTTTAAAGCCTGTCTTTATAGAAATCGGCAGAATCACAAAGACTACCCTGGCAGTTTCATCCACATACTCCAGTTCCTCTATAGTAGCAGTGACATAAAAGTAGATGGGTTGACAAATCGGTACATATCTTTGGAGCTGTGAAAAATCCAGAAGACACATTTTCTGGTTTTGTGTTTTTTTTTTTTTTTTTTTTGACTGGATTTTAATTGAGAAAATATTAAGGAGTGGATTTAATGAAAGGGATTATAAAACAGAAAAGTATCAATGGAATTTCATCTTTGTATGCTTAATAACTACCTAAACAAAAGTTGAAGGCCAGGGATAAATCCAATAAATACAAATTAAATGCTACTGTCTGACCCTTATTTGAACTGAAAGGTTGGATCCATCATAACCTAATTGGTTTATCCTCTTGTGTCTAAGATATTCTACCATAAACAGAGTATTTTTACATCCTGAAGAGCTTAGGTTGGAAATGAAAACTTTACTGAGCCTCATAGATTTGATTAATAGAGGCTAAACAATTTGTGTGGCTAAAGATGCTCTGTTAGCATTTTGGAAATTCATACTAGTTTTGTATGTAAAACAAACCTCCATTTAAACTGCAACTTCAGAGCTATCACAGTATAGTTGGGTTATCATCTTATGTCTAAGAGGCTCTATAGTAAACACACTGTTCTTATGTCCTGGAAAGCTTAAGCCTGTACACTGATATTTTTTGTTGCTCTTCAGTAATTCTTGTTATGGGAAGCATAGAGATTGTTCAGTCTCTGTTAAAATTGAGTATACTGGTAATGTTATACAACTTCATAAATTTTTTTTCAGGCTGGAAAAGGGAGTCCAAGTCTGTGTAATCATTTCTTGTAAGTTGTTCTTCGTAGCTGGTTGTGCAGGTAGCACTCCTCTGTACTTTTGGTGGCTATACTGTACCTTCTGGAAAGGAAGAATCAAAAAATGTGTTTTTCTGGAGTAACTGCAAAATACCATCACTCTGGTGTTATGGTAATGCAATAGCAAATACGATGTCTGAGCTAAATCTGTTAGTTTTTCCTATTAGGATATGATTGAAAACCCCCCCAACATTTAGTTCAGACTACTGATCTTTTTAAGCGAAAACCACTGATGTGTAACATGAAGCACGGATACTATGTTTGAAAACTTTTTGTGGGTTGAGATACTGACAGAAGGATAAACTCTGAAGTAATCTGTGCCTCAGATTAAGTCTTCTTCTTCTCCAACTCCCATAAATAGTTCAAGCACAACTATTTCTCCTAGGATGCATGCACACATGAGGCTAGGCTGGGAACATATCTATGTAAATATTTGTACAATATGTTCTGCGGATCCAGCCATGTTGACACACTTAATACGCAAGAAAAACTCAATAAACTTGGGAGAGGGAACCCACCTTCAATAAAGTCTTTCTCAGTGTGATTTTTTTTTTAAATTAATGACAAGATTTCATAGAATCTGCAAATAAGCTTGAAATATATCATGAGGCCTTTTATCAGCAAACGCTTCTTAATATAAAGGGAAATAAGGAAGGCATGTATTTCATATCTAGATGTAGGCAACACTTGGGACAGCATGAAAAAGTTACCTCTTTGTCTGTAGCTAAGCAGTTTTTTTACATATGTGCTGATGATCTCAGTTTTGTCATCCTCTCCCAAATTAGCTTTAATTGTTCATTACTCTTCTTGCCTATGCACTGCACTGGGGAGAACAACTTAATAGCTCTTCATATGAATAGAGTAGGTGATCACACAGGTGTTTTCCTTCTGCAGGTACTCTAGAAACAGCAGAAGTGCAATTGCAAGTAATAGCACGGTCTGTGACTGCAGAGTTGTCTTGTATTCAATTTAACTGCATAGCAGAGCTACAAAGTGTATCGTGGGCTCTACTCATCTTAAAATTGTGCCATTTGTCTCATCTTCAAAGAAAACAAAGTGTTGGAAAAGTTAACAGTGAAGAATTTATTCAAGTATAGCGTGTATAAGCAACAGGATGTCACTGTACGGCATTTTCATAATCCTTTATGTTGTTGCCACTGATTTTACAAACTTTCCCTCATGTAGCACAATTAAGTTTTATATCCCAAATCCAGAAAAGAATTGTGTTATCTGAAAACAGTCTGAGCTGTAACTAGAAATTGACACATAGACTAACTTTATTCTAGATGTTGGTGTGTTGAAATGGAATTGTGTTTCCATTGAAGCGGATGGGTATTTAAGTTCGCACTTCCAAATAAGAGGACCGGATGTCATGTTGTAGTTAGGTTTTGGAATATGATAAATATTTCTGTTTCTGTCTCGCAAAATCAACCTATGTGTCCTCTTCTCCCTCCTCCATTTAAGACAATGGATATTTCGTATAGTCAAGATTCAATTCCCGGAAGGATATGTTATTTTCCTTATACTCAACACAAATAATGTGCATGTATCATGTGACAGAGATGGTGGAGAGCTAAGCAGAATTTTGTTGGTTCTGCAGTTCTCTGCAGCTCTGGTTATGCTCTGATTTGGAATGAATGAGACTTTGCAAAGGACTCATGGACTTCATTTAACTTTCTAGAAAGTTAATGGGTGTAGGTCAGGTTGGTTGGCTGGGCTCTCCCTTTCACTGATTTAAGAATAGGTAACTCCAGAGAACAGCTGATGATGTTTGTTTAAGACATGAAAAGCTCTCGTCTTCAAGATGATCTTATTAACCAGATTTAATAATTCTACTTTGTGTGTTCATATGTAGATCTGTTGGTAGAAATGAGCTATTAAGAAATTATCTAATGCAGAGTATACTTAAATCACAGTACTATCATGGATTCATATTCCTATTTGGCGATAGGAAGCATGAGAGCATTTGCTTCTGGGAAATCTTTATATAAGATTTGTATAATTTATTTATAATCGTCCTTAGAGAGATGCAGTAGCTTCAGTGTAATAGCTGCAGGAAATTCCCTCAGTGTTATCATGTATGTTATATGAGTACAATGTGCATGTTTGATTACAAAGCATTTTAAGACACTTACCTCCTGAAAACTTTTCAAAGTGGTTCCAAATAGATGCCTTATAAGCCAAGCTCATGAAAATTAAAATCAACTTCCTTAAATAGCTGATAACCCCTTCTTATGACCAAACCCCTTACTTGGTTTCTATTACTTAAAATTGGAAAATAGGCAAGCATATTGGATTGTGTCCATAAATAAATGACACATGTACTACAAGCTCACTATAAGATGCTGTGATTTTTTATTTATTTATTTGGAGATATCCTGTTTTCCTCGGTTTACAAAGACAACTCAGTGTTGAGGGAACTGAAGACTGGGGTGTGCTGGGCTAACACAAATTTAACTGAAGCCAAGAATGCCCTGGTTTGGCTCTGGAGAGTGTACTAAGCAGCCAAGAACATTTGGAAAGCCAAATCTAAACCAGTACGGTGAGTTTCCTGTATTGTACTGGATACAGCCATAATTATATATCAGAATTTTATTCTGTCTATCCTTTCTTCACATCTTGTTTTAACAGAGGATAGTCTGCATTGTATATGCCAGAGCAGGATGACAATAGCTTCATGAGTGGCACAAACTATTATGTCCCCCTCTTCTTGAAACAGCTTTAATTTCTTGTCACTAGTTCCCTGATTTTTAGGCAGAATCAACTATATGGCTCGAGTTTGTCCTAGTCAGGATGTGGGGAAAGCTAAATCCAACATACAGACTGACCTAAAAAGTTATATTGGCACTAAGAGAGATTCAATAAGTAATTTATTTTGCAACATAAGTAGAAACCAAGGTGGTGTTTAAAAAATAAAAATAAGTTGCAACAACTGTTTATCTGCTTTGTAAGAAAAGAGCAGACCTGGATTTCTTCAGAGGATTATTTACTCCTGATACTGTGTTCAGTAATATAGCTTAACAGACCCTTCCTCTAGAGCTGTTTTCACAGAAAATGTCTGCCTAAATACTTGTGTTAAAACAGACTCTCTCTTTCTGATGTTATATTCTGCTAGGAACTAGAGTTATACTCTGTATCATTTTGAAAATTCTTTAAATGTCTAAACCAAAATAAAATGCTTTAGTTTGAATGAAGTGTAAGATCTCCTAAATGGTATTATTCTTTAATTTATTTGATGATCCGTGTTTTCATGAATGTACATGAATGTGGAAACGAGTATTTAGCTTATTCATAGATATTCCTGGTTTATGTTTTCACCAAACTAATTATCCCATCTAATTTAAATTATTTTCATCTTGTTTTCTAGAGGATCCATGTCCTCTTACTAATTTAAAGCTTTTTGTCCTTCTCTTCCCCATTTTTCTCTCATCTTGCTTGTTACGCCTGAATTAAAAACATCTGGATTAAAAATGTTGAGGTTTTGATAACAAGTCTGTCTCTCATTTATTTTCCTTGTAAAATGCCACAGCATCCTTTCTATACTTAGCATCCAAGAAAAGTTGAGATGTGTTGAAAGTTTTTGCTAGAAAATATTTTTTATAGAAAATCATTGTTTTGATCAAGTTTGGATTTTTTTTTTTAATATAAAGTTTTTACTGTATTTTGGGAGATAGTTCTTCATTATACCCCAGGGAAAGAAAACTGCATTTTTCGAGTTTCATCATCTGAGACTGAAAAAAATGAAAAATTACATGTATATTTAATGATTACAGTTGCAATTACTATGCTGCTCTGCTTGCATGTATTTTGCCAGCAAATCTTGAAGGACCAAATGCACACACACACTCACACAAATAGATGAGGTGTGTAAAGTAGATGAAAAAACTTATGCAAGAATAACATGCATTAGCAAGCCATTGTTCTCAGGTACAGAAAAAACAATGCAGAAATCTTGCATGTTACTATGTACCAGGAAGCAAATTCCATGCTTCCAAAGCAAGGTGTGAGTGAAGGAAAATGAATGCTAGTACAGCAGTCTAGCCAAGGATCTCCCCATTTATGTGTGGTTTTTTCATTTATTTTATTTTATTTCTAACCAATCTAACTATGCTGTGACCTGCCCAGAAACAAGGACAAAGAGTATAGACTAGGTAATGAGCTTGTTATCATAGGTCCAGTGTTACCACTTAAAAATGGATTATGCAGATGAGTAACCTCAATCTCTTGACACAATTTGCAAGAGCGAGATTGGAAATTCAAGTCAGTGCAAATGCTATTCAAGCTGGAACAGTTGCTACTGCAAAAATGAAATGGGTAAAACCAGGTATGAATGGCAGACTTGAGGAGCTGGCAGTTTGTTTACTGAATATCACATGCTCAAATCTAAGGGAAATTGTTTTTCAAAAGTTGCTTAATTACTGATTCAGTCAGGGCCACTGAAGAATAGCACAGTGATTCTGAAAATCTGATCATCAACACAGGGTTCTGTGTTTTCACAAGTTTTCTCTGTTCTGCTGTTGGACTATAATGCAACTGCAGAACCAATTTTCCTGCACATTCTGAGACAGTTTAACTGCAGCCTGAACTTTACAAGTCAGATGTGGTGTGTAATTAGAGTATTTACTATGAAGTGAAAAAATTTTGAGCTCTGATGTTGATTCATGAACAATAAAAAAAATATTAGATGATCAGGAGTAGTATCCATTCATATAATAGCAGGAAGAATATCCATTCATATCACAGCCATTTGTTTTAGTTCATACTGAACCCTTGTGGAACTGGAGAACCAAAAAATGTCTGTGGCTCTGCCAAGGAGTGTCTGCCTGAATTTCCACTGGAAATTCCAGTAAGCATTAGCACTTAATTACTGTACCCTACCTTAAAGGCAGGAATTAAGTGATGTGCAGCATGGCTATGGCCTTCTCCTTTTTGCATGTCTTAATGTGTTGCAGTACAACTGAAGTTAGGAACAGAGCTCCCTTGTTGATAATCTGGGCTTGCCAGGATCTGCAAGTACATAATAAATGACTCTCAATTATATAACATAACTTGCCCCTGCTTTCTCAAGAGGATAATTGCATATTAACACATGCTTATTAATAAGTATTGTAGGTACTGAAAAACAACCTAATTTCCTTTCCTTGTTTATAAAGCTAGACTTACCTACTTTTTTGATATGTCCCACATACACAGAAGCTTATTCTTCCTTGACATAGTAATTCTCATAGACAAAAGACATAAACGTGTCTGTGTTGCTTAAAACTTCAGTCTTGTTCTAGCGCTCTAACCTCATAGGAATATAAGGTCAGCTCCTAGGATTTTGGCACGCCACATGGTGCTGTGTAGTGAGCATTTAGGACCTCAGTAAGATCATGTCTGGATTAGGTTTTGCTCACATTAAAGTCAGCCAGGCAAATAGCTGCTGCCATTTGATTTCTCACAGGCAAAGTTGTACTGCTTTCAATTAGCGCTCTCCCCTTGTCCGCCCACCCAAACCTCCTGGAGAACAGGAATGGTGTAGTGAGTAACAGGAATTTTCAACTAGCGCAGTATCAAATTGATTCCAGGCTCTGCAGCTGTGTTGCAAACTAAGTTTGTCATAAAGTTTTATTTTAGAATACCTGGTATATTTATTTTCTGTATCTTCACTTCTACCACCTTTTAAAAGAAAATCTTATTGTCTTGATCGTGTACAAGAGTGAGGAAAGATTTTTTAAGGCTGGGAAATTGCTTCCTTTCATAGCATGTAACAGAAAGTAAACTTGAGATGACAAATTTTGTGGTGCCTGTTCCCAGACCTTAAGCTCACATAATTCCTTTGAACAGGAACTGTACAGATAATTATCCTTTAATATGCCATGACAAGAAATTCAAGTTACAAATTCAAGTTTGCAGTGTGTACTTGTTCTTCTGTGTATATATATTCTATATGCATGTGAAGTGTTAGAGACCTGAAGTAATAGGGTCCCACTGTGAGACTTTATGCAACGTACACTTTAACACATGTAAATGCTTAGTCTGGCAATCATGCCAATTGCCATGGAATAACATGCAATGAGCAGAAAACAATTTTGTGGTAACTGCAGCCCACAGTGGTTTGATGAAAAGTCCTAGTAAGAAATTGCTTTCACGTCAGAAAACTCTGTATCATCAGAAATTCCTTAAATGTCAGCAAGGGTGTAGTCCTTACAAAAATCCTTGAATATTCTGGGGTGGTTTTTCCTTATCTTCTCTTGTGTCTTTTTTATCTTCTTTCATAAGGTATGTGAGATACCAAGTGTATAAATATTCTGCAAACTTCTATACTCATAGGGATTAAGTCTTACTCATTGGTGAATTTAAGCTTTTCGTTTTCAGAGCTGCTAACCTTTGAAAGAAGTAAAGTTTTCGGTGCAGAGCTGGCACTGCAAGAATCCTGTCAAGGGACTACCTTGCACAGAACCTTATTAGTCTTTCATGTTTAAGTCAAATACATACAGTGCACTTATTTTTCTGTTTAGCACTTTTTGAATCCCAGGGGACTTCATGCTTATCTTCCTTGAAAAGGAAAAAAAAAAGAAAAAAAGAGAGAAGCAAAAAATAGATAGGACTGGCTTGATTTCAAATGTTTTTTTCAAAACTGTGGCTAGAAAAGGTAAAAAGGCCACCTTGGTTTCATGACTGAAAACAAAAAGAACTTAGAAAAGTATCTATTAGTTGTCTCAAAATATTTAGAGAGCCCTTTTGCCTTTCAGGGATCTCTGTGCACAACAGGGTGACAGCAAGTTTTGAAGCTGAGGGTCAGAATTGGCCAAGTCACCCTTCAGAGACTGCAGAGCAGGGAAGGGGCTGGGGGACAGCTCAGTTTGAAGTGGGTGGGCTCTGCTCTTTGTAGAATGCCCAGCAGATGTTTCTGTTCAGAGCTGACTTAGTGCTTGGCACAGGGGAAGTGAGACCGGAAGGGGAAAGGAAGGAAGAAGAACTTTCTCCTTGCTTTAATCTTCCCATTTGGTTCTGTGCTCAGGTAAAGATGCCTGCCCCTGAATATTCAGCTATTTCAGTCGTCTGTAGTCTAAAGCCAAAATGCATGTGAACTGTATTTTATAATGGTATCAGATCCTCTGTAATAAGTTATAATTCAAGGTCGACCAAGTTTTTCACTATGGCTTTGTCAAAATATTAGACTTCCTTTGTTACTATTTCTTATAATGAGTCTAATGAAATATGTGATTTTGAAGAGAGGGACATGCTTTTATGCTTTCTGGCTCCATTTGAACTGCATACCGATGAACAGTAAAATTGTAACAATTAAACTCTGTTTTGATGGTGTAAGTCAACATCTGTTATCATAGGAACATATGTTTTTGTGATTTTTTTTTTAATTATGAAAGAAAAACTTTATGTCCTTTCAAACATTAAACAGATGACACACAGTGCGCTTTTTTTTTTCTTGCAGTGTTATACTTCAAAATCAGTGTATTTTATTTTTGTTTGTGTTAACTGGAAATTAAAAATTGGCACGTCCTTATTCTGACTATGCTTTTAGCATAAATTTTAACCACTTAAAGAAGTAGTCCAGGAAACAATGGTGTCTGCCAAGGAACTGTCTCAGATGGAGTTTTCTGAACTGCTCCCTACTACTCTGAACAACTCCTTAAACTTTTGGTGTCAGCTGCTGACAGTTGAAAAAAGAAGCATTTGCTGCCCTCACATTCTCATTGCGTAGTTCTTCTTAAGATTGCAATATTAAATATTTTAAAGGTCTAACTGGACAAACCTGATCTTGAAGGCATAATTTTAGATACTGGCTGTTTTAATGAACAGTGGAGGAAGGAAATCAGCATTATAGAATCACAGAGTGATCCCTTTGGAAGGGACCTTGAAGATCATCTAGTGCCAACCCCCCTGCCATGGGCAAGGACACCTGCCACTAGACCAGGTTGCTCAGTGCCCCATCCAGCCTGGCCTTGAAGACTGTCAGGGATGGGACATTGATAACTTGTTTTGAAAACATGCTCCAGTGCCTCACTACCCACTAAGTAAAGAATTTCTTCCTAATATCTAATATAAATCTCTTCTCTTTTAGTTTAAAATCATTCTACCTTGTGCTATCACTGACTGCTTGTGTAAAAAGTCACTCTCCCTCTTTTTTATAAGCTTGCTATCAACCTTCTCTTCTCCAAGCTGAACAACTCCAACTGTCTCAGCCTGTCAATATTATGACCATATTCTAATGTCTTTACATGTGTGTGTATAAAATATATATTACGTATGCCTTTCTATTAAGTAAGCGTTCAGATGTGTTTTGTCCTCTAACCCAGGACTAGTATCTATGACAGACTTTTTGTTTCCATACATATTAATGCTGTCTCAAAAATGGCATTCCACATATAGAACTAGAATCAATAATTGATTATGTTCTCTGAAAATTCAGAGATGTTGGATGTAGCTGTGGTGGAGAGAGATCAGAATGCAGTAAGACATTCAAAACGTTTGATATGTGAAATTTATCATGATGCTTAAGGAATCATAGTTTCATGATGATATATGTATTATGTGTACATAGAAAGAGAACAAACCTCAAATAAAGGACAGCTGTAACTACAATGAAGTACAGAAAAGGTTTAATGTTCATGCAAACCTCAAACTGAAACAAACCATTGAAACTACAAATGTGTACTATTCACCTAGTCCACTTCTGACCAGACAGTTATGGTAAAATGGGGCAACCTCAGCCAGATGGTATAGAATATGCACAGAAGTTTACTAGTAGAAGCAAATATGAAAATCCCCCTCCCCACTAATGTGGGAGAACATGATGTATGTGTGAGCAATTTATATTGTGTGTGGTACTTTTATAAACTTTTATGTAGTTTTGTAGGTACTATAGGTTATAAGTGCCAAGATGGCTACGGGTGTCTTTGCTAGAACAAAAGGAAATCAGTGC
>JAYRBT010000114.1:24501652-24554332 GCA_036023395.1 Myiotriccus ornatus
ATCCTAATAAAGCGGACATATTTTAGATCTCATAGGTCGTGTGTGTATGTCTCAGAGAGCCCCTCCGTCAACACACTAAGTTTATGAATAATAAGATGGCCTCCATAATAATCTGCAAATTTGAACCAGTTGCTACAAGATTATAAAAGCCCTAAGGCAGAGACTTGAGTTTTAGGTGTGTGCTTTACTACCCTTGTGTGAATCCAGCTTTATTCTCTCAAAGCCTGTATTTAACTGCTATCTGCCTTGTCTGGAAAAGGATATCAAATTTGGTGTATCATGTGGTAGCTCATCCATCCTTAACAGAGATTTAAGTAGACAGGAAAAAATCCTCTTATTTCACTACTATGTACATAAACAAGGAAGGGGAGGAGGAAGTTTTGAACCATGTTCTCTTTCCATTAGCCAAATAAACATACTGCTGCCTATTATAAAAGTTTGTTTTGTTGCTGATGTTTTGGAAATTTTTGCATTGCATATATTACTTAGTAACCAATACAATTTACTATTTTCCCTAGTGTTTAGTCTGCAAAACCTCAGATCTTCTTGGACATGCACAAATATAGGAATTGCTCTGAAGTAAGCTTT
The DNA here is from genome assembly GCA_036023395.1 of Myiotriccus ornatus. Lineage (NCBI taxonomy): Eukaryota > Metazoa > Chordata > Aves > Passeriformes > Tyrannidae > Myiotriccus > Myiotriccus ornatus. The sequence goes on from JAYRBT010000114.1 coordinate 24,502,241, forward strand.
AAATTTAAATTAAATTAAAGCTCTATAAGTAGCTTTGGTTTAGGGTGTTTATTCAGGAATAGTGATTGGTGTGTGAAGGATGGACAGTGGTGCAGGTGGCTGGTGAAATGGTCTTTATTGTAATCTTTTGTTGATCCATTATTAATGCTAAATCATGAAAGACAGAGAATGGAAGGGCTGAGATCTAGAAAATACAAACTTCTGCAAACACAAGCCAAAGGCATAATTACTTAAAATATGAAAAAATCTTATAATGGGAGAAGACATGTTTGCCTATCTGAGACTATCCCCTTTCAGCTGGTATGTTTGTATCAGCTAAAATGTCACACATCCATTCCAAAGCTAGCAAGGTCAAACATCTTTATTTCACCTTTCCCAAAATTGCCATGACTGATGTATATTATTGCTCCAAAGTCTTAAGTCATGCCCTATGATTGAATTGCATGATAAAGAGTATTCCCATAGATTAATAATTGGTCTGATTGCCTAACCTATATTCACTTTGGTAGTCCCTCAGAGGAACTGGCTTCAGGAATGACTCTGATGTGAAATGAGTGTTCCAAGGTTGAACCTTGTTTTATCAAAGGTAATCTCTATTGCAGCCTGTAGGAATTTAAAGCATTGAATAAACCTGAATCTCCGTAGGGTATTGTAATGACATTATATTCTAGGAGGGGGAAAAAAAATATTCTTTAAGTTTTACTAAAAAAGTCCGGTTTTACAAAAAAATTCATTTTTATAAACTGACTCTAAATCATGTCATGGTGTGAAGATGGCTTGATTCTACAAGCTAGAAAGACTACTCTGTACTGAGTTATTTTTCTTAAACAATTAGAAATTGTAATGAATTAAAACTAATTATGATATAGTTCAACCCAAACATTCTGGGGACATCTGCCAAGTTCTGTAGGGCATCTGATTTTCTTTAGTTAGTCCTTATGTTGTTTATGCATGTTGATGTTTGATCTGCAAAACCACAGATAAATATGGCTAGAGTTGCTGGGTTTTGTTTGTCTTTTTAAGATCTTGCAGTTAGTTGTATTGCAGAGGAGGTGACTTGCTGCTTACATGTCTGAAGAATGATGTACTGTTTAGGGTCTGCCCCTTGAAGAAAAAGTATGACAGTTTAGGGTGAGGGTAAATAAGGCAGAAATTTATCAACACCGAGATAAGGAAAAGCAGATGTAGAGAAGAGCAGCGCTCAAGGCTGAATTTACAAGCTGTTCATTAGTGGTGCACAGACAACGGTCATTGCTGTAAAAGTACCCTACTGGATTGAGCAGCATGAGCAGAGTGCTTTGAGCTGGTGTGGGAGCACGTGGAATAAATCATGCTATTTGCGCCTTTCCTTGTCACTCACGACTGTGGGACTCCTTGAGGTCAGATGAATGTTAGTATTGTAAGTTACCTCCATAAACAGAGTACGATTGCTAATGGCTGAGAAGCAGCGTGCTCTGATAAGGAATTACCTGCCTGCTGTTTCTGAGCTGTGTGTTCTCAGAAGCGTTTCACATGAACACAGCAGGATAAGACTTGCTTTGTCTCCTCTGGCTACACACTCATATTATTTTGACTTGTGTAGTCACTGAAGTAATGGAACTCAATGTATATAGAAGTTAGATAAAGCTGGAGGAGTTGTCAAGTGCAGTTGTTTACTCCCACTAACACAATTTATGTTGCACAAACTGATATATCTCACCTTGAAAAGCATTAATTTCTCCAGAGAGTTTTGGGAAATGTGTTTTAAGACAAATTCTTCTTACTAGAAACTTATTTCTAGCCTGAGAACACATATGGCTATGCTTTCTCCATTTCTTTACCTTAGATGATGTTTTTCCTTCCTGGATTGTCTCTTTCCCCACAATGAATTTATAGATAGTAATCCTATGCATTCCAAGCCTCTTGTATGAAATTCTGTTGCTTCCTGGAGGATTATCAAACTTTTCTCTTAAATAATTCTATTCTGAAGAAATCTCTTGAATATGATTGACCATTTCTGTGCGTATTTAGCAACCTACCTAAGCTGATACCACCATAAACACTTTCAAATCCTGCTAGCTAATAAGAGAGTAGCAAATGTTTTTTAAATCCAGGCATTTATCTAAAACTCCACCTTGAGTTCCAAGCTCCTGGTATCAATCTATTTATTCTTGTTTTGAGACAACCAGTTATTTCTCTGCGTAGCCTCCACCTCCTGTATGATATCAATGTTTTCTAATTTTGCATCAGCAGTATATTTTGTTGGCACTTTACTGGGCTTTAGGGTGGGTACCTTAGAAAATTTAAAAGATCAAGGAACTCTACCAGTGATACCCTTCATTGCTTTTCTTCCTGTGTCCCCTTATTTTCCTCTCATCTTAACCTCATTCTAAAGCTGGCCTGTTATCAAGGTGTATAGAAGCTCAAACAACTTCAGTCCTTCTACAAGTATGAGCATTAAATTTGCTGGTCTCTCACTCTACAAGCAAAAAGCCTTTATTGGCCTTACCAAAAGGCCTTACCAAAAAAACCCTTTATTATCTTGAAGTCTGAAAATTATATAGGATGCAATAACAGACTTGGGTTTGAGAGGTCTTTAGGGCTGTTTCTGTGAACAGAAGAATAATATGAAGAAGCAAAAAGCGCAATAAATGGATATTGCCTCCTACCAGCAGGTTTGAACCTTTTTTTTTTTTTTGACCTGACTGGTTCCTGTTCTTCATGTATACACATTTCAATTACTATGTGAAGGGTGCTTTTCTTCTTTCATGTGTGTGAATCTCTTTCTATATTTTGATGTCTTTTTCTTTTCTTTATATTGCTGAACTGGAATTAGGGTATATGTAAACCTCATCTCAAGTTCTTGCAGTGGTGTGTCAATTGTGTATGTGATCCCGTTGGTAAATCTATTATGTTTTATAAAAATTCACAGCTTTGCCTTTTGACCATTTGCTGCATTCAAGAAGGAGGCCAAGCTATGGAATACTGATATAACATATGCAGTAGCTTAACCACAGTCTAAACTTCTGTTTTGTTTTCCTTGGGAAATGCAAAACCTTCCCTCAGTGAATGGAGATTTCCACTCTAGCCTGTCTCTCTGCTTTCACAAGTGGTGCAGTGTGTTTTATTTTTGCCTTATGGGGCAGGGGAGCATGGGCTGAAAGATAAGAAAGCTGTGTTGTAGCATACTGGTTCCAAAAATGATAAAATGTGAAAAATAACAGACTTATTCCAGGGCCATATAATCAAAATAGATTTTGCACTGAAGATATAAAAAGAGACTATGAAAAACATTCCTGAAATAATTTATGCTGAGTTCAAGTTTAAGCCAGAGATATAATAGTATGTTATGTGTTCTTTTGGCATTCTGTCTGTAAATCAACAAAATGATCTCAACTTTTGCACTCTGGTCAGTGCACTGATTCCCTTAATATTGTACAGTGAGAGCTATGGGCCTCCCAGTCTTTCAAATGGCTCATTTTCAAACCCAAAAGCCTTTATTGTTTTTTAGTGCCATCTATCAATTTCTCTGACAGTGATATGCTATGGCTAATTAATATTCATGGACTGAGAGCTATCTGCTTCTTTAGTTACATATTTTCTTCTGTGTTCTGGGCTGTCTTAGTGCCATGCTCACAAAGAGAACCATTCACATGTCTCTCTGCTTGGCAATTTATGTTTTTCTGGTTATGCTTAGTTATATCAACCACGTGTGTAACCTACCTGTTGGTAACCCAGTGAGTCGGTAACACTTGCCAGTCCTGGGCGAGGGCCGAGTCCTGTTGTGGGCAAGGTAGCTTGACTTTTGCAGTCCTAGTTCAGAGTCTAAAAGGTTTTACAGTGTGTGTGTGGCCTGACTGTGCTAGTTGGCTTTAGGGCCAGAAGATGGGCTCTGGCTCTTCTTGGCTCGTTAACATAGATGTAGGTAGAGCCAAAGTGTAAAGACCTATCAGGGCATCTAAGATTGAATATTTTTGCTTCCTCTTTCCCTACCATATCATTTTCCTCTTTGCTTCCAGATATTTTACCATCTTAATTCAAGGAGTGGGTTTTCTTTTTGTTTCTTTTAGGTTTTTTTCCACTATTTATTAGCTGAAGCTCTACTTTATTAGGAAAATACACAAGAGAACTGCTGTGACTGTAAGGGTGTTAAACATGAGCTAACTTGAAGATGTACAAAGCCACCTACCAAAGACTACAGAAGAGAAATCTAAGTTCCCATAAAAAAGAACTTATTAATCTGCAAACTTAATCCAATCTCTGAGTAGCAGGCAAAAGTGTATTCAGTTAAAAAAAAATCAAAAAGTCATAGTGAATTTAGAGTCTGGTGTAAAATCTGTTGAAACAATTAGTAGTTTGTTGGTGCTCTCAGGTGAGGCTAGATGTGGCCTCCAAATGCAAGCACTCTTAGGACAAAAAGCATTATAGTCAAGTGGAAGTACATTTTCTACTCAAAATGATCTCAGGTCCTGAAAGTGTCCAGAACTAGGACTCCACCAAAGAGTTATAAAAGTTGCATGCAAAATTGCATACACTTTTGATAATAAGGTAAAATGAAAAATATATGGGAAACATACAAAACCGATAACAAATTATTTTTGTCACAAGTCATATAAAATGTGTAACATTACAACAGTCAAACTTAGAATAAGAAATACCCCCAATATCTATGGATGTACCTACATGTTTATAGCATTTTGAAACTAACTGATTTGTCATAGTGCTAAGGCAGGTGTCCCCTGGTACATGTGACAAAGAGTGGGAAGTGGCAACCATTTTTAGGACAGATCCACCCCGTAAGACTGGCTGCAGCTTCACTGCCTCATACTCAGCCTGTGTGTCCATCAAGGCTTGTACAGCCCACAGATCCTACCATAATCATTTTTAGTTCTAAGTGCCTGCATAAGGGAAAATAATAGCTTTCATCTTGAAGAAATTATAGTGTGCCTAGGAGGATCTGGGTTGTGTGCCATGACTGGCTCATGAGGTGTTTGAAGGGACAAGACTACATGGGAACTTTTGAAAGACTGACCCAGTTATGGGGCTGAAACACGGAATAGTCAAGCTCCAAACCTTGCTTAGAGTGGAGTGAACCATCTTACCGGGTCCCAGATATCAGGAATCTTGAGTGACCCATGCTAGCATGTTTCAGGTTTTCTTCTTTATTCTTGCAGAAAAAAGTAGTTTAGAGAGAATTGGTGTTGCATGCAATGTCAATTAAGGGAGTTAAATTACTGGACACTACAGATATGTAGTCTGCAGAGGTCAAAAGGAGCCTGAATCAACCCTTGCATATTAGCCTAGCATGAAACTGCTTGGCACATTTTAAAAATTCAGATTTGATCTCCTTTAAAGAAGTCATAATGAAAAGTATGTTTGTATTAAGACTGCGACATGTTGGTGACATGAGAATGGGCAAATTACAGTTACTGGGTTGAGTTCCCCCTGCATTTATTTTTATTGAGTTACATAGTTTAATTATGCTGCAGTAGGGGATAATTTAACTTGTCTGGAAAAGTCAACTTACTGCCAAATTCACATATTTATAATACCTTAGGTTAGACTGAATTAGATCTGTATTTTGAAAAGGAAAAAGTAAATTGATATTTTGCACTGGAAGTGTAAAATTTTTAGGACATGAGGGTAGGTAAAAGGGCAATTGGGTAACTTCAGTTAGAATTAATGAAGCAATTATGTTTTTAATGACTTAAAGGCTACTTTTTGATATTTAGATAGTACACTGAATTAGCTGTGTAGCACCCCTTTGAAAGTGTAACTTAAATATTACATATTATAGCACTTATATTTAATTTTAAAGGATGACTGTCTGCTTCTATCCTTTTTTCTGATACCTTCTTATTAAATTTATGCAGTTATCCTGTGTATGATAGTAGGATGTTGCTTTATGCAAGCAGTGGGGGGGAATAAGATTTAATGAATAGCAGGAAAGTGTTCATTCTACTTAGTTAAAAAAAAAAAAAGGCAGTACATTTCATGTACTTTTATGTAAAGACCTAATATTTATTAGGAAAGACTGAATGATATTTTTTTTGTATAGTCAGAACTATGGAAAATATACAACATCTTGTTCGTATTATATACTTCTCAGATGTTCTTCATTAGTATAATCATCCTTCATATCCAAGCATTCCTCCATCCAGCATTAGTTGTCTATTGTTATACACCTGAACTCATCACAATTTGCTGGTATCACAACTTAAAAATGTCAAAAAAATATTTTGATAAAAACAATGTAACTCATGGTTCATCTATGAGAAAACTAAATTCTTTTTAAGGTCAGTTTTATTTCTTTTTTTTTAGAGGAAAAGTTTGATTTGATCTTTTGTAGGAGAAAAATATTATTTCTTTCTCTTTACCATGTCTGAAAAATCTTTCCTCACAACTGAATAGTAAACTTATGGCTCAGAGGGTAGGCAAATGAGATGAGGAGTTTTTCTGTGAAGAATTGTCAGAAAATGAGGACCTCACGTATTTTAAGTATGTATTGCAAAAACACAGGAATAAGATAATGATTTTAGATTTACAAAATTTTTTAATCTATATAACACATGATGAAGTTATTAGATCATTATTGGTTGTAGCCTCAGAAGTCCTATTTTCCTTTTTTTTCTTCCTCTCTAGCAGTTTTCTCAAGTTAACTATTCATCAGCAGCAAGCAAAACAGACGTGCACTCATACAGTCATTAAAAAACAATTTAGTTGATTGTCTATAAATTTGGCTGAAGTTGAGTTACTTGAAATCCATGAAAAGGACTTGGAGAGTATCTCAGTTAACTCAAGAAAAAGGTTTGATGGGCCTGATTCTAAATATGTATGAAAACAGGCTTATTTTTAGATCAGCTAGTATTATCTTTAAAATGTAACGTTCTTGTCAGTGTACATTAACACTTGTTGTTTGGCAGAACTGGCAGTCCTTTTGTCCTTTATTAGTAAAGCACCTGGCAAACTGAGATCTTCATCCATGACTAATACTCTTGGACTTTGCCACAGTGCAGTTACACATTTACTGACAGGGAAGGTGCTAGTATTGGCTCTTCAGGATAAACTCCCAATTATTTTCAGAATCATTACTGGGCTGTCTCATACTGTGGCTTTTACAATATTTTATTTTCCAAAATTTTACTATGAGTTAATTGGTAGGGCAATGTTCAGCATTGCGCCTGAAGACTAGGCCATATACATGGAGGTAACACATCACAACCTTTGCGAAATGTTACTTTTAAGATAATTCCAAATGTCTCATATCTGCTATGTAGTAATACCAAAAGACCTCAGATCTGAAAATAGCCTTTAAACATGATTAAGGAACAAACAGATTTGGCGAGGCATCTGTAGTTCGTCACTGCAGTGTATCATGCTATGAGGTTAATATGGATATGAATAGTAGAAAAACTTGTTAAAAATGTGGATGTACATGTGTAGTTTCAACCAAATATATTTTTACAGTGTTTTAAATGAAAAATGTATAACTACTGCTTAAATCCAACTAAGATTTTTTTTAAAATTATTTTTTTTCCTCCTTAAAAAGAGGAGGTAACTTCCGTATATTCCAGGCTGGGTAGTTCGATAACTTTCTGTTTCTTCTAATCAATTTTGTTAAAACCACAGCAAATTACATCAGGAATTCAGTACCAATCTAGCTTGAAAAGTTTGGTCTGTCTTGAAAGTAGAAGTAAGATGAAGTTCGTAATGGAAATTTTAGATGTAGCCTTGGCCTGTGTGCTGTGAGCTGGTACTGCTGTAATATGTCAGCTTTTTTTTTCCCCTAAATGTGACAGTTTCTGCTTTCACAATGAAATATGATAATGCAGTTAATTCTGTTTTCACCATGCAACCTTCCTCTGTATTCTTGAATGATGAGAAGAGAATTAAGAGTCAGTGCACATATCACAATAAGAACTCTCTATCGTAAGTTCCTGGTTTCCGTCTTGTCTTGTAAGCTCAGTGGTGGTACTTGAACTGATGAGACCAGAAGAATTTGGCCCTGTCTCTTTGTAAGAAATACAGGCAGTGGAGGTTAGTGGTGTGTTGCAATCTGCTTTATGATATGTTGGGGCTGGGGGAGGAGGGAGCCCTACCTATCACATCTGCCTTGGGAATCTCCCCAAGGTAAACAGGAGGAGAACGGCATGTATGAGGGAGGACAACCCCAGTGCTGATGAGTAACAAAAGCAGCCAATAAATTTACATCAAGGATGTCATCCATGACGTGAATATATACTTAAATCTGTGATCTGAATGTACCACGGTACACTTAAAAAAAAAATCACCCTTGAATAAATGAGAGTATCTAATTGAAATGCCAGGCAAAGGGTCAAATGGCTATAGAGAGACTGAGGGAGAGGTGAATTAATAATAAAAATGAAGCAATTGGGGAAAGAAGAGATAAGAGAAAGAAATCTTTTTGTGCAAGCTTATCAGAGAAGGTTGCTCAGCATACATTATGAAATATATTCTTTGGAATAATTTGCTTCTTCCTTAATAGTTCTCATTTGTAGCAGTTGTCACAAGTTATAATTACCAAGGCAAATGCTAGTTTAATTAAAGTTCACTGTAGATATTTGAATGGAATTCAATTTGCCTTGGATTTAATAGGGAACAAATATCAAATCCTATTTTCACTAGTGCAAATTTGGGCTGAAAAAGTGACCGTAACTTCATGAGAAATAAATCTGTCTAATTTTTAGTTTATTTGATATAAAAGGTGCCTCAGTTACAACATATTTATTGATCTGAGTTAACAGGCTGGAGAATTTGCATTTTCTTCACCTTTACCCACCTCCTACCCCCATAAAAAATAAAAGGAGTAGTTGTTTGGTCAGAGTAGAAATCACAGTGTGTGACGTACCTATTTGTATGCACAATTTGAAAGAAAAAAAGAATAAATACTTCAAATTAATAACTAATAAACATCTTATTGGTTGAAAATTCATTAATTTTTTTGATTAAAAAATACCAAAAGAGAAATCAGTCTCAGGAGGCAGACTAGTTTTATTTTCTTCTATGAAAATGGAAGATTCTATTTTATTTTCTTCTATTTTCTTCATTATGAAGAAAATTTAGCTTTCCTAATGTTTTAATGCTTGTTTCTTGTGAAAATATTAGCTTTAAAAATGCTGACAGTTTGAATTAGCTGATAACTGTGTCATCAGGTATATTGCTGTTACCCCTGGAAATATCTGAGAAGTCTGAAACATTCTTTGGCCACTTAAGGTGAACCAGAGACTTGCTATTTTGTGTGGATTTGTTATTTGGAGACACTGGATCAACCCATCTCAAGCATAGGCTAATGCATATCCTTGTATGCCCTGTGCCACTCAGAAGAAGCAATACTATATAAAATATGTAGTGCCGAACAACACAAGATGCTTTAGAACCCCATAAAAGTGTGGGACAAGACGTGATGTTTTATCCCACAGTATTGGGGTTGTTGATTAAGTCATAAAGGGGGAGAAAAGGAGTGGGGAAATACTGAGTATTTGCCTTAATATATTTGGAACATGAGAAGGTGAATAATTAGAACAACTAGGCATATTTCTCACAGAAGCTAATGATATTGATCAATCTTGTTACAGATTCAGCTCATGTTAACATTGCAGCCACAACTCCTAACATTCCAAAAGGGTCTTATTTGAGACCTCTGTGAAGATCATGAGAGTTAGCAGGTGTTGATAGAAGCATTGTACTTGTAGGGAGAGTTTTGGAGGAACCACTGTATTAATTTTGATTGTCAAGTTTGATTTACTCATTATTAAACCAATCCAGTACGTTTGGTTCTATAGTAAACCAGAACAAGAAAAAGTTCAGCGTTAACAAACTGTCTGAAAACAGTGTAAAGAAGACATCTTGGGGAATGTCAGCCAAATAGAGAGTAAAAGCAGATACCTACATTCAAAGACACTGAGGAGGGTTTTTTTTTTACCTTTTTTTTTTTTCTGAAATTTTACTTTTCTCTTAAATGTGGTATATATGTTTGCTGAGGAAAATTTATCATGGATTTTGGAAGTTATTTAATGTCTGAAGTTTGGAATTGCCGGTATTAAACAGGGATTCAGTTTTTATTGTGTAGGTGGTCAGCACCTGCTACAAATCAAGCGGGGTTTTTTCAGAGATTTCTCAGACAGGGCAAGTAAAAACTGATGCACTTGAAATTACTGATTGCCTTCTGAAAAGATACCATGTAAGTTTTTAAAGATGAAATTGCTCGGTCAGGGATGGAGAAGTAACATGTCTGATCTGAAAGGGGCTGGTGCTACAGGAGGGAATTTAGATGAATAGCTAAGATGTTGACTGAAGTTTCTGGACTTTATTAAGTGGAATAATTTAGATGTTGAGTCAGTGATCTTGCTCTTATTCCTAGATGTTGATAATTTTGTCACGTGTATTGCTCCTACTCTCCTATGCATAAAGGACAAAAATTTATCTACCTTTTAAAAATGACTTCAAAGGAAGCAGAGTGATTTAGGTGCTGACTTTGATTGAATATCTTTAGAAATATATATAATCATGAGTTAAATACCTCTTTAAATTTTGAAGAGTGCTACTGTCCTTTTAAGTCTTTACTGATGAATACAGAAATCTGATATTACTGTCTTTTTGAAAATAAAGATAGTTCTGTTGTCCATTGTTTGTGCTTAAGCAAGAACCAAACAAGTTCAAACAGTCCTAAAATAAAAGTGCTATTAAATTATACTGATTTGTCATGAGTCAGCTAAGAAATATAGAGTAAGGAAAACAAAACAAATCTGTGCTTCTGACCTCTGATGCTTTCTTTTCTCTTCATACTTTCTTATTCTGAGTGAAACATGCTTGAATGATGTATTATTCAAGAACAATTTCATTCTGAATTACCTTTACTGTACTTCATAGCTCATGTAATTAAAACAGTTGTTCAGAGTATGCAGATGACTTGCAGTTTATGTGAGATCATGTCTTCAGGAGGTAATGCATGAAGTGTATTACCAGCTGCCTTTGAAGCATTTCAAATTTGTTTAATTGCGATAGAAACAACCACATCCTTTTGACACAATTCCATTTCATTGATGTGCCCATTTGCCCTCAGAATCATCCATAGCTGTTCCAGTGTTCTAACCAAGTTAGAGCAAAAACATATGGTTTTGTTTTGTAGTTTCACCACTGTATACTATGTTTTGTTCTCTTATCAAACGTGTGCATAGTGTTCAAATAAAAAAAGAAAATTAGCAAAACCACAACCAAAGCCTGGCTTGAAAGTTTGGAGAGGGGATTAGCAAGATAACTATAAAAACCCGAAAAACTTAAATCCTGTTAGTGAGTCTAAGTGAAAATGACATTTGAAAGAGGGCAAGGTGATTTCTCGTCAAGTACATACTTAAAACCTAAGGAACAGTGGTATGTGCTGGTGCTGAGAAACTCAGATTTGGAATTCAACATATGTTTGTAGAGATTTGAGCTGCACTCAAGCTTTATAAATGCTGAATGAACATGGTGTGGAATGATCTGTTATTGGCCTAGGCTGAATGGCACTTATTTAAAATATATTATGTACTTTAGCCTATATGGACCTTTAAGAGTTTACAGTTTGCTGGCTGGTTGTTGTTGCTGCATTTAGTCCTTCATAGATAAATGCTAAAAGCCTGTTTCCGATTTTTGTGATTCATAGCTTAGCAATGCACAAACAAACACACTTGGAATGCACAAAACAAAAAAAGAAAAAGCAATTGAAACAGTTTGAGGGGCTGTGAATACTTCCCTTTTAGTTAAGAGGCCACTGCAGATGTCAGAATTTGAAGTCTATTCTCTGGGTTTCGTTTTTACTAGGTGTGTGTCCTTCTGACCCATAATTTTTAATCTGTTTTTTTTAAACCAGAAGGAATTTATCCTTTAAAAACAAAATGTTTACTTAGCGGTTAAATAAACCAAACCTCTGTGTGTTGTTTTTTTTCTTTTATTGCTTCTTATATATACTTTTAGAAAAAGTCCTAAACTTAACCATAATCTTATTCACTTACAACTTTTTAATTGTTCATGTTGTTTTGGATAAAACACAAATAATAGTTCCAGAACATTAAGTGGTAGTATATGTAGCTTATGGCTTTAACCTAAAGGAACTGAACACTGCAAGTAGTTTCCAATGTATTTTAGGGTTGACATTTGGAAAATGGCAAAAAAAATCAAAATGTTGGGAATGTTGATTCAAACTCTAGCTCTGTCCTTGCTTGACTGACTTGGAATTTCATGTTATTTATATAATCACGTAAATATCCTTTTAATTTGGATCTATCATGGCAGTTTAGGGAGATTCCAGAAGCTGTCACTTAGATCTTAAATATGGTGCAAGTCGTGGTTCTGGTTACCAAATCAGAAGTATGGAATCCGTTATATTTCAAACTAACATTTGCCTCTACAGTCAGTGTTGTCTCTGAAATAGAGATTAAAGCTCAGGTTAATGAGCATCTCAGACTGGGCTGTCTTTGGGAAGGCTGACCTGTCCCAGGCTTCTCATCTGTCAGATATAAACCTGCTGCCTGGCTCTGCTACAGTACTGTGCATATGCTTCACTGCATCTAGGGCAGCAAGATGCTTGTCCAGCATGGTCTGAACAACCACTTTGCAGTGGTGTTATACTCGGATGTTTTTCTGTTTCTGCCAGGGTCATAGTGAGTCTGGGTATTCTGTCATTTGCATGCCTTTGATTAAGTGCGGCCTTCCTTCGTAGAAATAGCTTTATGATCCCTGTTGTGCAACAATGTACGAAACTGCAAACACCTGGAAAGATTTTCCATGGTGCAAGCATCAATGCATCAGTGGCCAAACATCTGGAACTCATTGGAAGGTTCCCAGTGGTCCTTTCAAGCGCTGATTGAGTTTTCTTTCTTTTATAAGATGCACATCTCTCTTGACGTTGATTCCAAAAATGGAGGGGAAGCAGGGGGGAAGGAAAGTCTCTGACTGGCAAATGATATTATCTACTGCCTGGAACATTTTCTAGTAACAATTTAAAATATCAGAATGCATGTATGTAAATGTTTTGAAATAAAATATTCGCTTAAAGTAATACTACATTTGTTGTAGTTACCAAATAACAAAACTTTGGATATCAGGGTGTCTGTAAATACTTTTGTCAAGAAGTATGGAGTTTGACTTAAAATTGATTGCTTTTCAAAGAAGTGGTTAAACTGACTGAGGCCTCAACGTAGTAACTGAAATTTCCTGATTTTCCCTACATTTTCTCATAATGTATGTTCTTGTCCTACCTTCTATGGCTTTTCTTTTCCGTGTAATGATACAGATGACCTAGAGGTGAACAGCAAAGAGAGATGAAGAAGGTTTCTTCCTTTCTGGTCTTTCAGACATGAGTCCTTGTTATGACTTGTTGCTAACAGCTGCTGATAGTGGTGCTGGGTACCACACCCTTCTGGGCATATCTGTCACATTGTGGCTTCACAACATCTGGAAGATGGTACAAATTAATCTCTGCTTAAAGTTAGTAATTTTTGAATGGCCACAGTGGCATAATTTTCAAGATTGTATGATGACATAGGTGGAAACTGCCTGTATGCTTACTTTTTTAATCTATCTTCCTTTTATTTTGACTTTTCCTGTAACGAAATAGGGCTCCATCCTGGAATGTTTTGATGCTGCTCAACTTAGGACATGGAGTGAATTCTTTCTTGTCGGGCTGGGCACTCAGCTAGTGTTGGAGGAAGGAAAAAAAAGGCCTCCTTATCACACATGTTATTTTCCCCAGCAGCATGCTCTGTATAAATAAACTGGGAGGCAAATATTTTGATGACTTTATGCTACTCAAAAATGCTTCTTAGAGGGAGTCAACATCATAGGTCTAGCAGCTGCCTCCATGTTCTGCTGGAGTGTCAGAAACCAGCTGAACCCAGTCATAAGACTTAACAGTCATTGCAAAACTTATGTTTAAGGGTTCCCATATGCATATTTTGGTTGTTTTTGGTATTACTTTTTAAGTAGCAGTAAGATACTGATTGTTGGGTTTTGGTTTTGTGCGGATTTTTTCATTTTGTTGGATTTTGGTGTCTTTGTTTGTTTGTTTGTTTATTTTAAGTAATAAGAACACACCCCTCTAATCTAATGTGTTTATGCTGAGTTGTCCTACTCAGTTGAAAAAATGAAAGCTGAATAGTCATTTGCATAATTCATATTTGTTACATGGGTTTCTGGATTTACTGAGAACAAAAAAATAGGAAGTATAATTAGGTAAACCCAAACTTGTACTAAAAAAGGAAAAAAAAAAGACATCTGCCTTGTCTTCTAACTTAAAAAACCCCACAATATTAACCTGGATGTATTTTTAGTGGTGTTCTTGGGGAGCATGAAAGGGAAAGGTTTGAAGAAGGGGTCGTGAACTGAATAAAAAAGCTTTTTGGAAAGGTAAAGGAAGAGCCAGAAAATGTTTCCCCTCTTCCCAGTAGTCGTTCTAATTTAATTGTATGTACAACTGTTCAAAACAGATGGAAAAGTAACCAGGTCATAACCTTTACTCTGTATCCACTTTCATAGAAACAAAGCCTGAAAATCTCAATGAGACTTTGTCTTCCGTGAGAGATATTGAGGGCTGGTAGAGATTGAACTGTAGAACAAAACAGAGGATACAGTATGACCATTTTGAGATAATTTACTTCAGACTAGCTCTCATGTGGTCCCATAGGCTGCATACATATGTAGCTGGAATGTACCTTTTGTTTAATTTCAGCTGAAACAGATCCAGTTGTCATGATCCAAATCAATAGTCAGTGTCCAAAGACAGTTGGGAGGTTTAATATAAAGTAAGGCTGAGTAGACTCAGCCATTGCTGACTTCCGTGAGAACTGGCCTAGGTCATTTACTTCTGATTATGAAGATTTTTACTAGCAGTAAATGAGTGCGATCTAAAAATGAGTTTTAGAAAAGATTGAACTAGGTATACATATGAATTTTACTTTTCCTATGGAATTTTTATTCCATTTTCAAAAGCACGAACAGTACTTATAGCCTATCCTCATTTTTTTTAATGCAAAAGTTTCATGGTGGTCTTAACTCTAAATAAATTAGAGTATCAGAAGCATTTTCTAGAATCTTATGATCTATAATCAACTTATTGGACTACAAAGTGTTCTGAATTGCTGACCTCCAGAAGTTTGACATATACTAAAATATAACTTCTATCAAAAAGAATATGTTTGACAAAGATACATAAGGATGCAGGAGTAACTTTGAAATTTGTCTTATAGAATTAGTAAGTTTTATTGGGCAGGTACTGATTTTAGAAGAAAGTGACCAATGTAATTCTGGGTGGTAAACAAAGCTTAATCCTTGTTAAGAATACATATATATTTATATATATATATAAGTATAAAAAAGAAAAAACACCTCTATTATCTTTCCTGAGGTAAAACAAAGCTTCATTCAGTGGCTAGAGTAACAGGAAAAATTTCAGTAGATTTAGGATGCCACATAGGATTCAAGTCTTGCCAGAGACTGAAGTCAGTGGGATGTGCTAAATGTGTTATTGGCCCAGAATCTAAGACTTTTCCAGACTCACATGAGACCTGTGTGGCAAATGTGGAAGCTTATTCCAGATCTTCTGACTCCTAATCCAGTCTTCAGATTGCAGGAGCATTCACTCTCCCTCTGTTCCTCATCTTCCTGTACTAAGTTTTCTTGTGTGTTAAGCAAGAATAACAGGTTTGTAGGTCAAACAGATAAGCAACTGGTAGGTTTAAATATTGCATCCCATAATCCATAAACTCTGCTTCTGTATTCAGTGGAGGTAGCTTGCGGAAAGAACTTACACATAAAATGATAGTAGTGTATTCTTCATCTCTAACATTCACTCACCCTGGTCACCTCCCGGGTTTGCTAATACTGTCAATACATATCCCATGTTAGGCCTTGTAGAAAAATGTAAACTTTTAGTGCACTGAGACACACCAACTGCAGTGCAACTTAATGATAAAAGAGCCATTGAAATATGTTGCTGGAAAGCCAGAGTACATTTTTGAAGCATGTGTTTATAAACTCCTGGTTCTGAGCACAATGGTTGCATTATAAGCGAGAGCTGGGGAATAGGCATTGCTCCAAGTGGAGTCAGGAGTGGAAAAGGAGTAACAGCTGATTTCTGTTTATCAGAGCAGCTTGAGCAGGATGTGCATTCACATATCTAAATATTTATGTAAACAGATGCACATTAAACCACTTAGAAATAAATAAAACTATCTGAAAATAGAACTCCACAATGATGTCAGGAGCTGTTTATCTTTAAGGACTTTGGGAATGGGCTTGAATATGCAAGTATTTCATTGAAAAACAGGCAATAAAACTAGCTTCAGATGTAATTTCTAAAGATTATAAGACATAGACCATCTTAGTGTGCTGAGTGTACAGATTTACTAGTTTTTTTTTCAAAAAACAACTTTACCTTCTTTCCTAGCTTTACACAATGGTTGATGACATGTACTTGTTCCTAGTACTCCTTTCAGAGAACGCTCCTGTCTGCCCTTCTGAATGCTGAGCAGAGGAATACTCCTTTCTGCAGTGTGGTGCTCTGTAGGCAAAGGGCAGAGTCTCAGTCTTGGCTGTGTTGTGCCCACACAGTGCAAACGTGCCAGATCTGCACGGATTTGCTCCTCTTATCTTGCACATCTATAGGGAATCACATCTCAGCAGACAAGGACTGATTTTAGTTTGTTTGTGTACAGATGCTGAATTAAAAGATTCTATCTGCTACAAGTGATTTTTCTGCATTGTGCTACGTCCTCTGCCTCAATTCTACAATTTGAAAGATGGTATAGCAGGGTCATGATTTAATAGTTTGTGGTTGAAAAAGGAAATTAGTTCTGCTCAGTCTTGAGTTGAGGCAGACAAAAGCAATTGTTTGTTGTTTTTGCATGAAGCACCGTGTTTTTAAAACTTAGTGGTTCAATACCTTAGGTTTGTCCTTGCTTCCAGTAAATGTGGAGGTGTTAATGTGGTAACCATGTCAAGCATTTGTTCTGCAATTATTAAATTCTTGTAGTTGCTTGTTCCCATTCCTTTAATGAATATGACAAACCTGACAGTAAGTCTTTTAGCTAGAACACTTAGTGATAATGATTAACTAAAAAAAAGACATAATAAAATTGTTTCTCATATGAGGAAAGCCCTGATAGTCAAATCTTGTTTATTCACATTGTCCTCCTTGCTATTTAATTTTTTTAAAGTTTGTTGATGTAAAACCAATATTTTATACTCACATGAAATAATAAATAAAAAAAAAAGATCTGGAAGGTTTTGGGGTTTTTTGCAAGTGATTCTAATATTTAATTAAAACATTGATTCACTCTTTCCTTTGGGTATCGTATATGTGAGTGGCAAAGGAATTTCTCATCCTTTTCTACCTGATGTCTTCTGAATAACAAACCACAAATTTCCTTAATTTGGTTTTCTTTGTTGCACCTCCAAGGGCTACAAGTTTGTAAGGCATTTATTTCTTCTGTTGAAGAAAAAGAGGAAAAGTGAAAATTTTAAATCCTTCCTCTTAAATGCTACAAAATTAATTATATGGATGTGCTGTGAAGATTCTTGCATTTATCATGCTTAGAGGAAACTGTACAAAACATTGGGACAAATATTCTACAGTGTTTTCCAGTGTAGTTTACTCCTGTTGACAGGTCAGGATACAATGCAATCAGGATGAATACATTTTGGCTTTACTTGCAGCTATGTAAATCTGAGTAGTTTAATACCCCTTGGAAAATAGAGGTGTATTCCTAATATTCCTGCAGTTTTCTGTGCTCCTTTATCAGTGTCATCAGTTGAATGAGTTTTCTGTAAGCCCTCTTTTCACAAAAAGCTCTGTCATGAATACTTCTGTGAGAACATGTTGAAGAATGCTGTATGAAAGAAAGAAGAGTGAAAGAAAAGCCCTTTAAGAGATTTCCACAAAATTGTCTTGGGAAGAACAGTTTCTGTCTCCCACTATTATGAAGGTGTTCTACATCTGAGAGCACCTTAATAATCAGAAGAGTTTAATTAACTTCATGAACTTTAGATACTTTTTTTTAACGTTTTGTAGGATCACTGTCTTACACGAGGTATAGAATGTCAAAAATCCAGAAAACTGATCTTTTGTGCATGCTCAAATTGCTATTACCTTGAAGTGTCTGCTTAAAATATTCCACAATGTGCGTGCACACACCCTCAGTCCCCCTCATTAAAGTGTGTGCAGCTATGTCACATCTCATGAGAGGGTTTTTTATTACTTAGAGGTTCTTTATGGATGGTGTGTGAACAGATGATGTGTTCTTGGACTTTGTGTTCGTTATTGATCATGCTAGGCCTTATAGGCACACAGACACACTTTAGCTCTGAGTTTTTCTCAAGAATACAAATCTCAAAGGATACCCTGTTGCTATGAGTTGATCTACTGTTATCGAGCTATATTTCAATTTTTCCAAGGTGCCCAGTATTCAGTAGTATGGTGCTTTGCTTTGTTGCTGCTATTTGTTGCATAATATTGTCTATCCTGCATGCTGCATGTTCTCTAATCACATGTTGAGAGAGGAATCACTTGTCACAATCATGGAAATGTTGGTTGACTGGGACCTTTCAAGGTCTTCCAGTCCGACTTTCTTCTCGAAGCATGACCACCAAACCAGTCACGGCTTTAGTTAGCTTAAGACTTGAAGGCCACATGCTGTAGCCTCCTGGCCATATTATAAGCCTGTTACTGGACCCTCTCCAAAATCCCTGTATTCTTCCTGGAGCAGGGGTTCACAGATGGATGAAGTGCTTCAGCTGCAGCCTCGCCAGTGCTGCACAGAAGAAGAGTGTGTCTTCCACTGCTCTGCTGCCCCTGTGTCTCCAGATGTAGCCCAGCTGTGCAGTTTGGCTGAGTTGTCGTGGAAGTGCACTGTTGCCTCCTATGTAGTTGGCATCTGCAGTAACTGCCCAGCTGTTTTCAGCAGGTGCCAAATCAACCCGTGCTGCTGCCCCAGGAGCAGAGCTTTTCACCTCTTGTTGAACTTTGTAAGTTTTCTGCTGGGCCAGGGCACAACTTTTACCAGATCCCTCTGATTTGATGCTCCACCCTCTAATTTCTGTTAAAGTGTTTGAGTTCCCGACAAGACTTCTGGGTTTGCCACACACTGAATATTTGTGGCTTGTGAGAATGGAGCACTCATGGTGTTCCTGCTCTAGACAGAAAGTAAGAAATGTCAGAAATAGTATTTCTTGTTACTATCCAAATGAAATTTTTGCATTCATTAAACTCTCTTTAAAGACATTTTGTTTGATACCAAAGGCATTTTGAAGACAGATTTCTAAATGGATACAGTAATTGGAGATAATGAAGATAGTGATTAATCTTGATGCATGCAACAGTGAGGGCCTTGAGAAAGAAGTCTTGCAATAAATTTGTTTCTGTTGCAAGCAGCTTATAAGTGTTTTGTAAAGCTATGCTCCTAGCTTGTGTTCATTAGCATTCAGGAATGTTCATGTCATAATACTTTACAATGAGATTAAAATCTTTAGAAGTTACCTGGTTGTTTTGAAAGCTTCCTATTATGGTGACCAAATCTTTCTGGCATCATTCACGGTAGTCTGACAAAGACCTTGTGTCACACGAGTCTGAACTACCAAATCTTAAAAAAAATTGCCTGCATTGTGAATGTCGTATATGTACACCACCCGGAATTCCTTAACATTCTATTTTAGATTTTAAAGAGTGCCAGAGTGACAATGTGCACAATGAATGACATCCTGGGTGTTGGGCTTTTTTGTTGTTGGAGGGATCAGTAGATGCAATTTACTATGCCGTATTAGGAATGTAAAAGTCAGATGGGTTTTTCTTGATAATTCAGGAAACCAAAACCAAAAATGTGTTCTGTAGTTGCATTGCTTGCCTGAAATCCTCCTCTTCCACTATGTTGACATCTCGGCTTATATTCTGCTCAGTGTCATTCAGAACTGTTTGTGTCTGCCTGTGAATCTGGCAGACAAATGGCCTTATCATGTAGGGTTCCTACCTGCCAAAAGCATACAAACATGAGGGGTAAAAAAACTTGTGAGTTTTTCCCAGAGTCTTCAACTGTAGATAAAGAAATATCTGAGGAAGACTTCTAGACATTTGCTGAGGGATATTGCTTTTTCTGATTTTGTGTGCTATTTTAACAGGGACCTTGGTCTGCCTGTCAGTGCCTTGTTCTAAAATGTCCATAACAACAAGACTGTTTATCTGTTGCTTTAATTTCTTAACAGAAATGTCACTACACAACTGATATTTAAGTGGTTCTGCAGGAAAATATAAAGGAATTTAGTAAAAGTGGCATAATGACAACATCACTCTCCTTTTGTGATCCATTTCTTTAGGGAAAGTGGAGTGATATGTTTCCATAAAATGATTTTTTCTGTGCTGTCCTTTATAAAGGTGATTTTGATACTAGAGAATAGTTTTCTCCTGCTTCTCTCATGCTGCTCCTCTTCATGTAAGTGTCTGTGCTGTCTTCAGGGACCACTGAATCCAGAACAAGATGTGAGCAATGTAGGGAGGTGGTCCTATATTGTGGCAGGGTGTCCTGGTTCTGGCCAGACAGGGTTAATTATTGCAATAGCCAGGAATGGACATGGCTAGGACACAGAGGTTATTCTGTACTACCTCATGTCACAGGGTGGGAGAAGGGAGTCTGTTCTGGGGAGTAGGGGTTCCTTCTGGTTGAGAAAATCTGGTGGAGGAAGCAGTCGGGTAGCGCTATTTCTGAGTATTTCGCATGTAAATCACCTCTCTAGTTCACTTTTCACAGAATCACAGAATATGCTGAGTTGGAAGGGACCCACAGAAATCATTGAGTCCAGCTCCTGGCCCATCACCGGACTGTCCCCAAGAGTCACACTATGTGCCTGAGAGCATTGTCCAAATGCTTCTTGGACTCTGTCAGGCTTGGTGCTGTGACCACTTCCCTGGGGAGCCTGTTCCAGTGCCCAACCACCCTCTGGGTGAAGAACCTCTTCCTAATATCCAAACTAAACCTCCCCTGACACAACTTCAGGATATTCCCTTGGGTTCTATCACTGGTTGTCACAGAGAAGAGATGAGTGTCTGCCCCTCTTGTCCCCCTGCCTTTGAGTGAGTCAGTATCTTGTCCAAGTTTTCTGTCATCTGCAAACTTGCTTAGTATCCCTTCCAGTCTTATGTCCAAGTATTTTGAGATGTTGAAGAGCACAGGGCCCAGGATGGAGCCCTGTGGAACCCTACTAGTGACAGGTCATCAGTCACCCCATTCACTATTACCCTCTGAGTTCTACCTGTGAGCCAATTGCTCACCCACCACATGATGTGTTTATCCAGCTGTGTGCTGGACATTTTGTCCACAGAGATCCTGTGAGGGGCAATATTGAAAGCTTTACTGAAATCCAAAAAAGATTACATCAACTGGCTTCCCTTGATCAATTAGATGGGTTACCTTATCATAGAAGGAAATCAGGTTTCATAAGCAGATCTTTCCTGTCATGAAGCCGTGCTGGCTGTGACTGATGGAGTGCCTTGTCTTTCAAGTGTTTTTCAATACCTCCCAGAATAATCTTCTTCATAACTTTTCCAGGCACTGAAGTGAGACTGACAGGCCTGTAGTTTCCAGGGTCCTGCCTTCTTGGAAATAGCAACAATGTTCACCAGCTTCCAGTCAGCTAGGACATTCACAGACTCCCAAGACCATTGAAAAATCACTGAGAGAGGTTTTGTGATGATATCAGCAGCTCTCTGAGGATTCTGGGATGAATCCCATCAGGCCCCATAGATTCTTAGGGATCCAGCTGGAACAGCAGATCCCACACAGTTATGGAGTCAGCTGGGAGTTGATGGTCCTTGCAGTCATGGTCCTCCAGCTCGAGGCACTGACACCCCCTTGGTCCCTCATCTGTGTTGAAGACAGAGGCAAAGAAAGCATTAAACATCTCTGCCTTGTCTGTCCCTGTTTGTGAGGTGACCATCCTCATCCTGTAATGGGCCAATGATATTTCCATACTGCCTATTGCCATTAATGTATTTGAAAAAACTCTTTTTATTGTCCCCCACATTTGTGTCCAGCTTCAATCCAATTGAGCTTTGGCTGCACAATTTTTTTCCCCACAGCAGCAAGCAGCATCTAATGTTCCAAGACTCCAGACAGAGGTCTTGGAACATCATCTGTCCTGTCAGCCATAACATTTAAGTAGTGTATATTTGCAGATTTGGAGTGCTTAAGAAAGGAAATGATAATACCAGAGTGAATCTGTGCATTCTTGGGAATTTTTTTTGTTTGTTTAAATAAAGTCCTACACCAGGGTTTTGGATTTGATCCCCTAACAGGCCATTCATGGAAGAGTTGGACTCGATGAACCTTGTGGGTGCCTTTCAACTCAGAATATCCTGTGAAATCACTGTGAAAATGAAATTCTGAACCTGCTACTGCTGACTTCAGAGATGCATGTATTTTTGTGGAAACCTTTGCATTTGAAATTAATGAATTTAAAAAAAAAATTGAAAGCCATTTCAAAACTCTCAATACTGCCAGGTGCTACTCATATTGCTTCGGTTAAGTCCTGTTGGCCTATGGATATTCTTCTTTTTTTCCCCAATTTCTGCCATGATTTTTAGGATTATAGAACGCTGGGCTGTGGAACTTTAGCCTGTTCATATAAACCTGAAGGTGTCAGTATCATTTTGGATACCAGAGTGTTTCATCACAAGAGAAGTTCCTGGTAACTAATTTTTAAAAATAGGTGGAGATTTATTGCTCTATTCGTTTTTATGGTTTCTTAAACCTGGCTTGAGTCACTGGGAAGGAAGCCATGGATTCTTGGTATAGAGCCTTTGAGCAGCCTGTGTGTTACCGTGCTGAATCACAGCACCTGCACCAGCCTAAACAAACCGTTTTTCTCAAGCCCCTGGAGATTCTAGACTTATGAATAGTAATTTTCTAGTCCAACCAATATAACTATAATAAAAGCATAAAATATTTTGAAATGGATAAATATTCATCTGCTTATGCATGGTCTGAGCATAATTAAATTATACCTGGTGTTTATGATTCATTCTATGAAGTTACAATTGATGTTGTTGTGGTATGAGAAATATTTTGAATGCTGAATTGCTTTGTGTGATACACTTTTATTATTGTTTCCATATGCACAAACCCTGGGAGTTTTGTTATCCATTGAACTTTCATAAATCATTACAAATTACCAAAAAAATTGTTGCTTAGGTCAGATTACATTTTTCCATAGTTTTATTGAAATATATTTTGTGGAGATATTTTTCTCTTATTTTCCATTCTTGCTGCCCTATGATGTTATATGACGCTCATTTCTATTACTTGACAATTAATTAACGTGAAGAGAGAAGGAAGAGGCAAAAGTTCTTTTTCTCAAACTGACTCATACTTCCTATACGAATTCAGGAGAATCACTTAACTTCTCCATGTCTGTTTTCACATCTGTACAGCAGGAGTAAATTTCCCATGGGCTTTATGAAAATTAATTAATCTTCGTAAAGTACCTAAAAGATCTGAAATAGAAGAGCCTGTAGATTCCAGCATCTAATAAATTATGTCATAATGGCGTTGATTAATGGAAGACTTGGTCAAAAGAATGTGCTGATTATTTGTACATTTGTGTCAATAGCTGTAAGTGGTGTTAATTTATGTTTCACAGGAATATAGGATTATCACAAGCCCTCTGCATTGTTCTTTACAGTTTAATAATTTCAACAGTAAAACTGACAAATGTTAGTCCTACCAGACTTACATCATTGCTAAAAAGTTCATCTACCAATTAAAATTTGGAGTAGGACAAAAAAACTCTGGACTTAAAATAAGGACTCAAAAAAAAAATTTATTATCAAGATAAATGCTCTTGAAACACTTTGCTTGCATTGTTGTCACTGTGGCTCTGTTTCTTGTTCATAGTGTCTCTTGCCTGTTATTGCTCAATATTTAAACCTTTCTCTTTTGGGCCATAAGAATAAAAAGGATTGGATATATACAAAGCAATGCCACAGCCTCTGGAGAGCTGTGCCTTTGGCCTATTTCTGTGTATTTCATGGTAATTGTACTGCTTTTTCTGATTGACCTTGTGATCGATAGAAGTCCATATTGATGCTGACTATTCTTTTAAATCTTACTAGGAGTAGCAATTAGTGCAAAAAAATGCATTTCAAATTTCTTTTGGGTGGACCTGGGAGGGATAGACAACTCCACACTGAGCAGGAAACCTCAGAAAGGATTAAGCAGGTTTCCATCATCTAGAGTGACAAGGCAGCTGTCTTACAGTCTGGTGTCCTTCTACATCCAGTCAACTGAGATTGTTCTGGGGACTTTTCTGAGCTGCAGTGTAATGCATTGTCATTCTGGACATTGTTTTATGAGGATTACTCAGTAACAAGAACTGTCACCTGAGGCCCTGTGAACATAATGCAAAATATAGTTCTTGAAGATCTGCAGTAGTAACAAAGAGAAAGTCCACTCATAATTAGCTTCATAATTACTTTAGGTTAGACCTCTGGAAAAGCCATTTTCCTCACACCCCTGTCCTCTTCATCCCTTTTGCAAATTAGCCCTTGCCCAATACAAACTTAAAGCATTTGGCAGGCATAATTAGTCATCTCTTACTCTGTATAAAGTACCCTCCATGTGAGGCACACATATAGAGAAAGTTTGGGTAATGGTTGGCTTGGCAAAGAGATTTTTTTGGATGGATAAAAATTCCCAAGGCCTCTGTTTATTTATATAGTTCTTGGAATAACGTTGTTTTCAAAAGGCTGCTCGCCAGCTGCTGAGACAGCGTTCCAGCTAATATATTCCCAACGCAATCACCACACTTTGCTTTTCCCATCATAATATCCCCAAGGCTGTTCTTGGTTAAATCTCATGACTGGAATATAGGAAAGTTCACATTAAGTCAAAGCTCACAATGCCACAATGTTTCTTATTTTTCTTCTTCTTTCTTTTTTTCCCTTATTTTTTTTTAACCAATTCTCTTTAGATGGAAGGGTGCCTATTTCAGCTGCTTCAGACCAGAGTATTTCTTTATATATGTGAGGAGAATAAGGCATCTGTAATGCAGTGTATGTCTGCATATATAATGCCAAACATAAGTGGGTCACTATGGTGGATCTCAAAAAATGTATGTGAAGAGGTTACTTCTATAAAGTAGTTTAAACGTTCTATTTCAGTCACTAAGATAAAAGCAGAGCCAGTGCTAAGGATCTCTGTGGTAAAACTGCCCTTTTAGCATTTCATTGTTCTTAGCAACCAAACCACTAAGGCAATGAGCCAGGACAACAAAGTACACTTTTCCTGTTTGTTTTTATTTGACCTTTTTTTTTAAGTCACAAAATTAAAGAGCAAGACTCATATGTCTCATGGTCATAGTGAACAGAGAGCCTAAAGGAACTGAATTTACAAGACTGAAGTTTACAAGAAATTTTTTTTCTGATTAGGTAGACTGCTATTAATGAAGAAAATTCTTGCCCATTTTTATCTGTCCTACCCATGGAACTTCTTGTATTTCCTGCACAGGTGTGAAAAGAGAAGTAAATAATAACACCTAAACAAAACAGAACAATGAGCCAAATAATTAATTTAGATTCATGGTGGTGGTGCCCATCTGTCCATGTGATGAAAGCAGGACTAAAGGTTCCCCAGGCAAAAATAATTCATATATGCTTTCACAGTCCAACTTGACCCCAGGAAAGATGGTTGTTATATGCTGGTCTGTGGGATGTATAGTCTTAGACCAATTTTTGTGCTTTATGCACTTTTAACAGAGGTTGAATACATGTAGAGTCAGGCCCAGCAAACCCGTCCTGTAATATAAATTTACTCAAGATGTTTGAAGTATCTGCTATTGTCCTGCCACTGCTTGACTACACCAAGAAGCCAGTAAGATTGTTTTGTTACTTTGTTTGTTTCTCTACATAGCTACATCTCTTCATTCTTGTATCCAGGATAGAGCAACATTTCACCACTGATTTAGCTGGTATATCCCTACACTCAGTGAGCACCACCAATTTCCTTACCTGTTACAAAGAGCCTATCAAATTAAGTATTTAACCCTTCCTTCACTCCAAACCCATATGTTTAGGCAGAATGTAACTTAAAGTTTGTGCAGTTCTCAGAATCCATTCTTCATCTCCCTCCTTTTTAGGACCTGTTTTCTTAGTAGTTATTGTTAACCACAGGTCATCCTCACTGTGATAAAGCCGTGCCACAGAATCTCCTGCTTCCAGTGATGGCAAGTCTTTGTGCTACGGGGAATTCTGTGACAGACCTATTTGCCAAGACACTAATTCTAAATGAAAATAGATTAACCACCCTGAGAAGGACACTGTAAAAAGGTTCAGAAGGCAGTATATTTCACTAAGTGAGGGATAACCAGCACTGGAGAAGAAGAAATAAAGGTTGTCTCTGACTTCTTGGATTATATTACTCACTTTAAATAGGTAGCAGGTAATAAGTTCCATGTTGGTACACATTTGCACATCTACAGAGCTCTGTTAATTTCAATAAGACTCCAAAAACATATACAAGTGAGTTAAAAAGGTGATGAAACCATCCTGGAGAGATGCAGAAGGATGGATACCTGGAGGACAAATGTATTTTCAGTTTCTCTTGGTAAGTTAGGAGAACTGAATAGAAGGAGTCAGAGGTCAGACATACATATTGTTCAACATTTTAGGACATTTCTGTCCCCCAGTACCTTATCTGGGGGAAAACAGAGACAGCTGTGCCCAGTGTGCTTGAACTGGGTTACTGGCTTGTTTTACTGCCATGTCTTGAAGCTTTTGGATGAAGAAATGCTGCACTATGAAAGAGGAAAATATATTTAAAAATATGACAAGAACTTTTTGCCACCATATTTATGCAGAAAAACTGAAATTATTATAGAGCAAATAGTGGGAAAAGTGGCTAGCAGATATCCAAGAAACATAAATTGAGATGAGCTCCCCAGTTCAATACCCAGAGGGGCTTCCAAATCCTGTCATTGAGCAATAACTGCAGAAAGCAGGGGAACTCCCCTTTCCATAGAGGTCACTCTACAGAGACAATTACTTGAAATATTATTTTTGTACTTTGAGAAATACAAGGGTTGTTTGCCTATCAAAGGTCATTATAAATATTTTTCATTCTTGTTCCCCTTTATTAAATTTTTTTTGTTTAGAACTACTTATTGAACTCACCCCTTCTGAGAGGAGTTAAGATTTCTGAGCAGGTGGAGAGGTGAATTTGATTTTCTCAAAAGGCTAGGTGTGAACCTAAGGATCCTCCAGGATCCTGCTTGTCACAGGCATAAAGTTGCAAGATTACTGTATAGTGAAGATCTTGGCAGCAGGACTCGGGAAACAACATTTTTGTTGAGAGTCCCCTGTGTTTTATAGATGGCACTATTAAAAAGCCTGAACGATTCTCCTGATGTTTCATTAAGTACACATGGGAAAGCAATATTTATGTGAAAATGAGCTCAGCTCATGTGCACAGTCTGATTTGTGTTATCAGCACTTGCATCTTTTGTGTTGAGAGGTTTTATATTTACAACATCTTTTATATCAGCATCATGTGACATCTAGTACCTATACTGCTTGGATTGGAGGACATAGATTACACAGATTTTTTAGACTTTTTCAAAAATCAGAGATCGTGGTACAGTAAGGTAGATTGGGAAAAAACACAAAACACTAATCGTTACGGATATGACTAATTTTTTCATCACTGAAAAAAATATTGCCCTGTTACTTTAATTCACTTCTGAACAGGAACAAATGTATCTGAAATTATGTGCATATATAAGTATATATGTGTATACTTAATGAAGCAGATATGAACATTTGTTGCTTCTGTGTGCATGCTCTTACTGAACAAAAATAAGTTTCTTTAACTTTTTGCAAGTTATATTAATTCCTTTTACAAAAATGCAAGGAAAAATTATAAACTCTCATAGATTAGGATGTATGTACATACTTCACTAGCTCCTGCTTCTTTCCTCTGAATATTTAAGATCATAAATATACCTAGCCTAAATGTTTCAGTATGAATAGCTGGTGGGGGAGGGAAGGGTCAGTCAGGCCTCACATAGATAGATGTGATTATTCATTTAAAGCTACTGGCTGGGCTACTTTAATAGCTAGGTTTGGTTAGTTATATCTGGTTTCCACATGTGTTTCCTGTTTTTCTTCTAAATTCTATACTGCTCAGGGACCTGGGGAATGGAAGTCCAGGATTTTCCTGAAGGGAAGGACTGCTTTGTTCATTACTGCCATGGGAATGTGTTAAATTTAAGTATGTGTTGTACAGGTCTCAGCTGTGTTTCTCCAATGGCAGATACAAGCTCAGCTCACTGGAAATGTAAGAATAGGGGATAGCAAAGGGGGACATGTGTGTGAGTACTGTTTACTCTAGTCCTCTCTTTTGTCTGCCAGAGTCAGTTTGAGTAAATTAAAACAGTGACTTTGAAGTATGCAAACTAAACTAGTTCTGGCTTTTAGCCTAGCATAAACAATGTTAAATACATCAGTAGTCTTGAACATTCAGGAAGAGATAAAACATCCCAAGCAGAAAATCTGGGAACGTTTCAAAAATGTGTTTATTTGAAATCTGTGACAAAGCACAATTGCATTTTTTTTTCTTCCCTAGACAATAGTGTTTTAATTATGAGTCATTCTGTCTCTTATTATGGTAATCCACCATAGGCCACTATAAATTGCTTATTAAGAATTACGGTTCTGACTGTCCAGCTAAGAGAAATACCAAATATTATAGATACAACAAACAACAGATACTAAATCTGTTGCAACCAGGTCATTATTTTTCTAAATTTTGCGTGCACACTTTTAGTGGAATTACCACAGTAGGATTTTTCTGGCTACTTTGTCATGAAGGATAACTATAAAATATTTTCCATTTTCAAGTACCATAATATACCCAAAAGAAGGCACTTCTGCAGTCCACTCCAGACCTCTTATATTAGGTGAATAAGTCCGAGTATGGTTTTATTAAATGCCTTTTACAGTTGATAAAAGATAGGTTCTCCTGCACAAAGAAACACTTCAACATGCAGTTGCTACAAGAAACATCATCCCCATTCAATCCTCAAATATTATCATGTTCGATATTAACCACCCCTAACTTTATAGCTTCCAACTCTCTGCAGCAAAGCTCTCCTGGTTTTAGAGCATCTCACAGTCACTGTTAGGGACCAGCCTTAAGCAGAGCCCTAAAATTCTATTTGGTTGGCAGTCCTCAAATAGTTAGCTAGGCTTGGGATAATTAATTTCACTGACTTCTTTCTGACTACCCAAGACATCAGAAGAGGAACTAACAGCCTCCTTGCACACGCTTTTTCCATGCCAACTCCAAATTATTTTATTTCATCAAATTGTATGGAAGAGTGTAGGTGATCTGTTTTCCTGACTCCCTGTCTGACTTGTGACCAACCTGTACAGTCAGGTCAGCTCCTTCCATCTGAGCTGACTCAAGACTGTTTGGATACTGAAGGTCACAAATTTCCCTGGTATCTAGGCGACTGGGGAGACTCCCTCGAATTGAAGAGACAAGTCTTAGTGGAGTCCTGGGTATTGCATTTTCCCAAAGCTCAATCCTTCACACCCAAGGCTTGGTAGTGAGTGCATGAGTGTGAGTAATGGGGTGGCAACAGGTTGGTCTCA
The DNA here is from genome assembly GCA_036023395.1 of Myiotriccus ornatus. Lineage (NCBI taxonomy): Eukaryota > Metazoa > Chordata > Aves > Passeriformes > Tyrannidae > Myiotriccus > Myiotriccus ornatus. The sequence continues at coordinate 24,531,903 of JAYRBT010000114.1, forward strand.
GTCTAGAGATGTACTGTTGATGCTGGAATCTCTTTGTATTATCCAGGTGGCATAAAGAGAAAGCAAAGTGATGAAGTCATATGTGTATTAGTTAATTATGGTCTTTAGGGAGAGAAGATGGAAGCATTCTTAATCATATATTAAACAAGCTGCATTTTTGTTTAGCTGATGGAGGAAAATGTTGCTCAATATGCTGTTATATCAGGTTTTAAGGAACCAAATTAAGAACATAGGCGAGATGAAAACTAAAGCCATATTTCAAAATGTCAAGAACTGGTTTGGGATTTCCAATATGTCTTTTAAAAGTATTCCCGAGAATCATTCTTCTTATTATTTTTTAAGGAAACTGCAACTTTTGGGAAATAAGACAATAGAATATCTGTATGATAGTATAGTTAATCATCCTTTCCACTCAGAAGATTTTGCAGAGGACAAAAACTTGCTTGGAAATGCTTGTATATGTTTCACCGAATTTCCTGGAAAAAAAATTTAAAAATAAATATGGTCAAGGTATGTGACTTGGAAGGTGAGAAGCACAACTGATCACCTTGATAAATGAGGACAAAGGTAGGGAATACTACTGGAGAAAAAAGATCTGCACTAATAGCATTTTTCTCCTCATGTTTTGAAGAAGCAATAGAAAGCAGAGATACTGTAGGAAAATATGTTTTCAAAATAGTTAAAGAGGAATATTTAGTATTTGCAGATAAACATAGAGCTGAAGAGCAAGAATAGGTTCTGTTGAGGCTGGAAAGATTTTATAGCAAAAAGATTTTTATATACAAAGCCTAAACGTGTGAAGGAAATTAGTGTTGTTTTCTAATGATGTGCTGGATTCAAAGCACCAGGGAGAGGAAAACTCTACCATTACTCACACAGGAGTGAGTACCATAATTATAAAGTTGTTATTCTGCTACCCACTATGGAGGAAATACTAGAAGTGCTTATAGGACTAGATCAGCTTTGCCAAATCCTAGTATAAACAAACATGAACAAACCGGTGTGACAGATGAGGTATTTTGGTATCCTTATGTTACAATCTTAGTCAGAACTTTTCCTTTTCCACAGCGGTCTCAACCTTGCCCCAGGTAACAGTAGAGATTTTTGTTCAACTCTAGTGACCATGAGTTTTTGATATTTATAGTAGCTTTTCTTTTAAAGAGTGAACTTATTTCTCAAGTGGTGCCAAGTCAGCTCTATCTCTGCCACATTAGACAGAGCTCTGCACCTAAGCCCATTTTGGGGCAGATGCTGCTGCTGGTATGCAGTTACTCTCTCTAATATTAATGCCTTGGCTATGTCTAACCCTGATAGAACTGCAGTTTTTCTTATTAATTTCAAAAACTTATTATAGTACTGTAGTTGAAATGCGTATTAGAATTCCTCTCCTCTGGAGAGAAATCTGGACTTGGTGTACTCCCAGATAAAAAACTCTCTTTTGAGGTCTGGAGCTACCCAGTTTCATTCCTACTTGTGTTGTCTGAGATGTTTGAGGGTTTGGTTTTTTGTCTCAAACTGAGATAGTAGCAGTTACAGTTTCATGGGAAAAACTTTTTTTGATCTATAAAGTAGTAAAGATTACCGTCAAATTTATGTAACAGTTCATGCTGCGTGTGACTGTTCCTGCAAAGACACTGCTTTTTCTTGAAGTTACACAGAGTCACTGAATATTCTGAGTTGGAAGGGACCCACAAGGCTCATCGAGTCCAACTCTTAAGTGAATGGCCCATAGAGGGATCAAAACCACAACCTCCTGCTTTCAGAGTTGTCTAAATTTCAATATGTGTTTGGTCATTCCAGTGGGTAAGAACAGGTGCTAAGTCACAGTTTCATACACTTAAACCACTGTGATGTGCTGTAAGAGGACGCAAATAATGCATCTGAATGCATTTCATATGAACACTGAACTGTTGACTCTTATGGTGATTTATCACGAAGGAACAAAGATTATCTTAATGTCTGCTGGTACCATAGAGATGGTTTTCATAAAATCTGAAAATGTTTGATAGATAAAACTTTAAGCAAGTTACTAAAAGCAGTCACCTCTATATATGTGTGTGTATGTTCTGACACCACATGGTCTGAGAGTTGCTGGCCCTTAGATACTGAACCTGATAGTTAGTGTTATTCCTGGTTTGATGAAAGCAGCTACAAATTTTTTTTGTGTGTTGTTGTTGTTGGTTTGGTTTGGTTTTTTGTTTGTTTGCTTGATTGGGTTTTTTTGTTGAGTTTGGGGGTTTTTGGGGCTTTTTTTAGTTGGCTCCTGAGAAACCAATTTGACAAATGCTTTGTCCTCAGTTGGAATTTATTGCTCAAGAGTCCTGGCAGTGCATGATTTCACACTTTTTGTGTCACAATTTAATAACACAAATCTGCACAAAATATCTTTTGTAAAAGTACAAATAAAATAGAAAAGTGTTCCGTATTTAGTTCTCCTGGAAACTCCTTGATCTTCTCTGTGGGCTTATATATACTGTGAAACTGTTTGCTATGAAATGTGTTGTTTTGGTTTTTTTTTTTCATAAATTAGGTTTGAAATTCTGAATTTTTAGAAGTATGGCAACAGACTTTTATGTTGGTGATTAGGATTACTTCAACCATTTTACTGAATCCACTTCAGAATTTCCACAAGATCAGACCACTATAAATCAATGAATATTGAGTTTTATTCTTTACATTTATATGAATAAATATGGAAATATGCCCATATACTGATTTTATTTGAATTGAAAATAAGGCACATATCTGGAAGTCTGTAGCCATTCTGTCCACTCACAGGGTCAAAATAGGAATGGAGCAGTTCTACTCTTGATGCACTTAAGGATTACTGGTTTTTCTCTGACCTGATCCAGGACTTGGTAGAATTCAGAGAGCTTTCAGTTAGGTCACAGTATTGTCACTATGTCAAGAAATATGTATATTGCAAGAACAAGAAATATAAAATGACACTTTTGACCTGATGCTGAAGTACCATGAAGCAAGCTGACTTGGAGACAGGTCCTTCTAAGTGTTTTTGATACATAGAATATTTTGAAGTAAACTAGCATTCCTGATGGGGCAGTGTAGGTTATATGATAGATAATAAAAGATGACTACAAGAATATCTGTTCTTCTGAGAGTCTTTTCCTTTTCTCACAAATTTCTCCTTGTTGATTGATCAGATAGCAGTGTTCACGACAATCATCTTACTCAAGAAAAGTAAATATTTAAGTGTAACTGGTAATGTGCTGAATGACAATTGTCAAACATCTTTTGAGGAAAGACTTACCTTCCATCACACTTGACTGAGCTTAAACAGAGCCATGAGGAAGAGCCTGTTGAATTCTCTCTGCACCCACTGAAGGTTTCTGAAAACAGTCTGGAAACTCAAGTTCATACACGAAACCAAATTCTACTGAATAAAACCCCAAATCAACACCAAAATGCTAAGTATATGGTGTTGAAGAGCAATGCCACAAGAGGTAGATGCTTCAGATAGATATGCTAAAATTCAACAGTGACTGATATTGTCGGAATTGAACAACTTCTCCAAATTCTTCTAATTTTCTTTAGTTTGATCAGTGCATCCATAACTTAGACTCCATTACTACCTGGTTTCTTATTTTTCTGTTAAGGTTTTCTTTAGGGATTTAGTGCTTGGGTAACTCTCTTATAGCCTAATGGAGAACTATAATAAAAATGAGAAGAGAGTAATGTAAAATCCCCTGATAATATTGCATCTAAGGATATTTAGGTTAACCTAAAAGTTTTCCTCTAATAAATACGTTAAAACCCTGTCACAGTATTGTGCAGTGTGTTTCTGATTAAACAATGTTGACACTTCATTTATTTCTTCTGTATTTGGCATTAGCTATATTATAAAATATATTTAGTCGAGTAATTTTTTCTTTTTATTATTGTAACAGCAGCGCTCCAGATACTTTTTTGAAACTCTTTAGATATATAGCTGTATAGCTTACATTTTTCTCCTGAGAGTTGGACAATTCAGGCAATGTTAGAGGGAGTTGTTGTTTTGTTTAGACTATTAAAAAAAGCCCTTCCTTTTGGAATTTTTTTCTATTTTAGTCCTGGAGTTCAATTACAAAAAGTTCAAGGACAGTTTTCAATGGAACAGATTATTTCTTGGCTTCTAAATTTCACCTTGAATGGAGAAAATTAGTGTGGACAGAGTCCGGGGTTGGGGGGAAGACATCAAAAAGATGGCTTGCATAGTTGAATTGGTTATTGTTAGAAGGAAACTGTTTTTCTGCTTTCTGACTTGCACTGGAACAGAAAGGGGAAAAAAGGTAAATCCAGTGACTTTAGCTATTGAAATCAGATGATGCAGCATGGATTTAGTAGCATATTATGACAGTGATGATTTTTGAGGGGATTAAATTAAGGAGGAATTCCAATTCCTGAATGGGAAGCAAAGTTGAAAGTTACATCCCAAAAAACCTCAGTAAAAATGTCTGTAATCAAAAAACTTAAGGAGAGTTTAAAGCATTCAAGTCTGATCTGATTATGGAAATACAAAGGAAATTCACATCCAAAAGTGTAGCTATGGCAAAAAGAAAATCCCAGAACACTAGAGAGAAACAAACAAACAAACAAAACCTGCCATGTTTTCAATAGAATGAAAGCCAGATCATAATGTCTTGAAGTTTTGTCTCTGTGTTTGTGTATGCATCATATTCAAACAATACTCACACTTAACTGTATCAAGATGCATAAAATGTTGTGGCATGTGTATATATGTATACATTTATGTATACAATTAAGATCTATGTGTGTGTAAATACAAAATTATTAAGCTTTTATTAATTAAACATGAATTAAAGCTTACTAATAGAGAAAAAGAAAATCTTAAGTTATCATGTTAGTCCTGTGCAATTGCTCATATTTTTACAATTCATTAGCAAGTAAAATGCAATAAAATAATTTTTCTCTTTTTTTTCTTACAAATCCTGAGCAACTTCTGTTCTCGGAATCCACTTTTGTTCCCATCAGAATTAACTCTGAAATGTGCTGTGGGAATAATCCAACAAAATGGGTCAAATACATACTCTATGTAAAGCCTTGTGTCCATGAAAAGCTTAACTTTATGCAAATAAAAAGACTCCTTTGAGGTCTTAACTTCATTTTAGACATCAAATTCAAATGAAAATCAAAGCTAAAATACCTTCAAAAGTAAAACTAAACCCAGTATCTTCAAAATATTTTTCTAAAAGAATTGCTGGAAATCTAGATGCTTGGCAAATATGTATGACTGTATGGTTAAGTTTTATCTTGCTTTGTTTTCTTTTAAATTCTCTCTGTTCAAAGCTGCTATATTTTTAAACAGTATTGGCAAATACTGTGTCATGCTTATCCTTTTCTTGTAATAATTCTGTAGCAAACATTTAGATTGATACCAATTAGGATGCTCTATAAAGATAAATATTTGTGGCAAATAATTTTCAGTGCATTCCTCAGAGGCCAGTAATTAATACCAGAAGCTGGTTTGGGGAACTTCATTAAAACCATTTATCTCCCGTATATCTAAGAATAAGGATTGAAAGAACATCTGTGCTCATTTTTTGTGTTTCTAAGAAAGCCTTCAGAAAGTTTTCATACTTAATATGTAGTACAGCTGAAGACTTGAAGTCCTTGGGAGGTGTAATCTGTTTATATGTCCTATGGTAGAAGATTATTAATGAGAACTTGACAATATGCTTAAGAAAGCAAAGTAACTTAAGAAAGCTAAGGTGATCATAGTAGCTTCTAACCAGTTGCTGGTATAACTAATTCCAACGTAATAATAACTGCTTTGTATTGTGTGAAAAGGTCATCCTGCCAACTAAAAGGTGTCATTTCCAGACACGATCAGATAGCTCTACTGGGCCAGCAGTGTTATGATTCTTGTATTTCTGTTGCTATGCATGTCTTGCATACTGTCTGCTGGAAAGCCCTTCTAGCAGATTCTTTGGAATAAACTGAAGATGAGATAAATCTGGATTTTATTTCTTTCTGTATTTCAGATTAAACATTAACATGGCTTTCACCTGTCATGACATTGGTTTCTGTTTACCAAGTACTGATGGAATAAGAACTTCACTGAATCTCTGGACATTTTACAAAGATGCCTCCCTACTTGGGTCAACAGTTGGAAGGTTTTGGCAAAAGTTCTGGACAATTATTACACTAATTCTTCTGGATCCAAACCAAGACACTTAAATCTTTCGGAGACCAGTGCTGGTAAATGGCAATATCCTACCAAGATGTTCTAGCTTAATTTTTGCTGGAATACCCTTTCTCCTAAGATCATGGACACACGGAGTTTTCTCCTATGATGCTGGGGTTCTTGCTCCATTTCTGTTCATTGTGTAGCCATTCTGCAGGTGCCCTGGTGGGCAGGTTAACCTCTGCACTCTTCACACCAGACTGAGTCTGGACTGGAGTCTGATACATATGGTAGCCTTGCATGTAAGAACTGTTCTAGCAAAAAAAAACATGCTCCTTAATGGAGGGTCGGGTTAGAGTTGCAAATTATTCTTGTTTGTAACGCACACAAAGATCACATTTTAGGACTAATGACAGGAGAAATTATGGGAAAACAAGAGGAATAGGTGCCATTAACATGGTCAAGCTATGTTACTCTTGTTCACAGTTAAACACTCTTTGATTAGTTTCACCACAGCTTCAAGACTTCTTCAAAGTCTTTTGTGATCCTGAAAGGAAGTTTCTTTGAAAAGAAAGACTAGGAGTGAAAATAGGGTAACCTTTTGAACAATTCTTGAGACAAAGATAACTCTTGGCCAGCTACAGGGTCCCTGCTAGCTCCAGGCTGCTGTGGGATGGAATCACCGTGTGGGCTGGGAGCTACTGGGTATCCTGGACCTAGTGCCTGAGGAATTATTCATCCTGACCTGCTCAGGATGATAGATCTAAGAGGCTCTTGAGCCTACTCGTACTTTAGCTCATTCCCATTCTGCAGTTAAATGGAAGAACTGTGGGGGAAGCATCATTGTTTCTGGGCCATGAATAGTTCCTTGAGCTCGCTATCCACTGAGTTCTTAGCAGTATGAAGTATGTATTGTGTAAAGTTCTTGGGGTTTATGACGTGGCATGTAGGATTAATAAGGCTGGACATTCCTAACCTAGGGCAGTTTTGAGTTTCTCTTTGCTAATTCATACTTTTTCAATAAAAATACAGTTATCAGATGAGAAACTTGGTCACTTCTTTGTTTATTGACCCAGAAATAGACTGGGAAGATGTTACAATGGTTTTATGAAGGAAATATAAAGTTAATGACAATGTTATGAAAGCAGTTTGCTAGACCTGTCTCATATTACTGTTCCACATTTTATTCAGTTATGTCCAGACCAAAACAACACTAGAGGATTGTTGTTCTTGATTATTTCTAAATCAGAATAAAAAGAAATAATTGTTTGACATTTAAAGCCATCAACTTTGACTTCTCCAGGACTTTTTGGTATATACTACAAGATGTTTTATCTTAGCAATAGAATTATGTGCTCTGCATATATTTTTTTTTTCTTTTTCCTCATCCTCCACTTCCTCAAACCTGAATGTATCTGTGCCACATAAGAGCTGGAACATAGGTAAAGTTTGGGAAATCCAGAGTTTTAGTCTGAAAAGATTAAATTCTTTTGTCTTTTACTTTTTTTCCTCTTCTGGCTAGACAAAAAGTACTCATATAAGATGTTCTCTTTGACAGTAATGCACAGTTTTTAAAATAATCAATGGTGTCATAAAATTGTGTAAACTTATAAAATTCAATTAATTTGTACAATTTTTTTGTTCTTCAGGAGAGTCTAAAAGCTGTTGTTAATCTTTGGTTTAGCCTGTCATCATTTGCATGAACTAGCAATAACTTCATGATGCACTAAGTGTGGCATCCATTACTGTAGTAAGATTAAGAATAAATTTTTGGTTTTCTGATGCTTTCATGCACCATCCAACTATTGCATAACAACCATGCAAACTAAAGGTTCTGGCAAGTATTCAGAGTCTCAGGAGGTACGAAATATTGTAGTCCTGAACAGTGATAGCTCTGCCATTTACTATGGGCTTATCCAGGAGAGCTTACCTATATGTAAGAATATGGAGCCTCTATATTTCAAATATTTCCTCTAAAAACCTGTTAGTATTAGCCTATTCATGCTTACAATGTCATTTACAACAATTTCTTATTCTATTATTGCACTTTTACTGTTTTTCCAATCAAGCATTATCATAGAGAAAACTGATTGTGGATTTCTTTTCTTTTTTTTTTTTTTTTAAACTATTTTTTGAAGAAATGGGACAGACTCTGTAAACGTGGGATTTTCAGGGAGGACAGACATGCTTTCTGTGAAATCTTGCAGATTATTTATTTCTGGCAGCTCACCTGTCACTTTAATAGGCTTCTATTAGGTAAGGAAAAACAATTTTCCCCCCTTTGGCTGCCATGAGAGAGGTCAGGAACAAAAAAATTGATGCTTTATGATGCAATATTTTTAAAGGGTTTTGTTTAACAAAGGAAAAAACCTTCTGTAGCTGCAGAACAAAGTATAAAAAGTCAGTAATTCTGGTGATCTACGCATACTTGGTCTATTGCAGGGACTAGAAAGCAGAAAATAATGGCAACAATAAAAATCACTACTCAGAAAAGAAAAAAAAAAAGTTCTTGGCAGCAAGTTTTCTTAGGCAGCTTGCCAGTATCCTGATTCAGTGTTTATGGGAACATCTTGAAATGACTCCCAAATTAGTGACTGTATCTTCCATCGCTACAGTCTGATGTCTGAACATGAGGAGAAATAAACAATAGTTAATGATCTGGAAGCTGCTGGCAGTTACTCTATTAGTTCTGGTTCTTATTTTCACTTACTAACAACGAACTGTCCTGAGCAGATGTTTATCTTTGAAAAACATATGCAATGGAAAATTGCACCTCAGATTGCTATCCATTCCACAGTCTCTTTCACTGTGACAATTTTGCACAGAACAAAATTATTTCATTTTGATTCATAGTCAGCTAATTTTGAGATTAAAAAGTCTACTTTAAAATACAGTGGGGTTTTTTGGTCCATTGGTGGGCTTTTTTTTTTTTTTTTTTAGGGATCAGTAGGGATACATCATATCAGTAGGGAAACATCCCCAACTGTGCCAAGCTGCTGGGGAGAAGCAATTAGTTTTCTCTGCAGAGCAGTCTGATGATGAGTTGCCTAAAGAGTCATGATCTTACATTTTACATTGGGTGTGCATATATGTTGTAAAGGCCTTCTGTGGCATTAGCTGTAAACACAAAAGTGGCCTTTTTATTTTTGTCCTTTTCAATTATTTGGACATGAATTTATTGTTTTGCTGGATAATGTCAGAAATTGGGTTTTTTACAAGCTTTTGCAGGCTTGTACAGTATGTAATTGTATACAAAGGTCAGATCCATGTGGTGGATTTCACAATCATGTGATAAGTGTTTTCAAAGTCAGTTCTGAATTACATAATTCTAACATTGGAACCAAGCTTCTCCAGGTCCCTTAGCAACTTCATAGGCTCACGTGTTTCTGCAATAGCACTCTTTATTTTTGAAAAGAAATATTCTGTAACAGCTGGGGACGTAGGACTGGAAGGGAACCTTCGTTTCCCAAGCCCGAAACCCTGGTGTTACAGGCACCATGTTAAATAACTCTTTGCCTGTATTTACAGTGCTGCATTTTAAGATTTCTTTTTCCTTTCCTGCCTCCATAAATGTGGAATTCATATCTTTCCTCAGAGATCAAGAAAAATTCTTCATTCCCTTATCCATAAAAGCTGCAGCTTTTTCTAATATGCCTTTGGTCGAGGAGAGAGAGGGAGAGAGAGAGCAAGCGAGTGTGTGTGCTTGAAATTGTCCTCCCTCTTCAAAATACCTATCTAGTCCTTGAAAGAAGACCCAGGGTTATGTAAATCAGCATCAGTATTATAACATTTTGCATAATTTGATTAAAACATTTTTCTTATCTGAAGGTCTCACATTTCAAATTAAGCATTTCTCTTCTACTGAATGCCCTTCATTTTAACTTACGTTACTGAAAGAATAGATTGTATCTAGAATACAAGAATAAATTTTCTTTTTGTGTTGCAGTGGTATTTTTAGTAATATGGTGTCATAGAAAAGTTCTAGAAATCCTCATTTAGGGTAATTTGTAAAATGCATAATTGCTATGGGCAATTTAGAATTCTTCAGCTAGGACTGATGAAAATCTTGGTTGTGTTAGAATAGATTAGTTTCTTATATGCTTATGAGTTCTAAATCTATTTTCTGGCTTACTGTCTAATTGCTCTCATTCCATCTTGTCTTAATAACTTCCCCTACTTCTCCTCTGAGAACTGTTACTGTTTTTCTAGCTGTATTATGGGGAGCTACATCTCTAATGATATCCTTCAAACACTGCTGGGGTGGTTGAAGAAATTGCTAAGTGACTTAGAGTATTGGGATTTTCTTGCTGTCTTAATTATGGGTTTTTCTTCTTTGAATACTCTTTCCTGAAATATGCATATCAGATGTCATCTTCAAGATTTATTTCTTGGCTTGAGAACCCTTATAGGGATCTTCCTTGCAAACACTGCTGATGATCTCTGAATGCATTTTGATTTCAGAGTTTCAGTAACTGTGGTATGTAGAGTGTCTAGTTTCACAAGAAAATATAGACTATTTACAGGAAGCTTCCAAAGCAAGAAAATAGTTTTCATAACAGTGGCTGCTGAAGTTCAGGTGAACATGCATTATTAAACTCTACTCAAAATGTGGTTTAGGAATAAAAAAAGAGTTCTATTTGGGACAAAAATTTAACCATTGTGTGTTGAGTCTGGTTAAAAATTTACCCTCTGTGAATTCATTAAAATGTGAATAATTGCTTTTATTGAATAAAGGTAAATCTTGATATGAAGAAAATAGCCTGTACCTTCATATGGATGAAAAATATCCCATTAAGAAAAGTCTCTTACAACTACTCTAACAAAAAATGAAATTATGTTTTCAAGAGGCAATTATAATTTAAGGTATAGAGAAATGCTTATGAAATTATGGCAGCTTGCCAGGCCACAAAACCTTTCCCCTTCTACAGCTTTTCTCTGTATTAGACATAGGAGAAGCAGTGAGATGTAGCCAGACCTGCAGCTGAATTTAGAAGGGAACTCCTTCTGAGGTTTGGCATATTGAAATTAGCTGCAATCATATCAGTCATATTTGGCAACTCTGCACTTTCTTGTATCTTGTGCTTTAAACCAATACAGTAGATACTCTATAGATGGTGTCCATAGCAGAAATACTGTATTTTATAGCCTTAAATACATCCTAGTCTGCAATTCTGTTGTTTTGTCTAAACTGCTTTTATCAACTTTATCCCTTCATGCTTTAGACTATATTTGGCAATGATCTCAAAGGCAAGTAGGAAACTGCACAGTTTACTGTTTGACTCGTGTAAGCCTGACACAGAAATTAAACAAACATTTCTTAGGAAATCACTTTCCAGGTATAGGCACATTCTTTTTACCCTGAAAGATTTATAGTAAAGAGTATTCAAGGCATCAGAGTTTGGTATTCTGCTCTGGAGCTAAGGGTGTGCGTTTATGCTTTCACCTGGTTTCAAACCAGAAGTTATTTTCAGGTGCACTAGTTGCAAAAAAGCATAAATAGGTATTAAGGGATTGGGAAGAAGAAGGAAGAGAACAAGGGTACATGGATATGACCCTACATTGTACATTAAGAGCTCAAGAAACAGGTCTTGCCCTCGTTTCATGTCTTTGAGTAAATCTTCCATCTTTTTTAATGAATGATTAGGTGCAGCACTCAAAGTCAGGTATACACATTTGGAAACAAGAGCTGGTCTCCCATGTGAAGAGATGGTTTCATAATACAGATGCAATAAAATTGCTCTTATTATGGCCAGAGATTATTTATGATTTATAACTCAAATTAGTGCACTTTTTCCTTAAGCACAGTGGAAGTAAACAACAGTTTTTGGTTTGGTTTGGTTTTTTTAATCCAGAGATTTTTTCTATTTATTTTTATATCCAGGGTAAAGATCACTCTGGCTAAGCCTCATGTGAAAGTATCTGTAGGCAAAAAATGTGCACTCAGTTTTCAAGTTGAACAATAATTAAAAATCAAAAAGGATAAATTATGGTCTGTTGAAAGAGAAATCTATTTTCATTTCCTGATACCTAGAAGCCGTATTTGGATGTAGGAACAGTGGACAAATTTAAGCTAATGCCATTCTACCCATTTCACAGTATGGCTCTAGAAATGGCATCAAAATTAGACAAATACTCATAGAGGAGAAGGGATACGTATTTACTTCAGATCTTCTGCCTAACAAGGTGGAACAGGCTTACTTGCTCTCTGACACAAGGATCCAAGAGCTTCTGTTTAAGCTGTAACACATCTGTCTATAAAATGCTAAACATTATTCGAAAATTATGGTTGGTGAGCTGTCTACGCTGTCTTAGATTTTTAAACAACCACATTTTTGAAATGTGTACCTCGTTGATTTTGCTTTGGCCGTTGGCTCTTTGAGTTCTTTCTTTGCTAGCTGAAAAGCTGTGGACCATCAGAAATTTCTTCTTTGTTAGTCTCATTACGCTTTTCAGTTTTGGCTTGCAATTCTGACGGTGCCAGAATGCCCCCCACCTACCAGGCGGCTTCATTGCTCTAAACACTCAGGAGGCATTCACTGGTCACCTTCGCACTCTCTGTTGACAAGAAGCTTTAAGAAAAACCTTGAATAATAATAATAGGCACTTTGAACTTCTACAAGATCTGCTTACATTTGGCCATAAATATCTCATTCAATATTTGAACAGCACAAGAAACTGTGCAAACATTAAAGAGGTTTTTTTTGCATCAAACATTTTTCCGAGTGTATAATTATGCAATTATTTAGGTAATAAAGTTTTATGCTGGTACACACCTGTAACTTCCTTATACTTTTTCTATTAAAACAAAATGCCCTTAAGCATTTCACTTTTGTTTTATATTCACTTCGTTTCCCAGAATAATTAAAGCTTAGTCATTCTTTATAATGTCATGCAGGTAGGAACATAGGCCTGGTTTTTAATGCAAAAACAGAGCCAGATCATACTCTCAGTCTGCTGTTGTAAGAGTAACGACTTTTCAACAGTTCTCAACTTTCTGCATTGCATAATACAAGAAATAAAAAATTCAGTGTCAGAACATCCAAGATCACATTCCTAGCTTGTGTAAAGTAATATAAATCTCCTGATTTCAGTAAAAAAATGAGGTTACACCAGCTAAGCATCTGGGTGTATGTATTTGAGATAACCTCCTGTTGTGTAAGCAAGCAGTACTATATCACCTGACATTAAGTAAGGCTGGGACAGATTAATAGGGTCACACTGTTATTTATTTACGTGTTTTATGAGATCAGAATTTTCTAACCTTAGTGTCTGCAGGCAATACGTGAGTGCTCGCTGTAGGGCTTGCCTGGTGTTCATAAGCCTGACGACATGAATTTCAGTGCAGGGCTTTGGTTCAACCAAGTCCCAAAGGCAGCTTTCTAGCTTTGTTTTGCTTTTTTCTCTGGATCGTGATAACATTCTTTCAGTGCTCCCTCTTACAGGGTACAGCTATCTTGAAACTTATCTAGTACTGATCTCTGTCATTTAGGAAATGTTGCTTTCATCTGAGAACTCATAATATTCAGTCAGTGTGTGCCATTCATAACTAAATAGCCTCTGCTCTTCATTGTTCTTTTAATTAACGATTGTTGATTGGTTTGCCTGGCTGCACATTGTTGCAAGGCATGATCAAAGAAAATCCAAGATTAATCTGCTAAACTAGATGTCAGATTAGTAAATTCCTCTGTGCTATTACAAAGATTTTTCTCCCTCAGTAAAGGCCTGTCAGTGGCTGATGGCTTGGCTGTACCTCTGACAGGTCAGTCTAAAGGTCAGTCCCTGAAAACATGCATACATTAATGCAATAAAGCGTGATGACTCGTTTATATCCAGTTTATAACTCCAAGTACTCTCTTCATGAATGTTCGTCAGGTACACTGAGAAAAAGATAATTTACTTTGATTTCTTCAGGACACAGCTGAAGAAAAAATGTATACCCTATCATGTTGTGAATACATATAGGTTTCTCTCAGGTCAGTAGTGGAATCAGTTAGTGTAGTAAGCCAGAGAATAGACTGTTGTGAGTGTTTTTTCATCACCTAGCATATCTCTAGTACTTCTGTAACCACTTTAGCCAGAACTTGATTGACAATGAGGAGTACCTGACTTCAATTTAAAAGGGTAAGTAGTAAATATTGGGCTGAGGCCCCAACCATAAACTTTCATAAATATCACAAAACTTCCTGGTATTTAATAATCTGCTTTTCTCCATTTATAAACTCTTTCATGAAAGAGATCCCCCCCAAAAAAACCCAAACTGAAACACACAGTAGCAAAAGACATAAACACAGTAACATGCACATAACTGTTCTATTTCTGCACCTTTGGTGCAGCTTTACTGGAGACCCTTAGTTGCTGCCTGTCTTCTACAAGGACTTGTTGCAGTCTGGGATTGTCAGACCCTGCTAGACAGCGAGACTAGATTTCAGCTGCTTCTGATCCTGTGGTGAAGCAGCTTTCATCTGCCTTGGCATGCCAGAAATCCTTCTTTTCTCTGTCTGCCACTTCATTAGCCACTACAGTTTTGGTGTTTAGCTCTTAGCTGGAAAACAGAGAGTTTGAGCTTTAACACAGCCCTTCTGCTTAATAGCTCAAAGATGTTCATATGAATCTCCCTTTTCCAACCCCTTTTTTCATTGATAACATCTGCATCCCAGTGCTGGAAGCCATTGGTTGAGATGAAGGATTGAAATAATTTTCCCCAGCAACATAGATCTACTGGGTTGACTGGGCTTCTTTCTTTTGCCTTATGAAATGTTTCCTTATCTCCAGAAATACCTTTTTAGCAGAAGAAAATAAATAGATGTGTTTCAGGCCTGCCCATTGGGTCCTTCAATTCATCTCATTTTGAACATGTATCAACAGAATGATTCTCTGTTTTGGCCTCTTTCCCAGTGCAATGGCTTTTATGGTGCTGCCAGCTGCTTTTGCTGGTAGATCTCAGCTGCAAAGCTTTTACCTTACCTAATTCTTCTTAAATTTAGGCTTGCTCTTTTTTCTTTTCCTTTTTCCCCCCACTTTTTTATTATTTTTCTTTTCCATTTTTCTTCCTTTTTTTTTCTTTTTTATTTTCAGTATGAGTGCTTCTGTTTCATGCTATTACTCTCTGCAGCAATCAGAATAAGCAGTGATCTCAGATATTTATAGTTTAAGAGGTCTCAGGCCAGTAATCACAGTAATCAAGTGTTCATTTGTGATCACCATATCTTTTGCGTTGTTTAGTTAAGGAAAGCTTTGACTGATTCTGAATATAACTCAGTATTTGAAATGCCATAGTGTTCTTCTCTGATTGATTTTGCTATTAGTTCATCACATGTGGTCAAGGGATTAAATATCATTATTTCTATGAAATGATCATAAACTCTTTACTCTTCAGTTTACAGGTTAAGGAAAAAAAACCTGTTATCTCAGGATCTGTCAAGGTGCACCCCTCAGTTGCCTTTTAAACTTCTACAGTTATTCATTTTTCCTTCTAATTATCAAACAGTTTCTGGACATATTCATTTTTACAGCCTAATTAGCTTTCTGCCATGAATAAAAGATGTTTTCCAAAACACTGGAGTAGGCAATGGGTTTATAAAGTTGCAAAAAATGCATAAAACATATAAGGGAATTTTGTAAGGCTGTGGATGGCCCAGGCTGATATTGAAGGGACACCTTCGCTGGAAAAGTGGAAAAAAAGTACCATTTATTTAATGTCTTTAATTATCGAAAAGTTATTTAATTATAAATATTTCTCCAGACAATTGTTGATTCTCTGCTGGCACAGAACTGTAGATGGTTTTGTCTGTTTTGTGTCTAAAACAAAGTAGAAGATTTAGCTGATTCTAAAACTGGTAAAAGAGCAGTATCATCTCCAGGCTTATGTTTTTTAGCAGGCTGCACTATTTCCACAGGCCATAGTACTTAAATGTTCCAAGGATAGTATATGGTTTCCTGTAAATCTGCAAACTGAACAGAGGTCATTTTGCACCTGAACTTTTCCAGGCATGTCAACAGATTGCTGCAGTTTCCTTAAGAAAAAAGAAAAAGCAGAGCAGCTGAAAATAATTAATATTGAACTTGACACATCAAAAATGTAATTTGTCACTTGTGATTAAAGCGTTTATCTTTAGTTCTATTTTTATATTCATCATGGGTCTCCCTTAGCTATCATTAGGCTCCACATGGTTGGAGTTAGTGTGACCTTTGATCCATCACCCTAGACAAAGGGATCTGTTGCTGCTAAATTGGAGCCCAAGCTAGTCAGCAACAGTATAGATCAACAAGTGTAAGCTTGGTTAATAACGATCAGCTTAGCTACTCCATTTAATGTTTAAGTCTGTGTGGTTAGTGTTGATGCTGATCTGCGAAAGAAAGGTTAGATTCATAACAAAATTTAACATTAGGAATTCACATTGTGGTAATTCAATCTGATGTGAAAAGTAAATATGGTGGAAGTGATCTATATTTCTAGTATACTCATATACTATTCAACTGAGAAAACAGAGAGTGATACTTTTACAGACTTTCTACTGTTTTTCTCATTTCTCTGAAGCTTTTCAGAAGTTTTCTGACTGCCGCAGATACTGTGTTTTCTTATTTTCTAAGTACAAGGAACTGAAATGTTTGACACATCACTGTCGTACCCTATCATTGTTCTGCCACCACAATACCCTCTTGCTTATAATTGTAAACCCATTCTGTTATACTTTATACAAAGTGAAGCAATGATTAAAATATGATAAAATAATCTTTTAATTATCAGCAATGTCTGTTGTTTTTTTTTTAGCATGGGCATGTGTAGCTGAAAGCCAGCAATATTTTTATGGGTGACTATAAGTGATGTCTTTTCAGAAGAAAACCATTACTTAATTTACTGTTCAGTCATGTAGAAAGACGCACACTGGAGTCATACTTCTTATTTATTAAACTAATTTCAGTATCTCAGTTAAACCCAGGTTATGCGTTCTGTGGTGCAGTTTATTGTGGACATGATGTGAAACTCTAGTTCCTGACCCTGTGTGCTTACTGAATGTGACCCATCACTTTCCACAATAATAAAATCCTAAGCCAAGCCACAGCTTGGTCTCTGGTAGGTAAAGCTCCCTTGGGAACAGAGCGAAGACTGTTAGATTTGTAGTCCTATTATTAAGTATTTGTGTGGTAACAACATCATTATTCTAAGGTCATTAACACACTTCCTCTTTTCCTGCAAGTGGTTAGGGTTACAGTCATTATTTTAGGCATCTACATTTAGTTTATCAACATCTAATCATAAATAGCTTGCAGTTTCTGGAAGCTGGAACAATAGCTATCAAAGGGTTATTATCCAGAAGACCAGTTTTCCCTGCCTCACACTGGCTTCAGCAAATACCGCCAGGCATGAAGCGCTGTTTACTGTGGATGTGCTGAGGACTAAAACTCTAAATCTGAGTATTTAAGGACTGAAAGTACTGAAACACTACTGTGCTTCCTTGATGTGCAAACACAATGTAAGCACGGTGCAGTTTTTTTCAGGAGTTACCCCTGCACTGTGTCACTAGTTTGCCCTTTGCTATAGTGTGCCTCTCTCACTGAGACATCAGCAAGGATCTAAGGACATCAGGCTGTTTCACCCTGTCCTTTGGCTCCAACAGCTGAGAAATATTTTACTCTTGTATTAGGTTAATTTTGGTAGTTTGTAGATAAGTGTCCAAATTTTCAGTGTCAAAGTGGAAACTCACATGAAATTTCTTCACTGATATGAGTTTCCAATTCTTCTTGTTTAAAAGGGAGACATATAGCACAGACACAGGAAAAAGTGAAAAATATTTATTCTCTGTGGCCTTTAGGTTTTTCATTTGTTTGTTTTATGACTTCCTGAATCTGTGTTTGTGTGGCAGCACCTTTTCCCTTCATTTGTGAATTAGTTTCCTTGGGAACATTGTTCTGAGCTAATCAGTGCATAAGTCAGTATTTCCACCACCATTTTTTGTATCAAGCCAATTAACTTGGTATGACTTGGTAAGGCATAGTTTAATCTCCAGACATCCCAAAGTAGGCCAGTGAGAATTTAGACCAGGGGTATGGAATACAGGTTTCTGACACATCATAATACTGCAGCAGCATTTTAAACCACTGTTAGTAATCCACTTCAATAGACCAGGCTCTTTCTGACTTATTTTTTATTTCTGCAATTTATTTGAATTTTATTTTAGGTATCGTAGAGCTCTCTTTTCACAGCTTGGTCCCACAGCCCTCACAAAAACATAGCATTTCTTTAGTAATGGTCCTGCACTTTCTTGCATCCACAAGTGTTGCTGGAGTGTTTTAGCCATTTCTGGATAATACCATGCCATATAAGAGTAATGGAAAACTATTATGACATGAGAAAATTTCTCTTTCTGTGATGAAAAGGCTGTCCATCTGGACAGAGAATGAGCTTAAAACTTCAATATCAGACCTTAATCCTATCCTACTTCTTTCCCATGCTCCTGCTGTCCTGGTTTTCCATTTGTGGTTATTATATTTTTTAATGAAAAATCAGTAGTGTAAATAGCTATTTGACAAAATGTAATTGCTCACTACGGAGATATTTGAGTTTTTATTGATGAGATTTGTAAAACCAATTGATTTTATAAATAACCTTTCCTCTGTGCTCTCCCCTATCCCTCCCTAAAAAACTTAACCAAAAAAAACCAAAAAAACCCCCACAAACAAACAAACAAAAAAATTAAAAGACTTCTTGTCACACTTGTCTCCACTGCATTTTAATGTTTTGCCCTCGTGGATCCAAGGTGGCAGTGTTTCTACTCTTTAATGTATAGTAGTGCCACAAAACCCACATAACCCTCCATTTCACCATTTGTTTCAAATATATTTCTATAAAAGGCAAATAAACTTCCAGTTCATTTTTTGTCACTGTAGATTTTAAGTTTATTCAGTGTTATCAATCAACATAATTTTTAAATTATTCTTCTAAAACTTTTTTAGGCGTTTTAATGATCTTGTTCCCTGCTTCAATGCTGACAACATTAGATGCTGACAGTGCTGACAATTGGAGAATTAAGGTACTATTTTATATTTTATTACGCTCTAGAAGATGGTGTACTCTTAGGTTTTCATTATTTTATACTTAGAAAATCAGGAGTAAGCAAGTTATTAAGGAGAAAAATATCTAAGTAAAAAGAGAATGGACATAGGATGTAATTCCCATCCTTTTCAATTTTACCAGTGTTAGGCCTTATACAAAATATTTGCTACATTTTCAGCTGTTGAACTATGGTTGCAAAAATGTTATTCAGAGAACCACATAATGAACAGTAAAGCCAGCTAAACAATTTGTTTTACAATTCTCATCATATTCTTATTATTTGGGTACCAGAAGAAGTCAAAATAAACACAGAAGTTTCCATTCAAAAAAACACCTCTTGTCTCTTTGCCTTCCACCTGGTCCTCAGTGGTAACAATTGTCCTTGGGAAGAAAAATTGTCATGTTTTCTAAACAATAAATTATGAAGTTTCCTCTCATAGCCAACACAGTTTGTTTGAAGTCACATACAACTGCACTTCAGAGATGTAAATGTGCTTAGCACTTACGCAGTTTTGGAAGTTTCATTCCAGTTTCGTAGCACTAAAACTGTTCATTGCCCACTGTAGATTTTTAAAACAGGCGTGTTTCAGTTCAATTTGTTTTGTTCTCTTCTCACTGCGAAGTGAATGTCTCCATTTTGCTGTCTTTACTCCTGAGAAAGGCGCTAACATGCTGCTTTGGCAACTGGGGTCACTAGCAAAACGGAATCTCCCTCTTCACAGTGAAATGGCCAAAGTTATAAAAAGTTGAACCGGCATGTCAGTCTGGAAATAGTTAAATAGGCCATTTACTGGAATACTTCATCATGGGGGCAAAAATAACTGTTTTCCAAGGAAGTCAGTGGTAGCCTTGCCACCACCGCTTTCGCTGCAGCAGGGCTGAGTGCCTGTGCTGGAAACAGTGGCTGGAGCTGGTGACCCAGGGCTGCCAGCTGAAGTGTATCTGTGCTGCTCTGCAGGCTTTGGGAGATCATCTCTCTGTGACTGGGCCTTTTAGGCACCACTTTAAATGTGCTGGGTGTCTGTCATGTGCCTCCTCTGAGCCCTCAGCTAGCAAGGCTGCTCCTCAGCACCCTGCTACCTCAGGTAGCTGTGCCACTGACCTTAACCAGCTTTTTGCGCATCTGAAGGGTGGTTTTGGCTTTCAGGTCCTGAGATCAGTTTTCAGTGCTCTTACTGACTATAGTGAGGAGAGCAGGAAAATTTGAAGTGTAACTGGGAGGCCTTAGATATTTGTGCTGTATCTTGGGGGGAAAAAAAAAAAAAGTAATGATTGTGAGTGCAGCTTATCGTGCTCTTTTGAACAGAGCTCATGAATGAAAAAACACATTAAAACACCACCTTTCCCCCTCTCATCCCTTCACATCCCCAGCCCCCTCCCTACTCCTTCCCCCCCACCCCTTCCATTTTCTTCATTCCGGCTTTGATTTTTATTCTGTTTGGGGTTCTTTGGATTACAAATAATTTTGTTTGTTCTCTTTACCAAATTACAGAACAAAACTCTAATTATACAGTTTGTACAGAAAGCAATTAAGAGACAAATGTTTTTCTCTTGCTAACTGGATAGTTATGTCTTGCCTGGCAAAACAGCAGTTGCATTGCACATTTGTGTAGGAGGTTAAATCTGGTGTCAGGGGTTTGCCATGACAGATACAGTATGTTCCTGTGGCGGTGACAGTGCCATTAAGAAGAGAAAGATTTTTGCTATAAAGCTCTCTGTAGATTAGAGGGTGCCTTTAAAACCTCCTCAAAACACCAAGTACTAACATTTTCTATTACGAGTGGCCGAAAACCCCTGAGGAAAACCATAACAATGAGTCCCAAACATTGTTTATTATGAAGGGATTAAAAATGTTTAACTTACTCCCATATAAACTAGCTCCAGTCAGGGCACTTTGGAGTCAAAATGTACTGACTCACAAGGCCAAATACTCCAACAGAATAAGTCACAGTAACAGCATGGGTTGCTCAGACCCCTGTGATCTTGTTATGGAGCCTTCACAGTTTCACAGAAGCTTTTTGGTTAAGATTGACCCTGATTTCTCTGAATGCAAAAGTATCCTTTCTCACTCTTTTTCTTGTTTGTATGGATCGTTCAGCAAGAAGGTTCACAGCTGTAAACGAAGGATAAAAAAAAGAGAAGAAAGAAATTAACACCTCTGCGTGCTTTTCATGTGAAAATAAAGCATATTGCTGCTTGTAGGCATCTATATTGCAGCAAGTTCTGACCCCAATGAACTGTGCTGGCATTACACAAGAGTATCCAATGCTCTTCCAAGTTGGGAACTCTAAATCTGTCTTTTTTTTATAGGCCCTTTTTATATGGAAATCTCTCCTCTGTATGAATGGTTGTTGAAGCCAAGGTTGCTTCCAGAGTTCCACGGTGTTAGTGAAGTAGCTGTTGTGGAGCTGAGTCCACAACAGAGAACATGCTGTGCACAGAAAACTTTGTCTTGTCAGCTTGTAGGGTAAATGCATCCCTAAAATTCCTGGAGAAAGCATGGGGAAAATGAAGGGACTGAACAAAATTCATAGGAACTGAATAACCTGTATAAACTGGCATTAGGAAAGCTGATGAATGTATCTGCCTTCATGTTTCTTCGTTCTAGAGCTTTGGTACCTACTTCTATGCTACGGATACACTTATGTCAGATGGGGTCCATCACGTGAAACTGAGATATACACATTTTCCTCCTCTTTAAGGTCCGTTTTATTGATGTTGTAATTAAATATCTTGCTTATAATATTGAGAGAACGTGGTCCAGATAATTTTTTTTTGCTGTCTTAAACCAAACTGTCTTGTGTCTAGGAATATTTGAGAATAAATATGGGGGAAAAAATTAGGAATAACTGGGCTCCATCCTTGGCTAAGTTCTCTTCAATCTCTATTAACGACTTGGACGCAGGATAACACTAAACTGGGAGGAGCTGTCAACTCCCTCAAAGGAAGGGAGGCCTTGCAGAGAGACCTCAGTAAGTCAGAGAGATGGACAGTCATCAGCTGTATAAAATTTTATGAGGGCAAGTGCCAGATTCTGCACCTGGGATGGGGCAACCCTGGTTTGTGTGTATAGATTAGGAAATGAGATGCTGGAAAGCAGTGCCTTGGAAAGGGACTTGGGGGTCCTGGTTGAGGGCAAGTTGAATCTGAGACAGCAGTGCCCTGGCAGCCAGGAGGGCCAACCGTGTCCTGGGGGGCATCAGGCAAAGCATCGCCAGCCGGTCGAGGGAGGGG